>CM024567.1:36861661-38061661 GCA_014182515.1 Eucalyptus microcorys
GCATTAGTGGTTTTGATTTGGCTGTGTTTTCTGCATGCTTTTTCTATTTGCCTTTTCAAGTGTTTTTTGCAAAGGGTATCTTAGATAAGTATAGTTGAAGTTTTACTCTTGTGGGTATGTAGTTGCTAATTTAGAGATGATTTGGCCGAACTAAGTTACATTAATTTGACATCAGGTAAGGAAGCATTCATGTCCTTGACGTAGCATTTCAAGTTAATGGACATTCCTTAGGTAGATGTAGAAGATCTCTTGAGACCATTGGGATGTTGTGTGATTATACTTTTTATGTTTCTACGTAATTAGACACGTGGTTGTACTCACATTTACTTTAATCAAGTAACTGAAATGGTCATATCATTTTTTGTGGTTACTGACTGTTAACTATGTATGCAGGTTAGCCAGCTGGGAGCGGCAGCTCAAAAGTACCAGGCAGCCACTCAAAACGCATCATCTGGTTTATCTGTCCCAGAGCTGCAAAATAACTGTAACATGTAAGGCTTCTTGGTAATATTGGCCTCCTGTTGAATGATACTGAGAAATCTGTCATTAGATTGACTTTGCATATTACTGTCCAAAATTAGCAGTGATGCCTGCACTAGGGCCCTAAGCAGATTGCAAGAGCAGGAGCTACTTCCTCTAGCCTGTAACTTGGTCTTGTTGCTTTAGAGTGGAAATATTTGTTTTAATAAGTGTCAAGTTCTGAGACGTGAACTGTCAGAAACTGTAACATTGTAAAATGTCTGAAACTAACATGTTTGATCTATACCTAAGAATCTTTCCAGGAAGTGCTACAAAATAATAATTCCTCATGGGACTTACATGCTGTGTTGTTTGCGACTTACTGTTAGTTTTTGTTATGTAGGAAATAAATATGTTCGACAACACTTCTGATCTTATATGAAAAATTCCTAGAATATCAAATTTAACTGTTCCACCGACATGTTCAGCTCTGGGTTTTTATGTCCAGGAAGCAAAAGAAAATGTGTGGATTTTATTAGTAATGACTGTCTTTCTGGTAACTTTTACTTAGGTCATCGAACTATTGTTTTTAAGCCAAATGCACCTTACTTTACAAACCTTTTCACCTGTTACTCCTCCGAATTATTTTGATTATAATTGATATTTTAATTGATTTGCTTGACATTAGATTCTGACACTGTGCCTAATGGTGCCACATGAGCAGCACAGGTGCCACATAAGCACACACTGAAGAAAAGAAAGAATGTGCTTGCATAGTCACCTCAGCTTTTGGTCATAAATTGGCTTGAAAATGGTCAAAGTGCAACAATTAAAAGGATTTACAAAGTTTAATGTATCATGTTATGGAATTGAAATTCATTTGATATCAGTGAAAGTCCGACCAGAGTACAATATAATTTACCCAGCAATCCTTGTTAAATGGAATTTGTTAAATTTGAAAGCTACCTGTAATTCTTATCTCAAAAGCTAAAGAAAAGCTAAGCAGATGGTTGATTTACTTGAAATAAGAAAACTAAATATGAGACAGCAACGTCTATCTGTGCTGGCCTTGTAATGTCATTAAGTTACTCGATTTGCTGCAACTCTTTAAATGAAAGGGCAACTCAATTTTCTACAAGATTTTCCAATGCATCAAAAGTGTCATTTCTTTTGTCGCTGTATGTAGCATTTTGTGTTAACTAACCTGCTGACAGCATTTGTAAGTTTCTAGTTAATTTATGTTGGTGTAAGTGCTGAAAGAATTTGATTTATGGATGGAGACCTCATCAGTGTTGGAGAACCCTTATCATGACAAAGCTTTAGTCCCATCCCCTGATGTTGAGTGTTAGCTCTTAGTTAAAATTTGTCTCGACAGCATTGAAATCTTCAAAACAAACTACAAGCACTCAAATTTTGTGCACACATGTGTATAAGTAAATCTTACTGCAAAGGTTTGTTTTCTGACTACACATTGGCTGCTTGAGGCATTTAAAACTTCGTTTTGCCCTCTATACGCCTATTTAAAAGTGGTTGTTGAAAAAGTGACACAGCAATGATCTTGAGCTGTTGCTTATCAACGATCTTAGAGGAAGTTATGTTCGCATCATGCGTTCTGTGTGTCTCTCTGTTGAGAGATTTTGGTTAGTCTATCTTTGACCTTTTTATTGGTAACCATCTGTCAAGTGCTTAAATGCTTGACATTTCTGCTGCTGTTTTGACGTAATAGGTTTCTATCATCGGCTCGGCAATTGGCAAAAGCTCTTGAAGTTCCTTTAGTGAATGACTTAGGATATACAAAGAGATATGTGAGGTGTCTTCAGGTTGTCCCTTATACTCTTCTCAGCTCCATTTTTAATGTTTGTTATCTTAGCACACTTTGAGAATTACTCTTAATTGCTTTCTGATACTGTGTATAATTTGGTGTTGACTATGCATAAGTAAGGATATTGGCCATTGTGGTTATTTAATGCACGGGAAATCTGGCTGTCTTCTGTTATCTTTGCTATGCTGTTGTCCTTCTTGTAAACCTTCCAAATAGGTTGCAAGCATAAACAGTCCAAAGTGAGTAATCAAGTGAATTCAATTTTGTCAATAATTTCCTTGTCTCTACAATTCCTTGGGAAGAGAAAATAGTGTGGCCTGGCTGTTCCTGGTGACGTTAAATGGTGGTTTGTTTCCTGGGAAGTGCAAAAGTTATTTTCTTGAGCTTGTTGTGACTGAACTTGAAAAACTTTATGTTGTACTATTTAAGCATTATTATACATCATCATCTGGGACAGTGGTTAGTGTTCCTTGCAGTGATTCAAAAGTAATATTGAGCAAAGTTGAGTTCCTGCTTCCTCAGTCTTAAGCAGTAAATTTCTCTTACATAATTATCTTTGAAAGGATCATTTTGGCAACTGGTGATTTTGTTGTGCTGCAATGAGGGAGTCAAAAGTATTAGGCTGTATTTGGTTGACTTTCATCTCTCCAAGAAGTTCTTTTTCTCATAAGTAGGGCAGGTATCGTAAAGAGCATCCCTTTACAACCTAGGAGTTAGAAAATATCTTAGAAATTCGAAAAGAGACTTTGTAAAATTCCTTTTCACTTTCTTGTCCAAATAGAAAATTAATTGAGAAATTTAAAGTGATTTGAATATCGTGTTTATATTTTATAAAAAGTTTTGAGGAGTTTATCATCATAAGGAATGTTAAGATTACATGCCTTTGTTACTGACTATCCTTAGATAAGATCCAAAAATGGTGATGATCTGCATAATATTCATGTCAATTGACCTCAAAATTAACAACTTTGGTTGGGGTGTGTAATTAGGGCATATTTAATAAGTAAATAACTTAAACTTCATTGAATTCCTTACCTTTGGATGCACTTTGCAGATATCAGAAGTGGTCAATTGCATGAAAGATCTAATTGATTACAGCCGACAAACGCGGACGGGGCCTATGGGTAAGCTCCTTCATTTTTCATTGTCATCTCTTGAGTTTGTTCACTTATACCTTAGGAATCTTCTTGATCTCATCCATTTTGTATGTGATGTGTCTTGCTGCTACATGGAGTGTTTCGTGTACGGGGTTGTGAGCGTGTGTAGGGCTAACTTTTGGAGTTCCTAAATCATGTGAACTCAAGTTTGAGCTGCCATAAGCGATTTCTTCTGTTTTTCTTTGCTGAGCTACAAGATAAAGAAGACTAATAGCCTTGTCTCAATGATGCATGTCACCGTCTAGAGACCCAATTTGAAATTCTTTGAATAGGAAAAACAATTACCGTATTAAAAAGAAAGAGAACCGAAATAACTCAAAAAGAGAAATACATGCCTAAATTGTGACGTAATTAAATGACAATATTCTGACACTGTTGGTAGAGTATGCTAGAAATTTTTTCTTTTTTTTTTAAACTTCTTTCCAGAGTAGATAATCGAAGGTAAGTTATTAACTTATAAAAAACGACAAGTTGGTGGGAGGGCATCATTGTCCGCTTTCAACTTTACGGAAGAATCTTTGGACTCCTAATCTTATAAAAAGGGAAATTAAGCGCTCACTTTATGCTTGGCTTATAAGGAACATGCCCTCTTGGTTGCCCAATTTGTTATACATTTATTCATGAAACACGTTATTGGCTGCATGTGGTTTGCAATAAAAATTAACATTCCTTTTTTTCTCTGGCCTCTCAGAAAGCTTGGCCAAATACCCTCGGAGAAACAGTGCTTCAACTGGGGTTCGTGGTCAAGCTCACCAATCTGAGGAGCATTCGCAGCAGCAGCCACACCAACAGCAGCAAACAGTGTCTCAGAATGCAAACAATGATCAGAACAATGTTCAGGCTCCTCCAGTGCAACTAGGTGCTTCTGACGGTGCTAGAGCTGTAAATAACACAGCCTCTACTTCTGCAACTGGTAATGCCATACCTGGCCTCCTCCATCAAAATTCTATAAACTCGAGACAGCAAAGTTCGATAAGCAATTCAGGCAGTCCATATGGAAGTAGTGGTGTTCAGATCCCATCCCCTGGTTCCTCCACAACATTGCCACCAGCTCAACCCAACATTCCTTCGAATTTTCAATCTCCTACTCATTCCTCGGGTAATAATCCCCCACACAGCAATGGCGGTCTGTCAGCCCCGAATCACATTAGTAATGCAAACTCATCTGCAAAAATGTCTCCTCATAACAGTGAGGTTGAACCAAATGATTCCCAGAGTTCTGTGCAAAAAATTCTGCAAGAAGTGATGTCAAGCCAAATGAACGGTGCGGGCGGTATTGTTGGCGTTGGTTCGTTGGGAAATGATGTGAAACATGTGAATGGGAATTTGCCAACCAGCTCTAATGCAGGCCTTAGTAGTTCTTCCAACAGCTTGCTGGGGAACGGGATGGCCCACAGCTCTAATATGGGAGGCGCTCTGTATGCCAACATGGCTGCAGGAATGGGCTCATCTGTCATGGCCAATGGAGTGAGAGCTGTTATGGGAAACAACTCCTTCATGAATGGAAGAGGAATGGCCCCTATGATTCGAGATCAGAGTATGAGTGGTAACCAACAGGATTTGAGTAACCAGCTGCTTAGTGGGCTCAGGGCTGGGAACGGCTTCAATAATCTTCAGTATGAGTGGAAACCATCCCCCTGAAGGCTCTGCTATAATCATGTCGATTTTTCAGGTTGTGGCTGTAGCTGCTTGTGCAGAAAGCGAAGATGAGGACAGCTGAAATTACTGCAGGCCCTCAGGACATGGTAATACGAGGATACTTCCCAAGTTTTCACTTGCTGATTCTACCAATTTCGGGAGGAAGGACAGGATATGACATATTATCCATTGTTAGAGCACTATCACATTGAGTGAGCTGCTTCAGTATCACTCGAAGTTCTGGTATGTCATTCTATAGAGTTGATGATTAGCACTACCGCCTAGTGAAGGGCGGGAGCGGGAATGGATGTCTTTGGTGGAACTCCTTGTATTACCTACTTCATTCGTCTGAGTGTCTCTCTCTGAGTGTACATATCCGTGGCTGCCTTGAAGCGTCCTGGAATGACCTCAAATGTTCAATTTTGACATTGTCTGATCTTTTTTTTTTCTTACCGTAATATAACATACCTTATCTAAAAGCTCAAATTTACCGAGTACTGAGTTTCACATTTCTCCATGGCCTCTTCTTGTTTTTGTCTTGATTTCCAGCTTGGTTTCTCTGCATTAATAAAGCATTCATGATGATGTCTCATCAATAAATCGGACGAACACAGAACGTTGAATGCTGTCTGAGCTAATATATTGTTGATTTGATGCGTGCTAAGGTTGGGAATCTTGATTCTCAAAAACTTCCGACTTCCGACCGTCTGGCCCATTGTGATGATTCCAACTTGCGAAATTGCCGATCAGCAAGTGAACCTCTTCTTTGTGTTGGTCCTGGTCGCATGGTAACGTCATACCAATGTTAAGGGAAATGTGCTGCCATGCTCTGTGGCCTGCTTGCCAAACCTGTTTCATTGACATGGTTAAGTGTGATATCGTGGGACTCTTTTGGACTTGGTTTATAAAGCTAGGCGCAATAAAGATACTGAACTTACTTTTACCGTCTTTTCTTTATGAACATCTCAGATAGGTAAACATAAGATTAATCTAATTGAGGTGTAAATTAGACCGTATGATTTGGACTTGATGCATCTTTCACTGAGCCTATTTTTTTACCCTCGAGCCTTTGTTTTCATCGTTTCATGCTGGCAGCTTTTGAATTTTATTCAGCTTCACAACAATTTTGTCATTTTAGCTTGCGCACGACCCATCTTCAACAGCTTGTTTGCTAAATTGCATATCGGGGTTGAGTTTCAAAACCGCAATTTGAATAATTCAAAGTTGTATAAAGAGTACGGACCAAGTCATTGGCTGGAATCGTGGCCAATACCGAAACTTAGGTCCGACAGCCACAAATTTTGGTTGTTCCACTGAATTGTCCCAAGCCAAAGACCAAATGCAACATAACCAAAGTAACTAATTCACGTAATAAAATCATGAGATCAGGCCCAAAAAACAAGAAAAAATCGAAGCAATGAAATCATGCAATTGGAGTCGTTCTTTGCTAAACAGAAAGTCATGAATCTTTTCTCGTAAGTTTTCTAAACAATTACAAAGAGTCCTATTCTCTCATATTATTAGTGCAAAGAGTATCAGTGTGAACGATGAGAATTGCGTAATTTTGCTGCAAATAAACGACCTAAACTTCGTCCATCTCAATAGATAGGGACCGTACCAATAATATCCCAAGTCCTACCGTGTATTATGCCTTCGTCAAACGAATTTTACACGAACACAAACTTTGTTCTGCGCACCAGAATCGTTCCAGGAAAGTTCAGCGCTATTTTCTTGTGACTGTCGGTTCATGCTCTTGTTGGGTTCAACCATCCACAAGTGCTTCTTTTCACTGACAGGAGGGCATGGCCCCCTCACTTTTTTGCATGACTTGATAATCTCTCCCCTCATGAACTAAAACCGATTTTCTTGTGACTTGGTTGGTTCGTGCTTTTGTTGGGCTCAACCATCCAAAGTGCTTCTTCTCGCTGACAGGAGGGCATGGCCCTCTCACTTTTTTACATGACTTGATAATTTCTCCCCTCATGAAGTACTTAAACCGATTCTCGGGTTTATTTTGCCAGCCACAATGGAACAAACAAACGCTGTTGAATCTTGTTCTCCGGGTCTTGTGGCTTCCTCAAATCTCTTGCATTCTGGACCCGGCAAACTTTGCTAGCAATTTGTTGTTCAGCTCAATCTCGACAAACGCCTCCTATACATAGTATGTCCTTGTGCACCAGTAGCCAACTCTGGGGGTCCAGTGCCACTCATGCCATCGTTGCTCTCACCATCCCATTTCAATTCACCACCTCAGGTGTACCCACGATGTAGAATTTCACGGCACAAATCTCTCATTTCTTCACAACTAATGGAATGCAATAGCAAGTAATAATGGTTTATATGGAAGACCATCTCCGTTCATAAATTAGACTGCAAAGTGCGAGAGATGTAAGACTTGATGAAGGACGTGGCCTTAGACTTGCCAAGTCAAAGGTCAACTCCCGACATTTGTGGAAAATTAGCTTCTCCTTGCTGGACCTGAATTCTCTTGTGTCTGCAGGTAAAGCGTCGGATGGAGTTCCGCCTAGCATGTCCTTACCCTGGTCTCTCTTGTACAGCAAAAAATAGAGAACAGAGAAGATAGCAATAATGCTTGAGCAGAGCAATTGTTGTAGATTTAAGCCCCCGCGCAAGCCTCTTGTCCTCATGAAATGGTAATTTGAATGTGGAGGGGCTCATATTGTTCTTATAGCTGATTTGGGGCGTGTGGTCCTCTGTTAAGCAATTCGTGCAATCGGTCTTTGTAGCGTGATTTTTAAGGTTAAGATGGACTTGAATGCAGCACTGAGGTTCTATTTTCTGTAGGTCTTCTCAGATGAAGAGATTTTACCACTACCACGCCATGTCTGCAATATCTCTACTGAGCAAGAAAACCTGGACTGTCGACCTGATCACCAACCATTACCTGCAGTTTATCCCAATAGAGCTTCAAAAAAGAGGGAGGATTTTTTTGAAGAGGTACATTTAAGCATGTTTCACTCAACAGGTGAGTTCTGTCTTCTACGCTGTCTTTCCCAGATGCTATGACAAGTACAAAGAATATCATCTTTTGCTATTTGCGGTAGCGGAAACATAATTAAGTTGAGCATTATCATCCAGTAGAAAGTGATTTGCACAGCTCTAATTTGCATCACTTCAGATCGCATTTCATAGTCAGCTCCTACATCCAAATTCAGTGCTCTGGGAATGAATCGGTGTGGAATCACCAGAAAAACACTAAATCACTTTTCTTCAAGCTTTTATTTTTATTTTTGGGGAAAAAGTAAGTATTATAGATAGACTAGAGAACCAGGAAGCCATACAAAGTACGGCAGAGAAGAGCCGGCACCAAAAAAACTTGCACTCAGAAGGTCAGAGAAAAACCAATCAAGTGGAAGGGTGCCAACCCGAGCTGCAGAGAAAGATACAAGAAACGGGAAAACAAGCAGCTAGAAGAAGGCTAACGAACAGCGTAGCCAGGGCAGAAAGCAAGACACGAACAAACGAAAAGGGAGGGCAGAAATACAACCCAACAAAACCAGGTTACAACCAAACCGAAGCAGCAGCTGAGTGAACTGGAACCAGCAACAACAGCAACTGAAAGACCCAGGGAAACACGAGATAGAGAACCACCCAGACAAGGGGGAAGAGGGGGCTACCCATGAGCATCATCAAGCATCATCAATGCAAAGAAAAACACGAACGGGGCACAAAAACGAAACGGCCATATGATCACTTCGGTAGGAGGCCGAAACACTTACTCAAAGATAGAAGGGTGGATACCCCAGCTAAGTTATTGTCCTCTTGGTTAGACAATATCTTGATTAAGTTTGCAGACTTGGTGACGGCTAAATCCAATTTATTCTTACTCGATTCATTTCAGCTTTTTATGCACACCAAAATCAGCTCAAACTAGTAAATCTCAGCTTTAAAGAACTTTCAAATATGCACTAGTTACCTTGAAAGTATTTTGTGCATGAGATGAACAAGGCAAGTCATCAAGCATATCTTCGTCCATCTACAAGGTATGGTAAACCAATTGCAAGCATGCATGTAATATCAACGAGGCAAGAATCCTACCGCTTCCTCTTTTTCAATCACTAACTGAAGGTAGCATTCTCTTCGTTGGTTCTGCCTTTTAAGTAAAGGCAAAGATCCTTCTGTACCCTGTTTAATTTGGCTTTGGCTGTAATTAGCCGCTCCTGCCATTCTCTCTCATTCGAAGTTTGATGTAACAAGAAATAACGAAATAATGTGAAATTCATGAAATCATAGCTCAATCCTATCCATGCAACTTTGGAGGAAGCTGAACCTGCTGGTGTAGGCAGATATTGAATCCACTGAAGTAGGTCATATTAGATAACTTATTATTTCCACACGGACTGAAATGGCAACAAGTGCAGCTACTAAGTTCAGGTCATGCACTCGTTCTACATGATATGGTGATGGGTCTAAATCCTTGTCACAATACAGATTCCCAAACCATCCACACCATGGTCATTATCTCCATGAGGAGCAGGAAGTACATAATTCAACGACAACGTCAAGGCTTAGCATGCATGACACGTGTGTGCTCTGTCCATGAGTGAAGGTCAGTATCTGGACCAAAATAAATATACAAGCGAGCGGTAAATAAGAATCTGGATATCCTGTAGCAAAAGACTGAGACTGCACAACTAGACTTAGAAATGAGAGAGAAGCACAGTTGAAGACATGCCAAAATAAGGAGCTCGCATATACTAAATCGCCCTTTCAAGTTATAGTCAGAAATCGTAGTACAAGACGGATCTAATCAAATAAGTTCATGTATCAGGTGCATCTGATCCCAAATCGAAGAAAGTTACATTACACGTAAGCACAAATATTTATCAGCCAGCCACCGGGGTTCCTAATCTATCATTAGTTAGATGAACAAAGATTATTTCACCTCCATGCTGAAGCAACGATCAAGCTCTTATCTTCCCATCCAAAATGAAGCGCACCCATATCATCTTTTATCTTATATCTCTCGGAATACTGCCTAATGAGGTTGATGATAGATTCTGTGACGCTTTTGCTCATCGGACATGAAGTAAATCCGGCCATCATCATTCTCGCTCTCCACTTCCCTGCAACTTCATATCTCTCTATCCTCTCCTCACCCTCGCATGCCACGACGTTAATAATATCACGTGCTAAACACTGTCGTTCCACATTTATCCTGTCCTGGCTCTCCCTAGGCAAAGTGGCCTCAAGAGAATCAAAGACTGCAGAGTAGTAACTATAGGCCTCCCCAAACCTCACTAAGAAGGGAGCAGTGTTTGTGTTCACATTTTGCTCAACAACAGTTACGAGCTTTGGATTTAAGCTCTTAACCATGCGGAGAAGCTGGTCCCGCTCGTTGATTGTGGAAACACTCTCATCAGGCATGTGGTGGAGCTGAAAAGCAAAGTTAACAACTAGTGCTTCTCTGGGTTGTGGGTCTAGCATGCCTGGGGTGACAAGAGGCGTCCTTGAAGCTACCGCTCGGAACTCAAAAGGTATGTTGAGTGCTTCTGCCAATTTTTCCAGCCTTTGGCCAATATTTTTCAAACCCCCAATAGGGCGCTGGACCGACTCCGGATCGTCCACCCCCGTCAACCTCAGGTAAGGCCGTTGACCAGGTAGAGATGCAAGTGTCTGTAAGAGAGTGATGTATTGACTCCCTTGGCTTATGTCAAAGTCAACTATATGAACCCTCTTTTCACCCCTAAAAGCTTCTATAATCGCTCCATTTGCCGCCATAAACCCAAATCTGAAACAGGGACAAACTTCAAACAAAATTTGCATAGCTGCAAGCCGGTCAGAAGATGGGGGCTCTTTGCATTTTAAGGCTTTGTAAAGAAATTTTCCAGAAGCACCCATTCGAGCAGCAAGCCCTTCCACCATGTAGGCCGCAATTCTCTGAGGTGGGTCCCCTTGTATGGAAACAATCTGTCGCACCCTATCAATGATAATGGACGCTTCTCTGATGTTTCCTTCAGAAATAGCAGAAGCACAATCAAAAAGCAACTGTTTCGGGGTGCGTGATGGCGGCTGTGACACTTCTCTGTTGGTGCTAATGCTGCTGAGGTTGGAATCAGATGATGAGGATTCTTTGGGGGAGTCATGTGAATTGATCTGGAGTTGGTCAACCCATGGACCATCAACATACATATTATCCTCCTCTTCATCACCACCATCATCCAGCAGTGCTCTTTCAAGCTCTTGAAGCTTCAACCTCATTTTATCTTCATTGTATTCTACACAATCCAGACTTTGACCATCCATGAGTTCTGATTCCGAAGTGCTGAATGGGTTTTCAGTATTAATGGAGGATCCCTGGGTGTGATATAAATTTCTTGACATGCCATAGCTAGATGGGTTAATCGTTTCTTCAGATGGAGAGTCAATGAAATATTTAGGGTCATAATCCTCTCCGCTGTAGGTTTCGGAAACATACATCATCTGGTGCTTTTTGGAGCCTAACATTTCTGAACTTGCATAAGGAGTGGCGGATAACTCGGTGGACCTAATTAAAGACACGCGTTTGTCCCTTCAATACACGTATCTCTGTGGTTGAAACTGATCCTGAGGATTAATGTCAGCCAAATTTCTAAGATGTCACTGTTTCTGTCTTCTTCAAATCTTTCCTAGCCGTTCTGCATATGTCAAACATGGCATTCAACTGTTTGTCAGACTCAATCACATCTTTAGTACAACACGCACATGCACACACAAATTGACCACTGGGATGATATCTCAGCTATACTTTCATTAATCTGAATTCGCAATATCTTATTGTGATGAATTCCTTTTACACATTAGGAAGATAAAAATCAAGGCCGGGGTTCACATTGGAGTCAAGAAAGATAAACCTCTAGTTATTGTCTGAACTTTTATGTTAATCGGTCAAGTAAAACATTTCTTTATCCACAAAACATGGAAAATACTTGGAGAAGGGGAAAAGGTTGAACATACTCATAGATTAGCACTTCAGAAAGCTAAAAAAGTAAGGGATGTAGATTCAACATCTAAGAGTTTATGAGAAAGCAATCGCGATTCATGTTGCAAGAAATAACAACAGCTAAACTTTTGCAGAACGTCTGGGTTCAAAGTTCTTTCACCCCCAAAGAGCTTAGTGCCACAACTCAAACTGCCCCATATGACCAAAGTCCTCTGGCCTCATTGACAACCATTCAGATCAAGAAATGAGGAGATAAAGATATAGCATCCAACAAATAACAGCATCAACCTAATAGGCTTAGTTCCAAATTGGCGATAGTGAAAATTCGAGGAAATTAGAGCTTTCATCTGTCAACTACAAGAGAAAGTCAAAGGGAGATAAACACGAAGCAGATGCCTGAGTTTCATAATCTGTGCAGGGGAATTCGAGTACCATCGTTAGCAAGTTGAAACAAGAGAATGATTATGCCAACAGGTATATTTGGGGACAAATCAAGAAACCCAAAAATAGAGATCTACGTTTATCTTGTAACGGGATTCAGAGAAACTAAAGATTTGAGAAGGAAACTTGTAATACCTGAGCGAAGAAACAAGCCCACAAGATCACATCAACAGTCAAAGTTCTGCAATTCCCAGCTGAAACCTGATTATGAAGAGATGAGCATGGCTTTCACAGAGAGAGAGAGAGAGAGAGAGAGAGAGAGAGGGGAAAACATTGAAACGGGAAACAAAACGAAGCAAATTGCTTCTTTACCATATCCCCATATGGACAAGTACCAATTAAAGAGAAGCCTGTGGGAACAGGCAGATTGACAAAGAAGAAAGCAGACATAACAAACGAAAATAAACAATCAAGATAGTTGACAACTTACTTTTTAATAATCAAATTGTCCAGCTTTCAGTACCCAGATAAGTTTATAGAGAGAGAGAGAGAGAGAGATAGAAAAACTGGTTGATGGGATTGGAGCTTAAGGAACTCACCAATCTGAACAAATAAATACTCTTAGAAAAAGATCAAAACTTTCTAAAAATTTGAGAAAGCAGGAGGAAGGGTTCCAAGAAACTCACCACCGGATTTCTTTATTCATTCAACAGAAACTTCTGATGTGCGAGTTGGGTTTTGCTTTTCCCAGCATCCCTCTCTCTCTCTCTCTTTTTATAATCTTGAAGAGTTCACACCCAACTCGTCTGACTATTTTGACACGCTTTCTTAGCAAGAAAAAGCAAGCGAGTGGGGCTGTGCTGGTGATTATGCGATGTTCCTAACATTCCGCCTTTTGACCCTTAAAACTCCCACCACAGAAGGCTCCAAAAAAGCATCCGGTATTCAAAGCGGGGGCGGGACCGACCGCGGTTACGATGGTTCGAATACTGGGTTGGTGGCTCCTCGTGGGACAATTGTACGGTGATGGTTGGAAAATGGCAATCGGCAGTTGGATGGTGGAAAGTCAGTGCATGTAAGATCAGCACACATGGGTGGATGTCATGTGGCTGTAAATTTCAGTTCTTCCACTCACACATGATGGAATCATTGTGAGTTGAAGACTGGGTCATGGTGTCCAAGGACAAAGACATAGCCTAGGTAGGAAGCATGGTGATTTTGTGGGATGAAAGAAGGATTTCGGATGCACATCGTATTGGATCTCACACGGTGTCTGAATGCAGGTGACTCGAACGCGGAAAGCTAAAGACTTCATTAGAAAAAGGAAGGTCTTTTCCATGGAAATTTTTTGGATACGCGTCTCATTGAATCTTACTCCGTATGTGAAGACAGGTGAATACGGAAAGCTGAAAACTTCGTTATAAAATGAATGTCTTTTCCATGAAAATCATTTTCATGGAAAATGCCCGGTTTTCATTTATTTGCTGAATAAGAAAAGTGATTTCTTTTTTGTTGGAATAGGAAGTCATTTCTTCCTATCTAAGCTTATTATTTTCGACCCATTGAAAATGTTTTCCATAAATCAATTAGTCTTTTGTCGTCTAGTCGGAAAATAATTTCCCATATACTATTTTTTTCTTTATACAAACAATATTTGAGTGAAAGATTTTTCTGCAAATTAATTTTCCTGGGCTTTCACGTGTTTTGCTTGCTAAAAATGATCAGTCAACTGAAATTCATTTATAATTTATTTTTTTGATTACCTAACTTGAAAAGAGAAAAACATTTTTCTAAAAAATGATTTCTTTGAAAATCATTTTTTTTTTATCATGAAATTATTATCGAAACGGACAAATCTAGACAAGAAAATAATGCGAATCTTAACTCACGTCTTGGTACTTGGACTGATACGGTGTCTTCAATCAATCATCCATTATTCTAATCTTTTTACAAGCATCTCCAGCACCAACCATTCGAAGAAGTAGTTGCATACGTCATCGACACTGTATTTTAATGATCCCTTCTCTTGTCTTGAACCACCCGTGCTAATTGCTGTTGTTGGAAGTATGGTTGAGGATCATGATCATGGCATCAACCTTGATTATGATCTGATTGATTAATCTAATCTGTGACTAATTTAGCATTTTGGAAAGCGATGATCTTGTATATAAGAAATATTATTTGTATATTATTTCCCGCCTTTCTTTATTTATATTCTTACACTATAAATACATAAATGTACTTGTATACAATGAGATAGATCAATACAAAGTATTCTACTTCTAAATTTCTTTCGTTTCTATCATGGTATTAGAGCATTTTTTCCCGGCCTAGCTTTTGCATTTTTTCAAAATTGCCCCCATTCCTTTTTTTCGTGGTGTTGTTGCAAACTTCTATCCTGCAAAACAAAACAAAAAAGCCAAGTTGGAATTTGATTTCTTGAGCCATGACAAAGAACAAGAATGATGTCTCATCGGAGGAAATGCCTCAAGATCAAACTCCTTTATCGTCTGTTCAAATCGATCTGAATGAACAGGAGAATTCCATCCACAATCCAGAAGATCCTTAGATTACAACCGGTCTTGCTCCTGCTTCAATTCAAATGCACCGGCCCCCATTTCCTTGGTATCCTGTTCAAGGTCAATGGGCCATTGAACCAGGACAAGCGTGGGCCCAACGTGACCCATATGGAGAGGAGAGCTCCTCTGGTTTTGGACCTCAGCCCAATAGAGAAGGTCTGAATCCTACTGCCCAGAAGATGACCCGAACTAGGAGGTGGGTCGGAGGGATCCGAATCTAGGTCAAAGGGATCCAAATCTAGGTCACAGATTTGGGTCCATACCGGGTCAAGGGCCAAATCCCTACCCATTTTTTGGACCCCGTTTCATGCCGTACGCATTTCTTGTCAGCGCCAGTGATCGCCCCGAACCTGGCGACCCTCTCTTCACATCACCGGCAGATGGCCTTAAATTGAAGCTTATCCAACTGCAGCTCATCGAACCAGAATCTTATAGCACTTGGGCTCGGGACCTCTGATGAGTTCTCGTCGCCAAGGACAAAGACAATTTCCTTGACGGCACTGTCCCTTTCCTGGCCAATGAGCGTCTCCAACAGCTCTGGCGCAAGTGCAACCAATTGTTCTAGAGCTGGATCGACAACTGCTTGGCTCCTGATGTCGCCACTGGCTTGCCACCAATAGAAGACTCGAAGAAGTATTGGGAGAGCATCCGTGAGATGTATGGGCGCCTGGATTGCGCCAAATTCTTCAGCATCACCCAAGAAATTTCAGAGTTGAAGGAGGGGAACCTTTTGGTTACCTCTTGCTTCAACAAGCTCTCCGCTTTGTGGAATGAACTTGAAGTGGTGGAGGAGTGGCTCGAGGGCCTGGAGAGCACTCTCAGACAATATAGAGAAATAAAAGAGAGAGAAAAGGCCACAAGTTTCTTACTAATTCTTAATGAGTCGTCTTTGGCCTTTCGTTCGCAAATCATGGTGATGGACCCATCCCCGTCGCTCGGCCGAATCTTTGAGCTAGCGGTCTAGGAGGAGAACTAGAAGCTTATGGCGGCAGAGCATCCTTGAGTAGGCAAAGGAATGAACCTTGTTGCATGTCCGAACGGTGTTGCTTCGAGGGAGATCTCCAGCGGACTCATTGATGGTTCTGGAAATCGAGAGGGAGGAGGAATGATTGCAGCTGTGAAGAGGACATAAGGAAATCCTTGGTCTACTCTAATGGATGGCCTGGATCATGGTGTGGGATTGGACGGCCAAGATCGCGTGATAGATCTGACAGTTGGGATCAGCGCGCCGGATCCAACAATCGTCAACTCTTCATTAACCCATCCAAATTGAACGGTTACAGTCAGGCCACGTCAGTCGTCGGCTATAAGGGATCTTACGGCCCACGAAATGCCACATCGACAGGGAACGTTAGTGGGTAGAATCCTAAATTTAAAAATAAATATTGTGAATATTACAAGAGCCCACGTCATACCATAGAAACGCGCTAAAAGTTACATGGGAAACCTCATGATAAAGACAGAAAGGACAAGGAATCAACTGCTATTAGGTCTCTACTAAAAAAATTGATGGGGCACATCAGGTGATTACTTAAGAACAACATTAGAATATTGTGAAAATTTCGAGTCAGCTAAAGATAGACAACAAAGATGCAGGATTCTTAGGTACTTTCCTATGCAAGAAGAATTCATTTTCTGATGATGCATGGATAATTGATATAGGGGCTAGTGACCACATAATTTGCAATAAGCATTTGTTTTCCTATATTTACGAAAGGTCGCAATCTCCAGTGCCTATTTGCCTTCCGAATGGGAATGCCACTCATGTTATCCAAATTAGAACCGTAGATCTTGGACCAAACTTCATTCTCAGGAATGTCCTGTATATTTTGGATTTTGAGTTCAATCTTCTGTATGTCTCAAGAGTTTGCCATGATAATTCTTGTAGAGCCATATTTAGTTCTGAAAATTGCTTCATTCAAGACCATTCGATTGGGAAACTGATAGGCTTGGGTAATGTCACACAAGGGCTTTACTTTTGGATTAATTCCCCAAGAGATTTAGAATTATTGAATAAAAAAATTTCTTGTAATGCCATTAGCTGAAAGAAAAATCTCCTTTGGCATCAACGATTGGGTCATAATGCACATTTTCCTCACCCTAAATGTCTAATATGCCCTTTGGCTAAACAATGTCAAGCGTCTTTCCCAATTAGTACATCCTGAGCAAAAAAGGCTTTTTCATTACTTCATATGGACATTTGGCGTCCTTATCACACCCCTCATTGTGATGGATCTTGATTTTTCCTGACAATTGTTGAAGACTATATTCGTGCCACATGGGTGTACCTTATGCAATCAAAAAGTCAAACATTTACTTATATTTCAAATTTCTTTTCCTTGGTCCAAAATCAATTCGATAAATCTATATAACGAATTTGTACAGATAATGGGCGTGAATTCTTTACTTCTGATTGCATAAAATTTTCCGTCTTCTCATGGAATACTCCACAAACACTCTTGTACTTATACTCCTCAATAAAATGGCATTGTTGAGCACAAACATAGACATCTTCTAGAAGTAACTCGTGCCCTAAAATATCAAGCCTCAATTCCTGAAACTTTTCGAGGAGATTATGTGGTCACAGCTGCCTATTTGATTAATCATATGCCCATTCGGATTCTTGATGAAAAAACTCCTTATGAAATGCCTTATAACAAACAACTAGAAAATAATCATTTTAGGGTATTTGGTTGTCTGTGTTATGGAACGATTATGGACCATTGGGATAAAATGAGTCCATGTGCCACTCACTGTATTTTCATGGGATATCCTCCTCTTTAGAAAGGATACCGGGTTATGAAAATTTTTACAATGAATTTTTCTATAAGCATGGATATCATATTCCATGAAGACACTTTTCCTATCAAGGAAATGATACACTCATCAAATTCATCACCATCAGAAGTCAACGTGTTTTCTTGTCTGATGAAGATTTATCAATAGCGACACGATATTTTCTTGTTGCACCAAAATCACCTATGGCTATCTCGAAGGAATCCGTGCCTATTTCGAAGGAATCTTCATTCATAGAAACTCCAATTCCAGCTGTTGATGAAGTTACCTCAACATATTCCCCGACATCAATTGCGTTAGAAAATATTTCTAAACCTTCCCCAGTTCTTGAACAGAAATTGATTGGGGAACTGCGACGTTCCAGGCAACATACCCGTCTACCTACATGGACCAAGGATTATATCTATTTTGCCATGAGTACTCTAGGTACACAATATCCTGTCTTCTCATATTTTTCATTCTGTCGTATATCGGAAGAACAAGAACCGTCTACATTTGTTGAGGTAGCACGTGACCCTTGATGGAAAAATGCTATGGAATCCGAACCCACTGCCTTAATGGAGAATCATACTTGGGATATTGTTCCACTACCCCAACATCGAAAATCGATAGGCTGTAAATGGGTTTATAAAATCAAGTACAGAGCAGATGAATCGGTCAAGCTCTACAAGGCTCGTCTAGTTGTTAAAGGGTTCACTCAAAGAAATTTTTGATTATCATGAAACCTTCTCCCCAGTTGCCAAAGAAGTTACTATTCGATCATTTCTATCCATTACAACTATTTGTAATTGGTCACTACATCAAATGGATGTCCACGATGCTTTCATTCATGGTGACGTGGATGAGTGGATGAAGAAATTTATATGGATATTCCTCAAGGATTACACTAAATAAGGAGAGTCTTTGGTATGTCATCTCCGTAAATCCTTGTATGGGCTAAAACAAGCGTCTAGGCAATGGTATGCCAAGTTTATTGCTGCACTAACCAATACAGGTTTTCAGCATTCCAAGCATGATTATGCCCTATTTACATGGACTATAGGGAATTCTTCCATTTATTTATTGATATATATGTTGATGAAATTCTTGTCATGGGAAATAATGATTTTGATGTGGCGAAGTTCAAAGAGTATTTACATTCCATTTTTCACATCAAGGATTTGGGATCTCCCAAATATTTTCTTGACATTGAAATTGCCTGATGAGTCTTAGTCAAAGAAAGTTCATCTTGGAAATAATTTCAGAAGCAAGACTATCAAGTTGCAAACTAGCTACTGTACCAATTGAACAAAATGCCAAGCTGACAACTCATGAGTATGATCAGAGTCCTCATTCATCCATTAAAGATCTATTACTAGATGATCCATCAGAATATCAATGACTTGTTGGAAAATTGATTTATCTTACCATGACAAAACTTGATATATGTTATGCAGTGCAATACTTAGCCAATTCATGCACAGTTTGAAACAATCTCATATGAGCACAACCATAAAGGTTGTGAAATATTTGAAAAGATGTCTAGGAGTTGGTGTATTCCTATCTCATGACTGCAGTATGAAGATGACAGCTGGCTATGATACAAACTATGCTACTTATCCAATGACTAGAAGATCCATTACCTATTTCTGCATCAAATTGGGAAATTCACTAATCTCATGGAAGACAAAGAAACAGTCGACTATATCACTGTCATCGGCCAAATTTAAATATCGAGTCATGGCAAAAACTACCTGTGAAATAGTTTGGATACGAGGACTACTCTCAGACTTTGGAATACGGGTCAATGGCCCAAGTGAATCGTTTTGTGACAATGATGTTGCACTCAAATTGGTAGCAGACCTAGTTTTTCATGAAAGAAAGAAGCACATGGAGGTTAATTGCCACTTCACTTGGGACAAGATTAAGGAAGGAATCCTTATAATAAAGGGAACTAGAACCACGAAACAATTAATGGATATCTTCACCAAACCATTATGCCAAAGGCGACATTCCTATCTATTGAGCAAGCTAAGTGCTCTCGGCATATATAGACCAAGAGCACCTAGCTTGAGGGGGAGTGTTGGAAATATGGTTGAGGATCATAATCATGGTGTCGATCTTGATTACGATATGATTGATTCATCTAATCCGTAACTGGTTTAGCATTTGGAAAGCGATAATCTTGTATATAGGAAATATTCTTTGTATATTATTTCCTGCCTTTCTTTTATTTTTATTCTTACACTATAAATACATCAATGTACTTGTATACAATGAGATAGATCAACACAAAGCATTCTACTTCCAAATTTCTTTCGTTTCTATCAGTTGTCATTGATCACGAGAATTTCTCACTTATCACTATGAGCATTTGTTGCGTGCCTCTGCCTTCATGTTTGTCGCAAAGGGTGTTGCCATGCTACATAAGACACGACGTGATGATCCACATCTATCTTAGCAATTGACGTACATGGATTTACTTAGCTTTAAGTTTCCATGAACAGATGATGTCGCATGAAGTGATTGGAGAGACCTATTGCATTGACACCGGAAAAAATCCGATACCCTTTATCCAAAGAGATTACTAAGGAAGAGTACAAGTCTTACATGCAACCACATTCCCTCAAAGGTTTTGGTAATAACACTAATTACTCCATATCACATCATGTTCATTATATGAGATTTCTCCAGGCTAACACTCTCACACGTGCACCTTTTAACCCTTGCCCTTTGGGCATGGTTGAACCTCTCGTATCTTTTCGCGTCACCAATTTACCTTAGTTTAAATCTCCATCTTGACCTGGCCAAGTTTTTTGTCTAGTGTTGGTAGGGAAGATTTGTCATTCAAACTTAACCTCCATTGTCATGGCACATCCAAATTCAGCGTGAAGCTGGAATTACCATACTCCAATATATATTGGGAGCAACCCATTGATTAATTATCGGCTCTGATATCACTTGTTGAATTGATGCAACAAAAACTTGAAACCCTTCATGTACGAAGAGCACCAATGGAGAGCTCAAGTTTGTGGTCATCAGCATATTCAGTTAGACCCATTTTTATTAAAAAAATTTAAAATAATGAGTGATGAACTTGTTTTTGCCCAAAATATGGGTACAGGTATTTAAAGACCAAATGAAGTCAGCGATTGTTGAACGAAATAAGAAATTATAAACCTCTAGTGTGAATGGAATCAAAGGATGTCGTGATCATCGACCAAAAAGAGAACAAAAAGGAAATTATATCGTCATGAATCATGGTGTTTGCAACAAGTGGAATTTAGGGTAAAATCATTTCCCTTCTTGGATTCTCATTTCTAATTATTAATGTCTTAGTCATCCTTCCCTTATCTTATCCAAAGTTTGGACCTTACGGACCGGAGCACCTCATCGATAGCATATGAAAAATCTATAAATAAAGACAAAAGACGCGTGGGAAGGAGAAATTTGATCTTTCAGTTGCTTTCAGTTCCAAGTCATTGTCCATTATGCTAGGAAAACAAATTTGCTAGTGACCCTAGGTGGAATTAATCATGAGAAACAGTTTAAATATATGCTAATTTTGGGGATAATTGTCCAAAAAGTCTTAAACCTATTGTACAGCCAATTCAATCGTAAATCTTTTGATTATTTACCAATATAGCTCTTCCGAATAATTTTGGCTGGAAATCATTAGCATGTCTATCACCATCAGCGAATTCTAGCCAAAATTGATAGGAAACACTACATTGTCAAATTGTCTTTGAACTAAAGACACAACTTAAAAGTTTTGGACTGAATTAGCCATTGTTTAGGTTTTTTTGGGCAATTTTCCCAACTAAATTGGATTTCTTTGAAGTGACATTAGCCTCATCTATATCTATATCTTAAATTAGACTAGCTTCTTCTAAGCTTACGTGATGGGGCTATTGGGCTGCACAAGATTAGCAAAACTAGTTTTGCACTTGGGCTATGAGCTAACCTAATCCGGCCCATGACGTAAAACTCTGCCCCTAGTGTACCCTATTTGATTAACTTAAGATGTTATTTGTACCTTTGTAGTCATCATAATCTACGGAATCATATTATACTCGACTTAAAACGAATTGCGCTCGGGCTCAACTTATATAAACAGTATTTTATCGGTGTGATCCACTCAACTAAAGGTTACAACAATTTTTCTCGTAGATATCTCTCGTGATATAGGAAAATTAACACATTTTACAATTTAATGCCAATTCACTGTTTCTCAAGTTATTTATGTACTTTCGAAATCATCGTATGGGAAGACAATGGGCTTTTTCTCATGGAAAAGTATGTCATCTATCTAAAATGTCAGCAGTGGTGTCTCGAACTAATTAGAAAAATTGCTAATAATTCTTGGAAAAGATAATAGTATTTGGCTGCTCAAGTACGGATTTTAAAAAAAATAAAAATTCAGATGCTTCTTACTTTGAGAAATATGAGTGGTTGAAAAAACGGAGGTGACGTGTTGGTGAATGGGTGATATCAAGAAAAGAATATGAACCCGCTCAATTTGCAAATTTGGCCAAAATTGAGTAGGTATGAAGTGTTCACTTTATCTCATCGCCCTTTGAGTCAAAGAAGACCTAGCCAAACGTGCTCCAATAGGCTCAAACTCAAACAAAGAAACAAAAAACCATAGTCCTCGCGAGTGGAGGAAGTAATGGCACGTGGTCAACCCATTGAAATCTGTTTTCATTGCATAGAAAATGCCAAAAACCATACCTAAATCTTCATCTGTACGTCGCTAACGGATCCCAATTTTTGAAAATACTTATCGGCTTCCTCATTTTAGTGTAATTTTCCGTCCATTTATGATTTCGCCATTTATCTTTCAAATACACCATCGCCCTCTGTCACACTCACAACCACCCACCCTCCCTCCCTCCCTCCCTCCCTCCCTCTCTCTATGCATGGATCTATCTCTTTTCTCAAACTCCATTCCTTGAGCTCAAGGCTAGCAATAGGAGCTCGAGGCTTGAATGTTGACATACTAAGTGTGATTTTTGAGACACATGTGAGCTATGTTAAATAAAGTTTTTCATTTAATAGTTGATGTTGTGTAGAGTAGTTAATATATCATAATTAGTTTATAATTCATTGATTTAAGTTTCTGAGTGAATATAACTTCAACTGGATATGTTGACAAGTTCGAACTTAGGTTTTCTTTTGGCGATTTCTCTAGGTGGTATCGGACTTTGCTATGTGTTCCCAACATTAAGCTTCTGCCCAATCCGCTAGCTCTCTCCAACCACCAAAATACCAAATGGAGTGTTCACTTTGGTGGCCGAACCGAAAGTGATTAGCTTAAGTGAAGATACGGAAGGATTGCAAAGTGCTACTCATTAAATCGATTCCCTCTTTTAGGGGCTTATTACTGAAATTCAAACCAACTTCACCTATTCGCCGTGTCACACACTCCTTTTTAATCTTCTACTTGAGCTTCAACTTGGTTCGAGGTCAAAATCGTTTGACCATAACTACTTCTTCTTCCTTCCACCAAGCAACATCATCCACCCATCACACAATTTCTCAAGAAACACCAGATTCGACCTTCCGCTAGATATGGTTCGTCTTCGTTTTGTCTCTAAAGTAACGCACAGTCTAAGCTTGAGGACATGGTCGCGGCGAGCTCCATTTTCCAGGTGACATTGGAGGAGAGGTTCGAGACAACAAGCACGGTGGCTAGCGGCGGGGAATGATGGTGGTAGACTTAGGTTGAGAGCTTGAGTGCCTGGGTTGCGTGAAGCTAGAGTGTTTGAGACTTTTGTACGAGGGAGAGCATGAAGGTTGTTCTAGTGTAGCTGAGGTATGAACTAATGGTTTGAAAAATATATATATAGGTATTTTCCAACTGAAAGAATGGAGTTGCTTAAATAATATATTAAAATTGACCTAGTTTTTCTTTTTTCTAACAATGATTGTTCGGGACTTTTTGGGTGTGGCAGTATTCCCGTTACGCACTAGATAATTATTGGAGACACTTAGGTTTGTGCTTTTGAGGATTGCTCTTACTAAAGGAATGCAGAAATATGGTGATTCAAAATCTAGATCTTGGGTGAGAAAGACGAACAAGACCTGATGTATCAGATGCGTGTGAGAAATATCTACCTCTAGGGGGTTCAGAATTGCAGTCAGCTGTTTTCGTGAAATTTACATGTCAAACCTCTTTTGTTTGACGCGCCATCTGAATGGAAGTAGGGGAAGAAAGGCCGACATGACTTATTGTTCTTCATTTTCTGGAGTGGTGTACTTCCACGGCATATTTTGACTAGTAATCTAAGAGATTTATAATTGTCGTGACCTCTATTGATGTCATTGGCTGGCTGTGGAAAGTTGATTCCTTTTTATTTATTTATTCCAGATAATAATGTTCCTTTAAGAGTTAGCTGAAATATCAGCCATCTTCTGTTTTAACATCAAAACTAGTTAGACAAAAAACCTTGCGTAATGTCAATTTTCGTAACTTTTTGAAATTAAACCGCACTTACATTTAACAATTGGAGCTTCTGAGAAATTTCCAGTGGGATTATGATACGGAACAAGAAAAGGAGAACTCGATATTCGATTCTTTTAGGACTCTAATTTCCTTTATCTAATAAACTAATTTCTTGTTTTTTCCGTTGGTGTTTTGCTCACTAGGTGCCAATTTAGCATTACGTGTCACTCTCTATCATATATGTAGCGCCATGTCATTAACTAATCTGAAAGTTTAGTTAGAAGAGCTGACTGAAGGATTTGATTGCACAAATTGAAAAAAAAATAAAAATCAGAGAATTTTGATTGCACAAAATGAAACTTAGAGGGCTAAATCACACAAGTTTTAAACGTTGAAGGAATTGATCGAAAAAATTTAAAGTTAGAGTATCAGGCCTCATCGGTGCTGAAATTTAAAAGTATTAAATCTATACTTAACTCTTTATTTCATGACGAGAAAGCCTACAACTTTCGCTAGATAATTTTTGCCCACTATGAATATTCAAAGATGCAAACCAAAACCTAGATGAAGCTACCAGCATATAAGATCTTTTATACCTCAACCACTAAAATCAACCACATAGGGTTCAATTAATAAGATGCCTTAAAATTTTCATCAATGCTCTCGTCTAATATAGTTTTACTTTTTTAAGTAAATTGATAGTTGTCTCACAACTTCAACCACGGTTGTAGACGATCAATCTCGGTGCAAATGTCATCGTCCAGTTAAAAAAAAAAAATAGATAAAAATAACAACGCAAAAAGAACAGCTTTTTAGGGAGAATAAGACGATTGACCACTATTTTGTAGATTCATTGTCCAATTGGAAAAATTTTCTTCGAAACAATTACGTTTTCAGGAGCGCACAAAATGACATCTTAACGAACTTAGGTTTGAAAAACCTCGAATAAATTTCACGCAAGATTGAAAAGCTGTCAGATAAATTTATTGTCTTTAAGTAGGAAAACAGAAATTAATTGAATAATCCGTCATTTTATCAATTAACAAGCATATGACAATTAAAACCCCATTTTCAAGTAACAAAGAAGTAGTTTTTTCCAATTTGTATAAATCATTTAATCTGTTCTTTCAGATGGAATTAATAACCACCTAAATAATCATGGTCTTGGAGGCCTCTTTGGATATGACCAGTAGAGAACATTTCCATATTTTCATAATTCACGGATTTTCCATTAATATAAGCAACTAGACATGCAAATAATAACACAATTGGAGACGATTTGGCATTATAGAAAGCGTTCACCAAAGTCAGCTTCAACTTGAAAAACTTAAATTGCCTTATATACAAAGAGAAATGCATCCTTTAAGGGTAAAAATACCCCTAGACATTTCTAGCATCAGAAGATTACCATGCTGCCCTAAGAAACTATCTTCACTTGGCAATTCAAGAAAGCATGCATGACCACAGGCCAAAGCAAACACCTTAAGCAGCACATCATAAACATGGCAAGATATAGAATCGTTTCCATCAGAGAGAGTTATCTTCACATTTAATCAACATACGATGCAACATCCATCTTAGAGTGTATGCAGGTAACAACTAAAACCTTATCAAAGTTTCCTTCAATGGTCCTTGAACACGCTTATCTGATTCAACGTTCCATATGGACTCTTTGCAATTGGAAGAATGAGGAGCCAAAGACGGCAAGCTGGTTTTTGTTGGGTATATTTGATATGGTAAGGTTTGAGCTGTATTTACTTTGGAGGCAAACTACTTAAAACTCAATTGAACGCAAATAGTACTCATGGCCTCGGACTATCAACTACCCCTCTAGAAGGACAATGCATAACATTATTGAATACTAGATATGGACATATATGGCATCCATCAAATTTTCGTAATAACATAAATGGTAGGCAATATTCAATCAAATCTCATTAACCATTTAATTTCATATGCATTAATGTGGATACTGTCAAGCAAATTTGAAATTTGCTCTTTTTGGCTCTCCATTTATACCTTTTTGTGGGGAAAGTTATCAGAAGGAACAATGAAAAGCAAATAATCTCAATCCACCAAGTGCTATAAATTTAGGATCCATCTTAATGAAAGGAATTAGGAAAGCAGTCTCCGCACTAGGAGAAATGTCTCTTTTACAGAAAAAAGACCTAGAAAACTCATGCTCAAATCACTATTTAGGTTGCTGATTTAACCTAGCACCATTGTCTTTGAGAGAGAGAGAGAGAGAGAGAGAGAGAGAGAGAGGGATGATAGAAAATTAGTTCATGGGCTACTGACATGAAAGAAAGGGTCAGTGCTTCTACAGTTATTAACGCATAAGCTATAGGCTTGATTTGTCTTGCAAAACCAACAAAAGTGACTTCTCATCCACAACCCTAAACCAACCCACTTTTTATTATTCGTCTCTTGGTGAAGAATTTTTCTTCTGTTCTCTCCCTATATATCTTCTTCTGGGTTTCTCTCGATCATCATTTGGCTCTATAGAAGTTCTGGTGGTTTGTAATTCAGCGCTACTTGGAACGGATAGATCGATGGACAATTCCAGAGCTAACAAATTGGGCGGCGGCGGCAGCAGTTCTGGAGATGAGGGTAAAGCTTGCACTCGCGGACACTGGAGACCTGCCGAGGATGAAAAACTCCGGCAACTTGTCAGGCAATATGGAGCGCATAACTGGAACGCGATAGCCGAAAAGCTTCAAGGAAGATCGGGTATATCAAAATCCTGTGGCTAATGTATTTTCTCTTGAAACTTTCATACTTTTATGTTTGGTGACTGGATAATATCATTTTCAGTCCTGACTGTCGAATAACCACCTTGGACCAACTCCAGCGTTCTTTTCGAGCATCTTGAATTCTCCGAACAAGGGAACATATGAACTAATCAATTGGAAACTTAATGACAAAACGATTGGGAATAAATCGATCGCATCTCTAATTTTTCTCATCCTTTTTCCAAATGCGTGCATATGTACCATTACTACCAATTATGATTTGAAGTTTTGCGCAATCAGATTGATTGATATTTGAGACAAAAGGGTTAAGATCATAAGAATACTTGTTTACAGATTCAAGGCCCTGCACATACATTGTTCACTTACCTTATAGAATAAACTAAATTGTTAACCCTTACCGGGGGTTCATGTTTCATTGTCTTAAATAGGCAAGAGTTGCAGGTTGAGGTGGTTCAATCAGCTGGACCCAAGAATCAACAGAAGGCCTTTCACAGAGGATGAAGAAGAACAGCTTTTGGCAGCGCATCGCGTTCACGGAAACAGGTGGGCACTGATAGCTCGACTGTTTCCAGGTCGAACTGATAACGCCGTGAAGAATCACTGGCATGTCATAATGGCCAGAAAGCAAAGGGAGGAATCAAGGTCATTGCCTAGTTATAAGAGGAGCTACCAAGATTCTCTCATTGATTTCAAGGGTTTGCATGGAATTGGGAAATCGGCATTCGTTGTGCAGCCTAGCTCTAATTACGGGTTGGAAAAGAAGCAAGATAGACATTTCGATTCTTCTTTGCTTCCTTGGAAATTTGCCCCATCTGTGTCTGCGGCGATGGCTCCGCCGGCATCCTTCTTGGTGGGACTCGCCCGAGGAGAAAAGAGAGACTATAGCGCTTCTGGGTTTTGTGATTGCACCTGTGAGAGCTATCAATCCTTGAACAATAATTTGCCAAGCTATGCTGCGCTAGCCCTTCCGAATTACGCAAGTCCCCTAAAGTATCCGAGACATGGAAATGACTATGAAGCAACCCAAATGATCAGAAAAAACGACAGCGATCCCCGTGATAGTCTGGCAAACGCGAATATGATGGCTGCTGGGCAAGGAGGAGGAAATGAATCGATCGTGCGCAAAGATGTTCCCTTCATTGATTTTCTTGGGGTAGGAATCACATCTTGATGATTATATTACTGAAATTAGCTGTAGCTCCTAGCTAAATTATGACGGTTTTGTTCATTGAAAACGTTACGTAGATGAGAGCCTTTACTCTGTCTTCGGAAGTCATATTCTGGGTAGCATGGAAAGGAATAGTCGAGCTTAGTTCTGGAGAACATTTTACTATAATACTACTTTTTTATTTATTTGGAGGGGCATGGTTTTCCCGGAAAATATCATGTTTCAGTTTAGTTTCATGGGAAAATCGAATTGATTCTTTCAGCGTTTTCCACCAATTTTGGCCAAAGTTCTTGGCAACCTACGAGCTTCTGTGTGTCCATGTGACCATCTTTGCTTAAGTACGGTATTTTTTTTGTCCTATTATAATAAAGGCATACCATCAAAGTGCTCGACAACCTTAAAAAAAAAAAGGAAGACAAAGTCTGCTAACTAAAATAATTTAAAAAGCTTTTTAGATATGTTCCTGCATTTGGTGGAGGTTTCCTTTCAAGTGGTTAGTATCTGCACTTCCCTATTGCTTACGAATAATGGTGAAATCGTGGTCAAGAACAGATAAAGGGAAAATCAAATCAATGTTGAGAAGCAGTTACATACTTGCAGCTTTGGTTGACGTATGTACTGGTAAGACAGCATGAACGTCGCCCTCAAGGCCTGCCATTTAGTTTATGTTGGATTTGGACGATATTAGCAACACACCCATGATGGGTCGACACCTGACTGACCAAATCAAATGACTAGTCAGATGAGATACTGGTTATATGATATGAAGTCGGATTGGAAATGCCGGAACTCGAGCAGATATACAGTTCTATCTCATCTCAAATTCCTTCCCGACAACCCAACAGTCTTATCCCTAGTTTTTGATGATGTGGTCCTTAGGAATGCAAACATAAAAGAGCCTGCATAGAAATTCGCGCATAAGAAAGGGCGTGAGAAGAAGGCGATGCAAGAACTGTTTCCACTGATCCCCCGTGAAAACAGTGGGCTCTTTCAGGTTGTGATATATGGATACACTCCATTTCCGTGATTATACGCCGACCGTGGCTGCAAAAGGGAGAAAAGGGAGATCATGAATGAACCCTGTTCGTGAATCTGTGGAGTTTGTGCTGGATCCGCTTGTGCGGTTTACTTGACATCGAGGTAGGCACATGATGTGCGAAATATGTTTATTGATGTGAATTTGTTCGATCGCTTGGGTCAATTTGTGTTTCGAATTACTTCAATTCCGATGTCAATCCATTCATGCGTGTCTCATCAATCTAACTTAACACAGGTTATGGACGCTGTCAAAGATTTTGCTTTCACCACCAAACTCTGGTTTGACATGACGTGCGGTTTTATAGTTAGTAGAGAGACCAGTTCAGTATGTGAACAGATATGGGAAAATGTTCTATGCTTTGAAATGGGAAGGCTTACAAAAGGTTAACAGGACCACGGCTCTCATAATTTTTCAAAAACATGAAATTCGAATTCTTTTCTAGAATTGTTGAAGTACATTTATGAATTTCAGAAAATTCCCTGCTAAAGAATATTGCTAGACATAGTAAATAGTAGGAATATTATTTCATAAGGCGTTATTTCTTACAATAACTAGTCTTCTTGTCAAATTGGGGTAAAATTGTCCCAAAAATATCATAAATTCATTGTACTTTTACTAATTTAATCCTAAAAATTTTAATTGTGCAGTTGAGTTCTAAACATTTTTACATTTTTTCAATTGAGTCAATCTAAGCAATTTTGGCCGGAAGTTGCTGACGTAAACGCCAATGGTCCAACTTAACATAGCCAGCCTGACGTTGATAATTTCTAATGATGTTATAATATATTTTCAATTTTTTATTCATTTATTTTATTTTCTTTGTTTTGTTTTTTACAGCTCTAGTTGAGGAGGTCACTAGCTACTGGTGAAGGCCTTTGCTCTCTAGCCCAATCCGAGTGAGGGGCCATCGCCCTTATCTGGATCTTAGCAAGGGTCACGATGCCCTTACCAACCAACAGGGAGGGTGTCAGCCCTTGCTTATGGCTAGGGCGAGGGCTACGATTCCCTTGCCTAGCCCAAGCGAGGGTCACTGGTTGCTTGTGGCTAGCAATAGTTGATTAGCAACCTTGCTAGCTAGAGTTGTTAAAAAAATAAAAATAAAAATAATCGAAAAAATAATATATATATATATATATATATATATTAAAAATTGATCACACCGGCGTCGATAGAGGTGTCAAAATGGGTCTTAGACCCATACTTGATCCATTTAAATCATAAATAGACTATATATGGGTCACTTATGTATTGAAATGGGTCATATATGAGTCATTTACATTTTAAAGAGACTAGTTAAATGGGTTTTAAATGGATTTGACTTAAAAATTCATTTCTAACCCAACTTCCCTCTTTAACTTTATGAAAATGTTTTTTTTTTTTATAAAAATCGAAATTAGAATTATTCTTTATATTTCTTTTTTTTTTTTTTTTTTTTTTATCTTCCTCTTTCCTTAGCTGGTGGCTGGCATGGCACGGCCAGTGATCGGCCAGGCAAGGCTCAAGCTCGCTAGGGTCAGGCGAGCTTCATCTCACCATATCGGCGAGGCTCAAGCCTCGCTAGTCATCAACGAGGACGAAGCTCGCTTGGATCTGGCGAGCTCATTGCTTGCTTAGATCTGGCGAGCCGTAAGCTTGCCGGCCTTGGCTGAGCTCGGGCTCGTTGGATCTGGTGAGCCGCAAGCTCACTAGCCTTGGCCGAGCTCGAGCTTGCTCGAATTTGGTGAGCGGCGAGCTCGCTGGCCACAACGAAACTTGGGCCGATGAGCTCGAGCTGGTCTCTGGCGGCGAAGAACAAGGGGGAATAAGAAGGAAGAAGAAGAAAGAAAGAAAAGAAAAGAAATAATAATAAAAAATTCAATTTTTTAAAATTAATTAAAGATTCCATTTTTTAAAATATTTTTGATAGATAAATATCCATATACATACCGGAGAAGTACTTTTGGAGGCATCTCGATGTTGTTTAGATCGAAATTCAATCAATATCGTTATAAATAAATATTATTTTCATGTCAATCATTAACTAATCAAACTTTTTCTTATCAAGAGTTTTTCAAAAGTATTTCAATTTAAGGTTTTTAGTAATTCTTATTATTTAATTTACTTTTTAAATTTGATGTGAAGTTTTTATTCAAGTAACATATATATTATATATATGTGAAGAGCTTAAAGTGGATTAAATGGATGGGAGTGGGTTTTCCTAGATTAAGTTAAATATTAATGTGTTTCGATAATATGGGTCGGGTCGAGTCGGGTCGGGTATGGGTCGTCAAATTTACATTACATGAAAATAGGTCGAAATGGATTAAATGGGTCAATATGGGTCGGACCATTTTTGACCCAACCCCGACCCAACCCACCCATTTGACGGCCCTAAGTGTTGATTTGTGCCATGTATCATGACTCTCATATCAGTAATTTCCAATTAAAATTGACTAGGTAAACTTAATTGGTAAAATATAATTGGTAAAAGGTAAAAAGGTTTAGAACTCAATTTATGCAATAAAAAGATTAGAGCTGAATGAATAAAAGTGCAATAGGTTTGGACTTTTTGAACAATTTGAATACCTAAATTTCTTGTTACTTCCTTTTGAATACATATTGTTTAGATATAAATACCCATTAATTACAATGCATTCAAAAGTTAGATTATCAAGTAAATACATAGCCTTTGAGTATTTTCTCTCATTTTTGCCATTTCTACCCTAACAATGACACCATGACCATTCATCATTCCAAGTCCTTTGTTTTTTGTCCATCGATTTTCATCCTCAAGAGCAACCACAACCAAACGTCTTGTAGAGTAGCACCATCATCTTTTACTTGTCACGTCTCAGATTTACTTCGGTTATCTTTGAGAGCAGCTCTATATCGTCAATTATTAGCCTCTCCATCGAGGGGAGTTGTTGTTTCCAGCAGCCTCGTTAGTCTTTTCACTAGCACCCTTAGATTAGTGATGCCTATCATAAGTCGAGCTTCTCTAGTTTCTAGAGTCATTCTGCTGTGCATCCTTCTTGATGATAATCATTGATTCTTAACATAAAGTGTATGAGAACTAAAGGGACTTCTTGTATTGATTTTGTATGAATTGTATACACGTACATGTACATTGTCCTTTTTTATAATACTAAGAATAAGAACAAAAAATAGGAAAAGAAATATAAAGGATTACATTTCCTAATTTAGAACTAATTACAGATTGACTGAATCAATTAACCTGCAATTATGATTAATATCAAACCTGATATCTCCAATATCTCCAATCATATCTTCAACGCCCCCCTCAAACCGGTGGTCGGTATATGTCAAGAACGCCTAGGTTGCTTAGTAAATATGAGTGTTGTCTTTGACACAGTGGTTTGGTGAAAATATCTACAGGTTGTCCCCAAGTTCCAATTCCTCTTGTCACAAGTATTCTTTCTTGGATCTTTTCTTGAGTGAAGTGACAATCAACCTCTATATATTTCATTATTTCATGAAAGACTGGATTTGCTACTAGCTTAAGGGCGGCATCATTATCACAACACAACTCACTTGGTCCATCGGTTTTAACACCTGCATCCAAACTATCTCATAAATAGTCTTTACCATAGCTCAATATTTTGGTTCGGCTAAGAATAATAAAACTATTGACTATTTATTTTTATTTTTTGTCTTCTTTAAGAGTAACGATTTCCCAATTTGATGTAGAAGCCAATGATGGATCTTCTGGTCATTGGGGAAGAAGCATAATCTATATCACAATAGGCTATCATCTTCATATTACAGTCTTGAGACAAGAAAATCTCAAGTCCAGGACATCCCTTCAAATACTTCACTACTTTTAGTGCTGCATTCACATGAGATTGCTTTGGATTCTACCTAAATTAGCTAAGTATTTGCACTGTATAACATATATAAGGTCTTGTCATGGTAAGATATATTAGTTTTCTAACAAGTCGCTAATATCTTGATGGATCTTTGAGCAATGGGTTGTCGCTAGGTGATGATTCTATATCATATTTATGTGATGTCATCTTAACACTCTGCCTAATTGGTATTATAGCTGGTTTACACCATGACAAGCCTGCTTCTGAGATAATCTCCAAAAAACTTCGGTCGGCTAAGACAAATCCCTTTGTCAGACCAAGCTATCTTAATTCCAAAAAAATATTTGGGAGATTCCAAATCTTTGATATGAAAAGTAGTGTGCAGATTTCATCAAATTTCTTAATAGGAGACTCATCATTTCCCATGATAAGTACATCATCAACATATATTAATAAGTAAATTGATGATGTACCTCTGTTCCAGGTAAACAAAGCATAGTCATGCATAGAGTGCTAGAAGCCTACATTTGTGAGTGCATTAGTAAATTTGGCATACCATTACTAAGAAGCCTACTTAAGTCCATACAAGGATTTTTGGAGACAACATACTCGAGACTCCCCTTGTCTCTGTAAGCCTTGTGGAAGTTCTATATAGATTTATTTTTCCAAATCTCCATGTAAAAATGCATTATGGACATCCATTTGATGCGGCTGCCAATTGCAAAAAGCAGCAATAGATAGAAAGGAGTGAATTGTCACCTCTTTTGCAACTAGAGAGATGGTCTTGTGGTAATTAAAGCTTTTTCGTTATGTAAACCCTTTAGTAACCAGACGAGCCTTGTATCGTTCAATAGAACCATATGTTTTGTATTTTATTTTATATACCCATTTGCACCCGGTGGGTTTACTATGCGGAGGTAATGGAACAATATCCCAAGTGTGATTTTCTATAAGTGCTTACAATTCAGCTTCCATGGCACCTTGCTAGTGTGGATCACGCGCTACCTCTGTGTAAGAGGATGGTTTTTGTTCTTCAAAGATATGATAAATACAACATGTATGCTCTGGGAATAGCTGACTAAAAGAAACATACAAGGATACTGGGTAATGTCTACCCAAAGAATCCAATGTTGGACATATCTAGTCTTTGGTCCATGTGGGAGGGCAAATAGAATGTCCAAAGCGTCGAGGTTGTTGAGTAAGTCTCTTTAGGAACTACAAGAGGAGATTTAAGGCGCGTTTAGTAACGTTTATGTTCAAAAATTGTTTCAGGGAATAGAAATAGAAAAAACTATTTCTGTTCCGGGGAACAATTTTTTAACAGAAGAATGTGTTTAGTAATTACACAAAAATATCTGTTCTGGAATAGAAAAAGAACATAAACACGTTTGGTAAACTTATATAATTTTTTTTGTTTCTTTTAACTTTTTAATATTTTTTAATATTTTTCCTTTTTCCTTTTTCCTTTTTTCTTTTTCCTTCCTTTTGGCCGGTCACCAGCCTCGGCCATGGCTGGCGACCGACCGACAAGGGCCGGCGGCCTAGCCAAATCTGGGCGAGCTCGAGCTCGGCCTCACCAGAGGTCGCCGATGCTCCGGTGAGGTCACCGGCCCTTGACGGCCGGTCGTTGGCCATGGCTGAGGCCGGCAACCGGCCAAAGAAAAAAGAAGAAGAAAAAAAAAAGAAAAATGAGAAAAAAAAAAGTGTTTCTTGGAATTGTTTCCGGAAACAAGAAACAAGTTTTTTCTACTCTTGTTTTTGTTCCAAATTTGTTCCCGGGAACAAATGTGTAAACAAACGCGTTTCTGTTCTTTTTTTATTCCCCGGAATAAAAGAACAAAAATTTGTGTTCTAGGGAACATAAACAGATTTAAACAAACAGGGCCTTAATAGCAAGAGGTGATGGAGATGCTATTGGTAAATCGGATAAATGATACTCCTCATAAGATGTTGGTGATTCGGATGTTGCGTTTGATGAATTAGGGCTGGCTGGCGCAATTGGTCTTAGCATAACCAAAAAGTTTTAAGGGTCCCTTCATAAATCATCTTTTGACAAAAAAAAAAAGGCTTGTGACTAGATGAGGAGGCAATTGGTCTGGATGAAGACACCATTCCTTCAAATGGAAATACATCTTCATGGAAAACAATATCCCTACCGACAAAAAGACATCCTAAAGATATTTTCATAACCTGATAGCCCTTTTGTAAAGATGAATATCTCATGAAAACACATGGAAGGGCATAGAGATCCATTTTATCCTGAGGGCCCACAGTTGCAGCATAACACAAGCATCCAAAAACTCTTAGATGATCAATCATAGGTTGTTTCCCATAAAGCATCTTGAAAGGTGTTCAACCTTCAAAAATTCGAGTTGGGATACGACTAATTAAATAGGTTGACGTGACCACACAATCCCCCAAAAAAATTTCAAGAATTGAGGCTTGGTATTTTAGAGCTCGAGCTACTTCCAAAAGATGTTGATGTTTGCGTTCTACAATCCCATTTTGTTAAGGAGTATAGATGCACGAGCTTTCATGGAGTATCCCTTGAGAGGATAAAAAGGAATTACATTCACTAGTGAAAAACTCAGTATGAATCTTTTGGACTGTTTTGTCAATCCAGTTCTTAACTAAAGAGAGGAATTTTGATAGATAAGAAAAAGTTTTGATCCTTTGATTGCATAAGAAAAACCCAAGTGGCGCAAGTGTAGTCATTGACAATAGTTAGGAAGTATCGGAATCCATCATGATACAGAGTATGATAAGGACCCTAAATATCCATGTGAATCAAAGAGAAAGGACTAATAGCTCAAGATGTACTAATCAAAAACAATGCTTGGGACTGTTTGGCTAAATGACATATTAAACATTTTGGGTGTGGAAAACGAGCAGACATTGATAAGAAATAAGAGTTTTATTGCTAATGGTGGAGTTACAAGAAACACTCTTATTTAACGAATCTAAACAATTTGAGAAATTTGTCCAAAATTAAAGTCCTTGTGCGATACTACCCAATCCCATTAGTTTACCAGTCGATTGATCTTGAAAAAAGCAATTACTAGAATTGAATATTGCACGACAAGAATTATCCTCACAGATTTTCGAGACATAAATAAAATTGAACTCGAAATAGGGGATATAAAGGACATTTTTGAGGATTACGTTTGGACTAAGATATACATAACCTATTTTACTAATAAAAGTGGTGTTTCCATTTGGGAGACGAATAGATATGGGAAAATGAGGTTTTTTCTTAATGGAAAAAATTTTCATTGCAAATTATATGGTTACTAGCACCTGAATTATTAACGCATCAATCGAAATCGAATTACATTTTGAGAAAGTTGTACTTGAGAAGCCTTCAGTCTTGTCTATGACCTGTTATTGATTTAGAGCCTTCATAATATTCTAGTTCTAATCTTTAGTAATTATCTTATGCATTCCTTGTGCTAAAACCTAATAAGCAAAAAAAATATCTCTCACTTTTTTCTTTATCATTTGGCTTTTCATGTAATTTCCAACATGTTTCAATAGTATGGTATGGACATTTATAGTAGTCACAGAATTTACCTTTTGTTTTTGAATTTTGTCCACCATTTTTGTGTGCTGACGTGGTGCCTCGTGAGCCATCAGATGGCTTAAGACCCGATCCATATGAGCCACTTGATTCGACTGATGAGTTGGTGAATTGATGGCCTTTGGATCTTTATTTTTTATCCTGGCCGTCCATTTGATAGGATCCCGTAGGGTTTCCTTCTTCCTCCAAGAGAATGGAGGTCGCTCAGTTCAGATCTTGACGCTGGACGTTCCCAAGTTTCCCGAGTGCTCTGACGCCACCGGCATGCCCCACTCCTCCATGGCTTCGATAGGTGGCTCCATCAGGGTTCCGAGAGCAACTCCTTCAACCTATCCGTGCTTGGCCGTCCTTAGTTATTGACTTTCCTCTTAGATAGCCAGCTAATAGATTCGGCCAAGTGATGGCATCGGGTCCATCGCTAAAATTTGTGATCGGAAAGTTGAGTATGTATCGTTGAAAATGAGTAAGAATCTCGTAACTTTTTCTCTTTCCTTTAGTGTGAAATATTGTTGAAGAGTGGCCTCCGGTCCCTCCAGTTGTTCCTCGGCTGCCTCGAGTTCATTCCACAAAGCCGGTAGCTGATTGAAGCATGTGATGACCGAAAGATTGCTAGGGCTTGAGTAAGCGTGAACAATTTCGCTCGATTGAATTTCCCGTACATCTCCCGTATATTTTCCCAAATCATCTTCAAATCTTATGTTGGTGGGAGTCTGGCCACCACATCAGGTGTCAAGCAGTTCCCGATCCAAGTACGAACTAATTGATTGCAGCATCACCAGTGTTGTTCTAGTCGCTCATTAATCGGGAAAGGGATGGCTTCGTCAAGGAAGTCATCATTGTCTTTTGTGATGCGTGCTTGCCAAAGATCTCGAGCCCAAGCGGTACAGTTGTTTGGCCCGGCGAGCTGCATGCTAATCAACTAGAGTTCGGGCCTATCGGCTGGCGAGGTGTATAGGGGATCACCGAGTTTTGGGCAACCGCCGTTGGCTTGGATCACGTATGAGGGGAACGTGGCGGCTTAAAATTCGGGTTGAAATCTGGGTCCCAACATTGAGTAGGGATCCAACTTTAGACCCGATTGAGTGGGTTCGGATTTTTGACCCTGATCCGTCGAGCCTAATTCATTATTCTGGTTGGCTCCAGTAGTGAAGTGGGTAGGCCCACTTCCGATGGGCTGGGTCCCATAACCTAGAACTCCTCCTTCTCCAAATGGGATGTGTTGTACCCATATTTGATTTGGTCCGGTGGTCCATTGGCCTTGAACCATAAACCAATGAATCAGTGGCCACTGGGCCGGACCGAAAGCCTGTATTGGAGGAGGGGTAGATCCAGCAAAACATTGAACAGAAGTGTCGTCTTCTTCAATCGGATCAATTTGATTTGAAGCTTCATTTCGAGGTGAGTCGTTGGGGACATCCTTGTTTGTACTTTGATCTTTTGACATGGTATCAAAAAACTGATTTCTATCTAGTGTGCTAATTTGTTTTGCAAGGTTAGAGCTACAACAACAAACAAGAATACGTACCGGAGGCAATTTCAAAATCGCGAAAATTAGGTTAGGAAAGTAGGCTATGATACCATGACGGAAAGTATATGAAAACTAAAGGGATTTCTTATATTGATTTTGTATGAATTGTATACATGTACACTGTCCTTTTTCATAATACAAAGAATAAGAACAAAAAATAGGAAAAAAAATATAAAGGATTACATTTCTTAATTTATTGAACTAATTACGGATTGACTGAATCAATTAACCCGCAATTAGGATCAATATCAAACCTGAAATCTCCAATATCTCCAATCATATCTTCAACATTCTTCTACTTCATCAAAATCAAGCTACCATCATTAAACTTCCCAATTTAATCAACATCTATCAATGTCTAAGGGCGCTAGAGTCTAGCACACTTTTATCGAGCAACCAATGTTAAGCGTCATGGGTAATGCGATTCAGTTTGTCACAATTCAAGTTAGTTTTCCACATGATTTTTACCATGATTGCATGAGTAAGACATGCGCTCATCAAATCTAGTGATGATATGGATTACATTCAATTTATCATGTAAGGTTCGGCTTACACAATTGTCATTATCTAAAATCCGATTTCGATGGATCCACATCCTTTATCTAGTATAAGTGGTAGTTTGGTCAAAGTAATCATTCAATATTAGAGTTATTATTTCATTTTTTTTATTAGGTAGCTAGTCTATTTGTTAGATTAAGATAGCTAATTTATTTGTTAGGTTATATTACTTTCTTTCTTATACCCAGAGTTCAGATGTCGGTAGCCTTGACTGTAACATCAAAAGGTTATTTTATTGTGTAAAGGTGTAACCTTTGAGTATTCTCCCTCTCTTTCCTGAAGATCTTAGTAAAATTAACTTTGATGTATCTCAGCCCACATGATGACGCGAATGTGAAAGAACTTTCATCCAATATAGCAAAGACGTAAAGGAGGTCAATAGTAAGAAAAGAGAGGGATTTCATTGAAAATTTGATATTTCTAAGTCCGACATGTAGAAAGTCCGAATTCGCACATCGTTTTGCGAACATTTCTCGATGCGGCTGGCCTAGAGATCACAACAAGCACGGGGCGTCGCCTGTCGTTTTGGGAAAAGCCACATACGTTCGATCAAATCCATTGCTTTTCACCTCGTCCATATCCAAAACGACATCACGCGCGGTGTCCTGCTAGGGCTCCGACTGCTTGTGATCAGTTCTCAATTCTAATTTTATGAGGATCGGACAGTCCTAAGATCGAAAACTGAATCAAACCAATCGGGCTAATGGATGACTTAGAAAAAATTAAAAATTTAAAAAATATTAGAATTATTTTAATTTTAAAGATTTATCTTTATTTTTAAGAAATTAAAATGGTATATTTCTGTTAAAAAAGAGTTTCCGATGCTAAAGTTCGGATCTTTGAGCTGTTTCGTCTGACTGTCTTCGGGCCGCCGGAAATGGCAGCGACTGCGAGGTCGGTCTGCGCGGCGGCTCCATTGATACCGATAATTGCGGACGCAGGTGAAGTCGCGCACTCATTTGTGGCATAGCCTAGAGAATTTGCTTTGTTATAGTTGGTTCCCCTGATGTTGGGTTGCTGAGAATTGCGCCACTTGATTTGCATTTAGCATGGAATGCTGATCGCGAAATGGATGCTTCTACGATACTCTGTTTATGTAGATGTTGAGAACTTGTTTGAAGAGGACAAACTACGAAGACAAATGCTTTAAAAGCTTAAAAGAATAGAGACAGCCCAAGAGCATGATTTGCATTTTCTTTCCTAACATTTTCCTTCGCGAGCAAGCCGATGTGGTGAGAAGAGCTAAGCACATGCCAACTAAGTGATCTGCCTGAGTGAAAGGATGGTTGAAATATATGAACTAGGAGTGAAGAGGAATCGGATAATTGACCTGCCTAGTAGAATAATTTTATCATAGAATTTCAATTCGGAATTTGACTAGATGGTTCCTGAGCATTAAAGAAGCTTTAGACAACCCAAGAAATAACATAAGACAAATAACTGCCAAAGTGCTTTCTTTACTTGTTGTCTGTCTGCTGGGCAGCGGATGATGAGTCCAGCTACGAATGAGAGGGAAGTAGATGTCGGCAATAAAAAGGAAATAATTTGCAGTGACATTTCTCGACCTGTGTAATGACATTTCCTATGGTTTGACAGCTTTTCCATGTTCAAGAGCTATAGCAGGATCACCAGACATAGTTCTGTGGTTGTTTTCAGTGGGAGATCGACTCCCCTATCCTCCAAAACACAGACATTTATACGAAGCACTGTTTGCCCCCAATTTGCATGACACCATGCTCATCATCATATCTGCGTTTGATCATTAGCTTGGAACTTTCGAAAGTGTAGACTACACATTCATTTCTAAGTTGCAAATGCATGAAGTGGTGAATAAGAAGAAAGTGATCAAAAAGATCTGGTGAGTGCTGCTGTGCTGTTGCAGGTGAGGGGAAAGCTACGAGTTCCGTTTTGTGCACATAGTTTGGGAATGAGAGATGTTGCTGAATTTAAAAATTTTCAATACACTACTGTCTGAATGGTTCCTTTTTTTTTTTTTAATGACTGTTTTACCCATAAAAGAAGATTATCATTATTGCTGATACTGGAGGTGGAAATGCTCTGAATGTTCAGAGGACTGAAAGACTTGATAGCAGCAGGAGCTGCTGGTTGTTTTCTAGAGGTATTAGTTTCAGCTGAGAGAAATATAATGCTGCTCCTTTACCAAGCTCTCAGCCTTTTCTCTTTCTTCCTCACTTTATGAGTGCTAAAATCTTAGGATGAACTACCAAGTCCCAAATTGTAAATTAGTCAAGTTTGAGCCTATCTTTCAGTTTAAGATATGTTGAATTTTATGCAGTCGAACATTCGGTGAAAGACATTATTCCACATATGTGTTATTAGCAAATTCTGGGTCGACTGTTTTGAGTTAGTTATTCATTAATTCTGTCTGACGACTGTGCATCTACTGATTTCAAACTACTTTCTTCTCAGGATCAAGCATGGCCAAAGAAGTGTGGTAAGATTGTATCTTTTTCTCTTGGAGCTCAGGCATATATCCTTTCTTCCCTCTTTAGGTTTAGGATGCTGATGAGTATCATTTTCATTGTCATTTCAGGGCATATGCGTGGTAAGCAGGTACGGAAGTCTGCGGTGAATTTGAGCTGCGTTTGCCTCTTTCAAAACTGAGGAGCATAGAAACACGTAAAACTGCAAATTTTCTCAAACTGCCTTATTTATATAGGTCATACCAGCTGAGGAGAATGCTGCTAAAATAACATCTGCAAGGGATGCTATTGGGAATTCTGACTTCTTCCTTGTGGCAAGGGCCGATGCACGTGCAACATCAGCCAAAACGGGCCTGTCTGATGCCATTGCAAGGGCTATTCTTTACATGGAGGTACTAGTAGACTGATCCTCTGCTTTTTGTCATGGTCTACTGTTTAATGAGGGTTCTGTTTGTTGTGAAGTAGAAACACTGATCTAAGTTTGAGTCACATGGTCATCCTGTGTCGAGACACAGGTTTACAGTCAACGTGCAGACCTCTTTCTTGACATTATTACAGTATTCAAGAGATGATTAGTTGTTCAACCCCAAGTTAGTAACAAGAAATAGACATTTTGGCATCTTATGTATCGGTAGATCTCCACTTTTTCATCCTATACCTTAATTCCTCCAGAAACTCATGAAGGTTCTGCCATATCTTCAGTGTATCGTATGACTTCTTAGTTTGTGTTCCATTTGCCTTTCCTCTTACCGTTGCGCTCTTGACACCCATTATCACCCTTGACAATCTCCGCCTGCCCCAAAAGTTAAAAAGAGGAAAAGGAAAGGAGTACTGCTCACTGCAACATAAGGAATTCAGCAATTATGCTTATTGATTACACCATCCAAGGGAAGTTGTACAATTTTAGACTGGTCGTGAATGTGGCTTGTGATGTCAAAATTAGAGATTTGTCAGTTGGAACTGAGGTGATTGAGCTTAATTGTCTACTTCAGGCGGGGATACAATTGCTCTTCATGAAAATTACATGTCAAAGTTCTAGTTGTTTCACCCGATGGCTAGAATCGTCAACACATTTGCTGTCTAATTCTCTGTCTGAAGAAGGAAAAGGAAAGGAATTAGCAGCAACATATCCTAACCATATAAATGTTTGCATGATGATTTATGTCAATTTTTCATTTAATCATATGAATCCTATCACCGTTTCTTAGCATTCGCTGGATGGTCAAGCTGTTTGGATAATGTTTATTGGTTCTTCCAATACTCCACAAGATGGAGGATTGTGTTTCCTCCTTAAGCATTGATAGAATTTCGTTTGAAATGAATAATTGAATACATTTTTTCGGTTTCTTAACTCGTGTTCTTTGTTGTAATAAAACTTGCAGGCAGGAGCTGATGCATGCTTTGTGGAGGCACCAAGGGATGACGATGAGCCCAAGGAGATAGGAGGGTGTACGAAAGGCTACAGAGTATGCAATATGATTGAAGGTGGAGTTACACCATTGCACGCTCCCGAGGAGCTGAAAGAGATGGGCTTTCATTTGATCGTGCACCCGCTCACGGCGCTCTATGCTTCAGCACGCGCCATTGTCGATGTCCTCAAGTCCTTGAAAGAGAAAGGAACTACAAGAGACGACCTTGATAAGATGGCTACGTTTGAGGAATTCAACCAGTTGGTCAGCTTGGAGTCCTGGTTCGAGCTCGAAGCACGGTACTCGAATTTAAGGAGTGCTGTCGGAGTAAATTCACGGTAATTGGGAAAGCCGAAAGTAATCAAATATGTGCGGCAACATTTGGATTCCAGTTCCAGTTTCCCTTAGTCAGATGGACACGGTAATTCTACTAGTTGGTGGAGCAATAGCCAATTTCCATGCTTTTAACATATAACGACCCACCTATTTCCATGATAGATGCATTGCTTAGTGTGTGTTAAAACTCTTTTCAGTAAGAATGCTTTTGATATGCTATTGCTGAGTAATCACATAAAAAAAAAAAAAAATTAAGTCTGTCCATCTAATGGCCGAACAACCCAAAATCAATTATCTATTTTAAGTGTTTTCAGCATATGGGTTTGCTCCTAAAAGGCTAAACCTTGAAAATCCGTCTGTAAAGATTATAAATGGGATTGGAACTTTGCGTGAACAATGCGCATAATTCAACGCTATCCATAATGCTTGTGTAAATTCACATAGCTACTTGTCATTACCTATGCTGTATCGATCCTCTAGTTTAGGTGGCTTGAGTTGCATCTAATTGAGCTGGCTCAAGATAGCACTACACCAAAAATGTAGGACAGCACACCTCGACCTTTAAGAAAATCAAAAGATAAACCATTTAGAAGAAAGAAAACGTAGCGATGCAACATCAAAGATCAATCAATACGTTGGGCGGCAAATGGCAGATCCTCCCATGCCATCATTAAATCTGACCCATACTTGCACATTGGAATGAAAACCATGCGTGGACAGTGGAAGTCTGTCTCTCCCTTCGGCAAATGTCGTGGGGGCAACGATTCAAAGATCACGGGCGGAAAATCTGAACTTGCCATGTGATCTTTGGATACATATCGCAGGGAGTTGGACTGTTCACGATAGCGGAATCACTCACTGGTCACCACACTTCAACTGCTGCTGCAGAGACCAATCTTTGAAAAGAGCCACGCCATGACCCCCTTTTGGCATGAGTTGGAGTCGAATATCGTTGAAAGTAGATCCTAAGTTCATCCACGCTTTTTACATTGTTTATGCAAAGATGCCAACGAAAGATAAATATAACGATACATAAACGAGCGAATTGTTGATAGACAAAAACATTGTAATTTATGATAGCTAGAGTAATTAAATAGTTTTTTTTTTTTTTTTTTTAGGTTCTACTATACTCTTACTCTAACTCTAACTCTTAAACTGTTGACATGCTTTCTTGCAGAACATAAAAGTCGAAACCCACACTTGAAATTAAATCGTCCTCACCCCAACTCCTCCTTGGAAAGGTGGGGCTTCGAACTCCCCATTTTCCCCTTCCATATTGGAAGGGTGGGTATTGGAGCAAACCCCAATAGTTTAATTAAATAGTTAAGTAATCTATGTATTCCCACATTTCAGATTTGAATTTGAAAAAATTGTTAGAGTACTCTGTGGGTCCCTGTCCTTTTGAATGTGAACTCAAAATAATCATCAAATGGTCCGGATATGCTATAGTAGTTCAAATGCATCAAATTCATATTTGCAAAAGACCCGTGAGATTGATCATTAAAATATATATATATATATATATATATATATATATATTAGCAATAATTTTAGGCGACGATTACACCGTTGTGGCAATGACAAGTGGAGTATTAAAACAATTAAAAGTGCGATGCATTAGCATGCAGAGAATGAGAAGGTCGGTTACAGTAAATTATCATTGTCTCAGGGTGCAATGATTACATGAAAGATGAAATATTTTCCTTTTTTGTTCGACTGGAGTGTCACGGAAGCAAAGCCGTGACAGGAGGCTCGTGCATTACCATCATGACAAGGTGCAACAAATTTCAACTATGGTCTAACCATAGGCATGCTGAAATTAGGGGAAATGAAGCACATTAGACCAAAGGGAGTGGGGACCCCTTGAAGCAGCTAGTGCTTTTTGAATTCTCCTACTAAACCTTTTGGAAATTCTTAGCATCTTGCATCCATAAAATTACCGTGGTAAACAGCCTACTAACAATTTAGTGTTTCTATTAAAAGACGTGGGACTAATTTGTCCAATGTTTTTCTCCACATCATATGCTCCCAGCTATCAACTTTTCTTAATTTTGGCCACCAAAAAAAAAAAAATTTGACAATTAAAAAATTCAAATATGTTGTACTGTGTCACATTGTTTTTTCGCATTTGAATTATGGAATTGGAATGTAATCTCTAGGCCTAACTTTTACGATCGTAAACCATAGAGCTAAGAAAATCAACTAGCCTACCACCACATTTTCCTCCCGTGAAAAAATTTGCTGCATGCAATTCCAAATTACTACTCAATTCATGAAATTTACCCTTCCCCAGGAACGAGCCTTGTCAATTCACATGCCCATTTGTCCTCGTCAATCGGGACCACTCGCCACTTTCCCTTCCTCCAAAACCATATATAATAAGGGGGTCATGGCTCATGATTCATAAAACCCACTAAGCCATCCTCCACAAGAGCACACCTTCTCTACTGAAGTCTCCTGTGTCTTCCTTCAATCCTTTTGCTTTCCAAAACAATGTCTCAGGGAAGAGGCAGTGCATCTCGAGCCGCCGCCGCCGCCGCTGTGGCGGTCGCGCTCATTTACCTCTTCACTCAAGCTGAGTATGCTCGAGCGGCAACCTACACAGTCGGTGGCTCTAGTGGCTGGACGTTAAGCGCGGCGAGCTGGCCCAAAGGCAAGAGCTTCAGAGCTGGTGACACTCTCGGTAAGTCTACTTTCCTACGTCCATCTAATTATAGCACCTTTGATCCCATCCTCAATCACTTGTATTTGATAATAAAATGATTTCAGAAAGCTTAGGACAGAGGAGAATACAATCTTCTTTTGTTGGGGTTCATAGATTGATATATATATATTTTAAATGGGTGAGTGACTTTGGCGAGTAATTGTGATTTTTGGGAAATTTGATTGCAGTATTCAAGTATGACCGGACGCTCCACAACGTTGTGGCGCTGGACAAGGGCAGTTACAACAGTTGCCGGACTCCAGGGGGAGCGAAGGTTTACAGTTCCGGCAATGACCAGATCAAGCTGGTCAAGGGGCCGAACTACTTCATATGCAACTTTCCCGGTCACTGCGAGTCAGCTATGAAGATAGCTGTGAATGCAGCTTGAGAGGATGAGAACCACGCTATAAGCTGATTGTAATGGAGAGGAATAACATGGCATTCTTCAATGCTTTGATTCTGAGTATCTCTGTCTCTCTGTCTCTGTCTCTGTCTCTCTGTCTCTCTGTCTCTCGCTTGATGTAAAATATTTGCTACATATAATGAGCAAAAGAATCACTAGTCAATGTGACCTGCTTGTTTTGCGACTGATGGAAATTGGGAAGACAAAATGGATCCTAATCCCAGGAATTGGATTGCCAGCGTCAATTTGCAAATCTCAAAATTGAAAGAGTGCCCCAATGCTAAAAAGCTAAGAGATCTTTTCGGGTCCTGCAGAAGATAAATTTGTTCCCAGAAGTTTTGTTCCCTGGAAAGTCTGCAACTTTCAAGTTTCAATGCACTTTTCAATGTCCGAAGCAATGGCAAGCACAATGACGCTTGAACCCCCCGTGACCAAAGTTACATGGTTTGGGCATTCAAATAATAGGGATTAAATCACACAAAAAGGAAAAAAAACACAAATTATATTGGCTGTGACACATCTACTTTAATTTTTGACAGAAGTTTCTTCTGTCCCCTCATATTTTGACCAGGAGAAAAGCTCGCCGGACTTCTTTTGTTTTACAATCTAAAGTACTCAACCTCTAAGTAAGTTGATGGTTTCTGATCATAAGGAAAGAATCAATTATTGTGAGCATGTGCTTCCACTAGATTTATCTTGTACGATTTATCCAGTCCTTAGGCTCTTCTTATTGCTTGGAAATTTTTCAGTATTCAAGTATGACCCTTCAAACCGCAACGTGGTGGTAGTCGACAGCGGAAATTACAACAGTTGCCAGGCTTTGACAGGTGCGAAAGTTCACACTTCGGGCAATGACCAGATAAATCTGGTGAAGGGAGGAAACTACTTTCTATGCAGCTTTGAGGGTCACTGCGAGTCTGGTATGAAGATAGCTGTCGATGCTGCTTGAGAGCACGAGAGATCTTTAAGCTGCTCCGAACAAGCTACATGCACTTACTTTTTCTCGTACTGTCTGTTGAATAATGTTGGAGAGACTATTGAAATAAAGTCAGTTTCTTCATTCATGAATCAGGAATTTATAAATAACGTGCAAATAGTCGCAAAGTTCAGAAACTACTCAAGATGATGGCAATGAGACTAGATCGAGCAATAAAGACGAACCTGTTTCTCTACAAAGTTGATGGAAGCGCGAAGTAGAATTAGTTGCCTTGTGAAAATTGATCATGCCAATGAACCTGAATTGTCTGAGCTGAATAGGCAACACTATCATTCACAAGTTCGTGTTAAGCTCATTTTCCAGCTTCCACTTAGTGTAGTTATCAGCATTCAAAGAAATCAAAACATATATGGGATTAGGATTGAAGCTCGGGAGGAGGAAGGAAAGCCAAGTTTGGATGAATTGAACTGCCAAAATCTCAGCTTTTGCAAACATGGGGCGCACGCAAAGAGGAAACGAAAGGTGTACAAATACAAATTTCCTGTTTACACTCGAATCAACTTACTGCTCGTCTCGACGTTAAGAGGTGAGGGATAGGTAGAAAGAAAGTTACACGGACTCGTATGCAATGTTAATCGATAGTCTTCGGATAAATATATTAGGGACGCAGGCTGTGTAACCATCTTCTTACACAAATTTCACATCTAACATCACTGATACGGGTAGGTTTATTTTTCACCAGTTAAGTCGATGCTAATCTCAACGGTGAGAGATGTAAAGATGAGTAGAAAAAAGTCCCATGCTATGCGTATACAATATCGATTCATTGTCTCTCTCTAATACTTAGCGGTCAGATCCTTGACTCCAACACAGCAAAACCTGCACTAGAATGACGTCTCCCCTTTGAGTAATCTTGGGGTGTCCATCGACCATCCCATCGATGAAGCCTTACTGAATGAATGTGTGGGTGGATCGATCTCCGATTTGCTGTGATATATCAAACTCAAGGTTCAATTCATATTATTTGGAAAATATAAAAAAGGATTGTTGTCATTGATGCTTGACTCCATTACATGCAAGTTCCCTTGAGTTGAAGAGTTTGTTGTCAGGCATTCATAGTAACTCTGTGTCCTGTTGGAAGATACGATTTTGTAATCTCTATTAATAGGAAATCAAATATACTTTAGGATAAGAAAAGATAGGCAAATATAGAATTTCCTTTATTATTTCTCTTCATTGTAATTAAATACTGAATTACATGTACAGAATCATAATCAATGAAATTGAAGACAATTGCTTCTTCGCACTTGTTCTGTCTTCCGAGCATCTTCATCTTCTTTTTCTGACATGGTATCAGAGCCATTCCGGTTCTGACCTGATTTGCTTCCGCTTCCGATTGCCTCATACACCAACCTCGAATTTCATAACAGCGTTGCCAAAGGAATCAAAATCCTTGATTGCCTAAAGGAACTGTATCTGCAAAGAGGAGATAACAGAGGAATCAATTTCTTTCAACATGTCAACACCACCAGAACTTACCTCTACTCCCGTCGATGAATTTGCATCAGACGCTTCAACACGAGCCTTGGCAGACCGAGATCCAGCCGCTATAGTCCCTGCATCAGAACGGCAACAACAAATCCAAGGCCAACCTTCGCACGTGCCATGGCAACAACAGGCTCAGGCAATTACAGGGCAACCATTCGCGGGTCACCCTTACCAATGGATGCCATATCCATGGTATCCTGGGCCTATCCCCAATGCATCATTGCCTGGCTACCACAGCAGCGCGCGGGCTGAAGCAGGTCCACCAACCAGTGACGGGGCAAACCCTAGCATCAGCCCGGAGCAGACGGGCGGATCAACTGCACTAGGTCAGGGATTTCAAAATGTGGATTACGGATTCGACCTCGGGGGTTCGGGTCAGGGACCAAATCCCTACCCGACTCTTGCACCGGGTTTCTTCCCGTATCAGTTTCTTACTACCAGTGGCCGACCGGAACCCGGCGATCCATTGTATACAACAAACAGCGACGGCCTAGAACTGAAGATTATAAGTTAGCAATTGATAGGAGCAGACAATTATTCAAGTTGGTCGCACGAATTCCGGCGGGCACTTATAACAAAAGACAAGGAAGTTTTCATCGACGGATCGTTCCCGATTCCGTCCGACGAGAGAATGGCACGAATTTGGAGGAGATGCAGCCAACTGGCAAGAACCTGGATTGGAAACTGCATTGCGCCCGAGGTCGTGGCTGGGCTTCCCCCGACGGAGGATCCAAAGAAAATGTGGGAAAACATAAGGGAGATGTATGGAAAACTCGATCAAGTGAAAATTTTTTACCTAACACAGCAAATTTCAGATCTGAAATAGGGGAACATGAGCATCGCAACAGTATACAACAAACTTTCGAGTCTGTGGAATGAGTTGGAGGCAGCCGAGGAAAGATTCGACTGGCCTGATCATATCCAACAACAATACAAGTAGATGCGAGAAAGGGAGAAAGCAACGAGATTCCTTCTCATCCTCAACGAGGCATACCAGCCATTCCGATCCCATATACTTACCATGGAGCCTCTGCCAAGGCTCGGCCGGATCTATCAACTCGCGATACAGGAGGAGAGCGAACAGAGATCGACGGACCACGGCAAAGGAGGAGACGGAATTGCTCTGGCCACGAAGAGCCATTTCCGCTCGTCACAGAGAGGCTCGGGAAGGAGAGAGGTGGATCTAGGGTTACTCTTCGAAAGCGATAACCCTAGATCTCTTTTAAAGAGAAGCGCGGATGGTGGAGATCATTTCCACTATCAATCGGACGAGTCGCGATCGTTCCAGGGGGCGACAGGATCGGACGGCTCGCGAGGCATCATCTCCGCTCCATCCGACGGCTCACGTTCTGTTTTTTTAAGCCCATCCGATGGCTCCCACAGCAGCTATTTAATCAGATCGGACGGCTCGCGATCACCTGGCACCAATGGGCTGGATGGCTCGCGTGGCCCATTTCTTGGAGGATCCGACGGCTCATATGGGCCTATTTCGGCTCAAGCCTTCCAATCCAACACTAGGCCCAATTCAAATGCAAAAAATGGGCCAAGAGGAAGAGGTAAGATGTACTGTGATTATTATAAACGCCCACACCATACAATTGAGAATTGCTGGAAATTGCATGGAAAGTTAGGAGAAAAAGAAAAAGGGAAGTTTTCCTCAGTTTTCCAGGTGTCAGGTCAGCAAATGGGAAAATCAATTACCCATGAACAATATCACGAACTGATGGACACTTTGAAGAAATTGGATCCCTCGAATAAAGGGGGCAGCTTCACAGGTACATCATATTGTTTGATGAACTCAATTTCCAAGGATGCATGGATTATAGATTCAGGTGCTAGTGATCACATAGTCTGTGACAGGAATTTACTTTCAAACATTACAGAATTATCTTTTCCTATATCAGTACAACTTCCAAATGGAAATACCACCAAAGTTACAATGATTGAGACTGTAAAGCTTAGTTCTCTTGTTACTATTAAAAACGTGCTTTACGTACCCGATTTCCATTTCAATTTGATCTCAGTTGCCCGAGCCTGTGATGAAAATTCATGCCACATTCTTTTCCACTCTGATAAATGTTTCTTTCAAGCCCGTTCGACTGGAACACTGATGGGCTTGGGTAGAGTCAACCATGGATTATATTTTTGGTTGGATTTTCCACACCTTTTTAAGTTATCTCCTGTTGAATTCAATAAATCTCTGTGTAATGCTACTGCCAATGGCATTAATTCTCTTAATCATAAACGTTTGGGCCATAGTGCGTTATTTCCTTATCCTAAATGTCAAATTTGTCCCATGGCTAAGCAAACACGTGCTCCTTTCCGAACAGCACTTCTCGAACAGAAGAAGAAATTTTTCTCTTATTCATGCTGATGTTTGGGGGCCTTATCATACTTTAAATCATGATGGCTCTAGGTTCTTTCTCACAATTGTGGATGACTACTCTCGTGCCACATGGATTTTTCTCATGCAATCCAAAAACCAGGTCTTTTCTCATTTAAAGACATTTCTTTCCTTATCCAAAACTCAATTTCAGAAACCAATCCGTAGGATACGTACTGATAATGGAAAAGAATTTTTTAATGCTGAATGTACTTCCTTGTTCACTATAAATGGGATATGAGAGCTCTTGTGTTTACACACCCCAGCAGAATGGCGTTGTAGAGAGAAAACATCGCCACCTTTTAGAAGTGGCATGTGCGCTTAAATTCCAAGCCTCTATTCCCGAAAATTTTTGGGGAGATTGTGTGATTACTGCAACATACCTGATCAATCGCATGCCATCACGCATTTTAAAGGGAAAGACACCTTTTGAGTTATTATATGGGAGAAAGCCGAATTTATCTCATCTCAGAGTCTTTGGATGTCTGTGCTATGTCACTACAGTGGGCCATAGAGATAAGATGGCGCCACGAGCTACTCAATGCATTTTCATGGGCTATCCAACTTTGCAAAAGAGATATAGGCTTTATGCACCTTCTACAGGCAATTTCTTTATCAGCAGGGATGTTGTATTTCATGAAGCTGTTTTTCCTTTTTCATTAACATCTTTACCTGAAGAAGAGAAGACAACTCGCCAATTCTTGTTGGAAGAAGATATATCACCTGGAGGAACATTTATTATTCCTACTCCTCCAAGAGAAGTTGATGTCTTGTCTACAACACCTCTTGCGAATCCTGCTGAAAATTCCATTGAGAGTCATATATAGAAGAATCGCTGCATGCAGAACCAGCACAGTTGGAGGATACTTCAGAAACAACAACTACTGAAGACTTGTCCACCACACCACAGGTGTCGCAGAGGCATTCTCATCGAATCATTCGACCACCAACTTGGACGAAAGATTATATATGCGATTCCTCAAAATCATCAGGTACTCGATACCCCATCTCTTCTTATGTCTCCTTCGATAGATTGTCGCCAGAACATCTATGTTGCATAAGTCGTATTTCAGAAGATCAAGAACCTTCTAGTTATAATGAAGCCAAAGATGATCCTCGTTGGCAAAAGGCCATGGAATTTGAATTACATGCATTGCTAGAAAATCACACTTGGGATGTTGTCTCAATGCCTGCTCATCGCAAACCTATTGGATGTAAATGGGTATATAAAATAAAATACAGAGCAGATGGTTCTGTGGAAAGATACAAAGCCCGGTTGGTGGCAAAAGGCTTCACCCAGCGAGAAGGTTTCGACTATCATGAAACTTTTTCTCCTATAGCAAAGGATGTCACGGTTCGTACGTTTCTGTCTATTGCTGCTTTTCGTGACTGGCCATTACACCAAATGGATGTCCATAATGCCTTCTTACATGGTGATCTGGATGAAGAAATCTATATGGAGCTTCCACCAGGATTACGGAGACAGGGGAGTCGAAGGTATGTCGTCTCCGTAAATCTCTTTATGGCTTGAAACAAGCCTCCCGACAATGGTACGCTAAATTCACCAAAGTGCACTCTTGGCTGCTGGGTTCAAGCAATCCAAGTATGACTATGCCTTATTCACCTGGACAAAAGGTATGTCATCTATTTACTTGATGATCTATGTTGATGATATTCTTATCATGGGGAATGATGATTCTGCTGTAAAAAGACTTAAAGAGTATCTGCATTCGACTTTTCATATCAAAGACTTAGGGTCGCCTAAGTATTTTCTCGGAATTGAAATAGCTCACTCAGATCAGGGCATCTCATTAAGTCAACGGAAATTTGTGATGGAAATAATATCAGAAGCAGGATTATCAGGTTGTAGACCATCAGTCATTCCTATTGAGCAAAATGCTAAACTGACTTCTGTCAGCTATGACACTGGCATATCCTCTTCTTCTGATGATCCTCTGTTGCAAGATCCCTCAGGATATCAAAGACTAGTAGGAAAACTGATATATCTCACCATGACTAGGCCGGATATTTGTTATGCAGTACAGACTCTTAGTCAGTTTATGCACAGTCCGAAGCAGTCTCACATGAATGCAGCCCTAAAGATTGTGAGATACTTAAAGACTTGTCCAGGTTTGGGAATACTTCTTTCCCGAAAGTGCAACATGGAAATGACAGCCTATTGTGATGCAGATTATGCCACATGCCCTATGAGTAGGAGATCTATTACTGGTTTCTGCATTAAATTTGGGGAATCACTACTCTCATGGAAGACAAAGAAACAGTCTACTGTATCTTTATCATCGGCTGAAGCTGAATATTGATCTATGGCCAAGACTGCATGTGAAATAGTTTGGTTGAGGGGTCTACTTCTGGATCTTGAAGCTCCTGTTAAAGGGCCAACTTTACTCTTCTGTGATAATGATTCGGCACTCAAACTTGCAGCAAATCCTGTATTACATGAGAGGACGAAGCATATAGAAGTTGATTGTCATTTTACTCGGGAAAATATTCAAGAAGGAATTGTCGAGACAAGAGGAATAAGGACTTCGGAACAGCCTGCTGATATATTTACTAAACCTCTTTGTCAAAGACAACATACATATCTTCTACACAAGCTAGGTGTCTTGGACATATACAGACCACCAGCTTGAGGGGGAGTGTTGGAAGATACGATTTTGTAATCTCTATTAATAGGAAATCAAATATACTTTAGGATAGGAAAAGATAGGCAAATATAGAATTTCTTTTATTATTTCTCTTCATTGTAATTAAATACAGAATTACATGTACAGAATCATAATCAATGAAATTGAAGACAATTGCTTCTTCGCACTTGTTCTGTCTTCCGAGCATCTTCATCTTCTTTTTCTGACATGTCCGAATGTGATCTGTCTTTTATATTAGCAATATCTATCGTTGAATGGAAAATCAGGAAGGATGCCTTTTCTTTCAATGTCTATCATTGAAAAGAAGGAAAAAAGAAACCTAGACAGTTTGACACTACACCATATCCAACCACATCAAGTATTACTTTACACAGGACAAAAAATTAATGAAATTGTTCTGTGACCCAAGCAATTTGGTGGGCGTCTGCTCATATGTCTGTGTAGACATGGCCTGAGCCTTACTTCTTAAGTGGTTAATTACATCAATTAGACGTGAGAAACTCTTTGAAAGACTTGCTTTTTTCTGTGGTACATTGAGATTTGTCCTCTTGAGACAATCATATTTATATGACACGGGGTAATCTAAACATTGCTGATCAAATCCCCACAGATACAGGCATGCTTCCCTATCCATTTGCATCAGGTATTGCTTCACCCATAGGCCGGCAAGCATGGCCCTCAAGTTAATTTAAACAGTTGATGTTGTGATTCGAATACAGGATTTACAAAATCCACACCAAGTGTTTAACAACTCAACCAATCCCTTGACAATTCTCCAATGACAGTGATTGTGACGCTAAACCATGAAGCATCGATACTCTCTAAGAGTTTTCGTGTCGTGTCGTGTCGGACACTTCGACACGTGTTTAATACTCTCCAACACTTTCTGACATTTGATCAACACGTGTCGAAAAATCCGACACCTGGTCAACTTTCTCAACACTCTTCGACATTTAAGTCGGAATTCCGACATACACGTGATTTCGATATCGACGTCAATTTTAAAAATTCAATAAATGAAAAGTCAAAATATATATATGTGAAAAAATAAAACACAATAATAAAAATAATAAATGGAAAAAGAAAAAAAAAATCTAGTCTTATCTTCTCTTCTAACTCCCACTTCCCATGATATACAATTCACCCCTTAAGTTTTTTTCTCCTCTTCCAACATATCTAACATGTGAGTCTAGAATATGGATCACTTGTTTTTTCTCCAAGTTTTATGAATTATTGAAATAGAGTTGACTTTATCAAATTGAAACAATGAATGATATTTTCTTACAAAAAAAAAAAAAAACAATGAATGATATTAATAAATAGCGGATTAATGTTTTGAGTGTATATTCATTCTAAGCTTTTTTAATTATTTATTTATTTATGAATTTGATTCAAATTATTGATTAAAATAATCATAAAAATGATAATTTATTATGTATATATAAAAATATATATTTAATATATAACGTATCTCAATGTATTGAAATTTTTTATTTTTTTAGAAACGACGTGTCGGCATGTCGTGTCGTGTCGCATGTAGCGTGTCAATGTTGGTGCTACTTAGATGCTAAACACGCGTTAAACCTCATGACCCCATGAAACATATAATAAGTGAGCTCCTACCACTACATCTCTAAATCACTACGAACAAAACCAATTGCATCCTACTCTCACATTCAAAGAAATTATCTTGTCTATTAAACCGATATTTTCACAATATTTATGTCAAGGAAAAATCTTATTGTGTTTCTTAATTCCAATTTTTCAAACCGATGGGATAATTCTGATTGACTGGCTCCCTAAGAATGGTTGGTTTGGTGATTGGGAATACCCCGACTTGTAAGTTCGGACAAAGCAAAAAGGACACAAGGAAAGGACGAGGAAGAAACTAGGCCACCGTGGTTGACCGGCCAAAATTTGGTCATTGCCGTCTTTGAAGGGCAAAGCGCTATCTTGTAAATCAGAGTCGAGCAATAATGTCCATCCGTCTCGTTGTCACCAATTTTCAAGGTACATCAATCCACAGGATTTTATGATATTATGTATAAATCGCATCATCGATAACATATTTAGAAATTTTGACTTTCAATATAAAATAATACGAATTATATTAAGACTACCATGTTAAATGACGCGATAAACTTTTATTAAATATTAAAGTATGACAGCTCGTTTATTTAAAAGGCACTTCATTTAATGCGTCAATACGCGTTTTCGTGCAACCAATTAAGACGTGTCCCATCCGATGCATTGCCTGTTAATCTTTACTAGAAATATCGTATCCTAGCCTTGGTGACCTCACCAGCCTACAACGTAGACAACATGTATGAAAAGTGTCAGCGACATTTATTTGGCAATCGACAGAAAAATGAAATTAGGATTGAAATTAAGCATATTGACTAGGTCTCTTTCCATATATTTATTTGATTTTTTTTTTCCAATCTTCGTCGTCAATCGATTGACGATGACATTGACTGACTTGGGTTTAGGTTTCTTTAAATGTCTACTAGAGGCATTTCGAGATTGAAAAGTCCAGCCAAACCTCCTACGGTCCTCTTCAACTACTCTCTCCCCATATCCTTTCTTCCTTCTTCTTCATCTTCTCTTCCTCGAGAAAATCTTCACTGAACGTCAAGGGATCGACAGAAGCATGGATCGAGAGCAAGAAGAGATGCAGTTCCTCGGCCTCGTCGGCATCTGCAAAGAGTCCTGCAAGGTCATCTTCTCATGGAGGAAGATCTTCACCCAGATCACCTTGGCCCTCATCCTCCCTCTCGCCTTCGTCTTCCTCCTCCACATCGAAGTCTCCGATGTCCTCTACTGGCAGATCATCCGCAACGAGATCCGGCTCGACATGAGCTTCCCCAAGAGTGCCCGCCACGACAGGATCTCCAGCGTCCTCTCCAAGGAGTGGGCCGTCTACCTGCTCTTCAATGCCCTCTACTTCACCGTCCTCCTCGTGTTGTCCCTCCTCTCGACCTCTGCCGTCGTCTACACCATCGCATGCATCTACACCGGCCGCGAGGTTGTGTTCGGGAAGGTCATGAGCGTGGTCCTGAGGGTCTGGAAGCGGCTGATGGTCACCTTCCTGTTCATCTTCCTGGCCATGTTCGTATACAACTTGGTCGCCGCGGTGATCCTGGTCAGGTGCTTGATCTTCGCCGAAGACACGAACTTCGGTATCCCAATCTTCATCCTTCTAGTGATCGCGTACTTGGTCGGGTTCGTTTACATGACCATAGTGTGGCAATTGGCGAGCGTGGTCTCCGTCCTGGAGGAAGATTACGGTGTCAAGGCCATGATCAAGAGCGAGAACCTGATAAAGGGCAAGATCGTTGTGTCGATAATCATATTCTTCGTGCTCAACATATCCTTCTTTTTAATTCAATTCGCGTTCAGGAGGTTGGTCGTTCATGGCCGCTCGGCAGGGACAATAGGCAGGTCTGGCTATGGAATTCTGTGTTTCTTTCTTCTTTCCATGCTGATGCTGTTGGGGCTTGTCGTCCAGACGGTGATCTACTTCGTCTGCAAGTCGTACCACCACGAGAACATCGACAAGTCGGTGCTGTCGGATCATCTCGACGTCTATCTCGGAGAGTATGTTCCTCTGAAATCCAAGGATGTTCAGCTTGAGCAATGCGACGTTTGACTCTTTGTTCGTATACTTCTTTTTCCTTTTCTTCTGTTGGGACGAGACAGATACTTTATGCACTATAAAAATATCAAAGCAAAAATATATTTTCTGTATCCTTTTTATCCACTGGCAAATGGCTAAGTTAGATGTATGCTCCTAATTTCGTATAAATATATGCAATAATTAAACCGGTCGTCTATTATTTTTTGTGCCTGGTGTGGCTGATTTGACCCAATGTCTTTCCCAAGGCGTGTTGACTCTTTCTCCTGAATAATGGAGTTTTCCAAGTAATTACGTGATGCACGCTTATGTGGACTTTAAATTCTTCTTGGCCCAGGACAAAGAAAATTATTAGGTAGTGGATGGGGCCACGTATGTCAGAGAGATAAGAGGAAGTTACCGAGAAAGTTCTAGATCCAGTGCAAATGTCAATTCAATAATACGTTTTTTAATTTAATCAATTGAATTTTAATTTTTTTATGATTTATCAATTTAATTTATTTAGAATCGTTAATATAAATGATAACCATCTTATATGTCACGATCATCATTAATATAAATAATTTTTTAAATTTTTTTGTCTATTTTTTTTCCTGTTCTTTTTGCCAATGGTTGGCCATTGCCCATAGTTAGCGAGAGTTGGCCTCACTTGGGTGAGGAAGAGCACCGATTACCTTGGCTTGGGCGAGGGTCGACTTGGCCATATTTGACGAGGGTGGTCCTTGCCCTCTCCTAGGCTAGGCCCGAAGAGGGTCAGCCTTGCTAAATTCAGAAAGGGGAGCTCTTTTCGGTGCTTGCCCTTGCCTAGGCAAGGCTTGATGGGGCCAACATTGGTCAACCATCACCTGTGGCCGATGGTCGGCAACTAGCCATCGACACTAAGGAAAAGGGAAAGAAAAGAAAATTAATTTTTTTAATTTTTTTATCTATATTAGCACTAGCTGTGCCACATGGGATCACGTCAACAATTTTTCGCCAAAATGGACTTGGATGGATTACATTGGTAAAATCGTTAAAAGATTTATAACTAAATTAACGCAAATGTAATAGATTTATGATTTTCTTAGTAATTTCCTCGAGAGATACAAGGTAATGAATTTTTCGTATTAATTATCACTATTGTGTGCTGAAAATGAAACTAATCTCTTAAAGAATTATTTTTCAAAATTAGCGTTGGTCAATTTAAATTTCTTCTTCAAACTAATTCCGTTGTTTGAGAAACAAGGTTTATTATAGAATTGTGCACTCCTAAATTTTAGCTTCAACGTGAATTTTTACTTTTTATTGATGTGCATTAATTACAAGGAGCAACCTAAATCTAAAGCACCTTCTTTCGAGAAAATATTGGATGGTCCTGGACCATCATGTGTCTCCGACCACTCAGGAAGCGACACATGGAGGTGTGGGACCGGCTCACCAGCAAAAGAATTTATGCACGAAAATAATTTCATTTCTCCCTCACTAGCCTACACACACTAGCCCCCTAGGCTCTCTCCTGCTCTGCACACATTTGTTTCTTTGTCTCATATTCTCTTTCCTCTTTGTGCTTTTCTTCTCTGAAGAAGATGAATGAAGAGCGAACCTCTTTCCTCTCTATCGAACGCTCTCAAAAATTGAATGTCTTTCTTCACTCTTACATCTGACTATTTCGCGCTTGTTGCTGCTCTGGCGTTCGTCAAACGGCCGTTCCTCTGCCGTCACAAAGCACATTAAGGCTGCCCCTCGAGCGCTCGAAAGGGAGTGAGGTAGAGGCAGAGGCAGAGGGGCCGATGACTGCCCTCAACAGAGCTTCGGGTTCTCAAAGTTCTTTGGGAGCAAGTATGAGCTTGATATAATTCCTAACAAAGAGAACCCGAATGAAAACAATGCAGAATCACCATAAGTGAGCAGTTTCTCCAACCCATTTAGAGTTTTTGGAGGTTCAAATATTTGAAAATGAAATCGCCGAGAGCTTCGAAAGGAGATGGAACTTTCAAAAAGCATTCTGCCTCCAGATAAGTTTAGAACGAATGCGTTGCGAAAAGTTTCTTATTCTTCCCCTCCCCGCCCTCTCTTCTTCTGTCAAAATAGATGCGAAAGCATAATTCTTTATTTTTTCTATGGTTGGAGAAACTACTACAAAAGAGAGATAGAGCATCGATATAGACGAACAATCTGTGGATCTAGTTTCGTCTGGTCCACAAGATACCAATACACCATTTCACTTGGAATCTTCTACGTGAAATTAACTAATGACTGTTCATTTGACATCGCCAAGAATAAAAGTATAGTTAACGTGTGGCGAGAAAGGAAAAAAAAGGCCAGACCCAAAAGAAGAAACCGCCATTGGAGCACCACACAAGTCAGAGCTTTTCGATTCCCCATTATCAAACACAACCATCTAATAAATCTCCCCTAGAAGGTTACATAGAAACATGCGCTAACAAGAATAGAGTTAGCACAATTTAAAAACCAAGAGAAAAAGAGAAAAAAGAAAAGGGCTATGTCAAATGTTGCCAAACCATTTTCTATACACAAACAAATCATCGTCTAAAATCCCGTCCCTTGAAGTCTTCACCAGCAGCTTCACACTCTTCGGCTTCTTCACCGGTTTCTTCTTCACCTTCGCAGCGGCAACCTTCTTCACAGCTTTCTTCCCGGGCATCGCCTTTGCAGAAGTCTTCAACTCTTCATTGCTTTTGCCGCGAGCTTCAACTTCGGCTTCTCGGCTTCACACCCGCTGCAGCTTTTGGCTTCACAGTTGCTTTGGGCTTGGTGGCAGCAACAGCCTTCACCTTGGGAGCCGCCGCCTTCGGTTACCGTGGATTTCAAATTTTGGCCCTTAACTATCACCATTCGTAAATGTCAGCGAACCGTTTTTTAGCAGTAAAATTGCACGAGAACTAATGGTGGCAATCGGCGATGGACAGCGAAGTGAGATAGAAGCCAAACGAGTTGCTTTCCCAATACTCCGAACTTCTCTTTTCTAAAAGAAATGCCTCTTCTTCAATGCCCTTTCCCAAGCTTGTCCCCAAGCTCGTACTTGTTCTTGAAGAACTTCGAGAACCCTAGTCGAGGGCGGTCACCGGCCCCTCGACCTCTGCTTCACTCCTTCTTGGGCATTTTGAAAGTGTTTGCTAGAGAGGAAAGAGGTTTTCTTTACCTCTGCCTCATAGGTATGGGGGTGTTGGGGAGAACCCGGGGACACAATTCACCACGGCCAAACGCAATCCATGATCAATTTATCCCCCGATACTAAATCAACTTAAAATCTCTTAGCTCCCAGCAATAACCAGAAATGTATAGCCTCACAATATGCAAATATAACGCCGAAATGATAAGTAAACAAAACAAATAACGATACCAAGGATTTAACGTGGAAAACCCGATGTGGGAAAAACCACGGACCACCCAAAAACATCCACTAATCACCAAGAATAGCAAGATACATAGAGTATTCTTCTCTAGTCACACACTAGAGGCATAACATCAACATTACAATCATCTTTTTCTCACCACATAAGTAGACAAACAAGTTTGGAGTAAGAAAACCTTAATCGCAACTGGAGAATTCGGAGACGGTTCTTGATGAACAAAAACCATCAACTTGTAGCCCTCGGTCTCACGAACAACATACTAAAATTTGAGCCGATTCCGTCAATATTTGGCCTTCGAATCAAAGCCGCAAAGTTACAACCCTCTTCCTTTCTTCTCTTCTCCCTTGCTTGCAGTTTTCTGTTTCTCTCTCCTCTCTTTTCTTTTTCGACGGACGCACACCTCCACGCACGACCCACTTCCACTTCTTTTTGTTCTTTTCTTTTCTTTTTGTTCTTTTTTTTTAATGTTGGTTGGGCCCCACATAAAGGTGGACCCAACCAACAAATCTCCCCCTCCACCTCATGTGGGAAGATTCGTCATGCCCGCTTTTCTTCTACAAGCATCAAGCTTCATCACAGGCAAGGCCTTGGTCATCATGTCGGACCTATTGTTGTCGGTATGAATTTTCTCAAGTAGGAAGATCTTCTCTTCTAACTTTTCTCGGATCCAATGGTATTTCACATCAACATGCTTCGATCTTGAATGCAACACCGGATTCTTGCTAGGATGGATGGCACTCATGCTATCGCAATATAGAACAAACTTCTCTTACTTCAAGCCCAACTCTTGTAGGAATTTTTGCATCCACAAAAGTTCTTTACCTCCTTCGATAATAGCAATATACTCCGCTTTAGTTGTAGACAAAACAGTACATTTTTGCAATCTTAATTGCCATGAAACAGCTCCTCCTGCAAAGATTAGTATATAACCCGATGTGGATTTCCGAGAATCAACATCACCGGCATAGTCCGCATCCGAGTAGCCACTCAACTCAGGCTTCTTATTTCCATAACACAAGCAAAGTGTAGAAGTGCCTCTAAGATATCTCAAAATCTATTTAACAACGATCCAATGCTCCTTACTTGAATTAGAGAGAAATCTACTCACAACACCAACTGCATGAGCAATATCGGGTCTTGTACAAACCATGGCGTACATCACCCACGGCCGATGCATAAGGAATTTTCATCATCTCAACCTTCTTTTTCTCACTTGAAGGACACTCATTACTACTTAACTTGAAATGGCCTGCAAGTGGAGTACTCATCGATTTACAAGTACTCATGTTGAATCTTTCAAGCACCTTCTCAATATACTTCTCTTGAGATAACCACAATTTCTTATTCTTCCTATCACGAGTAATTCTTATGCCTAAGATTTGCTTAGCCGGGCCTAGGTCTTTCATTGCAAAAGCTTTACTCAACTCATTTTTCAAACTCTTGATTTTCTTGGCATCATGCCCAACAATCAACATATCATCCACATAAAGTAGGAGAATAAGAAAATCATTATCTGAAAATCTTTTCATAAAGGCACAAGAATCGGAGTTTGTCTTACCGTATCCTTGTTCTTCCATGAATGATTCAAACTTCATATACCATTGCCTTGGCGCTTGCTTGAGACCATATAAGCTTTTCCTCAATCTACATACAAGGTGCTCCTTACCTTTAACTTCAAAACCCTCCGGTTGCTCCATATATATCTCTTCTTCTAGGTCTCCATGAAGAAAAGCCTTCTTTACATCAAGTTATTCAATTTCTAAATTCAAACTGGCGGCCAACCCAAGAACAACTCGAATAGAAGACTTCTTTACAACCGGTGAAAAAATCTCTTCAAAGTCTATGCCCTTCTTTTGACGAAAGCCCTTCACAACAAGTCTAACCTTGTATCGTGGTTGTAAACTATTTTCTTCTATCTTCAACTTGTACACCCACTTATTTGTGAGTGTTCTCTTACCCTTAGGCAACTTCACCAATTCAAATGTATGGTTCTCATGCAAGGATTTAAGCTTCTCTTGCATGGCTTCATGCCACTCATTCTTTCGTTCACATGATATAACCTCTTCATAGGTTTTTGGCTCTCCTGCATCAGTGAGTAACACATACTCATGCGACAAATATTTTTGAGAAGGCCTACGCTCTCTTTCAGATTTTCTAACTTGAGGTTGGATAGATTGCTCTTGCTCAGCTATTTCACCCGTCTCAGCTGAAGAATCAACATTATGTGAGAATTCACCATCTTCATGATTTCCTTGCACTTCTCCCCCATAATTTCTATCATTATTAGAAGGACTTGGGCTAAAACTAACTGACCGTTGAGTTGTATTCTTTGGTCTCTCTGCCTTGTCAATGTCTTCAATAGTTTGATACTCACAAAACACTACATCTCAGCTTCTAATGACTTTCTTTGCAATTGGATCCCATAACCTGTAACCAAACTCTTCATGTCCATAACCTAAGAAGATACACTGTTTAGACTTGTCATCAAGCTTGAATCTTTCATCTCTTGGCACATGCACAAATGCCCGACAACCAAATACTTTTAGATGGTTGTAGAAAACATCTTTGCCACTTTAAACTCTTTGCGGAACATCCCCCTTAAAAGGAACCGATGAAGAAATATTTATCAAGTCTACTGCTGTTCTCATCGCTTCACCCTAAATGACTTAGGCAACTTCGCATGAGAAAGCATACACCGAATCCGATCATTAATTGTCTGGTTCATTCTCTCCGCCACTCCATTATGCTGTGATGTTTTTGGAACAGTCTTCTCAAGCTTGATACCATAATCCCTGCAATAGTGTTCAAATGGGCCTCTATATTCACCACCGTTGTCAGCCCGAACACATTTCAGCTTCTTCCCGGTTTCTCTTTCCACATTGACATGAAATTGCTTGAAAGCCGCAAGTACCTGATCTTTAGATTTCAAAGCAATAGCTCACACTTTTCTAGAACAGTCATCAATAAATGTCACAAAGTATAATGCACCTCCAAGAGTTCTAGCATCCATGCAACAAACATCAATGTGAACTAAATCAAGTACATTTAATTTCGTGTGTGGAGAGAAACTATGAAATGCGAATCTATGTTACTTACCTGTAAGACAATGAGTGCATTCCTTTAGATTTTTCTCCTTCAAAGGTAAAATGTTCTTTCTAGCAAGAGTTTCAAGTCCTTTCTTGCTAAGATGACCCAGCCTCATATGCCATAAATTACCCGAGGAATCCTCCACTGCATTTACCTCTTATTTAATCAAGTTAGCTTGCATGGTGTAGAGAGGGCCTGTCTTCTTACCTTTTGCTACTATCATGAAACCTTTAGTCAACTTCCATTTGCCATCAAAAACGAAATTACAATAACCATCATCATCTAAGGCACCCGTAGAGATCAAGTGAAGTCAAATATCCGGAATATGTCTCATATTTTTCAAAAGCAAATTACATCCAACATCGATTTCCAAATAAACATCTCTCATGCCAATAACCTTGGAAACATCACTATTTCCCATCCTAATGCAACCAAAGTCGCCACCGCGATAAGAAGCAAAGTAATCAAGTCATGAGGTGACATGAAAAGAAGTCGCGGAATCAACAACCCACGTAGAGTCTTGGTATGTAAAATTCACATATCCGTCATCACATACAAACACAATATCGCTATCGGATGCAACCGCCGTTGTAGCTTGTTTCTCTTCTTTCTTTCGATCTCCATTTCTATCATGGGATCTATCTCTCTTTGGCAACCGACACTCTTTTGCATAATGTCCCATTTTGCCGCAATTATAACACTTGACACTCCTCCTCAGTCTTGATTTTGACCTTCCTCTTGACTTGCCTCGAGTATCATGTCTTTGAAACCTTCTTGATTGACTTCTCGCCCTGTTTTCTATAACAAGAGCATCTGATGTAGAAGCATAATTCAAGCATTTTCTTCTTGTTTCTTCATTGAACAAGCTTTCTTTAACCATGCTCATAGAAAGCACACCAAAAGGAGCCGAGTTGTTTAATGACACAACCAAGGTGTCCCAACTATCAGGAAGAGTACCAAGTAATAAGCATGCTTGCAATTCATCACCAAGATCAATCTCAAGATTTGTCAATTGATTTACAACATTTTGAAATTCACTCAAGTGTTCCGCCATATTACTCCCCTCCTTGTATCTTAAATTCACAAGTCGCTTAACTAGAAGAGCTTTATTTTGTGGAGTTTTTCTCTTATAGAGATCTTGTAATTTCTTCCACAAAGTGTCCGCCTTTGTTTCTTGAGCAACATGATGAAACACACTATCATCAATCCATTGTCGAATAAACCCAACCGTTTTCCTATTCATTCTCTCCCATTCTTTGTCTTCCTTATCTCCTTTGGTTTCATCACCCTCAATAGGATCAAATAAGTTTTTGCAATATAACACATCTTTCATCTAAGGCTTCCAAATAGAATAATTCGAGGCATTTAACTTAAATATGGTGTTGCTAGTTTCTTCCATTTAACACTACAATTTCAACCTGGCTCTGATACCACTTTGTTAGGGAGAACCCGGGGACACAATTCATCACGGCCAAATACAATCCAGGATCAATTTCTCCCCCAATACTAAATCAACTTAAAATATCTTAGCTCTCAGCAACAACCAGCAATATATAGCCTCACAATATGCAAATATAACGCCGAAATGATAAGTAGACAAAATAAATAACGACACCAAGGATTTAACGTGGAAAACCAAATGCAGGAAAAACCATGGACCGCCCAAAAACATCCACTAATCACCAAGAATAGCAAGATACACAGAGTATTCTTCTCTAGTCAGACACTAGATGCTCAAGATCAACATTACAATCATCTTTTTCTCACTACATAGGTAGAAAAACAAGTTTGGAGCAAGAAAACCTTAACCGCAACTGGAGAATTCGGAGACGGTTCTCGATAAACAAAAACCATCAACTTGTAGCCCTCAGTCTCACGAACAACATACTAAAATTTGAGCCGATTCCGTCAATATTTGGCCTTCGAATCAAAGCCGCAAAGTTGCAGCCATCTTCATTTCTTCTCTTCTCCCTTGCTTGCAGTTTTCTGTTTCTCTCTCCTCTCTTTTCTTTTTCGAGGACGCACACCTCCACGCACGACCCACTTCCACTTCTTTTTGTTCTTTTCTTTTCTTTTTCTTTTTTTTATTTAATGTTGGCTGGGCCCCACATGAAAGTGGACCCAGCCAACAAGGGGCTAGTGTGTGTAGGGTAACGAGAGAGAAATGAAATTATTTTTGTGCATAAATTCGTTTAGTTGGGAGCAGGCCCCCACACCTTCACGTGTCGCTTCCTGAGTGGTTGGAGACTACGCTGACTTGACAGTCCGGGACCATCCAATATTTTCTCCCTTCTTTCAGTGATCTACCACATTGATAAATACGAGGAGCAACCTAACCCATGTAACTACTTCAACTTGGTGCATTCCTCTTTGGTTGCTTTGGAAACACTATATTGTATTTAAAAAAAAATGCTAGTCATGGAGCAAATATAACTCCAACCCATAAATCCAGCTTTGGAGAAATCGTCATTTTAGTCATTCTTATCTTATGAATTTTTGTTTAGTTCTAAATCTTTCAATTGATCCGACGTGATTCTAAAACTTTTAGTAAAAGAAAAACGATCAATTTCTCTCATTCAAATCTCACATGCTTTTATAATTTTCCATTGATTTTTTGTTTTTTGATAACTTCATTCACTACCATTATTCATGTTATCTCACAACAAATGCATCTTCTACACACAGTGATGTAAGGAATGTTATTTTTTCCTTTTTGCCTCAATTGGAAATATACATTGTCGGAATAATTGCCAAATGCATAATTTCCTCTACAATTATTTGCCTTCTAAAAGATGAGTTTCTCCGATCATCAATTCACTTGTTTTCTCGTCCGCCTCCTTTTTCACAACATAAAACTACACTGAGCCAGCCAAAACTTTGTGACTTGTACAATACTCCAAATCTACAAGCCCAATATCTTCTATTGATCATGCTGAGGATGCATCGTCCAAATCATATGATGGCATAACCTTCTTCGACTTATAGATAAAATCATCAAATGTACAAATCTAAGTAAATGATAAATTCTTTCACTTACGCTGATGTTTAATTGATACATACTCATCGAATTGATAATTTGTGGTTGATTTTCAAAACTTTCTTATTCTCATCAGCACGGAGAAGCTAGAGATGTTGGTGCCATATTGCATATCGGTGTTGATAGTCCATTATAAATGTTATTGAGGATCCATTCAATGATCCCTCATCGAGTTTTTCTCGTAATCTGCCATGTAAATGGGTTGGATCTTGCAATATTCACACATAGCCGACACAATCCGATTCAAGCCCTTGAGAGTTGCAAACCCGCCACCCATTGTTCTCTTTCTTGACCATTCCGAGGTTCGACCCTGTGTCTTGTCCCTTCGTCTCCGACCCTGCGCCACCACGGACCACAGCGCCTTATGGATCTCTGTTTTCTCCATCCGGGTCGTCAGAGTTGAGCTGGGTCTTCGGCTTCAGACCCCAATCATCATCCTTTTGCATGAAGGCCTGCCGTCTTTTGAAGGCCCATAGCTGGTTCCTAAGACCCAAGCTCGCGACAGCTCTTTTCGGACCCGGAAAGCCGGTTCCAGAAAAGCAGTTGCCATATGATAAGCGCCACTCAAAAGTGACAGTTGATACAAAAGAAACTGTTTTGCTCCCGCGGAAAAGCGGTTCTTTGGGGATTTGTTTATTGCAGGGGAAGAACTGGAAAGGCAAGTGAAGCTCGTGCTCGTGGGGTTCTCTTCCCTAGTGCCCCATCATCTCTCCCTCCCTCCCTCCCTCCCTCTCCCTCTCTCTCTCTCTACCCCTCTACTTTTTCATTCACATCTCTTTCATTGATTTCCCTGTTCATTCTGAGCTCTGAACAAGGAGTTCCTCCAACAAGTCCAATCATGGTGAAGGAGACCGAGTACTACGACGTTCTTGGCGTCAGCCCTTCTGCCTCCGACGACGAGATTCGCAAGGTCTATTATCTCAAGGTAAAAGAGGCTGTTCTGTTTTCCTTTTCCTGGTTGTTGGATCGGTCACATTAGTGACTGAGTCGTGATTAGTCGATTCAAATTTCTTTTCACAACTATGTTTTAGTAAACTGAGGCTTCTGGGATTAGTTCCAAATGTGATTGATCGTCTGATCAATCGATTCTGCTGAATCGGTTACTCCTGCTCTTTTCCTTATGCAAGAAATGAAGAAGTCATTGTCTAGCTGGTCCACTTTTTTTTTTGGGTGATTTCTTCCGAACTATGATAATTAGTATAAGCGTTTGATTAAGTGCACTAGAAGAGTCTGCGGTAGGTGGATCACTTGTTTAAAAGGCTCATACGAAATTTGGCACTTCATTTAGGGTCCGTTCGTTTCATGGAAAATGATTTCCAGGAAAATATTTTCCAGATTTTCCGGTGTTCGTTTCACGGAAAATAAATTACTCAAAGAAAATGTTTTCCATCATTGAAAAAAACAACCTTCAAAGATGAGGAAAATGTTTTCCACTTAACTTCTTATTTTCATTAACACATTTTTGTTTTATTTTTATGCTTTCTTTTTATTTTTTCTTTTTTTTCTTTTTTTTCTTTCTTTTTCATCTTTCTTCCTTAGCCTTGGTCGGTTGCCGGCCACGATGATGGCCAGCGACCGGCCACGGCCTCGAGCCAGCTCGAGTCTCGCCCCAGGCCGGTGAGGCTCCGCCTAGCCCGATCTGGCAAAGCCGAGCTCAGGCCTCGTTAGATTGGGCGAGGCGGAGCTCAGGCCTCGCCAGATTTGGCGAGCTAGGCGAGGCTTGGGCCTCGCCTGAGCTCGCTAGAGGTTCGTCAGGCTCTGGCAAGCCGTGAGCTCGCTGGATCTAACGACGGAGCTTGGGCTCACTTGGATTGAGAGCCCGAGTTCCGCTGCCAGAGCTCGGCGAAACTCTAGTGAGCTCGGGCAAGATCGGCCGAGTCTCGAGCTCGCGAATCGCGGCGCCCGGGTCTTGGTCGACCGCCGGGCAGCCGGCTGTCATTAGGCGTGCAGCGGTGTAGGAAGGAGGAGGAAGAAGGAGGAGGAAGGAGAAGGAAAAGAAAAAGGAAAAAAAAGAATAAAAATTTTGATTTTTTAAAAATACAAATAATTAAAAATTCATTTTTAAAAAAATATAAAAAATAAAACTAATTTTTTGGTCAATTAAAAATATTAAAATTCAATTTTGATAATTTTTCCCAAATAATTAAATTAGCTAACGAACGGTGGAAAATATTTTTCACTCAAAATTTAGGTTTCGGCCGAACACCGAAAAATAGTCATTTTCCTGAAAAATGACTTCTAGAAAATTATTTTCCGAAAACATGATATTTTTCGCGAAACGAACCAACCCTTAATACGTCAACTTAATTTTACCAATCTTGGTCGAGCAATATCGCTGAATGGAAGAGATTTAGTCTGCGCTACGCTTTTTTAAGTAACCAATTAAAAGGTGCCCCATCCGATGCATCACCTATTATTCTTTACCGAAAATATCATATCCTAGCCATGGTCACCTCACCAGCCTACAACAATAGACATGTATGAAAAGTGTCAGCAATATTATTTGGCAATAGACAGAAAAATGAAATTAGGATTGAAATTAAGCATATTGACTAGATCTCTTGCCATAAATTTATTTGACTTTTCTGCCAATCTTCGTCGTCGATCGATTGGACAATGACTTACTTGGGTTTAGGTTTTTTAAATTGTCTACTAGAGGCATTTCGAGATTGAAAAGTCCAACCAAACCTCCTACAATCCTCTTCAACGACTCTCTCCCTTCTTTTCCAATCGTTTCTTCCTTCTTCTTCATCTTCTCTTCCTCAAGAAAATCTTTACTGAACGTCAAGGGATCGACAGAAGCATGGATCGAGAGCAAGAAGAGATGCAGTTCCTCGGCTTCTTCGGCATCTACAAAGAGTCCTACAAGGTCATCTTCTCATGGAGGAAGATCTTCACCCAGATCACCTTGGCCCTGATCCTCCCCCTCGCCTTCGTCTTCCTCCTCCACATGGAAGTCTCCGACATCCTCTTGTCGAAGATCATCCGCAACGAGATCCAGCTCGACGAGACCCGCCCTGATAGTTCCCGCCACGACAGGATCTCCAGCGTCCTCTCCAAGGAGTGGGCCGTCTTCCTGCTCTTCAAGGCCCTCTACTTTACCGCCCTCCTCGTGTTCTCCCTCCTCTCAACCTCAGCCGTCGTCTACACCATCGCATGCATCTATACGGGCCGCGAGGTCGCGTTCGGGAAGGTCATGAGCGTGGTCCCGAGGGTCTGGAGGCGGCTGATGGTCACCTTCCTGTGCATCTTCCTGGCCATGCTCGTGTACAACGTGATCGCCGGGGTGATCCTGCTCACGTGCGCAATCTTTGTGGGCAACTCGAACTTCGGCATCCTGATCCTCATCCTTCTAGCGATCGCATACTTGGTCGGGTTCATGTACATGACCGCAGTGTGGCAATTGGCGAGCGTGGTCTCCGTCCTGGAGGAAGATTACGGGGTCAAGGCCATGATCAAGAGCAAGAACCTGATAAAGGGCAAGAAAATTGTGTCCATGATCATATTCTTCAAGCTCAGCACATCCTTACATCTAGTTCAATTCGCGTTCGAGAGGTTGGTCCTCCATGGCCGCTTGGCAGGGACGTTAGGCAGGTCTGGCTATGGAGTTCTGTGTTTCTTTCTTCTTTCCATGCTGATGCTGTTGGGGCTTGTCGTCCAGACGGTGATCTACTTCGTCTGCAAGTCGTACCACCACGAGAACATCGACAAGTCGGCGCTGTCGGATCATCTCGAGGTCTATCTCGGAGAGTATGTTCCTCTCAAATCCAAGGATGTTCAGCTTGAGCAATACGACGTTTGACTCCTTGTTCGTGTTCTTCTTGTCCTTGTTCCTTTTTCTGTTTTTCTTCTGTGGGACGAGATATTTTGATACTTGATAACTTATGCACTATAAAAATATCAAAGGAAAAATATATTTTCTGCATCTTTTTTGTCCATTGGCAAAGGCTAAGTTAGATGTATGCTCTTAATTTTGTTTAGATATATGCAATAATTAAAGCGTAGTCTATATTTTTTGTGCCTGGTGTGGCTGATTTGACCCAATGTCTTTCCCAAGGCGTGTTGACTTTGAATAATGGAGTTTTCCAAGTAATTACGTGATGCACGCTTATGTTGACTTTGAATTCTTCTTGGCCGAGGACAAAGAAAAATATTAGGTGGTGGATGGGGCCACGTATGTGAGCGAGACAAGAGGAAATTACCGAGAAAGTTCTCAACTTAGTTCCAATGTCAATTCAATAATAAAAATTTTAATATGACCAATTGAATTTGATTTATTACTGTAATTCATTTGGCCAATTTGGATGGAGAATCGTTGATATAAATGCTGACTGTCCTATGTGACAACCATCAATAATATAAATAATTTTTTAATAATTTTTTTGAATTTTTTTTGTTTTGATTTTTTTTCCCTTTTTTTCATTTTGCCAATGGTTGGCCATCACCCATAGAGGATGGCTAGTGAGAGTTGGCCTTACTTGAGTGAGGGCAAGCGTCGGTTACCTTAGTGTGGGCGAGGGTGGTCTGGCCATATTTGGCAAGGGTGGTCCTTGCCCTTGCCCAAGCTAGGCTCGGAGAGGGGCAGCCTTGCCAAATTCAGCAAGAGGCGCCCTAATCGATGCTTGCCCTAGCCTAGGCAAGGCCTGATGGGGCCAACACTCGCCAACCATAGCCTATGGCCGATGGCTAGCGACTAGCCATTGACAAAAGGAACAGGGAAAGAAAAAAAAATTTAAAAAAAAATTCAAAAATTATCTACATCAACACTAGTTGTGTCGTGTATGATCACATCAGTGGTTTTATGCCAAAATTGACTTGGACTAACTAGATTGGTGAAATCGTCAAAATATTTATGACTAAATTGATCAAGTCAAAAAGTTTATGATTGAATTAATATGAGTGTAATAGATTTATGATTTTCTTAGTAATTTCCCTGAGAGATATAAGGTGATGAATTTTTCGTATTAATTATCACTATTTTGTGCTGAAAATGAAACTAATTTTCTAAATATTTATTTTTGAAAATTAGCGTTGGTCAATTTAAATTTCTTCTTCCAACTAAAACAGGGTATATTATAGAATTGCGCACTCCTAAGTAGTAGCTTCAACGTGATTTATTTGTTTTTTTATTGACGTGCATTAATTACAAGGAGCCACCTAAATCTCAAGCCCCTTCTTTCGGCGATCTACCACATTAATAAATACGAGGATCAACCTGACCCTCCAACTTGGCGCATTCCTCTTTGGTCACTTTGGAAACATTACATTGTATTTGAAAAAATGCTAGTCATGGAGCAAAGATAATTCCAACCCATAAATCCAGCGTGGGGGTATAGAAGCCTTTGGAGAAATCGTTATTTCAGTTATAATCCCATTCTACGAATTTCAGTCTAGTTCTAAATTCTTCAATTGATCTAATGTAATATTAGAACTTTTAGTAAAAGAAAAACAATCAATTTCTCTCAGTCAACCCTCACATGCTTTTATAGTTTTCCATTGATTTTTTTTTTCGATAACTATTTCACAACAAATGCATCTTTTGCCTGCAATGATGTGAGGATTTTTTAATTTTTTTTTGCCTCAATTTGAAATATACATTGTCGGAATAATTGCCAAATGCATAATTTCCTCTACGACTGTTTGCCTTCTGAAAGATGAATTTCTCCGATCATTGATTCAGTTGTTTTCTTATTCACCGTCCTTTTCCATTATAATTTTGTCACTTGTACAATATATCTACAAGCCCTCAACCAATAGCTTTGCCATCTTCTATTGACTACGCTGAGTATGCATCGTCCAAATCGTATGATGGCAATGGCATAACCTTCTTCGACTTATAGGTTAAATCATCAAATGTATAGATCTAGGTGTATGATAAATCCTTTCGTTTACGCTAATGTTTAATTGATACGTACCATTGAGTGGATAATTTGTGGTCGATTTTCGAAACCTTTTTATTTTCATCATCACAGAGAAGCTAGAGATGTTGGTGCCATATTGCGTATCGGTGTCGATTGTCCATTATTAATGTTATTAAGGATTCATTCAATTCTCCCTCATTGAGTTTTTTCTCATAATCTACTGTGTTGTCAAGTCGGATCTTGCAGTATTTGGCGTAGTCGATGCGATCCAATTCGAGTCCTTGAGAGTTACAAACCCGCCACCCATCTTTCTCCTTCTTGGCCATTCCGAGGTTCGATCCCGTGTCTTGTTCCTTGGTCTCCAACCCCGCGCCGCCACGGACCGCCGCGCCCGATGGCTCCCTGTTTTCTCCATCTGGGTTTGTCGGAGTCGAGCCGGGTCTTTCGCTTTAGACCCCAATCATCATCCTTTTGCGTGAAGGCCTGCCGTCTTGTGAAGGCCCATAGCTGGTTCCTAGGACCCAAGCTCGTCGACAGCTCTTTTCGGACCCGGAAAGCTGGTTCCAGAAAAGCAGTTGCCATATGATCAGCGCCACTGAAAAGTGACGGTCGATACAAAAGAAACTGTTTTGCTCCCGCGGAAAAGCGGTTCCTTGGGGATTTGTTTATTGCAGCGGAAGAACTGGAAAGGCAAGTGAAGCTCGTGCTCGTGGGGTTCTCTTCCCTAGCGCCCCATCATCTCTCCCTCCCTCCCTCCCTCTCTCTCTCTCTCTCTCTCTCTCTCTCTCTCTCTCCCCCTCTACTTTTTCATTCGCATCTCTATCATTGATTTTTCTGTTCATTCTGAGCTCTGAACAAGGAGTTCCTCCAACAAGTCCAATCATGGTGAAGGAGACCGAGTACTACGACGTTCTTGGCGTCAGCCCTTCTGCCTCCGACGACGAGATTCGCAAGGCCTATTATCTCAAGGTAAAAGAGGCGGTTCTGTTCTCCTTTTCCTGGTTGTTGGATCGGTCACATTAGTGACTGAGTCATGATTTGGTCGATTCAAATTTCTTTTCACGACGATGTTTTCGTAAACTGAGGCTTCTGGGATTAGTTCCAAATGTGATTGATCGTCTGATCAATCGATTCTGCTGAATCGGTTACTCCTGCCCTTTTCCTTATGGTCGTGTTCAAGAAATGAAGAAGTCATTGTCTAGTTGGTTCACTTTTTTTTTTTTTGGTGATTTCTTCCGAACTATGATAATTAGTGTAAGCGTTTGAGTTAAGTGCACTGGAAGAGTTTGTGGTAGGTGGATCGCCTGTTACACGTTCGGTGCTTGGATTAGGATTATTGGAATACAAAAGAAAGCTGGTTTAGCTTCCCTTCTATATTTATGTCCTCTATACAGCTCACCTTTTTCAGTTGTCTCTTGAGCTGATTGCTCATCGTGTCACTACGTGATATGCATAGAATAATTATGATGCGTTGCTCATGTGGGTTCAGGCAAGGCAAGTTCACCCAGATAAGAATCCAGATGATCCTCACGCTGCCGAGCGTTTTCAGGTTAGTGGTCAATTTAGCTTTTCTCAATCCCTTCCTTATTTTTGTTCCGAGGAAGGTGATTTGGTTAAGCTGGAAGAGAATTCAATATAGCATTTCCAGGAAGCCCTCTAAAGTAGCTTGGCAATCCATGTTTGGGAGCCAAGCTGACCACCGCAATCTTTTACTGCATTGAATATGATGGAAACCCAGTTTGATGTGATCCTATTTTGGCGAAAAAATATAATTTCAGAGCAGGATGGCATTAACTTGAGGCTATTGGAACACTTTTTATGATGCGAAGTTATCAGAATTTGGCTGGACCTTTATCTGACTATGCTGCAGGTACTAGGGGAAGCTTATCAGATTCTCAGTGATCCTGTGCAAAGAGAAGCATACGACCGCAATGGCAAGTATTCCATATCTAGGTAGGTTCTCCTCTTCTTTTAATAAGCAGGGCAGAAAGAGGGTTTTCCTTACTGGTGCTATGAAGACAAATTGCACGTCGAATTCTGTCGCTGTATATGTTCTTTCATGTCCCATTTCGATGTCGAAACATTTCCTTTTTACATTGTTGTCTTGTCTGCTGAAAGAGTGAGTGGCCATAGGAAATTTCAACGATCAACCAACTTCTCTTTCAACTCAGCAAAAGACGCATCATTAGATTGCTTCGAGTGTTCTTACTTTGACCAAGGTTACCTATAGCTTCCTATATCCTACAATAAAAGGAGCGCCCTGCTCTCTCTATTGGTGTATAATACCGAGCGTGATTTTTTCCAACTTCATCCGAAGGTTTCAATTCGTGCTTCTTCTAAATGCAACTCGATATCGTCATTATGTTCTCTGTTCTCTACAAATTATCTTAGAGGTTGGAATTGTTAGAAATCACCCTAAGAATTTGACTTACTTTGGTACTTATGTTCTTTGTATTCACTTCCAGGGATACGATGCTCGACCCAATGGCAGTCTTTGCTCTTCTTTTCGGTAGTGAATTATTTGAGGACTATATAGGACATTTAGCTGTGGCATCAATGGCATCTTCCGAGTTTGCTGCTGACAGTGACAATCCTGACAAACTACATGACAGATTAAAGGCAAGAACTCGTGATGACTTAAAATGTCCAACAAATCATCAACTAGTAGCAGATGCAGATCTGTCCAATTACATTGTGGTTCATCCCTAGAAGTTCAAAGCCATTTTCCCAATATTAATTGCATATGCACCTGCTAGAAGATGGACTACAATGTTGGTTTATTTATTGTGCTACTTTAACAGCTCTCCAATTGAAATAAAAATGAAAATGAGTAGTTTTGTGTGCATTTAAATTTTTCATTTGATTACCTAAGCAGCTTCTCTTGTTTTCCGTTATGAATAAACTTAATGAAGGCTGTCCAAAAGGAAAGAGAAGAAAAGCTTGCAAGGTTCCTTAAAGACGTCCTTAATGAATATGTCTATGGAGATAAAGGGCGTTTCGTTCAACATGCCGAAGCTGAAGCCAAGCGGTTGTCTGGAGCAGGTAGTTAAGCAATAAAGATCCTTAGTATGTCCCTCATTTGCAGCTGCGTGCACAAGGATTCCGTGAATTGAATGCTAATATACTTGTTTAATACTAAATTGCAGCTTTTGGAGTTGATATTCTGAACACCATTGGTTACACATACTCAAGGCAGGCGGCGCAAGAGCTTGGGAAGAAAGCCATGTATCTCGGGATGCCCTTTCTCGCTGAATGGGTTCGAAGCAAGGGCCACTTTTGGAAATCGCAGGTCACTGCAGCAAAAGGTATGCTGAGAGACCTGGGTCATTCCATATTGCCATCATTTCTTGGTGGTCCATTTCTCTCCTTTGTTGACGTCCCAAGGTAAATACAGGTGCTTTCCAATTGCTGCAAATGCAAGATGATGTGCGCCGGCAGTTCAAAATGGATGGAAGTGGTCCAGGAAATGACATCGAGTCACATATAAGGTTAAATAAGGAAACTCTTATGAACTCCTTATGGAAGCTGAACGTAGTTGACATTGAAGTTACACTTATGCATGTGTGCCATTTGGTAAGTTACACGCTATGTGATCTTTTTTCTGTTTTTTTACCTTGCACTTAGATCTTACCAAAGACTTAGATACAATACCAAATGAACACAATGGCATGAATGGATTGATCGAGCCAACCCAACATCATAGAGACTTGATTCAGAGGTACAAACAATGTAACGGACATTGTTTGTATTTCTTTTGTATAGATTCAGATCTTGCATAGAATATTTTTCAGTTGCCTCCCATTTGTGTGACTGATCTCTGCTTCTAACAACTTCTCTGCCTCTAACAACTTGGTGAGAGAAAGTGACTAGCGCGTGACGGTTTGTGATGCAGCTTATGCTGATGTAAATTGGCAGTCAATGGATCTTTCATAGAGCTGCCTTAACTTTCATTTACCGCAAAGTCGTGCGTTGATTAGAGAAGTCTTCCTATTTTCAGGTATTGAGAGAAAATAATATAAAGAAAGAAGAGCTTAAAGCCCGTGCTATGGCTCTAAAAATTCTTGGAAAGACTTTTCAGGTGAATTCTCTCACTATTTGCTCAGTGGCTTGAACATTTACCATCACCCCAACCATGAAAGTGAAACGAGGATAAATATGGGGTTACCATCAAATAAGATTTCCTGTCTTTCAGCAGGGAAAAAATGCGAAGAATGGTGGAACATCAAGGAAGAAAAGTGACCATCATATTGATGAAGATGATAGCAGCTCAGATAGCAGTGACGAAGATGATTCACCGAAGACACTCTCATATCGGACTCCCTTAATGACACAGGTATATACAAGATGATCCCATAATTCATGTGACTTTCGAAATGCTTCTTAAGAACATATGCTCTCTTGCATTTCTCAATAGCAAGATCATTTGAACTACCAAGATCACTATGCCTTAATCTCACTGTCACAAGCCACCGTTTTTGTGTTTCCTGTTTCCCACATCGTAGTACTTTATCTGAAGCATTCTACTAGTTGCACCTTTCAGTCTCAGGATTTTTTAGGTGGCTAGGGCTGGTTTATGGGTTATGGCCTTGGTGGATCATTTTAAGTTCGCAGTCAGGCCAATTTCTATATACTTGCGCCCTTCCCTGCTAAACTTGAAGAATTCCTACTTGATCTAGTCGCCCTCAGACATGTTCCCTTGTTGTCATATCCACTATCGAGGATCTCAATATATACACATTTTTCCAAGACGCGCACGTCAGATAATCATGGTGATAAGTATGCGGTACAATGTTCCGCTTTTTTTCATGCGGCAAGATGGGCTTCTGTCATTATAGTTGGTCGATCAAATACTTGGGATACTCAGTCTGCAGTAGATACAAACTCCGTAAACTGGTTAAATCCATCCTCGTATTTGCTTTTGAACGAGATTATCCGGCAGCTAACACTCGCTGATTTTCCTTCTTGGAAACTTCTGTAGGGAATAGGTAGACTATTTAGATGCCTCTGTAATCCAGCATTTGACGTCGATGATGAAGAGATTGTATACAGAAGCAAATGATTTATGAAGCAGCAGCACTATAGTGGCAAGTACTCCAACCATCAAGCGATTGTCGTAAGTTGGCTTCACCGAGATGATGAACAACAGTTGAAACTTGAGACGGTATACTTGAGTTTTGGGAAGCAGTCCATGGCACTTACCTGCCATGGAACCCTACAGTAATATCAGAATGGCAATTGCACAGAGGAGAAATTTATCTTCCTTCATTTCTTTTCCAATCAATCATGGCATGTCACAGGAGGAACACCGATCATGAAATTTTATCATATAGGCCAAGGGTATGAATATGATATTCCAATTATGTACTTTTTACAGCAGAAGTTGCAAGAACAGATCATCTTTGGTTTTTGATAGTTTGGAACTCTTGCCCTTAAAAAGCATTTTGACAAGAGTGGATATGATTATATGGTCAAAATTCAAATGACATGAATTATGAATGGAATTTGTATTTGAATTATAAATGAAATTTGAAGTTGTTCATCAGTCTATTAGAGTGATTGATTATATACTCAAAATTCAAATGACAACGAAGGCTAGTGGCTTAATTACATCATTCCCATAGGATGGTGTGTGATGACAAGAAACCCCATTAGGTAGGTGAATCTAAAAAACCCATGAATAACTTAGTAATATGAGTTGCGGAATGGAATTTATTTTGTGCATCTAATCCACATTTATACATGTCTGTCCTAGGACATATGAGCCAACATATAAAATTATTTCATATGGAAATTATCAAATCTTTAAGGTGATTCACGTGCCTCAATTTTTAACAGCGTTTCTCTTTTATAATTTACATTGACAAGAGTTTTCTTTGCTAAATTTGTGTCCTTGAGTGTCAAAATATACATTTATGATGTTGGCAACATCAAGCCTAATATAATTCACCGACTCCATTTAACAATAGAGACTAGAGTTCTCAACCCAAAAATATATTCATAGATTCATTTGTTCCAGCTCTAGCAACTCCTACTCCAGTTTATTTTCACGAATCTATCTTTCCCCACACATTGCTCATATTACAAGTATTTCAAAGCATAAATAGAACATCTATGATGCCACCACAACCATACCAAAACGACCTTTAATGAATAATAGCAAATAGACTAACGCATATATTGAAAACAATGATGAAGAAAACACGACAAAAGAATTCATAAGCAGATGAAATGACACTCTATTTGTATAGATCGTGTGCCACGTAGAGTCATTGAACAACTCTTTTTCCTATAGTATAACTTAATTATATATGTAAATAGGTGATATATCCAAATATATATATTTAGTTGTAAAAAGGAAGATCTAATAAGCAAATAGATGGAAATCAAATAGCGGGACGTGGTTTAGCAATTTTGGTGGCGCAGAGGCTTTTATACATCGTGTCAAAGATAAACAGCACAAGGTCAACGCGCCCAAAATTTAGCCAAATCCCCTGACTTTCCCATAAATTACGGTCAAACCCCTCGCACGCGCAAATCTTCTCCCTTCTGGGCCTCATCGTCTCTCCGTTCACCCGTCGACAGCATACCGTCGCATCCTTCGCCGTGATCCTCCGAAGCTCCGGATCGCCGACGGCATTCCCGTAGGGAACTCGAGGTACCGGGATCGAATTCGGTCTGTTGGGTCGGTTGGGTTCGTCTGTTTTTGGTCGTTCACTCGTCGTCGGCGCGTCCTCTGTTGGGTCGCTCCAGCACCGATTAGATGGGTCGTTCTTGATTGTCGTGAGCGTCCGTTGACTGTTCGTCGTCGTCCGTTTCGACGTTCGAAAGATCTTTGTTTCTGATGCCGGTGAATTCTCTCCCTACCGAAGTGGCCAAATTTGATTTCTCTTCTTTTAGAGGAATGAAAAATGTGATCTTTTGGCACTTCCTTGATCAATACTAGTAGCGGGCATCTTTTTGTTTGAATTTGAAGGGATTTTCGTGAGAGGCAAATCAAAAGGTGATGACCCAGCTAAATCAGTGGCTATTTTTGTCTATGTTGGAGGAATCCTGGGCTTTCTGGCTGGATTTAGAGGTGTCTTTTTAACTTCAGCCAGGGAGTGAGGTTGCTTGAATCTTATGGAATTTGAATTCATATTAATTTGACATCTTTGGTGGGTCGATTTTGTCAGGAGCACTCGCAAGATAACCTGTAGTAAGAGGCAGAGGCTATGGATGCAGTAGATTGTGCCGAGAGGGCGACAAGTGATCTGTTGATTGGCCCAGATTGGGGTATTAACATCGAACTATGCGACATCATTAACATGGACCCAGGGTGGGTATTACCTTATCCTCTTTTTCTCTTCTTTTGATTTCTCATTTGGAACTTTGCGTAATAGCTTGGCCCTGTTAGTCGTTAGCTGTATCCTATAACAGTTTGCAGCTTGAAAGAGTCTTTGTATAAGGAAAGTTGATTTTTATTGCACCATTGACGATTGGAACAGCTTGTTAGCATACTGAGACATATGACTTGATAGAAGCAACCAATGAGCAGAATCGTGATTTATAATAAACATTGGCATGGTAGTATGGCTTAGTTTCTTGGATGTTTGAAACTGTTTAAGTTTTCTTTAATTTACTACAAATGGCAGAGGCTAATTTTTCTCTGGCCACTTGGCTGAAGCTCCTTTGATATGCTTCCGTCTAAATCATTAAAGCGAAAAAATTTATAATAAACCTATTCTGGGAACATAGAAACAATGTGATCCATCGGCCTCATTATCTTTGAAAATCTCTCTTTAATTTATCGTTCTAGAAACTCCAAGGAGTTCAACTTTGCACAGCTTATGAATCATGAATTTATTTAGAAATGTAAATCCTTGGGAATATTCAATTAACCTCTTGTTCTTTACGAAAGAGCAACAAAAAACCTTTGAGTGACGAATCCAGTTTTAAGGTTGCTAATTCTTACCTAGAAAAATGGAGAAAAAGTGTGAGGTGGGATATTGAGATACAAAAGTTGGGTAATAAGTTGAAGGCTACTGAAAACAAATAAGCCTTACCCCAAACTTGCTATGCATTTTTTGATCGTCAATTATCGCAATAATATAAAGACATGAATGCTGTGCTGAAACATTTAATGTGACTTGCCAAATTTGAATATTGTTTCTCGATTGCAGGGACAATGATTGTACTTCCAAATGAAGATTAGAACTTCATGCTCGTACTAAAAAATTCACAATTACTAAGATGCTTCCATATCAAAACTATATTTATGTATATATAAATATATTGTATCAGTTATGTTCTCTAAACTCTATCTTGGAGTGTTCACACAAAAGGAGATAAATTCTGACATAAACCATATGGCCAACAAGCTGGAGAAATATGCTGCTATTGCTGTCCCTATATTTTGACTATGGAGTTTGATAGGCAATCAGACATTGGAGAGAGCATTGATATGTACATAATAGCATCCTCAATAGCATCGTCCTTGTGCGTTGTTCAAACATATAGCAGCTTCTCTATTCAAATTTTTTTTTATTAGGTAGTTTTACTTGGACTTTCCATAAGAGAAGAAACAACAAAGGTGTTGCAACTTTCAAGATGTCATGGATCTTAGTAATGAAGTTATTTTATAGTACAACTGCTCTTTTGCTCGTTCCTTGCGTGTTTTCTCTACGTCAAATATTCTGGTTTTGTCACTGAATTGGTTTAACTTCTGTAGGAAGGCAAAGGAGGTGATGAAGATCCTTAAGAAGCGCCTTGGGAATAAAGATCCAAAAATACAACTTCTGACCCTCTATGTCAGTGTCATGCTTAGCTTTCTTATCAAATTGGTCTCTTCTTTTCTTTCTTCTAAATGACTACAAGAGGCGGCTATAACTTGACTAAAATATTTTGTTATCAATTCCAAGTAGGTGTTGGAGACTCTCAGCAAAAACTGTGGTAACAGTGTATTTCAGAATATTATTGAGTCTGATATCCTACAGGAAATGGTTAGAATGGTATTTAAAAAGGTGCCCACCCTATACCCCATGATTGGTACTTTTGTTCTGAATCTGTTCATTTAGGAGATTGTCATTTGCTGTTTATGCATGCTCTGTGCAGCCAGATTTTGATGTTATGGAGAAGTTGTTGACATTGATAGATTCATGGCAAGAAGCTTTGGGGGGACCAAGGGGAAGGTATCCCCAATACTATTCTGCATACAACGAGTTGATGGTAACCTTGGAGATCTTTCTGCAGATTCATTTGTCTAGACTTTGGTGTGATCTTACATTACTTTTTCTTAATATGATTCCTCTATGACCATTGACAGACTGCTGGAGTTCGCTTTCCACCACGGGAAGAGAAGAGTGTACCATTTTTCACTCCACCCCAATCTCATGAAGTTCATTCTACCTCAGCATTCAGCACTGCCTCTATTGAGGGTTCAACCCAGCCTAATACTTCTGGCTTAAGGTTAGTACTGGCTATAAATTTCCTTTTCCAATGATTTTCGTACCTCTTCCCATCCTTAATGAAATTATGATGTCTTCTTTTTGATATTGGCTTTTTGGGCTTTTGCCAAGTGAGCTGCTTCATGGGCACAGTTGAGTAACCCAAGACACATGTACATCCATAATCAAAAGAGTTGATTTTCCCGAGCTGAAAAGGCTTTAGATAATATTTATATCATGAACAAAATAAATGCAAATCAGATATTGCTATCGGAATATTTGTGGCATGGGAAACGTGGTTATAGAATTGTATTCTATTCATCGTTGGTACTCTCAGCTAATAGTTACTAGTTAAGGATTCTTCACTTGTTGAACTCGACTCTTATCATTTTTCCCCCAGCAATATTCAAGGCTTTCATCAATGTTACTGTTTCAAGTGGTACGTTCCCATCACTTATAAGACATGGTCCAGTTAACCGCAATTTGGAGTAGGTTTCAAAGCTATATTATAGTAGGGTGCAGTGTCAAGCTTCAGAAAGTCTAAATAAATAGATCATGGTGCTTATTTTGTTATTATCCTTTTCTGCTGCCTTCTGCAAGCTTGGCATAATGTCATATTCTGTGTGGTCTTATGATAAGCTTTACTTGATTGCTCATTCTATGCTTTTCATCTTCACCATTTTCTTGGTAGTTTAGTAGTGAAATCCTACTATCAATGATAATCTCTTAAATTATTTCCAACTATTGAAAATCCTTATCCTATATAGCCCAATAGAGATGCAAAATGCACGTGGATTAGCGGATGTGTTGTCGGAAATGCTGGGGGCCGTTGATCCCAATAATCCTGAGGTAATACTCTTGATAGTTTTTTAACAGAGGATATTCTTTCTCTCTCTCTCTCTCTCTCGCTCACATTCATGATGGGGAAAACCCACCTTAGATAGGTAAACCCAGGGCCAATGGATGCTTCTTTTTTTCTTAAATCTTTTGGGCTCATGAATGTTTCTCTCTTTCTTTAAATCTTTTAGCAGCCGTTGGTGATATGAGTCTGTATTCTTAGTTTGCTTGGAAACTTCCATTAAAAGAAGAATTTAATTGGAGGACCTTAATTTTCTGGCTAGCATTATATTCCTTAGAAAGCATATCATTGTCTGCTGACTTGATGATTAGTTTTGCTGAGGTTGATCTGACAGGATATCTAGATCTTAAGCTTGCTGTATGGTTGTGACAAAGAGGATGCAATAGGTTCTTATAGTAATAGGAGTTTGATTGATCTCCCCTTTCAGTAAGTTCTACGTCACTGCAGCACCCTTATGTGGGAGGATGGCTTTTTTTATTTAGAGGAACAGTACTTCTCTTTTATAAATTATGATGGGATGTTATGGGCACTTAGTGGCCTTGGGTATGTTGAGGATGCTGTGCTGTTTGCACTGGAGATGAGCAGAGTATCTCATTGAATTGGCCTTGGAAGGCCTCCTTTTTTGATAAGTCTCTTAAAAACTATCGTAAGTATCTGTTGTTTGTTCTGGTTTTGTTTAAAATTGTGTGTGGAGTTTCTCAAAATAGGTCCCCATTTAACAAAACTTTAGACTCCATCTTGGTGCTATAATTGGAAGCAGCAATAGCCAGTTTGAGCAATTCAGAGTAGGAAAATCTTATGACATTACACATTTTAAGGACGATTCCAGATTGGTTCTCACTCATATTTTGTTTTATTTGGAGTGAGGGTCTCATTTCGCTATGGGTTGTATACTTCCTTTTTTGGTCAGAGTGTATGGGGCATTACTGGTGATTAAACTTGTTTTCCAAGAGGTTCTCATGCCTGCTTCCACATGAGTTGGCAGCTCCTATGTGCCTTACTGTCTTTTACTCTCGTGAAAGCAAGTATCTGACTCCCATGTACTGGTAGCTCATCTGGTAATTTTTTAAGTTAATTTTTTCCAAAGGTAGGTTGACTGAACTTTTCCCTTAAAACAACTATGAAATTGACTTCTACCATTAGTTCCAAGCTGTTACTTCTGTGGCTTTCACCCCTCTTTAGTTGGTTTATATGGTAGGCCACGTTAATAATGCCTTCTTCAAATTTTGTTTCTGTCATGCTTGTAGGATATATTGAGAGTATAGTCATCATTTATGTATGAACAGACACAAGTTTTAAGAACATTTCCACTGTTTGCCTTGTCAATTGAGATTGGTGTTTTGAGTGATGAATTCCATAGATAAGATCCGTGCCAGATGTGCTACCAAAGCTCAGAAATGGAACTTTCCAGTAATCTCTATGAACACCAACTGCTTACTTGCAAGCAGTATAAGTGTAAATTATTTAAGTTGTTTAAATGAGGATCCTACTAAAAGCAGGGAAAGCCTTCATAGGCTTGAGTCAAGTATTGTTTTGTGCTGCTAGCCTGCAAACTATAGATATAACTGTTAAAAAGGGAAATTTAAGTTTTCTTCTGGGAAAACAGAAAAAGAAAAAGAAAATGACGAACTGCTGTTCTTGGCAAATTTATTGTTCTAGTCCTTGCATTCTTTTCATTATTACAAGCATGTTGAGGTCCAAAGTTTTATCTAACATGAAACAAATATAAAGACAGGAGTCATGGAGAATCAAAGGAGATTATTTACATAGTAAAGGTTTGTGGATTGAACAGAATGTAATTTTCCATGGCTTGTTTTGCCCTGAAGGTTCCCTTATTCAAATTGTAAGCGATGATCTTGCCAAATTGTTGTCTGTCATATCAGTTAGGTGGACCGCATTTTCGAGATATTCAATATGCAACCTATTGCTAACTTGTGGTCCATATATATATGTTGGAATTATGATTCAGAGGAATGAGAGGAAGACTACAGACAGACGCTTCTAATTCTGTTCTTACATTTTTCTTTTTTATCTGACAATCCTATCAGGTCTTATATCAATGTGTCCTAGCTCTAAAACATTTAGCTGAAAACACGACCAGAGTCCAAAAATTGCTCTAGCTTTATTACAATTTTCTTTTAAGAGCTGGCCTTCAATCTCTCTCATAAGATTTTTTTTTTTTGAGCGAATCTCTCATAAGATTCAAGCATGCCATAATCCATTGCTGTTCTAGTTAAAAGAAGATGCTGAATTCCAATATCTGGATTTGTCAGTTACTTGATCCAAGGATTGCAGCATCTTAGGTGACCATGATTCTTACGGCCTGAAAGACAAAATTGTTTTTGCTAAAAATTGGAGCATTTGAAGAGCTGCAAGCAAAATTTGCAGTTGGTATTCATGCACAGCAATGCTTGTCCCTCTTATATACCAAGTTCATGTTGTACTTTTGCAGAAAATAATTTCCCAATTTTTGCACCTCTTTTAGGGGGGAAGGCTCTCCTATCTCAAATTAAAAAAATAAGACAATTACCTCCTGCGCTCTGTACCCATGAATAAGCTTATAAGGTGGGCTATGCTGTCCCTGTATGTGTCTGTTTATCCTTTTGCTTGCAGATGTGATTTTTGCACTTGTCAAGATACCTTTTCAGTTATGTAGTATGTAGCTTATTTAGTAAACTTGCAATCTTCAGTGCAGATTGAGTTGGATTTAAACATTACGTTTTGAATCTTATGATTGTGGATATGGTGGCAGGCTTTGAAGCAAGAAGTAATTGTTGACCTTGTCAATCAATGTCGTTCCTATCAAGAGCGTGTCATGCTTCTTGTGAATCACACAACGTAAGAACTTCAACCCAATATGATCATCCAACCTTTTGCAGTTAGATTTAATACCCCTAATCGTGCACCCTACTGACCTTCAGAGATGAGGAACTTCTGTGTCTGGGATTGGCCTTGAATGATAGTTTGCAGCGTGCTCTTTGTAAACATGATAACATTGCCAAAGGTATTCCACTGACCAAACCAGGAGGGACAGAAACTCCAGCTTTGCCACCAGTGAATGTGAATCATGAGGATGATGAATCTGAAGATGATTTTGCCCAGCTAGCTCGCAGGTGAACACTTTACGTTCTTTTCTAGATCTCGTGCTTGGAGTAAAGTTTCCTTTTCACAGTGAGTTGCTTTTGGTAACTAAGATTCAGACAATGGAGACTGGTGTATGCCTTTAGAAACATGGTCAGGAGCAAAATTCTACGAATGAGGGAAGTGATGATAACTTTCTAACATCACAGTGAAATGAAGATTCCTATTTTCTTCCGCACTTACTCAGTTGCTTGCCCAGACGCTGATTTGGTTTTGTTTTTCCTGCACCCTTGTGTTGATATGTGCTATATTCTTCTGTCTGAAAACGTTAGCGAGAGAGCAAGCACATAGAAGAAAGTCTCTTTGTGACAGTGATAAGTAATTATTTCTTAAATGTTTTTTTGAGATCTCTAATGTTGACTTGTGTAATTTTTTGGGGGATTCTTATGCTGAATGATATCCTGTACCCGGTTTGAATAAGAGAAATATCAGAACTGCAGCAGTTGAAGTTTGTTCCTTCATGCATATTCCATGTCTCATCATGTAAAATTCATATTTTAGCAGGGTGCCAAAAGATGATGGACACAACAGGAGAGCAGCGAATGCTCAGACTGAACCATTGCGAGTCAGCCCACTTCTTCCTCCTCCACCCTCATCAAAGAGACCAGTTGCTGGAAATTCAAGCTCAATCGATTATCTGAGTGGTGATATATACAAGTATGAAGAAGCTCCTGAAACGATGGGATCAAAACTGTCTTCAGTTCCTGATTCAAACACGACCTGTTCCATGCCATCTGCTCCACCCCCTTCTCTCTCACCTCCTTCCCATGTCGCTGCCTCCATGAAATCACCTACTTATCTTGGACTCCCCGAGCTGGGTCCCACAAGCAGCCACCCCATTGAGCAGCAACCTTCAGTTCCTTTGGATGCATTATCTTCTAGTTCAATTCCATATAACCAGAGAGAACAAGTTACTGAGCAACAGCTGGCGTTTTCGGGCAATACCTCTGATTCCTGTAATGAGACCACTTCCTCGCATGACAGTTTGGTGGGCCAGACGCAGAAGCTCTCTCTTGATTCACCTGCTACGGAGAAACAAGTGAAACAAGAGGATATACTCTTCAAAGATCTGGTCGATTTTGCCAAAGGGAGGTCCTCTTCATCGCCGCAGAAATCAACTCCGCCATCTTGATTTGGAGTGATTGTTTCATGTGAGAGCTGCTTTGGTGAGGCATCTAAATTCTTTTTCATGTAACTGGTTTTTATAAATCATGTCTTGGAACATGATAAGTTTGGACAATTGCTGAGTCGTGGCTTTGATGGTTTCATGATTTGTTATTGGCATAGGCATTACCAAGTAATGCAGTCTTCAGTTCCTAGAGCTTAGTGGTTATTGTTATCTAAAGTAGAATCATGACCGAATCGTTTGATTCAAATTGAACTCAATAGACATGAACATGGAATTAAATTTTGGATTAAATCAAAATTCAAAAAGATGTGAGATTTCAAGTTTCTCTCTATAGTTTCAATTAAGACCAACATGGCGATGACATTGAAAAACATGAAATTTTGACTCAAATATCATAAAACTTTGGTCATTAAGCTAACAAAAAAAGAATTAAATGATAAACTCTCAAATTATAACAAGTTTATTTTATCAATAAGATGTGTTATTAGTTATTCAACTTTCAAAGATCCTTCTTGAACTAGCAATAATATGAATCTATATTAGTTCACTTTCAATATATTTTGTTCTTTCTGTTTGTAATATAAACTTAATAAAGAAATAATTTGTTGAAAATTCTTTGTCCTTGTCAGTTTACAAATTCTAATGTAACCAGGAAAAAATTCCACACTTCAAATTGCAAAATATTAATAAAATAAACATTCAGATTTTAGTTTAATTTAGTTGTAAAATTAAATGGATTTATGTGACGTTACTTTATTAATTATGTTCACCAAAAGCTATATGTGTTTAAAATGTGATAATAAAATATTTTTATCAATTTTTTCATTTTAAAATCCATGAGACATTGAATTTATGGAGTAACAAATGAACAAAAGAAAACTTAGTTGTTCTTTGCATGCAACTTATGTTTAGATTTTAATTATTTTTGAGAGATTAATTCTAAAATAATAACGATTATGCAAAATGCTAGACATTATTTCAATAATTATACAATGGAAGTAAAAGTGACTAGTATGAAGACGGTGCCTAGGCAAATTTTAAGAATGATTTGTGGTTAGAGCCCAGCTTGGAAAATGGTTCTGCGAGAGATTTAACTTGAGAGTAAACTATGTAGAGAGATTTAGTTTGGACAAAAGTTCTGTTCATAGGGAACTATGACGATTCCTCACCATCCATGAAAATTTTATTTATTTGATGTCTGCAGAATGATATGAACATTTGAAGTGAGTTGTGACTTGCAAATTGGTTAGCATCAATCCTGCAAATCGAAATATCCATAAATGGCCGGTGGACTTCTGAAAAGGCAAATGTAATATTTGTTTAAGTTTCTCATTAAAATTTAAAATACAATTTAAAATTCAGAAACTTTGGAGAAAATTGTACATGAATCTATATATTAATATAAGATTGCTTTGAAAGGTTTCAAGCATTTTACATGAATAAAAGTGAACTCGGGTAGGCCGTCAGATTTTTAGAAAGCAAAAAATAAATAATAAACAAACTCTAATTCTAGTAAGTATTAGAGAAGGCTTTTCGTGGATCTCTTCAATAGTTCCCCAAATTGTCTAATTATAAAAACTAAAAAAGACAGCTAATTATATTTGTGAAATTTCCAATTGAAGAGCTTCTAAAAGGCTGACTCATTAGGTACATTATTTTGCATCTTAAAAAGGAACCGAATAATTCTTTGCTTCTATACAAAATATAGTGATTCTTTGCTTCTAGATACCATTGATCACATTTCACGCGGTCTATAGACAAAAGCAGGAAGAAGAATGCGAGCGTTGCCTTATATGGAAGAAACATAGGTCACTTATATTCTCTAACTTTGGTCCATATAAAGCAATCATGTATTCTCTGTCTCAAACAGACAACTAAACTGCAAGGCTCCTTCGGGTGCTTCAAAATGAGACTTGTCATGATACCTTCCCTTGTTCTTGGCTCAAATGATTTAAAATTTTATTTCTGAACAGAAAGATTCTTTACAGCTCGACCCCAACGAAGAAAGAAGAAGAATTATGGTTCCATTTCTCTTCTTCTCGAAGTAAAGAAAAGGTCGCGATATACTTTCCTTCGTATGCTGGCCAGAACAATTGTGATAAATATAGAAGGGCTTATTTGTACATTCTCTCCAATCCAGGTATTTTATTTCTAAACAAGTATGATTTTATTCGAATCATCGCTTGCCTATTTTATTTTTAGAAATTACTATTTTCTTGCTAAAATTCAATTTCAAATTTTTAGCAGTTATCATTTTTAAATTTGTTTTGAAAAAGGCATTTTTTGTGACATTTCATTTACCCTTTTTGAATTCTCTAAATGCCTAAAAACATTTCATTTCAAGTACAGCTTTTCAAAACCCTAATACCGAATCTCTTCTCCCTTGACTTTTACTCTCAAAATTTCTCTGCAAATTCCTCTCTTTCCTTCACTAGAATATGTCGACGAATTCCTCCAAGTCTACATCAATGTCACACCAGAGAAAATCCTCTCGTATAGCAAGTCAGGGTCCTCGAAGTATGCCAAAAGGACTAACTCACTTCGATCTTGCTAGTGAAGAATCTTTGCAGAACTCTCCTCGTCAACCTGTAGATGAGGAAGTTGATCGAGAAGTGGTTCCTCTCAAAGTAATGACGCCTAAGGTACTCTTCAAGCATTACACATTTTTGAAACAGGGAGGAAGTCCAATGAGTTTTATCACTAGTTTCCTGAAAGATAATGGATACAGGAACGAGACTTTGTTTTTGAAAACAATGGAAAGACTAGGAGTAGCGCCAAAAGGAGCGGCTGAAAAGGCGTTTGTGAACTTTCCTTCTGATCCACGTTTTGGGTCAAAAAGTCTGACTAAGAACAAAGATGATGATGAGCGAATTTTTACAAATTTCAAACCCATCATGGGTGTGGCTGCTGACGTCCCTAGAGAAAGAACGAGATTGTTTCGTTCAAAAGAGCATAAGAGGATTTATGCCCAAATGCTGAACAGAGGAGTAATAAACCCACGCACAGTGGACTTTGACTTCCTTGACTCCATAAAGGTTAACTTGTGGGAAAGGTTAGCCAATCTTCAACTTAAAAATTTTTGTATTGAGACAGCAGTGGCTTATCCTGAATTGACAGCGCATTTTTACTCCAATCTATCTTTCCTGGATCGAACTCACATTCAATTCATTGTTTGTGATAAAGTGTTTGTTGTGGATGTGAATATTCTGGCTGATATTCTAGAAGTTGAACGTAGTGATTTTCTACCAATCAATGTCTCCATAAGTCAAGCCACTCGATTACTGGTGAAGGACAGACTGCCGAGTATAAGTATCACATACTCTCAATTGCTAGCATTAAACATTCTATTGAACAAGATTGCCATTAATTGCATCAGACCCAAAGCTGCCTCCAAAACTGATGTCTTGAGATTTGAAGCAAAGATTATGTGGGCTATTTGTAATGGAATTCCTTTTTCTTTGCCACACACTATCTTCTTGCATATGTACAGGATGATCTGATAATTTCTACGCTTGCCTTGCAAAATCTTCAAGGTTCTGTTGATTTTGAAGAGACGGAAGAAAAGGACAAAGAAGAGGAAGCAGAAGAAGAAAGTGATGCAAAAAAGAAAATTGAATATGCTGATTTTGAAGCAACAAAAGAAGAGGAAAGATATCAAGAAGAAGAGGAAGCGAGTGATGCTGAAAGATCAGCAGAAAAGGAGAATGAAGATGAAGATTCTGAAGAAGACACTGGTGCAATACCAGTATCGGATGACTCTGCAGACAATAGGGAAAATGCTGCATTTGAACGAGAAGACACTGAACACGAAAATAGATCTAGTGCTAGGAAAGAACAGGTACAAGAAGATGAGGTCTCCTCTCCACCTACAGGCACCAAAGTAGGAGGAGATGTTGAGAAAACCCCTCAAATTGCACCTACTGCAAGTGATGGCATTAGTAGATCTCTTGTAGACGCTGAAGATATTTTCGCATCTCATTTCCCTAAAGTTGATGCAGAAACTCCAAGTCAAGGTGCAAAACAAACTGCCCTCGATCAAGTTGATGTTTCCTCATTTCTGAATACTCCACAGACTCACTTCGCTGAAGCTAGTGCTCAATAGAACCTGATGCAAACTATCCAAGGATAGTAAAGCTCCTTTTGGAGTTAAAAGCACAACAATATGCAATGGAGGTTGAAATTCAGAAGCTACACACTGCCTTACGATCTACATTAGATTTTCTAACTGGCAAAGTACAGTCTCTTGATACTCAAGTTCAGACGCTAAATTAACAGGTTTCGCATACTATTGCTAGAGTAGAAAATGTCTATCATCAGTGCCAAGAGAAGCTTGAGGAGGCAGTGCAGTCGCAGGGGGATTTCCAACTCGTTCGTGTTCCAAGACAACCCTGAATGACTCCATCTCTTTTTATCCATTTTAGTAACTTTTTATTCTGGTTTTCTCTTTCTTTTTGATGTTGACAAAAAGGGGAAGAAAAGATAGCAAATTTAAAAGTTCCTGTTTGTTTGAACTTTGGTAGTGTTAACTTTTGAACTTGAACTTGGTAGTGTTAACTTCTGTGGATGTTTATGTTCTGCAGTTAACCTTTGTGATTGTGAATTTGGTTTAAATTTTTGTGGATCTGAAACTCTTCAACTCTAAATTGTCAAGACTAATGTGTTTTTTGTGGATGCAGATTCAATCTCATTCAATTCTAATAATCTGTTCTTATTATAAGATATTATGTGATGTTAAAGTATTGTTTTGCAGAATTTAAGTATTAAATCTGCATGAATTTTGTCACCATAAAAAATGGGGAGATTGTTGGAGAAAACTCCTATTAAATTTTGAAGCTAACAAAACTTCTCCGGTTCTATTCTCATTTTCATTATGAGGAATACGAGACTTCTATGTTACTCTTTCAATTCCATCTTACATTAGAAGTCTGCTCCACTCTGACAAAAATCCAAACTGAATGCAAGAGAAAAACGAAGATATAATCAGACTCGAAATTATTTTTCTTCCTTCAAGGCTTCAGTATGAACATAATATTTATGGCTTTCTGGATGTAAATCTTACTTAGCTTCTTTGGATATTATTATCAAAATCAATCAAGAACAGTAATATCATTTTGGAAGGCAAGTTTATTTGGAAAGAATCTACTTATGGAAACCTAAATCCTGATTGTATGGGCAATCAGGATCATCGAACTTTCATCTCAATCCTTAAACGGCGAGATCTCCTTTGATTGATTATGTCTAACGGGATGATTGGAAGAATAACTCTAGAAAGTGTCAACAGTCGAGAAAGATACATAGGAGTATTTAAGGAGGTTTTTCAACTCATTTGTGAATGTGCGTGAAAGAAGAATTCCAAAGTTTGAAGCTTCCAAATTACTTATTATTCCTCTTACAATGCTCAAATTTGTATTCAAAGAAGAGAGAAACTCTAGAGAGTGACTTTGTGAGAGCAGTAGAATCTCTTCATTGAAAAGTCGAGATCATAACGCCGTTACACTCTTTTTCGATTTATAGTGAAAACCAACCAGAAGGCTGTCAGCGTGGAGAGTGAACGTAAGTTTAATCTAAGCTGAACCACTATAAATCATTATGTTCATTTTCTCTTTCCTGAACTCCTTTATTTTATCTGTCGTGATATCTTTCTGTGTTTCGAAATAGTTATTAAAGTTTGAATTCGTTTTCAAAGTATGTTGTTCATCAAGTAAAGATATTTTTACTGCATTTCGTAAAATCTATTTTCACACCTATTCATCCCCCTCTAGGTGTTTATACTAGCATTTTCAGCGAAACCTGTCTTTTTTATTGATACTGTAGTGGCCCTTTGGTAGGGTATTGGAGCAACATTACCTATTATTGATAAATCCCCAATTTAGGTCTTTCTTAAATTGATTCAAATCTTTTTAAAATTAATTCAATTGTGATATTTTATTTCACAACTTAGGTATTTAGGGAATAGTCGCTTCAAAGTGAATTTTTCCTAGATACATCTATTCAATTAAATTCTGGATTTATTCTGAATATATAAATTAAATTATGCTAAACACAAAAAAATAGGGCAAGCATGGAATGCTGGTGCAACAGCACGTCTCGTCGTGTGGATCGTGTTGTTGCTTGACTCTTGGCCACGGTGGTGGTGGTGCTTGCTCGAGGCCACGCTTGACAAGGTGCGATGCCAGGATCGATGAAACGCGACCACAGCGGTGGTGGAATACACGTGGCGCGGCAGCGAGGCACCAGCTTCAGGCTCTCGAACAGGGAGCGACGTCGACCTGGTTGAGATGGTCACCAAAGGCGTGCGACGACGGAATGCTCGCTTGAAAATCCGACGTCTGCATTGGGTGGTGGACGAAAAACAAGTTGGAGCAAGGGCGAGTCACGACGAGGTTGCTAGGATAAGCATTGGTGGCAGCTTGTTGCTATGGTGGCTATGGCGTTGAGCCGGCGTCAGGGAAGGCGGCAACTCGTCTGGTTTGCTGGAACGGTGGCTATAGTGGTAAGCAGTCGGGCTCCGTGGCTCCGTGGCTCCGTGAACTCTGCCGTGGAGACGCCTTGATGGTGGAGATCTCAGGCGCGTCAAGGTCCTAACCAGCATCAGAAAACCTGAAGCTCGCCATCGCTGAGAGCGTCGTCGGAGATAACTGCATATGCTGGCGGAGCGTCGCTGCGTGAGAGGGGACCTCACGGTTGTGGAAGCGCGAGGACCGCGCAGTGACGAAAGAGTCCTGAAGAAGATGAAGGAAGATCGCTTCCTTTCTGGCTTATTTTCTCTGCTCTCCTCTTTCTCTCAATCCCCACTCGTCCATCTCTCTCGCGAGCTCTCTCTTTCGCACCCTGGTTCTTGCCCAGCCAAACGCCTCTCAGAATTGAGCCAAGCTTTTTCTCTATCAGATCCCTCTCTTCCTTGAGCCCTCTCTTCCCCGTCCTCTCTCTTCCTCTGCTCCCTCTCGTTCGCTGCCCTATGTTTTTACTTCCAGCCCCAGAAGAAGAAGACGCCGAATCCCCGCCACGAAGAAGCTGCCCTCTCCTTTTTCAGCTCCTCTTTTTGTTCCAGCGACGACAGCTGCCTTTCACAGACCCGTACCACACAACCTTTGTTTGTCGCCCCTCCCTTTCAGTTCCATTTGTTGTTCTGGCCAACGTCCAAAGCGAGAGAGGAGAAGGAAGAGAGATGAGCAGGCCGGGCTGAGGAATAAGAAAGATGGGCCGCACGGGGGAAAAGGAGGACAAGAAGAAAAGAGAAGAGAGGGCCGAGCAGGCCCTTTTCAATTTTCTTTTTTTCTTTTTGTTTTACATTAATAGTTTTTAATAATAATTTTTTTTAGACTTCATACTTAATAATAGTAACGTAAGTATTCCTAATGTCTATATCCCATGCAATTTAGCGAAAATTATTTTTGCTAGGGGTTAAAATTAATCTCTAATTTTCTACGTGATTAAGTCCTAAATAAAAAGGCAAAATTTAGGTATCAACAATTTTACATCAGGACAATGCATTTGGTTAAGCTAATCTAGCAAAATAAAAAGAATAACAAAGCACATGTTCCACGGCCTATAAAAAATATCTTCGATTTAATAGCATTAATTCGATATAAAAGAAGTAATAAACTCAAACTAACCACAAGAATACAGCTTTGCTTTTCCCGTGATACTAATATGTACTTACTTACAATTTTCTAGGTCTTACATTTTTTAAACCATTTCATTTAAAGCATGTATGTGTAAAGACTTTTTCGTTGAACTATGCGAGTGTCTAAATAACTCAATAGAAGTCCTCTCTCTATGACGGGCTATATCCCTTTTGATGACGTGAAAATGGCAAACTAGTAGCTTAGAAGAAATATTTTAAAATGGATTAGTATGACTTCCTCTTCTACTCATGTCATATCCTTGGATAGATGTTGTCAAATCACTACTTACTATTTCCGACTAAAAAAAAAAAAAACCCTTACTATCAGAATAATATCATGGTAAATATGGCTTGTGCAAGAAATTAAAAAGTTGCATAGGTCGGGTGTCACTCATAAGAGAAAGACGAAACAATCCGTTGAACCATTTCTATTGGTTCTTAGATGCTAATCAAATCATGAGACAGAAAGGAACAAGTTTAACTTTTAGAAGTAAATGAAAAAAAAAAGAGAGAAAAATTTATTCAAAAAATCCCAAATTTATTGTAAGGTGGCCAATTCAGTTTTAATTTTTTTTCAATTGTATCAATTTAATCCTAAAATTTTTGATAATTTACCAATTAAGTCTTAAATCTTTCAATTGTGTCAATTTAATTAAAAACATTTTAATGAGTTATCAATGTAGTCATCCTGAATAATTTCAATCAAAAATCGCCAACATGACAGTCCAGTTAGTGCTGGCCATTCTACGTGGCGCCATTGGGATTGACATAGACAATTTTTAAAATTTTCTTTATAAATTTCCCAAAATTTTTATTATTTTATTCTTTTTTCCCCCTTGTTATCTTGTTTTTTTTTTTTTCCTTCATAGGGTCGTTGTCTTCTAGTTGAGGGTCGATGACCTCCCCAACCATGGGGCAAGGGCTGCAAAGCCCCTCGCCAAACATGAGTGAGGGTCTTAATGCCCTCGTTGGGGCCCAAGAAGGATTGGGCAAGGGTCACAACGTCCTCGCCAAATCTAGCAAGGCAAGGGTGGACAACCTTACCTTGATCTGGCGAGGGCTTTATGGAACTCGCCGGGCTAGCAAAGGTTTTCGATAGCCCCACCATTCATGTGAAGGAGAAAAATAAAAAAAAAATAAAGAAAAGAAAAAAGAAAAATTGCAAATTAATACATAAAATTTTGAAAATTCTAACAAAAATTACAATTTGTCCATGTCAACGCTGATCTTGCCATGTAAGATGACTGGTGCTTACTAGACTATCATATTAGAGATTTCCGGTCAAAATTAGTTGAAATGATTACATTGATAATTCATTAAAAGGTTTAGGATTAACTAAGCAAATCCTCAAAAAGTTGAGGACTAAATTAGCACAATTAACATATTTAAGACAAAATGGGCAAGTTGTCTAAAAGTTTAGGACTAAATTGACATAATTGAAAGGTTTATGATTGAGTTGGCTGCTGTACAAGAGATTTAGAACTTTTTAAACAATTTCTTATGAATGAGGACATTAGTCACAAGTGATTTTGCTTCTATTCTTTTTTTGGGAGAAGGGGGAGGGGGTTTGATTTTGTACTCCTTGAGGTTACACAATTGTTCCTTCGGAGTTAAGGGAAATTTTGACGTTGTGACATAGATTGACGGAGACCCGATCAAAGTACCTGTGATCAACTTTAGAGGACCGGTATCTCTAATTAATGTTGAAGTCTTGAAATATTATTGTCATTAGCCATAGTCAATCCAGCACAGAAAAGGTTGCTAAGAAAAAATATTTTGAGCAGGTGCATTCATATACGACTGCATAAATAGATAAATAAAGAGATATATGTCAAGTAGAGGTTTCAATGGAGCCTTCATTGCGCCAAAATGTGACGAGCCCTCGACCTGGCAGTTGCCCTCAACTATGAGACGTTTTTTCGATAAATATTTATCTTTATTTTCAACATCATATGCCAATCTACATATGTCTTTCTAGAGAAGTTGCCTTTTTTTCCCTGGCAATCTACCTTTTAGTTTTTGTTACATTTTGCACTTAGAAAATTCATGCATATTATATTTTGCATTTAAAAATTCCTGTATGTCTACACATAGACCTAATATGTAACTATAGTTCGAAACTTTTTTAAGAGCTCTTACTAACACAGTTTGCCCATGACGAGCCTAATACAGTAACAACAGATCCGTTGAAATGCAATGTGTAGATATTTGCACTTAAATATTTTGCACATATCTATTGTTGAGACATAAGATGCAACTTAAATTGTTAAAAGATTTTGAAAAACTTATAATGAATACAATACGTGCATGCTGAGCCCGTTATGGATATTGGAAGGCCTGGTACACTATGTCTCTTGAACTAATATATAGCTCCCGACCTAATATAAATTTGGATAAAACAGATGAGGCCATCACTTATAAACTCCATTCGCGTTTATGTATATAATTTATGGCTTAAACGATAAGTATATGAGAATCATAGTAAAAGTCAAAGAAATATACGTGTCAATTTTGTGTCTACTATAATCTAAGTGAATTATTACGGATGCATTAAAATGAGTGAATCTACTCATAAATTTAACGGCAGACATGCACCAGGGAATTTGAGCACGTTGATGGAGTAGGTAAAAAGCACATGTAAGGTACTTTCAATGTACAATAAGTTTTTCTTTTATCAGAAATAAACTTAGCTTCTAATAAGCAGAACATAATACATATTACAAGACCAAAGGAATTGAGTTGGGGAGTGGCGAAATACAACAAGTAAACGAAAGAATTCAGTTGAAGTAGTATGAAGTCCAATTGTGAGAAATAATCAAATCAACATTTTTACTTGTAAAAGCCATATAAACATATTCCATATGGTCATTGATTTACATAGAACAGTAAAAGTGCACACACCTCACTTTACTTAGAAATCGACCCTAGAAATCAAATCGCCTTATTGCAAAATATATGGATTATCAATCAATGGAAAGTAATCATTGATACGATACGAAGAAATGGGAAGGACAAATATGTGGAAAGAGACCAATATTTCAAGATTGAAGTACATGGCTGATAAAGCAGTGATGAAACACTTCAAAAATAGCTAATTAGGGTATTTTGGTAAGGGGGCTATTTTCTTGATATAATAGTAAGCCCAGTGGAAAGCTAAAGCAAATTTACAAGAATCAAGAAGAGATAATATGGTCATCGCAAATGCATGACATACAAACAGTACATCAAAAGGGTTTATGAATCTCTTATATTGTTTCTGGGCATTTCTTAGTATAATCAACATTGCAACTCATATATAAAGGCAAATAAGGACATTGCGATGTCTCATATCACAGAAATTTGGACAGAGACAACCGAATGCATCTTCATCTCGGTGGTAAGAGTGACTGATCCTCATCCATTGAAGTCAACTCCACTTCTTCTAATCGCATCCCCATGGAAATCGCACTCAAAGCACAAATAGATTCAGTTCTAATGCGATCAATCTCTTCTTCATTTTGTTGGACGACCGTGGGATTTCGTAGTGATTGTACTCGCTCCAATTCCATTGCCACTTCCTTCATTGTAGGCCTATACCTTCCATGAAGTCTTAAGCATCTTTTCGCTAAGTTGGACACCGCAATAATTTCTTTTTCATTGTCATTGTCTAATACCTCCTTATCAAGAACATCGAACAAACGGTTCTCATCCATCGAAATGATGAAGTACGAGGCTAGATTTCTATACTCTTCTGCCCTTAGTTGAGAAATTGGCTTTTCTCCGGTTAGTAGCTCGACAAGGACAACCCCAAAGCTATAAACATCACTTTTATCTGTAAATTGACTTGTTTGGTAGTATTCAGGGTCCAAGTATCCAAAGGTTCCTCGCACCATTGTTGTCAAGTGTGTTTGGTCAATGGGAATCGATTTGGAAGCTCCAAAATCCGCCACTTTGGCTCGATATTTTTCATCCAAAAGTATATTTGATGACTTGATATCACGATGATAAATTGATATGGCTGCATCAAAGTGCAAATATGAAAGAGCCTTGGCAACTTCATTGGCAATTCTTAACCGCATTTCCCACGAGATAGAAAATTCTCTATCTGGATCATGAAGATATTGGTAGAGAGTTCCATTGGGAATAAATTCATATATCAAAATAGGGACTTCACTCTCTAGACAGAATCCTAATAGCTTGACCACATTTCTATGATTGATTTCAGAGAGAATAACAACTTCATTGATGAATTGTTCGACTTGTTCTGCATCAATAACTTTGGATTTCTTGACCGCAATAATTGTTCCATCCATCAACATTCCCTTGTAAACAGTTCCTTGACCACCTCGACCCAATATTCGATTCTCATTAAAATGATCAGTAACTGTTTCTAACTCCATTGAGGTGAATAACTTGCCCTTCTCCATGTGATTGTCTTCGACAGAAGACAAGCGTTGCCGCAACAGAAATCCGCCATTTCGCATGAAGAATTTTTGTTTGAGTTTTGCCTCACGCCTTCTTCCGATGTATTTGTACGACCACCAACAAAGCAAAAGCAACACCGTGGCTCCGATGCCCGTGCCCACCCCTGTCAAAAAAAGTCAACGCGAATTGCTAGGTGACAAATTTCTCCATAGTCAACAAATTAGCTTCCACTAATTTGAACAAGTGCTTTCAGAAAAAGTCAAATTGCTAAATGCATAGACTATGAAAATATAGGTAAATTGTCCAAAATTTCCTAAATTATTCAAAGGTCAATTTAATCATAAACATTTTAATTATGTTAATTTAATTATAAACCTTTTGACAACATGTTAATTTAGTCATAAATCTTCTAATTGTGCTAATTTACTTCTAAAACTTTTGATAATTTATCGATTTTATCCTAAATTTTTTAATGATTTGCTTTAAAACTGATCATCATACATAGCACAACTTGCACTGAAGTGGACAATTTTTGCATTTTTTTAAAAAAAAAATTTTCTTTTTTCCTTTTTTCCCTCCATCGGCCTCAAGTGGGACACAATTGTCGACCTTAGGCAAGGGATGCTCACGCCTAGGCTGGTGAGGGTGGTCGAGCCAACCATCCTAAAGGCCTAGTGGAGAGAAAAAGGGAAAAATTTAAAAATAAAATAAAATAAGAATTCAAAAAATACAAAAATTATCTAATTAAATGAGCAAATCATCAAATGTTTTAAAATCAAAATGGCACAGTTGAAAGGTTTATAACTAAATTAGTAAGTTTTCAAAATATTTAGGAATAATTAGCACAATTAAAATGTTTAGGATTTAATTGTCCTAAAATAAGTTTAGGATTTTTTGAACGATTTTTTCGGGAAAAAAAAAAACACATGCAAATCCACAATTCAATCAGTCACCTTTTTCATTTTACCACTTATAGCATTTGAGAAAATGGGATTCCAGAAAAAGAAGCAATCGAGCATGTACTTGGGGAACACAATGAGTTAGGCCAGGACAAGAACGAGGTCTACAACCCCCGTCCCCGACTTAAAACTAGTAAAGATGTTCCATACCCACCTCATCCCTCATGTAGGACAAGTTTCATTATCCCATCATTCTCCCGATAATGTCTAGTTAAATAAACATCGATGAGCACAATTCATGATTCTAAGAAGATAGAAATAACGTTAAGGGCGCGTTTGGTAACGATTCTGTTCCCGGGAGTAGATTCTGATAAGAAGTGATTCTTTTTTATTCTGTTCCTGAGAATTGATTCTAAGCATTTTAAGCCGTTTGGTAACTGTCCAAAATTTCTAATTCTAGAATAGAATTGTGTTTGGTACCGTGCTCATTAATTCTGTTCCAAATCAATTTCTTTTAATTCTTAAATAATTTTTTTTACTTTTTTCCTTTTTTTTTCTTTTCTTTTTTTCTTTTTTCTCCTATTCTTCTTCTTCTTCTTCTTCTTGTGGCCGGTCACTAGGACCGACGATTGGCCAGACGAGAGCCGGTGACCTCACTGAAGCGTCGCCGACCCTTGGTGAGGCTGGCCCTCATCGGTCAAGCCTCGTCGGCAGCTGGGCGAGGCTGGGCGAGGCCTGCCTGGTCACCGGCGGGGTTGGGCGAGTCTCGCCTAGCCACCGATGGGGCCGGGCGATCTCACCGGAGCCTCACCTTGCCGGGGCTAGGCGAGGCCCGCCTAGTCACCGGCGGGGCTAGGCAAGCCTCGTCGAGGCCGGGCAAGCTCCGGTGAGGCCTCACCCAACCCCGGCGAGGCCCGCCTAGCCACCGGCAAGCTCTGGTGAGGCCGAGCCTCATCGGGGCTAGGCGAGCCTCGCCCAGCCTCGGCGAGGCCCGCCTGGCCACCAGTGAGCTCTGGTGAGGTCGAGCTTTGCCGAGTCTCGCTAGATCTAGTGAGGCCGAGCCTTGCCGGTGGTTGGGCTTGCCTCCAACGAGCTCGCCGGACCTCGCCCTGGCCTGGCGAGCCTCCGGCAAGCTCGTCGGACCGACGGCCGGCGGCAGCAGACGGCGGCAACGGCAGCAAACGGTGGCAAGCGGTGGTGGACGACGGTCGCGAGATAGCCGAAGGGAAGAAGAATTGTTGATTTTGATTCTCAAATTTGTTCCAGGAACAAAAATCAACTTTTTTTTTTATTCTTGATTCCACTCCCAATCTGTTCCTAGGAACAAAAATTTTACCAAATGCGATTCTTTTACCAAACTGATTCTGGGAACAAAGAATCAAAATTTGACTCTGTTTGGATGGTTACCAAACAGGGCCTAAGAGGACAGGGACAAAATAGGACAAGGACAAAATAATGTGTCACGAGTAGTGAAAAGATAATATTGGTGTGCTAGAATTGTGTAAATATTTAAAGCCAATGGCATGCCAAATTTGGGATTACCATCAAAGTCAGTGTTCTATTTTAAGCTGTGCTTTATCATGTAAAGGTTTCACGGTTCAATGAGGAAAGAATACATCCAACAGCACTTGAACTCGGAAATCTTTAGGAGGAATAGAGAACGAACTAAAGGAACAGAGGGCTAGGCATATCCATTCCTCCCCCTGTCCTGGACGTGAATTTTGCCAAATCTCGGCCACAAAATCCATTGATCATGGGTTTTCACTAATTTTATTTGGGCGCAGGTAGTAAGCATATATGTTCCGCTTGGATCGATTAAATAGCCATCCCTAAGTGTGTCTCCACCAGCCTTCGCCAACACAAGTCCTCATTAATGTCCCAACTACCGCTCTTGCGACCACCAACTTTGCCCTCCTTTCTTTCTAAATGGCCTAATTCCCTAAAAAATCCCAATTTTAAATCTAATCCCCATTCTGCTCTCAACTTTTTTTGCCTAAAAAAAATCCTAAACAGCAGGCCTAATTCCAAATCTCCCCCAAACCATTTGTTGTCTAAACTTAAGGTTCAGTCCCAAATCTGCCCCGAATTTTGTTGTCTAAAATAAAATCACTAATTTTCAATCTATTCTCAAATCTACCCTCATGATCTAATCTCAACTTCACGTGACATTTCTACTACGATAACAAATCCACATTAATAAAGTGATATAAAAAATTGTCTTCAAAATAAAAATTAGGGATGACTAACGGTGATTTTTGGATACAGGGCTATTAGGGGTAGAATTGAGACGAATAAAAATTTATGAGTTTTCATTAGAGAAAAAAAGTTCATGATAGATTTGGCACTGAACCAAAAGTTTAGAGTTTGTTATTGGACAAAGAAAAGTTGGGAGCAGATTCCAAACTGAACCTAAAATTTGAGGTTTTTTTCGAAACAAAAAAAGTTCAGTATAAAATTAGACTAGACTTAAATTAGGGTTTCCAAGGGAATTAGGCCCTTTCCAAAGGTCATGATGTACCTCTCACGTGACAACGGATCTCTAGTTGCCTGAGACAGGTTAACTTCCCTCCGATTAAATACCGAAGTCACACATGTCGTAAAACTGTGTTTAATATTCGTGACGTGATCGCAATCGTTGGGAAATGTTTTTATATTTACCTAAAACCCAAGGTCACCAGGTCAAAAGACGCTCTAAGAATACAGACATCGACATGAGGGAAATTAATCTATTTTTGAATGATGCACTTTGTAACACGTGATGTACTCGATATATCAGATAATCTCGTTTATCTTCCGCATGGAAACTTCAGTGAAAAGGATATAGAAAGTTTCATATTAAATTTTTTCAAGCAAGGACGGAGGGAGAAAAATCGGGCGGAACTGTGAATAGTTATTTTCTCCTACACCACAAAGATATCAAATTATATATTCTCCAAATATGCTAAAACAGTATGTTTTTTCGAGTCGTGCACTCCAAGTAAAATGAAAGTACTTACCAACCAAAATCTCCATTAAATTTGATGGTTTAGCAGTGCACCCCTGTCCAGCTCTATTGCCTTTCTCGCCATTACCATAATAACCCTTTGGGCATGAACATGTATAACTCCCGTCAACATTATGGCATTTTCCCTCGCATGGGTTTTTCATTGGATCCGCACATTCATCAATATCGAAACAAATTAAACACACATCAAATGTATCTAACCTTCTCAGATCACATCAATGAAAAGGAAAAGTTAAACATTATGTAATCAACGTACCTTGACAACCATTCACAAGGTAAGGATTGCCTTGGTAACCTTCTAAACAAGCACACTTGTACCCAGATCCATTTTCTGCGTCAGTGCAAGTGGTTTTGTTTTTGCACATGTAGCTCGTGCTGTTCTTTTTGGCGTCCTCACATGTTTGACTCCCTATTGCCCAGTCGAGAACTACGGCGGATCGGAAAGACTTAAGTTGCCTAAGATCACTAACCGAGAAGTTGTAGAAGCCAATTTCGACGACAAAGGCATAGCTGCAAGGATTGAAATCCAGGACGTCGGAATGATTGGAAAAGCTCGTAACTGAGATGCTGTAGTCATAGGAGTTCCTAGGGATGCTCGTCTCACAGCAACCCATACCGGTACACAACCCACTGCTAACATCCAAATCGCTGCTACACGAAGACATACACCCGAAAGAGAACTGTTGACGGGTGTTATGTAAGGAGGCTGACGTGTCGCAACCGATGACAGTGAACTTGTTCTTGGTGCTGGACATGGGGAAAGCTAGTTTGAACCGTGGATAAGCGCTCGAAGACCTATCGAGCCCGGAAGAGTTATAGCAGTCTCGAGCGGTCCAAAAATAAGTTCGCACCTCATGGTCCTCGACAGAAATGTCACGTAGTTGAAAGTCGAAATCTTTGTCCATCCAGTAAGGTATGGGAGGGTCGACAGAGTAATCACAATTGACAATAAACAACGAGGAATTGAGGTGGCAGTCAGGACTGCTGTCACTCAATCCAAAGGGGAATGGAATCGAGATGTTTCCACAGAAACTTTGGCATCCGGGCTTCGTGATTATATCAAGAGCTTCTGCTGCGTGATTGTGGTATGGACCCAATATGATGATCCCAAGCACCATAACTTTCAAAAGAAGCTTATGGATGACCATGGTTCTTCCTTCGACTCTCTCCATATATGTTTTTTTCTCGATGAATTAAACTGATGGGTTCAAGGGTATATAAGGAGAAGTAAGATGTTTTTTTTTTCTTTTTCTTTTTTTTGGGTCAAGTAACTGCAGTTATCAGCTTAGAGTTAACATCAGCTGGCCCTAGACACTTGCATGAGACGATTCAAAGATAATTCCGCGGGTGACGAAGTCTTGTGGGGTGCGGTGCACGGCTACATTTTCCAAATGAGCAGGGAAAGCTCAAAGGGTCGCAGATTATAAGCAATAGCTGGAGACGACAGAGCTATTCAAAGGCCAAAAAAGGCAAATACAGGTCCCAGCTGCTCTCTTTATTTATACTGGACACCATTCCAAGAGAGAGAGAGAGAGAAAGACTCCGAAAGCTGAACAGACAAAATTTAGCCAAAATCTCAAATTTCTCCTTGGAGACTCAGAGGGGAGGGGTTGGCTAATAAAAAGCAGAGATGGGTCAATTTCTCCTCGAACCACAATCGCAGCTCCAACTCAAATGGCTAATCCTTGCAGACCCGGTCTCAAAATAGCAATTTTATCCTCCTCCATCACCAACCCATAATTAGGAACACGACCAGAAAGAAAGAAGACCCAGAAATCACATGAAAAAATCCGATCGAACCCAGAAACGAGAAGCCACTCACCAGCTCGTCGAGCCACCGAACGCCTCGGCCTCCTCCTCGGAACCCACCAGGGCAGCGCCTTCCTCTTCTCCCCCGCTCTCTTTCTCTCTCTAGCCTCTTTCTCTCTCTATCCTGAAAGCAAAGCAGAGAGAGGCGGGGGAGTGAACGGAGTATTTATAGGGGAAGGAAGGGCACGGGAGAGGGCCTGATTGGGAGAAAATGAAGGCGGGGTGGGTGAACTTTTGAACGGTCTCACCCTATCCTCGCCCTCCACGTGTCGCCCTCCGCGTAGTGGACAGATATAAAAGTGCGCCCGGTCAACTGGACTTATTGAACGGGCGCCGAGATGGTCAGTGGGCCTTCGAGGGCTCGCTCTCTCGGGGAAAGTCAGGCCCAAACTCGCTTCACCCAATTGAGCTTTTCCGTTAAAGGCCCAATGGGCCATAAAAATTAGGGGTGGTGGGCCGATTCAACCGTGAACGGTCCACCCGGTCCTGATTGGAACCGGACCGGAATCGGTCCTGTCCGGTTCCCTCATGGCTGGGAACCGCCGGCCCGTTTCGGCTCCTTACTGTTTCTTCCTGTTTTCCATTTCGAAAGAGAAGAGGAGAAAAGACGATTTCATTCGTGATGGTGAAGGAGAGAACTACGGGTGAGGATCAGCAGGATATGGATGGCGAGTTCGATTGGCGCAAGAGGTGTTGAGAGATCGTTTGTGACTCCCCTCCATCTCCATCTCCATCGCCCATTCTCAAGGTTCCCTCTCTCAATCTCTCATAGCACCCCTCCACCCATCCTTCGATCTGCTGAATCTTTCACCGACTCAGTCTTTGATCTTTCTCCGTTGCGTACTGGTTGAGCAATCCGGATGAGTGGCTTGGAGATTTCGGAACTTGTCGTCGCCTGCCCTGCTGATTTGGCTTTTCTCCAATTCTTTGGTCTCCCTCAACCTCCATATTGTTCTCCATTCTTCTTTTGCTCGGTTTTAAGTTCGCTGCGTCCACTCTTGGGTTCGCAACTTGGCCGTCTTCTGCTTTGTCGAAAAATAGGCTCTTTGTTTGTCGCATCGACTAATTAGGGTTTTTCGGATAAAATATAACTAATTTGGGTTTTCATTTTTGTAATAATAAAAATTAGAAAGAAAAAAAAAGAAAAGAAGCTATCTGTCCGGTCCGGTGGATGGGTCCACACCTGGAACCGGGAGCGGACCGATATTTACCGGCTCCGGTTCGGTCCGGTTCTTCTTGCTCATAGGACAGTCAAACGCCCCCTCCTTCATCATCTCCAAAGACTCTCTGCTTTGCTTGGGTTTTGGAACGGCGGAGGCGGTCGTCACGGTGGCGGAGGCCGGAGATCATGGTGGGATTCAAGAACCGGTACATGGTAATGGAGGTTTTCCTGGATCCAAATGGAGAGCTCGGGGTGGATGACCCCCCATCATACTCACTCAGTTCAACGTATCCAAAGCAATACGAGACAGCATCCTCGTGAACTTCGGGGAGTGCGGCCTCGCTTCGTCTCTCGGATCCTTTCAAGGTACTCTTCCTTCTTTATGGGATCCCTCGTATCCTGGAATCAGCAGGTGTTTGGAGGTTAAATTCTCTGTTATTTCGCTACCAAGTTCTGTGATTCAGTCATGGTCAACCGGTGGTTGTGATCTTTCGTGCAGTGAAGTATGTGAATCCCATCACGAAGCTTTGCATCATCAGAGCTTATAGAGAGGAGCACCAGAAAGTTTGGGCTACGATCACCTTGGTCACGAGCGTCGGAAATTGCCCGGTGCTGTTTAATTTACTCGACTTGAGCGGTGAGTCGAACGAGTGTCGAGCGGGATGCTGAATAGCACAAAAATTCATCCTTTTTTTTTTAATTGAATCATCCAATTAACGCTGTGTTATGCTACTAGTGATTGTAATGTGATCGGCTTTTGTAAAAATATCTTGTCTCAATTCTTCTTGACAAGAGAACAATAGCACCTGGATTATCAAATTGTGTTTTTTTAATCGAGTCGCATTAAGTGAAGCTTAAACTCTAAAAGCATAATGGGTGCTGAATTTGCAGTGCTGTTATTGTCAAAACTGGCATGATTTTCTTGCAGATTGGGAAAATTTCATGTGAGGTTATTCGCATTTCTTTTCGACTGGCAATGGCATCGTGCATAATTATTTGGTGGAAAGAGTGAGATTTTACAAATGTGAGCAAACACTTCCTCTTATACCTCATATTTTGCAAAAACATTTTAACACATTTAATATTATGGACGTACTTGGAATCCTCACTGCCAAACAAAAAAAAATTTTGAACAAACGCGACAGCTTGCCCTCAGGGGAGGGAATAGGTTTAGGAATATTGTCTAAGGACAGGCCGAAGGCTCATGATTAGGCGTTGGCTCTCCCAAGCCCATACCCCGCGTGACATTGGGATATTTTTTAAGAATTTCGCACAAAAGAAGTCACCACTAGCCTATTGAGGTTGGCTAGAAACCAAGTGAGGCACGGGAGTATGCCACATTTTTTACGCAATCAGAGAATCAATGGTCGGGGACTTAATTATATTAATTGACTAATTAGTGCCCTTTCAATACCTAATCTTGTTCATTTAAAAAAAAAAAAAGTTTTTGTCAGGCAGTTAATTTTATACTTATTCACTAACATGTGAGGTGATCATGTAGGTGTGCAATCATTAAACTAACAATCATAGCTACCAAGATCCTAATTGTAGTAAAATTAAACACATGCAATTAAACATAATTAAATATGCAAATTAAACATACAACATAATCAAAATACGAGCCAATAAATGCCTAATTACACTAAGAAGGCAAAACATAACAATTTCTAACCAAACCCCATGATATTTGGATTTTTGAAATTTTAATTTTTGAAATTTTAATTAATTTTTTAATTATTTTTTAATTTAATATATTTTTTGGATTTTCGAAATTGTTTTTTTAAATAATAATAAAATTAAAAAAAATTGGGACTGGACTGGACCGGGTTCGGCCCGAGAGTTGGGCCCAAGCGAAAATAAGAGTTCGACCATCAAAGCCACGACTCAGCAATTGATTTGGAATGAGAGTGATTGTTTCATGTGAGAGCTGCTTTGGTGAGGCATCTAAATTCTTTTTCATGTAACTGGTTTTTATAAATCATGTCTTGGAACATGATAAGTTTGGACAATTGCTGAGTCGTGGCTTTGATGGTTTCATGATTTGTTATTGGCATAGGCATTACCAAGTAATGCAGTCTTCAGTTCCTAGAGCTTAGTAGTTATTGTTATCTAAAGTAGAATCATGACCGAATCGTTTGATTCAAATTGAACTCAATAGACATGAACATGGAATTAAATTTTGGATTAAATCAAAATTCAAAAAGATGTGAGATTTCAAGTTTCTCTCTATAGTTTCAATTAAGACCAACAAGGTGATGACATTTAAAAACATGAAATTTTGACTCAAATATCATAAAACTTTGGTCATTAAGCTAACAAAAAAAGAATTAAATGATGAACTCTCAAATTATAACAAGTTTATTTTATCAATAAGATATGTTATTAGTTATTCAACTTTCAAAGATCCTTCTTGAACTAGCAATAATATGAATCTATATTAGTTCACTTTCAATATATTTTGTTCTTTCTGTTTTTAATATAAACTTCATAAAGAAATAATTTGTTGAAAATTCTTTGTTCTTGTCAGTTTACAAATTTTAATGTAACCAGGAAAAAATTCCACACTTCAAATTGCAAAATATTAATAAAATAAACATTCAGATTTTAGTTTAATTTTGTTGTAAAATTAAATGGATTTATGTGACGTTACTTTATTAATTATGTTCACCAAAAGCTATATGTGTTTAAAATGTGATAATAAAATATTTTTATCAATATTTTCATTTTAAAATCCATGAGACATTGAATTTATGGAGTAACAAATAAACAAAAGAAAACTTAGTTGTTCTTTGCATGCAACTTATGTTTAGATTTTAATTATTTTTGAGAGATTAATTCTAAAATAATAACGATTATGCAAAATGCTAGACATTATTTCAATAATTATACAATGGAAGTAAAAGTGACTAGTATGAAGACGGTGCCTAGGCAAATTTTAAGAATGATTTGTGGTTAGAGCCCAGCTTGGAAAATGGTTCTGCGAGAGATTTAACTTGAGAGTAAACTTTGTAGAGAGATTTAGTTTGGAAAAAAGTTCTGTTCATAGGGAACTATGACGACTCCTCACCATCCATGCAAATTTTGAATTATTTATTTGATGTCTGCAGAATGATATGAACATTTGAAGTGAGTTGTGACTTGCAAATTGGTTAGCATCAATCCTGCAAATCGAAATATCCATAAATGACCGGTGGACTTCTGAAAAGGCAAATGTAATATTTGTTTAATTTTCTCATTAAAATTTAAAATTCAGAAATTTTGGAGAAAATTGTACATGAATCTATATATTAATATAAGATTGCTTTGAAAGGTTTCAAGCATTTACATGAATAGAAGTGAACTCGGGTAGGCCGTCAGATTTTTAGAAAGCAAAAAATAAATAATAAGCAAACTCTAATTCTAGTAAGTATTAGAGAAGGCTTTTCGTGGATCTCTTTGATAGTTCCCCAAATTGTCGAATTATAAAAACTAAACAGGACAGCTAATTATATTTGTGAAATTTCCAATTGAAGAGATTCTAAAAGGCTGACTCATTAGTTACATTATTTTGCATCTTAAAAGGAACCGAATAATTCTTTGCTTCAATATAAAATCTAGTGATTCTTTGCTTTTGGACACCATTTGTTGACACATAAATTTTTGCATAAAAAATGGGTTAATTTTTTATCAAAAAAATAAAAATAAAATTGCATCGCATATAATTTAGAAACATTTATTTTATTTTACATTATTCTATCTTATTCCATTTTTGCATTGGACCAATGGTGAGCGTTGATGTGACATGAAATTTTTTACATATTCAAGTGAGATTTTTCACATATTCAGTTAATATATATCGAGAGACATATTTTTAGGCAGAAAGGAAGGTTTCGGATAAAATATTCAAAAAAATACAAAAAGGGAATATTGCATTGGATGTATTTAAGGGGATTATGCACAAGCAAAATTAGAAACAAAATATGTCACAAAGATCTAAATTTCTCCCCTATAAAAATGCTGTGATCGTACGGCAATGGGAGGGGGCAAAAAAAAAATTCAAAGAATTGAGAGAAAAATTTCGTGAGGAGGAGAAAAAATTTTCAGAGCAAAAAAGGGTGAGGGGGGCTTTTTCTTCGGTTCAAAAGAAACAAAAGGTAAAAAGTTTTTTTTCGTTTTGTTTTTGAGGAAAAAAGTCAAGGTCAGAAAAGTACAGGGGTCAGTAGAGAGGAAGTGACGCGAGTAGACAGGTGAAAAAAAAAAAAGAAACCCTAGCACTGTTCATCTTCTTCGCGAGGCAACCTCTGCCCGCGCCGGCCCCGCGCCCTCACCGGCCACCGCGCCGGCACTGCCTCCGCCAGCCGCTACCGCGCCTCTGCCCGAGATCCGCCCGCGACGACCCCACTCCGCGCCTCTGCAACCCACGACCCAGCGACCCCCACGCCCCGGCCGTCGCCGAGCACCACCCTTCCGTCGCTCGCCCCTGCCTCTGCTCGTCCGCCGGTCCCTGCCGCGACCTGCAGCCGCCATCGCTCCTACACCCCTCAGCCGCGACCTGCTGTTCGCCTCCGCGCTGCTCGCCACCACCAGCAACCTGCAGCACCCCGTCCGACGCCGCGCCACTGTCCCTGCTCCACCCCACGCCGTCGCCGCGCCCGCGCCCGCGCCTGTCCGATCCACTCGCGCCCGAAGCCAGCAGCCCGCGTCACCCCCGCGTCTGGACCTCCGCTCGTCGCCGCTGTTGCCGTCGTGGCCGCGCTCGCCGCCGCTGCATCGCTCGCTCCACCTCTCTCTGCCCGCACCACCTCCGCTGCAACCCCGAGCTCCGACGACCGCGCCTCTGCCTCCGTCCGACGCCGCGCCACTGTCCCTGCTCCGCCCGACGCCGCGCCGGACGCCACACCTCCGCCGGTCCCCTCGCCGGAGCCCCGACGCCGGCCACCCTCTGCCCGGCGCCGTTGCTGCCCCTTCCCAAGTCCCCATTAGGTAGTTTATCTTTATTTTTATATTTAATATAATTTATGTTATTTTATTTTATTCATTTTCTAAGTTTCATTGTTATTATGGTACAAATTGGAACATTGGAAGGTGATTTTCGTTTTATGAATATTCTAGGTATTATTCTTAGGGTTTTGCTCATAATTACTTTGTAATTATTAATTTGATTCGTTAGATGTCGATCATTTTTTAATTATATTAATTTTTTGGAAATTTTGATAGTATTTTAACTTATTAAATCATTATAATTATTAATTTGGTGATAAGACTTGAGATCAAATTTGTAATTATTTTGATTTTTTTCTTATATCTTTGTGATATTTGGAGTTAAAATAATCGTTAATTTAACCCGTGAGATAAGAGATTATTTTTTCGATTATTTTAATCATTTATTTAATGAATATCTTGATTAGTTTAGATATATTGTTTATTTGATAATTGCTTATCTTGAAAAGCACTAAAAAAATCAAAAAATCAAAAATCAAATTTTACATCGGAGTGTGTTGGTTCGGTAAATTAGGATAACATTTTTTTTTTAGGATTGCACTTATAGATAATTTTTGGAATAGATTATGATTTTTTTTTTTTTTTATATAGATAGGTCTTAGATAATGTTTGCATATTTTAATAATTTCATTTTTCTTAAAAAAAATTATTTTCTAAGGTAGAAAAGGATTTAAGTCAAATTAATCCCTAAAATAAATTAGGAAATTATTCATTTTAGATGGTTTAATTAAGTTTCCTTTTTATTACGAATTTTAATAATAAAAAATACAAAAATATTAGGTGCATGTCAATTATTTTGCATGTTAGGTTTACTTAATTAGAAATAGGTTATTGGTAAAATTAGGTCATATAGTTAAAGTGCATGTTTTAAATTTGAGATAAAAGAAAACCAAAAAAAAAAAATTGTTTGCTTTGTGCATTTAATTCTTTTGATGCAATTTGTTTGATTTATTGAGTGTTTAAAATGATTGAGCACCGGTAGTAATTTAGGTTAAATTAAATTTAAGCTGCTTGCAAAGACATTAATGGTACCGAAAGGCATTAGAGAAATCTAGTATAACCAAGTCTCCGTACCCAAAGTCCCTGGTTCGTAAGAGTAAAACAATTCTTCCGTTTGTCTAATCGACTTACCGTAAACTGATTAATGGCGACTCCTAACTAATAATTTTTTGCATGTTAAATATTTGAACATAAGTTGCGAATTGGTATAGGCATCGGAGAGCCCGAGTTAAGTTCAAACTTAGCAGTCCATTAGCCTAATCCTAGATGATGCACTCGAAATTTAGGTCACGACAGCCTAGCGACTCTGTTGGGGACTTGAGTTAAAACTCTTAGTGAACTTAAGTCAATTTTCTCTTCTATTTGAAAAAATATATTTTTGTTTGGTAGCAAGGATTATAGGTACGTTCCTAACATTTGAGGTGTTAATGGTTCTTGCAGGATGGGAGGTATAAGGGGAAGTGCTTGCTAATATTTGTTTTGTAGGGATGTATAGGAATGTATGGTTTATTTTCATGTTGAAATGTTGCTTGATATAAACTGTTATGTATGCATTGCATTTAGCACGGCCTGCCGTCGAACCTGGACCGCACTAGGATACTTAGGATGGTATTGAGTTGGATACGACTTCGATCGTGAAGTTGCGTTATAGAGGTTACCCAACTCAATCCTGAAAGTTTCTTTTTTGGTGTCAAAAATATTTACCTTTGCCCGTGAGATTGCGCCACATTGGGATATCATTCTTGACTGAGCCGAAGTTATGAGGACTTGACTTAGTATGCGAGACTGCAACTAGTCATCTCACCCTGCTAACTTCACTTTGCTAAGCCTGTCTAGAGTAGAAATCGAGTATCACATTTCATATGCATGTCTATGTGATTGCCGTCGATTTTTCTTTGTGAAGTAAGTCTTTTATCCCTATACCATGCCATTTATTTTGTCGTGCTTTTGGTCGATCCATGACAATTTAGGTCAAGCGTTGATTTAATTCATTTGTTAATTAGGAATGAAATGAGGAAGTTGTCATGCAATAAATCTTTTGGAAAATCACAAAAAAAAAAAAAAAACTTTGAAAATTTGTTTTCAATTCATGTCTTTATTATTCTTATTAGAAAGTTTCAAATTTTGGCATTTCCTAATTCATCTCTAAGAAATTTGGTTTATTCCCTTCTTGTACAAATTTTTCATGAATAAATGAAAAAAAAAATGAAAAAAATAATCGATTAGATCATTGTCATGAATTAGCTCTCTATTTATACTTCGTGCTTACATATTTTCATTCATTCAAATTAGGTGATAACGGATCCCTCACGTTCGCCCATTATTACACGATCAAGAGCTAGAATGGCCGATCAAACTGAAATGTGTGATCGTATCTCCACTATGGAAAACCAACTCAAACAGTTAGTCACCTCTATGCAGCTTTTGACAACTCAAATCCAATTCCTCCTAATGGATTCGACTCCTACACAGATAGTAGTTCCGAAACAAACAAACAAGGCCCAAATGGGTGATGACAATATGCCTGAACTAGAAGATGACCCACTGTTGGTCACTGCCGAAAAGGCTAAGCTTGACAATATCCCTAAGACGGAGCAAGATGAACGCTTCGCAAAGCTTGAAGAGAAGGTGAGGCAATTGCAAGAGTCGCAAAGTTCATTTCCGTTTGACTTGTTAGTGTATGAGAAGGTTAAGGTGCCAAAAAAGTTTGAAATGCTAGAGTTCGAGAAATACGATGGCACTTCTTGCTCAAAGGCTCATTTGCAGTGGTACATTGCACCTTCTCGAGAAGACCTTGAGCGGATGAAGAAGAAGAGGAGCGAATCATTTAAGGAGTATACTGTGAGATGGCGAAATTTGGCAGCTCAAATCACTCCTGAGCCTACTGATAAAGAATTGATAAAGTTGTTCATCAAGATTCTTCCGTTTGAGTTCCGTAACCGGATGGCTAGCACATACGTCGAAAACTTCAATCAACTTGTTTTCGTGGGAGAACAAATTGAGATGGGAATAAGAGAAGGGTGGTTTACTGAGCCATCTAACAAGAGATTTTCTACTAAGAAGGAGAAGGATCTTGAAGCTAAGATTAATGTGACATATTCTCAACTGAATCGTGATACATCCAATCGCACTCCAGCAATTAAGATTTCTACTAAGCAACAAGGTGGAGGACATCAGCTCTCTGGTCGACGACATAATATTAGAAGACAGTTCACACCTCTTCCGGGACCTCTATCCAAAGTCTTGCTTGTTCTTCAAAAGAAGGGATTACTCTCTACTGAGCCGAAGCGACCAAATCCCGAACATTATCCTACATATAATCCCTCCAAAAAGTGTGACTATCACATGAAAGAAGTTGGTCACTCCACTGATGATTGCTATGTTTTGAAGCATAGGGTCCAAGACCTCTTGGATACAAAGGCGTTCTCTTTCAGCAGTAATCAGAATTTGTCCAACCATGACGGAGGTACAAATGCTATCATTGAGCGAAGAAGTTCTTATCTTCACACTCCTCCATGAATGAGTCTTTTTTATGCTTTCTAGGATTTCAAGTTTTTTTAGGATTTCTTGCTTTCTGAAATTTCAATTATTACTTTTGTTTTTAGGATTTACTTGTTTGCATTTTCCATTCCAATAATGTAATTCATTTCATTCTATTCAATGAAATTACAATTTTATTTCCAATTTTGAGGGCATAATGGGGTACACCAAACCAGTCCAATGACAATATCCAACAATAAAAAGAATATATCATCAATGGAGGAATCCTGAGGGTTGGACATTTTCATGCTTTCTCCCAAAAACTTTTTTAAAAACAAAAGCATTTCACTGTTAAAAACATTTTCCTAAAACTTGTAACAGATTAAACATGTTTGTTTGTCTGACTTATTTACTTCATGTTTTAGAGTATCGCTTTCTTGGCATGATGAGAAAGCATATGAAAAATGCACATCAAGTTGCAATGATTGATCAATTGGCTCAATTGTTACTCAACAAGTTTGAGAACACATTTCTAAAGACTTAAGAAAATAAGGGGCAAGTAAAAGAGGACCATCATTCTTTGGTGGAAATGGTATGTCTCGTCCTTGAACATAATTAAATTTGGGAAATGACACTCTATTCTTTTCCTTGCAGATGACAAATTGGGGGCATGACAGATTTTGGTAGTGGCTCAACTGAGACAAAATCTCCACCCAAACCAAAATGGAAATTCCATGTGCATTTATTTTGATGTTGCATAGTATCCTATTCATGCACGTTGTTTTGTGCAAGGGCAAAGGCAATAATTCATCAAATCAGAGATTGAATTTTCAGCCTCGATTAATCAATTTGTGTGTTCGTTCCCTTTTGATAGGGGTAATCCAATGATACCCATTGCTGAGACAGTCCCTTCGTGGGACAATTCCTTGAATGAACATTTGAAATCATGTTTTTCATACTTATGAGAGATTTTTTAGTGTAGTAAATTGTCTGTTTGATGTCACAAAAGCTTTTCATGCTTAAAGTTGCTGGACTCTTTGGAAAAGAGAATTTCCATAATGATTTTATATATTTAACTCATCAAAATCATGTGGAGATTTGTCAATATGGACAATTCAATGGATTGAATATGTTAAATGAGACGTGCTAGGATGATGAAATGCAAGCCTTATCCTATACATTGTTCCCTACCTATACACTTGTGAGATGAGTGTAAAAGGGTTCCATATCTGCAAGATAAAGAGTTTTCTTGCAAAAGGTACGATGACCGAAATGATGAGGGGCAATTCATTTCTCTATCCCAAACGCTACAGGTAATCCATTGCTTTACCCATTTGAGTCCCATATACTTATGAAGATTTTTTCAAATTATCCCTGTCAAGAACCACCCTACATCTGGGCAAATTGGAGGTAAGATAGCACCATAAGGTGGAGAAAATGAAAAAAAAAATTGCTTACTCTCACTTACATTAATTTTCAAGTCATGCTATTACATTGAATTCATGTGGTAATTTAAGTGCCTTAGAATGATGAAAATCATTTCTTTTTCTATTCTACATATTTATATCCTTTGCATAGCCCATTTGAGCTTGCAATTTCATTTCTTTAAACCCAGTTGGTGATTATCCCTCACATTGGGGCAAGACAAAAAGCAATTGTTCAAACAGTATGGTCTGGAGTGTTGAAAGAAGACGAAGACCTCCCGAAAGTCCAAATTTTAAAAGCACCATATGGTCATTCAAAATATAACCAAGGGGCATGAAAAAGCAATGTGTTTGGTAAAAGTAAGGCCAATGCCCATTAAAAAAGGTGAAGAAAAATGAATGAGAACTAGGGGCATGAAAAAGCGGTATGCCTAGCAAAAGCAAGGCCGATGCTCATAGATGAAAATGAAAAAAAGTCAAGAGAGGTGACTATTAATTGTAAAAGGTTGCATCCCTCATAAAGCAACATTCAAAGAACACAAATACCGAGTTTTTACAGTTAATGGAGCACATTGCGCAAACAATCCCTGATGAAGGAGAAGACCGGCGACAATTCCTAGATGATCATCAATTTTGACCCCTATACACATCTTTGAGCCTAACAATCTTTTGTTTCTCAACCCATGAACCTAGCCTACGTTATGTCCCTTGCAAAGTCTCTTATGATTATGATTAAGGCACTTGAATTAACATGGGAGTTCATATGTTTATATAGATAGGTCTTAGATAATGTTTGAACATGTTAATAATTTCATTTTTCTTAAAAAAATTATTTTTTTTAAAGATATGATAGGATTTAAGTCAAATTAATCCTTAAAATAAATTAGGAAATTATTCATTTTAGATGGTTTAATTAGGTTTCATTTTTATTACGACTTTTAATAAAAAAAAAATACAAAAATACTAGGTGCATGTCAATTAGTTTGCATGTTAGGTTTACTTAATTAGAAATAGCTTGTTAGTATAATTAGGTCATGTAGTTAAAGTGCATGTTTTAAATTCGAGAAAACCCAAAAAGAAATTGTTTGCTTTGTGCATTTAATTCTTTTGATGTGTTTGATTCATTGAGTGTTTAATAATGATTGAGCATTCGTGTGATCACCATATTGCATGATAGTAATTTATGTTACGTTAAATCTAAGCTGCTTGCAAATTTTTTTTTGAAAATAAAAAGAATGGTAAAGAAAAGGCATTAGAGAAATCTAGTGTTAGTAAGTCCCCGTACCTAAAATCTTTGGTTCGTAGGAGTAAAACAATTCTTTCATTATTTCACTTAGGTGTCTAATCGACCTACCGTAAACTGATTAGTGGGGACTCCTAACTAATAATCTTTTACATGTTAAATATTTGAACTTAAGTCGCGAATTTATATGGGCATGGAAGAACCCGAGCTAAATTCAGACTTAGCAGTCCATTAGCCTAATCCTAGGTGGTTTACGTGAAATTTAGGTTGTGACATCATTGATCACATTTCACGCGGTCTATAGACAAAAGCAAGAAGAAGAATGCGGCGTTGCCTTATATGGAAGAAACATAGGTCACTAATATTCAATACCTTTGGTCCATATAAAACAATCATGTATTCTTTGTCTTAAACAGACACTAGACACTAAACCGCAAGGCTCCTTCGGGTGCTTCAAAATGAGACTTGTCATGATACCTTCCCTTTTTCTTGGCTCAAACGATTTTGGATTTCATTTCTGAACAGAAAGATTCTATGCAGCTCGACCCCAACGGAGAAAGGAGAATAATTATCATTTCATTTCTCTTCTTCTCAAAGTAAAGAAAAGGTCGCGATATACTTTCCTTTGTTTTTGCTAGCCAAAACAATTGTGATAAATATAGAAGGGCTTATCGAACACCACCCATCCGCCCACCTTCCTACCATCTAAATACTCAAATTTTCAATCTCTTATCTTGGAAAGAATCTATGAATTTCACAAGTCCCTTTTTGAGCACTCATCAAAGAGTTGTGGGGCTTGGCTAGCAACCTTTGGGCTACATTTATTGTCTTAAAGATAATGTCAAGAATGCAACTAAAGACCTAAAGGCCGTGAGCTACAATGTGAAGGTAAGGGTGGAACATGAAGAAAAAGAAGCATGTGCAGTGCGCACGAAACAAGTAGCCAATTGGTTAGCCAAAGTGCAAGAGTTTATCGGTGGAGTAGATCTGACCAAGTTGAGTTTCTCAGTCGTTGTCTTCCATCGAATTGTTGGTCCAGTTATAAATTGAGGAAAAGAGTTAATAAAATGCTCAATGAAGCAAGATAGCTCCAACCCAAGGGAAAAGAATTCGACGTCGTGACGTCAACATTGCCTCCTCATCAAGTGCTCATGATGCCTATCAGCAAGACGGTGGGGCTTGATAGTTCCTTTAACGAAGTGTGGAAATGGCTTATGGATGAAAATTAAGTAGGAATGATTGGGTTATATGAAATAGGTGGTGTGGGAAAGACCACCCTCATGAAAAGGATCAACGAGGAGCTTTGTCGTGCTAATCATGGATTCGATGTTGTTATTTTGATGGTGGTATCCAAGCAAGTGAATCAAGATAGAATTCAAGACGCCATCAGGAAAAGGCTGGACATTGAAGATAACAGTTGGAAAGGATGGTCTTGGGATGAGAGGATCCATCATCTGTGCGAAGGTTTGAATGTGAAGAAGTTTGTATTGTTGATTGATGATCTATGGTGGAGGCTGGACCTATCAAAAATTGGAGTTCCTTGTCCTAGTCCCAACAATGGATCCAAATTTGTATTCACAACTTGGTCGAATCAAGTATGCGGCCAAATGGTAGTGGACAAGACCTTCAAAATACAAAGTCTGACACCCAAAGAAGCCTTGGAATTACTTGAGAACAACGTCAGCAAATCGACTATATATTCTCATCTAGATATTCTAGAGCTCACCAAAGACATTGCCCGAGAGTGTGAAGGGTTGCCACTAGCCCTTATTATCGTTGGGCGAGCCATGGTCAGTAAAAAGAATCCCTCTAAGTGGAAGTATGTGCTAAGTATGCTCAGGAACAATCCATACGAGATGCTAGGTTTGGACAAAATGTACCGCATACTAGAGTTCAGTTATAATAGCTTAGATGACTCCTCTTTAGCTTTGCTTCCTTTATTGTTGTCTCTTCCCTGAAGATTACCCCATAAGACTACATAATCTTATTGAGCTCTAGGTTGGAGAGGCTTGCTAAGAGAATCTAATGATGTATGCAATATGCACGATAAGGGAGAGTATTTATTGGGGAGTTTAAAAATGGCTTGCCTATTGGAAAGTGGGCGTGATGACATTGAGGAAGGGGAAGAGTATGTAAAGATGCATGATGTCATCCGCGACATGGCAACCTGGATTGCTCGTGACCATGGCCAAAGGGGGAACTATTTAATAGTGATAGAGAGGGAAGAGAAGAACACATGTCAAAGAAGATGATCTCCAAATGGGCGAAGGCAGAGAAAGTATCTCTATGGGGAGAATGGATCCATAATATCAACCAAAAACCACCTAGGTGTTCCTAGCTCAAAACATTGATTGTAAGGGAAACTAATGTGAGGTTTGTGATTTTTCGACTCAATGATAGCTTGTCTGATGGTCCTTGGCTTGTCTAACAATGATAATACTCAGTCATTCCCCAAAGAGATTTGCAATTCGATTAGCCTACGTTACTTGAACCTATCGTGGAATTGTATGAATGAATTGCCCAGCGAAATTAAGAACTTGACTTGTTTACGGTGGTTGCCACTTGAATGTCTAGTAGGAACTTTCCTAATTCTGACAAGGGCAATCACAAGCTTACCGTTGAATGTGTTTAACGTGTGGGGATTGGATCTAGAGAAGGAAGAAGAGATAGTAGAGGAATTAGGGAGCATGCAAGGTCTTTTCGATTTATCTATCGAAGTGCACAAATCTTCCTCAACCCTAAAAATATTCCAATCCTTACAAAGTTGCGTAAGGAGAGTATATATCGGGGATTGCAAGGACTTGACTTGCATCCCAATAAGTCACTCATTAAAAGGAAGTGGCAATTTCTCACATTTAGAGATACTTTTTCTAGTCAATTGCTCTATGCTTGTGGAGCTGGAGACTACTCTAGGGGTAGGACAAGTGCTCAATTGCTCTTGCTTTCCTAGTCTCATTGAAGTTTTGGTCCATGAATGTGGAATTTTGGACTTGTCCTGGCTCGTGCACGCTCCGAAACTCTAGAGATTGACAGTCCAATGTTGCAATTCGATAGAGAAAATAATCGGTATGGAATTGCAAGAGAGGAATTAGCCGCTTTAGGACTATTCTCACGTCTCCAATTCCTAAGTATATGCAATCTTCCAAAATTAGGGAACATTTGCGACCACACTCTATTTTACCCTCAAGGGATGAAATGCAAAATATGGAGGTGTCCTGGTCTCAAAAAGTTGGCATTGGACTCGAAGAGCGCGAGGGGAAGCTTCTCGATCAATGGGGACAAAGACTAGTGGGCCGAGTTTGAGTGGGACCCAGCCGCTCGGGTCACCTTCCAGTTGTATAAGACGATTCCCGCAGTAGAAATGACGTTTGGAGAGGCGGTGCATAAAATTAGAGTCGAGTCCCTTCCTCCCCCGGTCACGATTGGATTCCGACCTTAGCGGGGCTGAGCTAGTGAGAGGTGGTTGACAAGTGTGATATTCGTGTTTTTTTTTTGGAAAAACCTTTCCTTTGTGTGGCGAAGTATCTTTTCCATGGTTTATGTATTTTTCTGTTGGGATTTCTTTCTTTTTTTTTCTCTTTTTTTAGAACCCGGGGGGGGGGGGGGGGGGGAGGCGTAATGACGGAACAACAATGCCGCGAATAGCCATCTGTTTGTCTATTTTACCGCAAGGGCCAATTAAATAAAGCTCTTGAACAATTTGGATTTGTCTTTTTTTCCTTCGACTTAACCCGAGTCTTTTTCACTTCTTCATTCGTGTATTTTGATCTGCAAATTCCTCCTTTTCAATCGTGTCCGTGATTGGCTTCCTTTCTAACAAGCTTTGGGGGCGAGGCATCTCCTCCGACGTGATCAAGCTCTTGATGCGGTTGCCCCCACCGAGAGGTGACTACCGCTTCTAGATTCAGAGGCCGTTTTCGCCTTCAATGTTGAGAGGATGTGACTCAGTCGTTCTTGGTAGAACAACTTCCCTGGACGTTTACCTTTGAAGGTCGAAGCGTTGACTCAGTTTTTTGTGAATGCGGTCCTTCCTTCGGTGGTAAAAGGCTGGGCAGTACTGGCATTGGCTGATCCTTCTTACTGAAGTGGCCAAATCTGATTTCTCCTCTATCTTTTGGGACCTCCTTGAGCAATATCAGTGGCGGGTATCCTTTCTATTTTTGAATTGAAGGGAATTTTTAAGAGGCAAATTAAAAGGTGAGAACCTGGCTAGTCAATGGCTATTTTTATCTATGTTGGAGGAATCGTGGCAGGCTTTCTGTATGGAATTTTAGGTGCCTTTTTTCGCTTTAGCTGGGGAGTGAGCTTGCTTGAACCTTGTGGAGTTTGGATTCATATTAATTGACATCACGGATGGGTCGATCTCGTCAAAAATACTTGTAACATCACCTGAAGTGAGAGGCAGAGGTCATGGATGTAGTAGATTGTGTCGAGAGGACGACGAGCGATCTGTTGATTGGCCCTAATTGGGGTATTAACATTGAACTGTGCGAGACCCAGGTAGGTATTCCTAATTTCCTATGTCCTCCTTTTCTTCTTCTCTTGATTTTTGATTTGGAATTTAGCATGATAGCTGGGCCCTGTTGGTCGTTAGCTGTATCCTTCAGCAATTCGCAGCTTCTTGAAAGTGTCATCGCATGGGAAAAGTTGATTTTATTGAACCGGCGAAGATCGGGATGGCTTGTTGGTATACTAAGATAGATGTCTAGATAGAAGCTCCCAATGGGCAAAATTGTGATTTTCTTTTATAAACAATGGCGAAATGTTATGGCTTAGTTTTTTATGTTTGAAGTTGGTCGGGTTTTCTTTAATTTACTACTAATGGACTGGGCTGAATTTTCTCTCAGCCACTTTTTTTAAGTTTCATTGATATTAGGGGTAAGCACGTTAGATTGCCCAAATCAGGAATTGCTCAGACCGAACCGGGCTGGCGCGTTGGGTCTGGTTCCCGGTTCTATAAAAATGGAACTGGTGATTGTCAATCCAGTTCCTAGATGCGGGGGAGAACCAGATCGGATCGGACTGACATTTTTTTTATAAAATATATTTCTTAATTTCTTAAAAATAGCAATAAAACTTAAAAATAGTAACAATTCTTGTTTTTAATTTTTTTTGCTAAGTGTTCGGTTCTATGGGATTGGATCAGACTGGTTGGTCCAATCTGATTCTCGGTCCTAGGACCGTCCGGTCTGGTTCCTGATTACATTCTAGATTTGTGTTCTAATAATAAGACTGTCTTCTATTGAGCGACTTTAGTATAACTTAATAATGCGGTGTCCCTACTTATTGATTATGGTAGTGAGCATCTGTAATGTTCCTTTCTCAAACTGTTGGATGAGATGGAAACCCCACATCTGTTCTTCTCAATTCAGCATTGAGTGGCTAACATTCGTTCTGGGAACTTGTTCTAAGTATCCTAAGTAAGAGGCCAAGAAAGATTAGAGGTGTGCAGCAAGCCTGATCAGCTGAGTGCCAAACAAGCTATGAGTAGTACACGTGTCTTATAAGAACATGAAGCTCTGGCAACGGAAGACATAGGGCAATAGTGCTTACTTTGCAGTGACGTGAGTTTGTGAATTAAGACAGTAACATAATTCAGTGCAGGCAAACGTTCTGAATTTTAGCATTCTAGAGTGCAAAAAGAATTACTGCTCAATACATGGGATACATGACAGAGCATACTGTATGAGATCACAATTAACTTATGGAGATCACCGTTTAATATTGCAATTATTAACAGTAATTTCCTTATGGAGATCGGGATGGCTTGTTGGTATACTAAGATAGATGTCTAGATAGAAGCTCCCAATGGGAAAAATTGTGATTTTCTTTTATAAACAATGGCAAAATGGTATGGCTTAGTTTTTTATGTTTGAAGTTGGTCGGGTTTTCTTTAATTTACTACTAATGGATTGGGCTGAATTTTCTCTCGGCCACTTTTTTTAAGTTTCATTGATATTAGGGGTAAGCATGTCAAATCGCCCAAATCAAGAATTGCTCCGACCAAACTGGGCCGGCCGGTTGGGTCTGGTTCCCGGTTCTATAAAAATGGAACTGATGATTGTCAATCCGATTCCTAGATCTGGGGGAGAATCGGACCGGATCGGACTGACCTTTTTTAAAAAATATATATATTTCTTAATTTCTTAAAAATAGCAATAAAACTTAAAAATAGTAACAATTCTTGCATTTTTCTTAAGTTTTTAATTTTTTTTGCTAAGTGTTTGGTTCTATGGGATCGAATCAAACGGGTCCGATTTGATTCTCAGTTCTAGGACCGTTTGATCCGGTTCCTGATTCCAAAAATTAGAAATTGGTCCTCCTGATCCAATTCCCAGTTCCTAGGTGGAACTGGACTAGATCGAAAATCGATCATTCCTAATTGATAGTCTTCCGTCTATCAACCTATGACAAACCTTATCTTAGGGATCTGGAAATGTATCGTGATAACTCTTGTAATTAAAAAACTCATTTTCTTTCTAAGTGCTTAAATGAATACATCCTAGCATATCAAATTTTTGATCTCATCACCCACTATTTAAACAGGATAGGTGAGTTTTGGTGTGTGATATTCGAGCTCAGTTTATATCTAATAAAGTCGCTAATATTTTGGTAATTATACATCTTTCGACCAATGGGAGTAACTTTTTCATGTGGTTTAGTGTGATTTCGTTTCTTATGGTAGATAATGATATTAGAATAATATAAATAGATGTTAGTAAGTCACTATTTATGAGTTATCACTGGCTACTTCCATTATTTATTACAAGATAATTTACTAATCATATTATAAATCAAGATTATCCTATATAGAGCGAATTGAACTCCATATATAACATCAAACTATTACTAGAAAGCTTCATCAAAGTAGCTATGTACTATAAAAATGAATAACAATTGCAGCTTACTAATATAATGATAAAAAAATATTAATACCATGAAAAATCCAAAATTAGTATACTTATAACAAAATTACCCAAAACTAATTCTTTGATTACCAAAAATCACAAGCTAGTGCATTTGTTATAAATGTACCTTCCATTAAAATGAATTAACCATAAAAAAAAACCATAAAACTAATACAAATGTGATAAAGGGAGAATAAAATCCAAGATAGTACATCAGTCAATTATCACGTATCATCAAACTCAATAATTTGATGGTAAAATTTAACAAAAACTAAATTCGTTACAAATATAGCAATTTGGAGTAAAAAAAAAATTAATTTGAAATAAATTTGTTCCATTTGTATTAATTTAACGTTTTTCGTGATATTAATCCTAAAAAAATGTGCGAGTTTACATAGTTATCATGAGTAATACCTTATCTTGTAAATTTACAGTTCAATCTAAACCAAGATTAGATCTCCCTTATCGAACTTTAAATCAAACTCCATCTAATACAAAAACCCACAATCCAAGATATAATGATCTCCTTTTGAAACGATTCGCTTTTTATCCATTTTATACAATCTCAATCAGCTTCTGTCCAGATCAGGCACGAATTTTTCAGGCGAGACTCCATTAAAGTAAAAAACACCAGATGGGATCTACTGTCTGCATCACCTGCGCCGATCGTTGTTGCTCCCATCGACGTTCTTTGTAGTTCGCGAGTGGTGCCCCCCATCATCATCTTTGGTCAGCTCTGTCCCAGAAAAAAGCTCCAGTTTGGAAGGCGCGCAGAGGCTCAAGATCGTCTTTTTGGCTCTGCCCCCTGAAGATTTTTTCACTGTGGAATGATTGGAGCCAAAAGGCGGTAAGCTTTTCGAAACCCCATTGTGAGGGGAATGTTTTGTTTCTCTTTTCTTGATTAGTAAGCAGCCAAAAAGGCCGCTCTTTTGTGGTTCCGTGAACAATTCTTGAGGCTCTCGATCTTGATTGCGTTCTATCCTTCGAGTTTTAGCTGATGCACGTGCATGCTTGTTTTCTTCTGAAGCTCCCCTTTAGTTTCTTTCTTGGTCGAGAGGTCTATGTGGGATTACTGGGTCCATAACGTCCTTGTAGCGGCATTGGGTTGTATTTGATGGTGGTCACTACAGAGGAGGGAAAGTAATTCCTACTGAGTCAGAATGATTTTGTATGTTCTGTCGATGCGAAGTGATTGTTCTTGTGATTCACTTTTCGGGCCTCGCATGTTTATAGCGAATTAAGCTTTCTATTCATGCAATTATAGGTGGAAACGATGGGTTGATGAGTTCACCATTGCCGTATTTTCAGGGTAGTTGTGTCTTTTCCCCCTTTGGAACTTCTATCCTCAAATTGATTTTCTGCTGTCTATATTTGATCTGTGCGCAGGATTATATCATGGTGCCATTGTCAATGCGTTGCATCTAAGAAACTAAACTTCCACCTATGCTCATGGGCGTGCATTGTTAACCTACATTAAAGAATCAAGAATTTTGCTTCCATGTTCACATTGTAGATCTGTGTTCTAATAATAAGACTGTCTTCTATTGAGCGACTTTAGTATAACTTAATAATGTGGTGTCCCTACTTATTGATTATGGTAGTGAGCATCTGTAATGTTCCTTTCTCAAACTGTTGGATGAGATAGAAACCCCACATCTGTTCTTCTCGATTCAGCATTGAGTGGCTAACATTCGTTCTGGGAACTTGTTCTAAGTATCCTAAGTAAGAGGCCAAGACAGATTAGAGGTGTGCAGCAAGCCTGATCAGCTGAGTGTCAAACAAGCTATGAGTAGTACATGTGTCTTATAAGAACATGAAGCTCTGGCAGTGGCCACGGAAGACATAGGGCAATAGTGCTTACTTTGCAGTGACGTGAGTTTGTGAATTAAGACAGTGACATAATTCAGTGCAGGCAAACGTTTTGAATTTTAGCATTCTAGAGTGCAAAAAGAATTACTACTTAATACAGGGATACATGACAGAGCATACTGTATGAGACTACAATTAACTTATGGAGATCACCATTTAATATTGCAATTATTAACAGTAATTTCCTTATTTATGACGAGCATGATTTTCTGTTATTTTCTTTATCTTTGTTCGTTTCCATTATCACTCCACTCCCAATTTATTTTCTTCTGCAGGATGTCTATTACTGAATCTATACAACTGGTTGAGGCGAAAAAACGTAAACTTGGTAGAGCAAGAACAAGTGAAATTATAAGACTATTGCATGATTTTTCTCCAGAAATTGAATGTTCATTGGTTTTCTTTGTGTAATGTCTAGTGATAATACTTTTTCCTTCCCCCAGGTTGAGGATCATATAGTGTGGTAACAAAATATTGCTCTACCACATGGCTTCAGGAAACATTCGTCTATTTGATGTGCGGAAATCATCAAATTACTGTTCAAGGCTTTCTTTAGTTGTGTTTGTTGCTTTTAGTTTATTTGCAATTTGGATTTTCCTGCCATCATCTTCCACATTTCCGGTCGAGAATCCAGACTTACTATATCAAGAGAATGATAGTTTGCGACACAGAGTAAATAATGGAAGCTTGGGGAATAATCAGATTCAAAGCCAGGATGTTCCAGATGATGATAAAAGGACAGTTAAAAAGGGTTCAGAAGATGCAGGTGAGCAAACCAAGGTTGATTCTGCTAAGACACTGGAGACTGACCTGGAAGAGAAAATATCAGAAGAGAGCACTCCTGGGAAGACTTCCTCTGAGAAAACTTCTGACAAATCTGATATGACTTCTGAATTTGACAATGAAACTGAGGATAGACAGATGAATAACCAACACAAGAGCAATGAGAGTAGAGAGAAACCAAATATGGGAATGAGCAATACTGATGGAGGTCAAAAGGATGGAGAGCAAACATTGGCTGATGAAGAATCTGATTTGGATGAAAAGTTCAATAGATCAAAAGGAAAAGATTCTGAGATGGATGATAGTGCTGAAAAACTGAACGCTGAAAATAGCTTAGATGACGTTCAGCAGGACAATAAAAAGGTTAACCAGAATAGTGAGAGGGTCCAGCAAGATCAAGACAATAATTCTGAACAACCTGCTGCTAACAATAACCTAGAAATCCAGGAAAGGATTCGGGAATCTAATAATCAGTCAGAAAATTTGGCTCAAACAACTGCTTCAGACGGCACTTGGTCAACTCAAGTGGTGGAGTCCCAAAATGAGAAGCTGTCACAACAAGATTCAAAGGAACAAAATGACTACACCTGGAAAGTTTGTAACACCACGGCTGGGCCAGATTACATCCCTTGTCTTGACAATGTGTATACTGTTAGAAGGCTTCCTAGTACAATGCATTTTGAACATCGAGAGAGGCACTGCCCTGAAGATGCTCCTACGTGTCTTGTTCCTCTACCTGCAGGATATAGGAAGCCAATTCAATGGCCCAAAAGCAGGGAGAAGGTTCTTGCTTGTTTTCCCTTTTCTTGTTTTGGCCATAACCGTCTTCTTTTCTCAGCTGGGAGGTGTTTTCTCTTGTAATTACTTCCTCGGTGGCTAATGCAGATATGGTTCCGCAATGTTCCACATACTGAGCTTGCTGTAGTCAAAGGACATCAAAATTGGGTTAAAGTTACTGGTGAATATCTTACATTTCCCGGTGGTGGAACTCAATTTATTCAGGGTGCTCTCCACTATATTGATATGATTCAAAATGTGAGCTTCTGCACCCTGTCAATTGCCTTGTGCTTATGGCTAAAGTTATTAGATCTGTCCAATATCTACTTAACTCGAAGAAGAAGCTTTCTGTTTTGTTATGATTGGTGCGTAAAATGATCCTAGCACACGTTCACTCTACTTTTAATAATTTGACCAAATGCAGTGCACTTTCTTCTGCTTTTGATGAAATACTGCTTCACAGGAACGATTGGCAAGCATACCAACTGATTCTGACATGGACTAGGGCACTCAAATTATCTTTTTAGTACCTTATTCCATGATCTACTTCTTTAAACTTTGGATGCATCCCTTCATCTCTCTCTCTCTCTCTCTCTCTCTCTCTCTCACACGCATGCACGCACGCACATGTTTTTCTGTGGCATGCGCAAGCATGTAAATGTCTGTATTAACAAAAACAGCTGAGCACATTGACCAATGCATGTATGACTTCTACCTAACCATGTGATGTACGTTGACAGATAGATTATATCCAGACTGTAATTTAAAGGTTTTGGAGGATACATCTTACATGGCAAATAATAGTGAGGGATACTAAACAAATGGTTGATATAGAATTGTGTATGATTTGCTTTTATATATATTTATTAGACTTGAAATAAGGGGATAAAGTACTTAAACAGAGTATCGCATGCAATAATTCATTTTGCAGGTGAATGCAAGCCATAACATCAAATATTTGCACATAATATTATCTCATTTATGTAACTGGATGATGCTTTTGTTGTCTCAGATCTCGATTTTTTGCTCTCACTAGCAATTTCCTTCCACTAGAGAAGCCTAGACTTTGTAATAATTTTCTATGCATTGTTATCTGGCCTATATTATTCATGGACTACTTGTCGAAATGTGAAGGCAAATCCTGCTATTGCATGGGGGAAGAGAAGCCGGGTGATATTAGATGTCGGATGTGGTGTAGCCAGTTTTGGAGGTTATTTATTTGAAAGGGATGTTCTTACAATGTCTTTTGCTCCCAAAGACGTGCATGAAGCTCAAGTTCAATTTGCACTTGAACGTGGCATTCCAGCCATACTTGGGGTTATGGGAACCAAGAGGCTACCATTTCCCGGTGGTGTTTTTGATGTTATCCACTGTGCCCGCTGTAGAGTCCCTTGGCATATTGAAGGTCATGATCAGAAATGTTGAAATTCCTCTCCTTTCTCTTATAAAAATTCTGATTCCATTTCAATGTGCATTTCAGGTGGCAAACTTCTCTTGGAGCTCAACCGTGTCCTACGACCAGGTGGTTACTTTCTTTGGTCTGCTACTCCAATTTATCGAAGGGACCAAGAAGACATTGGCATTTGGAAAGGTTGAATATCCTTATTGTGGTGATTATCTAATTGGGATTGTATCTTTGAACTTCATCTTGAATTTCTTATTGTTTCTTTCTCTGGTGATTGCTTGCAGAAATGTCCAAACTGACTATGGCTATGTGCTGGGATCTTGTCATGATTAAAAAGGACAAACTGAATAAATTTCGCCATTGCAATGTACAGGAAACCAACATCTAATGAGTGCTATGAAAAGAGACCACGAAATGAGCCTCCACTCTGTGATAATTTCGATGATCCTAACTCAGCTTGGTACATCCTTTTTCATCTTCAGATTTGATTTGTTGCTAAGTAATACTGCACCTGTTGGTTTTTTTTTTTTTTTTTTTTTTTTTTTTTTTTTGGGGGGGGTGGGGGTGGTGTTACAAGCTCTGTAGTGCATCTTCTAGATAATGTACTTAAAACCAGTAAAAATTTAGCTCATCAATAGAAACAAAGTCACAAAGAGATAAACACATTACTGCCATAGGGAAGTCAGAGGAGGGTTGCTATGTAGTTCACCACCAATGGCTTCATTTGATGGGCCATGCAATAAAACTTAGTAATTTGATTTGCACAAGCAAGTACCTCATGTCTCTCATATGATGATTGTTAGATTATCAATAGAATGATCCATAGATTATCTCAATGGGATTTCTTTCCATCTTTCTCGTTTGTGAGTCTCTTTTCTTGACAATTGTTTTGTAATTACTTGGGTTCAGCAAGTCATTCAACTGGTTACCTCCAAAAAAATGCATATTGAGGACATGCAAGTTTTAGAGAGCAGGGGTTTAGGCGATTAAGAGTATCACCAGAAAATAAGTCACCTTTATATTCTGATTCTGAAGAAGTGGTCTTCATGCGTGAGCAAAAGTACCTAGGCATAGAAGGGTCTCCTATGGCCTCAAAGGTGGTTTTTTGCTACCAAATGTTTGGTTAACTGCCTCGTACATTGATGATCCTAATTTGAATGACTCTAGGAATGTGACGCTGCAAGCCTGCATGCATAAAGTTCCTGTGGACATGTCAAAGCGTGGGTCCAATTGGCCTGAGAAATGGCCAATACGTTTAGAAAAACCACCATACTGGCTGAATGAACTCGGAGTATATGGCAAACCGGGCCAAGAAGATTTTACTGCTGACTACGAGCACTGGAAAGATATTGTCTCCCAAACATATATGAATGGCATTGGTGTCAGTTGGTCTTCTATCAGGAATATCATGGATATGAGAGCTGTATATGGAGGGTAAGCTACTCCTTTTGCTTTGGCCCTGATATATAAAAGGAGTTTGCTGTTTCCATTTGATATGTCCCTTCTGTGCATTCATCATGACTTTTAAAGAGCATCGACTTACTATTGATTTATGTTCTTATGGAAAGGCCTCTGAATGCACAATCTTTTCCTTCATTTTGGTGTTACATGGATATTTGCATCATATGTTTGCGTTCTTGAGTCAATCTTTCTTTGGTTCTACTTGTAGGTTTGCTGCTGCCCTCAAAGACTTGAAAATTTGGGTGATGAATGTAATCCCGATTGAATCTCCTGACACACTTCCTATAATATATGAACGCGGTTTATTTGGCATGCACCATGATTGGTGTGAATCATTTAACACCTACCCAAGATCTTATGATCTTCTCCATGCAGATAATCTCTTCTCCAGTCTCAAAAAGAGGTTTTCTTCCTTTCATTATTGAGTCGTTCCATTACTTCATCCTGATGGAGGAAGAGACTCCTTAATATGTTGCTGCTTTTCTTGTGACAGGTGCAACTTGATGCCAGTTTTTGCAGAAGTTGATCGGATTCTGAGGCCAGAAGGAATTCTCATTGTCAGGGATAATGTGGCAACTCTTGCTGAGATTGAGAGTATTGCTAAATCTCTGCAATGGGATGTCAGATTCACAGACTCGAAAGACAATGAGGGGTTGCTCTCTGTTCAGAAGACATTTTGGCGTCCTTTAGACGTGGAAACAATTACTTCAGCAATTGCCTAAACACACTATTGGTGTCAGTTTTTTCAGAAGTTAGCAGCCATTTTGCCATCGTAGGCTCACAAGGTATCCTTATTTTCCTCCAGAATTTTTTTCCCCCTTGTTCAGGAAGTTGTTTCTGATTTGAAAGGATGCATTGTGATACTTTTTTTAGGATGCGCAATGGGATAATTTTTCTCTGTTATTGGAGCATCTTTTTATTGACTTATGTGGTATAATTTGTGTTTGACTCATTTTCTTCAGAAAAATTGGTCATTGCATAAACATTAATTCTATGAGTCAGACGAGGCAATCATCAATTTTTCCATCTTCCCTTCCAGCCTCTATAACATGTTCAAACCATACAATTCTATTCTCATTGCAACACCAAGCCAATCTTTTGTCTTGGACTTGATATATTTTAAATGGATGAATTAAGGCATTTCTATGTGATCAAGTGTGCAAGGCTCTCTGTCCTACTGTCAAACTGTCCTCGTTAGGTTTTAGCGACTGTTCTTTAGTACTCCTCAGCTTTTGGTGGACTATCTGTGTTCACATGATGTGAGCATGCTTCTAGAAAAGTGAGAGGTGAGCAGTTTTTTAAAACACTTCCAATTAGATTGAATTATTCTAAACTTTATCCCATGCAAAAAGGACAATGCAAAGTCTCATTTAGATCTCTGAATTCAGGCTTGTTTATTTGTTCATTTTGTTATTATCATAAGCGAGTTTAATGCAAGACTGAAGGATATAGGATGAAGAATTAGTATATATATATTACTCTGGTTCATAGTCTGACATGCTTACTTGACTTCATGGTACGGCAGACGCATCTGCTCTGCTTCTCCTTCTCAATATTGTCATCCTCATGAGAACCTTCTGAGTGATTGTTGGAACCAGGTTTGGTTACTTATGTGCTTCAGAATCTGAAGTCTGATTTTGCTTCTCTGTTGTGTGCAGCACATATACTAAACATCACATGCTGAATTTGGATAATATGAGAGCCAAGCAAGGTGTTTTGGTGACTTGAGCATGTACAAGAGCACCAGTAGCATGTCACCAGGCTGTTGCTGCTCTATCTAAATGCTCAATCTCGAGGTTTAGGCGGTCGTGGTAATTTCTCCGCAGGTGGCATCCGTATATGAGATTTTAGGACTGCCATTTCACAAGATGGACCACATCTTGCATGCGAAATTCATGTCTGGACACTATTGTGGTGTTGTAAGAATTGGTAAGAAATGCATGGTTCTGTCAGCCCTTTCAGGAGAGATTTGAGATGTCATGGTGGGGATGGGGGCTAGCATTTTGACATTGATAGGCTTTCGGTATATAACAGATACCTTGGTTTTCGTTGTCCATTGCTGATTTTCATCATCTTTTTATTTTTCATTCTTTCTGACACGTCCGACCGTGTGGGATAAGCATATACGATAAACAGAATGGCGCAATCGTAAATGGGTTCACCCTGTTTCTCCGATGGAAAATTGGGGCGTTCTTCGGTGATCTGCTTAGCCATATGAGCATAATGCATCCTCTTTAGGCAAAAGTAATGTCAACTCAGTCATGTTAGTAAGTCGATCACATGTAAATTATCTCAGTTTTTAATTCTAACGTTAATTTTCTTTTCATGTTGAAGTAATGGCTTTCCAAAAATTTCCGTTCTTGCGAACTATTTCGAGAAGGTGATTTGTTATTTATTTATTCTTGGTTTAAGTACACTTTAGGTCCCCTAATAAATGTTATTGGGTGCAATTTTTTCGGATCATTTTTATAATCGAGTCTGTTTTTGATAATGGCTATCGACTTAACACCTAAAAAATCGATGACTCGACGTTAATGAAACAGCCAAAATTCATATACTTTGAGAAAGGGCTTGTTGCCCGTGCGACCGCATGAAGCGGCGAGGATGGACTGATCCTCACTCGTGACTTGCTAACCCTTGCTCGGGCTGAGCTAGGTCTCGACGAGGGTCATACCTAAAATACAGTACAATAAAGAAGTTGATATTTATGACCCAAATGGAACTATAGAAGCATAGCCAGAATGGAAAATGAACGTAAATGTTCATTCTACTTGCCCAACTCAAACCTCATTGTGGATGACGTCGTTGTTGCAAGAATTGGAGCTCAGGAAAATTAAGGAAAAACAACTTAAATGTTCACATTGGCTAAATTTTATTCATTTGTGTCATTCAGTGGCCATCTTAGTTGGATTTGATCAGAATTGGTGTCTAAGGAACTCGATTGAAAATTTTGTGAAAGTAAAAGGATTTAATCAGATAAATTAATAGTGCATTGATTTGATTAGAAAAAAGCATCAGAGTACATAAGCAAAGGATAGAATCATTCCCTAGAGAACTAGCACTCATCCAATGGAAATTGGCTTGGGCATTAGGAGATATTCAACTCCAGAAAAATGGACGTCACCTGTTCAACTTTTACTAATTGCATGTAAACAGTTTGGGGGCAAAACCACCTAAACATGCCAAAAGCCTAAATTTAACCAGTTCGTGAGGCTTAGAGAGTGTTGCATAAACTTTCATGTAATTGGCCAACTATAACTATGCCCTGGGATTATAAAAAAGAAGAATTCTAATAATGATGTATTTATTAAAGTTTAGATATTCAGAAACTAGTAATGTTAAGTACAAAACATCTATTTTAAATTTTTAGGGGTGGGTGCACCAAGCAATTCTTAAACTCGTAAGGAAAGTTACAATCAAATATTAAGATTTATCTAAAATGTGCAATAAAAATTATTAGTTATGGAAAGAAAAAGAAGACATTTGTTTTAGAATTCCTTTTCATTTTATCAAAATTGAAAAGTTATGTATCAATATCGCAACAAAATCGTAATTAAAATATGGAAAAAAAAAACCGGCCTAAGAAAATATTTATTACAAAGAGTAAAGTTAAGAACAATACAAGAGAATTTTGATTCTAATCATATAAGCATGAACCCCATGTTCTGACAATACTTTAGAGGTTCACCTTATGCTACAAAAGGTTTTTGGAAAATAAGATCAATTACCAAATTGATCTTCGGGCCTAGAAGATATTAAATTAATCCCAACATGAAAAGAAAAAGGAAAAAAATGTAAGCTGTGCCTTTCCGCTCGATCTACGCTTAACGTCGTCTATTCAAATCATGGGAAGAGTCAAATTCAACCGACAACGAGAAATCATTGGCCGGCACCATTGTTCGCACTGCTTTTGCAAGACATCAGACATCACTCTGTTCACTTCAGGACCCGAACCGGAAGGTTTCGTCCAGCTGCATCGACGGTCGTGCGGAGACGAGATCTGGGTCGACGTCCTCCGCATTTCTAGGAGCGGGAAGCACGGACGCGCTCATTGTCCCAGCTCGGTCGCGGGGAAGCTCCCGCTTCGCCCGCTGGTGACGTCCGTATCTGAAAATCTGCCGGCGTAAAAAACCATCGGAGGCCGAGAGGCGGTACGCTTTTTCGCTACCCATCTGCGAAACGTTGCTGATCTCTCTCTTCCTTCGTGATGGGTCCACCAAAGGACGCTCCTTTTCTCGGTTCTGTTGAAGAAACTTTTGTGACGCTTGAATCTCGACTGGGGTGATCTGCAAATCTTTCTTTTCTTGGTTGCCCGTTGGTTTTCTCCACAAGCCTGTCTATATTGGTAGTTTCTTGGTCGAGGGTCTACGTGGGATTGGTATGGTTCCTGGGTTTCTAACGTACTTCTTATGCTTTTGGCTTGTATCTGATACTCACGCGGCAACGCTGTCTTGGTTCTTTTGGAGCTGTTGTTTCTGCCCTCAATGTGGGGTTTTCTGCTGGCTGAATTTAGAATTTGCCCAGATTTATTCCATTTAGGTGCTGCTATCATCTTATTAAACAATAAAAAATTTAGACTTTGCGGGACCAGAAATATTTAGACTTTGATACATAATAAATTGTCCATCATTTTTTTATAGACAAACGAATGAGGCATCGTATGCATGTATGCAACAAGACTGGACTGTCATCTATGCTCATCGGAGCAAATCAATAACCTCAATCTATGTATGACAACTCAGCCATTTGATTCTATATTTGCCTTCTAGATTTGCATACGTGTAATCAATTTCTACCTTTTGAGTGACTTTAATCTTACCTATGTTGATCTTTTAGAAAAAAATGAGACGTAAGATTTGTTTTTACCAATTTAGTATTGAGCAAGACGCACCCTGTAAACTATGGCTATACCTGATCAATTGAGTGCCAAACAAGCTATGATTATTGCACTAAGTATGCCGTGTTGGTGTCGGAAACTCCAGCAGTGGAGCGTCCAGTGACATATGCCAATATCACTTAGCTGAGAGGTCCATTTTGTGAATTAAAGCATTGACATAACTCATACTGGAGCAAACATTTTGCAGATTATGCATTGTAGAGTGCAAAAAAAACTATTACTTAGACAGGGACAGAAAATAGGCAAACAACGGCATAAAGCAGAATCTATAACCTGTCAGAGATCCAACCTACTTTATGCAAGCAATTTTGGCTGGTAGCACAATTATCTTTTACTTTTTGCATTGATTTCCATTTTGCTTCAGTCCAGAACCATTTTCTTCTGCAGCATGTCCATTAGTGAATATATAAAACTTTCATGTGATTCGCTAGAAATTGAATGTTCATTGGCATCCTTTGTGTAATCTCTAGTGATTGGACTTTCTTCTCTCACAGATAGAGGTGCTTATAGCTCAGAAAAATATTTACAGCACTAGCACATGGCTTCAGGAAATTGGTCTCTATTTGATGTGAGGAAATCATCAAATCACTGTTCGAGGCTTGCTGTAGTTGTGTTTGTTGCTTTTAGTTTATCTGCAATTTGGATATTCCTTCCATCTTCGTCTACGTTCCCGGTTCAGAACCCTGACTTGCTACATCAAGAGAATAATAATTTGGGACAAAAAGTAACCGATGGAAACTCGGGAAATTCTCAGATTCAAAGCCAGGATGTTGTAAACAATGACAAAAGATCAGTTGAAACAGAGTTGGGGAACACAGTTCAGCCAACCCAGGCTGATTCTGCTAATAGAGCGGGGACTAACCAGGAAGAGAAAATACCAGAGGAGAGCTCTAATATGAAGACTTCCTCAGAAAACAAACCTGAAAAATCTGACATTGAGTCTAAATTTGAGGATGAAACGGAGGATATACAGAAAAGTAACCATCACAAGGGCGTTGAGACTGGAGAGAAACCAAACATGGAAATGAGAAATACAGATGGAGGTCAAAATGGTGGAGAGCAAACTATGGCTAGTGAAGGATCTGATTCTGATGAAAAGTTGAATAGCTCAAAAGGAAATGATTCTGACATGGATGATAGCACCAAAAGACTGAATGCTCAGGATAGCTTAGATGAGGTTAAGCAGGAAGAAAAAGAGGTCAATCAGAATAGTCAGAGGGTTTGGGAAGATCAAGACAAGAATAGTGAACCACAAGTTGCTGACAATAACCTAGAAACTCAGGAAATGCTTCAGGAGTCTAATGATCAGTCGGATAGTTCGAATGAGATAACTGCTCAGCAAGAGTCAATGTCTAAGGAACAGAATGACTATGTCTGGAGAGTTTGTAATACCACGGCTGGGCCAGACTACATTCCTTGCCTTGACAATGTGTATGCTGTCAGAAGGCTTCCTACTACAATGCATTATGAACATCGAGAGAGGCACTGCCCTGATAATCCTCCTACCTGTCTTGTTCCTCTACCAGCAGGATACAGAAAACCTATTCAATGGCCTATTAGCAGGGATAAGGTTTTTTTTATTTCATTCATTTATTTTTATTTTTTTCATTAACCCCCTTTTCTTGTAGTTCTTCGGTAATTATAGTCTGTGGTTGATGCAGATATGGTTTTATAATGTGCCACATACCGACCTTGCTAGGGTCAAGGGAGGTCAAAACTGGGTTAAAGTTGCTGGTGAATATCTCTTATTCCCTGGAGGTGGTACCCAGTTTGTTCATGGCGCTATCCCCTATATTGATCGGATTGAAGCTGTGAGCTTTTACACCATCTCAATTGGCTTTCTCTTACCCAAATTTTTTACCGCACTTATATCTGCTTAGCAAGGACATGAAGCTTTCCTGTTCATGAAATAATTCTGATGTTTGTTTACGCCAAATAATCTATTCTTTTTCAGTTTGTAGTTTATGTAAATGTGTGTCTTGATGAGAATAGCGAGGCATAATACCTACATAGTATGGAACTTCTACCTGATCAAGTGGTGGTATTATAAGACATGATGTCCAAAGGACTGTGCTTTAGAAGTTGGAAAAATAGGAAGGGGAAGAGATGCTAAACAGGCCAACATAGGTGTTTCATTTTCACACTTATTTACTGGACATAATGGTTAGCTTCTGTACCTGTGGCTTCCAATTACTCCATATGATGAGAGGTGTGGCATGTATTGAAGTTTGCATTCGATGGCATATTTTGTGGGTGAGAGTAAATGAAGTGCCAAATATGTAGATGTAGGTAGGTCATGTATTGGAAGGATTCTTTCACTGTTGTTTAGTTCAAATGGACCCTAGAGGTTTTCATCAGATACAAATTGCTCGATTATTTAAGTGCCTCCTGCATTCTCTAATTCCTATGACATTTTTTAGTGAAGGCGTCACTTTTGCTAGCACTTTTAACTATTTTTTTGTGACGTGTATAATAACCTACTGTATTAGGTAAGTTATTCCCCATTGCTTATTGGATCATTAAAGTTCACATTCCTGATGGCTATATTTTACTGTCTCAAATCCAGGTCATTTACACCCATTAATGCTTTCCTTCTAGTAGAGAAGTCCGGACCTTTTAATAAAATTCTATCTGGTATAATCCCAGATATTTTGTTCATGGACTTCTTGCCTTCATTTGCTTGTAGGCAAAACCTGCTATTGCATGGGGGAAGAGAACCCGGGTGATATTAGATGTTGGATGTGGTGTTGGCAGTTTCGGAGGTTATTTATTTGAAAGGGATGTTCTTACCATGTCGTTTGCTCCCAAAGATGAACATGAAGCTCAAGTTCAGTTCGCACTTGAACGGGGTATTCCGGCCATGCTAGCAGTCATGGGCACCAAAAGGCTACCATTTCCTAGTGGTGTTTTTGATGCTATTCACTGTGCTCGCTGTAGAGTCCCTTGGCACATTGAAGGTCATTTATATCTGAGCCTGTTGACATTCTTCTGCTCTCGTGCGAAATCTGAATTTGGTCTTAATATATGTTTCAGGGGGCAAACTTCTCTTGGAGCTTAACCGCCTCTTACGGCCAGGTGGTTACTTTGTTTGGTCTGCTACTCCAATTTATCGAAAGGGTCCAGAAGATCTTGGCATTTGGAAAGGTTGATGTGGTGTACATTTAATTGAAATGGTATGCTTAGAACTTCATCTTAGATTGCTCATTGTTTCTCTCTGGCAATTGCAATGCAGAAATGTCCAAACTGACTACAGCTATGTGCTGGAACTTCACGTTGATTAAAAGGAAGGACAAAATGAACAAAGTGTCCATTGCACTGTACAGGAAACCGACATCTAATGAGTGCATTGAGAGTAGAACCAAAAATGAACCTCCACTCTGCAATGGCTTGGACGATGCAAACTCAGCTTGGTACATCTTTCGTAATCTTAAGATTTGGTTTGTTGCTAAATATTACCATACCAGTTGGTTCTTTGCATGCTGGCTGTGGAGTGTATCTGCTTGATAATGTACTCATAAGAAATTAAAAAGTTAACAGATCAAACTCTAGCAAAGTAAGAACAACCTAAACTAATTCCAGAGGGCAATGAAAGGACAGTTGCTACCTATCTTACCACCAGTGGCTTCATTCCAGTGACTGCAGAATTATCTTATATCACACATTATGATTTTTAGATACAATGTAAACTAATCATTAATATACATGAGTGTGTGTGTGGGGTGTTTCTACTCCATCTAAACTCGAGGGGCTTCTTTCTAGCTTTCTCCAATGACAATCTTTTTGTGACAAATAAAGGCAACTCCTGGTTTTGCAATGCCTTATCATCATTTAGTCATTCAAATAGCTTCTAAGAAAATGCATATTGAGGAACGAAAATTATAGAAAGAAGAATATCACTCCACATTTATGCATATTGAGGAATGGAAATTATAGAAAGCAGAATATCACTCCACATTTGCTTACCCCCATGAGGTGATTCTAGGGAAGTGCTCTTCATCTGCAAGCAAAACTACTTTTCCAGGAAAGCATCTCAAACAGTAAAAAGTATCATATGTAGTGGTGATATCGCATTTTGCTGACATGGTATCACTCGGCTAATCGCATCCCCCATTTGCTTGCATGATAACCGCCAATTTTTCAAATTTTGAAATTTGGAAGGGTTTGGATGGCTGGGTACCACAAGACATATGGTTCACCATTTTTTCTCATATGGCCTTCAGGGTGTAAATCTACTACAGAATTTTAGTTTAATTGTCTCTTATATTCATATTCCTATTTTGAATGACTCTAGGAATGTGACACTGCAAGCCTGCATGCATAAGGTGCCTACAGACATGTCGGAACGTGGGTCTCAATGGCCTGAGAACTGGCCGCTTCGTTTGGGAAAACCACCTTACTGGCTGAATAAAGTCGCAGTAAATGGCAAGGCGACCCAAGGAGATTTTACTGCTGACTATGAGCACTGGAAAAATATAATCTCCCAAACATATTTAAATGGGATAGGTGTCAGCTGGTCTTCTATTAGGAATGTCATGGACATGAGAGCTGTCTATGGAGGGTAAGCTACTTCTTTTGCTTGTGCTAGGATTGGGATAGGAATTTGCTATTTCCCTTCCTCACATGATTTCCATTGTTTTGGTTGAACTTGTAAGTGAAAAGTAGTAATTATGCTTTCTGTTAACATTTATATATATGTTATCATTTGGCATCAATAGGATTAGTTCAGTAACTAGACTAATATTATGTGCTCACCACCCTTTCATATGAATGTTCCTTTCCTTGCAGAAAATTCTCAGACTAGAAAATTGTTTCTCATGCTGGTATTATTTGATTGTGTGTGTGTGTGTGTGTATATTTATTTGTATATTTACACATGATTTTGCATTCTTATGTCAATATTTTCTTGTTCTGACATGTAGGTTTGCTGCTGCACTTAAGGACTTAAAAGTGTGGGTAATGAATGTAGTCCCGATCGACTCTCCTGACACACTTCCTATAATCTATGAGCGTGGTTTAATTGGAATATACCATGATTGGTGTGAATCATTCAACACTTACCCAAGATCATATGATCTCCTCCATGCAGATAATCTGTTTGCCACTCTCAAGAAGAGGTTTTTCTTTTTCCACTCATCTCTTGAGTCATCCCATTACTGAATCCTTCAGGAGGAAAAAATGCCTCATTATGCTGATGTTTTTCTTGTTACAGGTGCAAGTTAGTGCCGGTTCTTGCTGAAGTTGATCGGATCTTGAGGCCAGAAGGAATTCTAATTGTTAGGGATGATATGGAAATTATATCTGAGATTGAGAGTATGGCTAAATCTCTGCAATGGGAGGTCAGATTCACACACTCAGAGGACAACATGGGGTTGCTTTGTGTTCAGAAGACATTTTGGCGCCCTGTCAATGTGGAAACAATTGCTTCAGCCATTGCTTAAGCAAATGATTCACTTATGTTGTTCTCAGAAGTTGGCTCATGTTGCTGGGATTAGTTTATAAGGTACCCTTATTTTCCTTGAGGATATTTTTCCTTTGTAAATCAGGAAGTCATTGCTGAACTGAATGCACATGATGCAATACTATTCAGAACAGGCAATGCTATGATTAACCTCAGTCATTTTAGCATCTTCTCGTTGACTCATCCATACAAAGCTTAGTTGTCTAATTCATTTCTTTCTGAATATTTTCGTCTTTGCATACATTAAGTTAATTTAGACGAGGTAATGCGTCATTTTCCGTCTCCTCCTCTATAATATTTTTAGCCCATGTGTACCTGTTCTAACCACTGCATCAATCATTTTTCCTCTTGAACTTGGTACATTTTTTATGGCCACATTAAGGTATTGTTACGTGACTGAGTATGCAAGGCTCTCTCTCCTACGATCTAATTGTCCTTGTTAGGTTTTAACTACTACTCTTATTCGGACTCTTCAGTTTTTTCGGTGGATTACATGCATTGATCATTATTTGAGCATGCTTTCGGACAAAGGGAGACTGGAGAAGTTTTTCATCTCACACGTTGGAATAAAGGGCATTACTCTCAACTTTTATTGCATGCAATTGGATAATCCAACAATGTCAATTAGATCTCTGAACTTAGGCATGTTTGTTTATCATTTTGTATGATCACAATCAACTTAAAGGCAAACTTTGAGGATAAATAGTTACAATGAGTATTCAATGTGCTACTCTAGTACATAATCTCATATGCTTTCTTAACTCCGTTTTATGGCCCCCTCCCCTTCTCCTTCTCCAGTACCATGACCAATCATCATCATGAAAGCCTTGTGAATGACAGTTCAAACCATGTGAGGTTATTATGGGCTTCGTGTTATGAAGTCTAATGTTGCTTTCAAATATGTGCCAGCAGATTTACCAACATCATACATTGAACTTGGATCAAATGAGAGGCAGACTAGCTGATTTGAAGACTCAGGCACACACAAGAGTACCATTAGTATTCCATCAAGCTGTTGCTGCTCCATTTGATTGCTCAAGTTCGAGTTTTGGGTATGTAATGTAATAATTTCTCACCAAATGGGACTTCCATTTCACCAGATGGAGCTCATTTTGCATGTAAAATACGTCTTGTTAGATTTTTGTAAATGTCCTTTTTTGTGTTTATTCAGCACCTATTCGACATAGACAACTTTCATAAATTCAACCTTATTTATACAAAGTAACAGATTGAGTAGATAAATCTAAAGGTCATGCTGCAAAATGCAATATTCCAGTACAAGTAAGACCGTAATAGTTCTATACATGATCTGAACTTATACAGGATGACCAATTTCTGCATATGTTTGGCTTTCTCGACTTGGACATTTTGCTACCTTTAACGACCATGAGCAACAATATCAAGTGTTTGATTTGGTCCACCAACTCAGAACCCCTCTACTTTTGGATGATAACCTTGTATATTTTTTGCCCTTCATGTCATTGTTCTTGCTTCCAGATCTTCCTACTTATGTCAGCAGGGAGACGGAGAAAATATGTGAAACCCCTTGGGGATCCAAATCTTGGAAATATATGGGTGTTCCTATTTTTGACTTGTGGTTTCGAAGTACCTTGTGCAGAGGCAGTGCACATAATAAGCTTTCAAGGAGGAAGGCGAACTGCTTTTTTTGTTGAAGCCTTGCAACCCTTTTCAAATCTGTTTCTACTAGTCTTCCTGTTTCCATAATGCATATGACTTTTGTCCCTGACGGTATTTGATGCGAAATCGATCATAGTAGAAGTTATTTTGCGTGTTCTCACAAGATTGTAAGGGTTAGTGGGACGCTATTGGTTCAAAAGGATGCATTATGGTTTTAGACGAAAAGTGCACTTGTCCAGGATATTGCCTTGATTCCTAAACTGTATAATTTTGGAGTGATGAACGAAATTTGATCTTAACACAACAGTCAAGAAATTCATCCTCCCAATCAATCTTAAAATGTCTTTTCTTTGTTAGACTACCTCGATAATGATATCATATGAAGTATCCAGCTTTCCTTGTTCTCTGCTGTATCAGTGGCAATAAAAAAGTAAAGTAAGATGGTTTTTTTTTCTGGCTAAATTGATGTTACCATGGGTATGATGTCTTTCCAATTCGTCTTATTTCATTTGGCTAGCAACTTGAGCTTGGGTAATTCATGGCTTTAAGTAACATTGCTTGGTGTCCTTTTTTTTTTTGTGATAAAAGAAGTCAGTTGCACATGCCTTGAGGCATTGCACTTCTGTTCATAAACTATGGTTAGTTCATTTGCACAATTATTTGGGGCTTTCTTTTCAAGTTAACCTTGCACTTGATTTAAAATTGCTCATCTATGGTGTTGTCCGAGTCTGAATATTGCTTAGAGTAGTTTGTTTGCTGAGGGGTCTTGGTTCTTGTGGAAAAACGGGAACTCTGTTTTTTCTCATTGAAAAGAACATCAATCAATGGGCTTGCAAACTCAAATTGGTAAGTGCTCAGAACAGATTTTTGTTTCTTCCCCTTTCAACGCAACATTGGATAACTTGAACTTGATGGCTCGGTGTGGAAAGGGCATATCCTTGTGAGGAATGGGTCAATGTTTATATCATTTAGAGTTCTTTCCACAGCATTCACAGAGCTATAACCAAATTATTCAGGGAGACTTGGTCGGCAACTGGGTGCCGAGCTTCTCTATTCCACTTGTGTGGTGTTTGATGTCGTTGGAGAGTTTGGTCGCAGTTAAAGAAGGATCCTCATTAGCCAAGACTCCGAACTTCATTAGGTCGATAGGTGAATTTGATGCTGCTGTTATTAGCCATCAAGTGGACTCTCTGAGTAAGTTTCACCTACTGTAGCCACTTCAACCAGGACAAGCGAGGTACTATCCGTCGCAATTGTTTTCACGTTCTAGCATACTTATCAAGAACCAAAATTCCACGTTGACGGCCTTTAGCTCTCTTTTCCTTAAGAGCTGATGAATTTGTACTCTCTAGGGGTGTATGTTGTCTTAGCTAGTGTAATTGCCCCTGATCTAATGACCAATGTAAATGAACAAAAAAGCCAATTTAATCTCATTGCGAGAATTGACCTTACATTGTGACAGTAACGACACCATGATAGTCTATCGAGCTCTGATTCGGCATCAACAATGGTGGAAGGGAGAGGAACGGAAAGCCATGTGCTTCTCAAGTTTCAAATTTCAAATTCTCAAAATGTGGAAAGATTAGCATAACCTGACCTGCGGATAAAGTTGACACAGGCCTGACCCTCCACGATATAGCAAAGCAACAAGAGCAAGAATCATCTGAATGGCCTTTCTTCTAGAGAACACTTGATCAATGCATCTCTTAATTCCAAGATCCATTTTTCCCTTATTAGCAGAGGCCTCCATTATTCATCTATCAACTTCACAATATTTCCTATTGAGATTCTATGTGGTGAAAAATAACATATTCACGTTGATTGTTATTATTTGTTATTTTTTTTTTTTCAAATCAAACCTAACTAAAATGAAAGTCCAGAAAAGGTTAATATTTTTGGACTCGGGGCTCAATGTCGAGCTTGTACCTTCCGGTTCCATTCATTTGATTGGTCAATCGGAAGCAAGATAAGCTAGGCATTATAGTTTATCAGCCGTAACACGTGGTTTATGTTTCAGATGCATGTAGGTTGAGAGCAATCTTTATTTTTTAAAAATGTTTTGCTGAATAGTAGAGGTGAAAAGTTTATAATAATGGGGCATGTTGCACAAAGTAGCGAAAGGTGGACCATGCACCGCACTATTCCACTTCCAACTCCTCACTGTCCCCGGCAAGCCAGCACCACGACATTCTTTTCTTTGCTTGAAGTAACCAAAATGCTTCCCCACCTCTAATTTGTGGACAACTGTTCCGCTGAGAATGAGTAGATTATTGTAATTTTCAAGAACGACAAGAGTTTTGTCTTCAATAATGGAAATGATGTCTGGTTTTCCCCAAGTTGGTAAAAGAAAATCCATGGCTACAATTGTAACTCATTGCATTTTAACATATAGAAATCTCTGTCTTCTGAAAAGTGGGGGACAAAGCAGTGTAGATGCTGCTTTAGGACCCAGTTTTTAAGTACTCTTACCGGTAAAGCTGGTCTGGAGCTCCTCGTGCGTGTTATCATGATTGAGGAATGAAATCATGGATGGATAGTCTAGGGGGTTTAGGTTTGGCAGGACAAGAACCATAGGGCTTAGACTGTCGGAATCAAAGATTAACAACAGATGCAATGCATTCTCATGCTGAGTTCAGCCGCTTCATATGCACACATAATGTTCTTGGAACATTGGTGTCATTGTATATTGCATTTGGCGACTGATTTATAGTTAACCCACCAATAGAAATGAAAAAGACACACCGAATAACCTTATTAAGAGAGTGTGCAATATGTAATGCTTATATCATGTGTAACCATGTGTAATACTAATGTGATATCTCCAAACTAGTTAACCATGATCATTTTTTAGGCTACGCATTTATCATCGTCAAACCTGTGTAAAAAAAAAGAAAAAAAAATGGTTGGTGATTTCATGTCAATATGCTGTGTTTTGATATGATTAAAAGTCCCATGACAGACCAAGAAAAAGGAAAATGAAGCACCTACACGAGAAGAATTTCTGGTGGCCCATCCTAAACTTTTTACTTTAGAACCCTGAATGATATTATATCTCACGCCCACTAAGATTCTAAGGCTCTACTAAAAGAATGGGGGAATGAAACAACACGAGAATTATCAAACACCCCACTGTCTGCCATTGAATCACCTTTCCTCAACCAAACCAGTTGGCAATCTCCTCATAATACTCAACATGTCTGCTTTCACAAACCTTCTAAAGCTCTTCTCTCTCCCCAAAAGGATGGCTCTGACCATTTCTCTGATCACTCTCAAACATGTCATCAGCTTCTTGGAATAAGCACAAGTTCTTGCTATTGGTGATGATCACTCTTGTGGCATTCACAGTTGCATCAGAAGCATCAAGAGTGCCCAAAGAGTATTGGGAGCAGATGTTGCCCAAGAAGTTCCCTACTCCTTCCTCTTCTCCATCGAGAGGCACCAACTCGGTCTCTGCTTCGGCTTCCGTGGCAGTGAAGATGGACCAGGCTCATCCCTCATCAGACGGAAAGGTTTAGATTGATGCTGATTGTAGATATTTGGTTCCCACATTTGACTTTTTGCAAGATGGTTAGTCCCGAAGAGAGCACTTTTGGAAGGAAAGGGCACGAAATTTTGTCGACGCAGCAGTGATCTAATGTTCATGGACAGAGATAGAGACGCTGGGTTTTCCTGACTGCTTGGGCGGAAATGAGGCTTTGGCATGCGATATAGACTAATGGATAGATGCTCATAACATGACGAGAGGTTAAATCCTTGTAGAAAAGGATTCAAGAGTTTAATTCAATTATTGGCCGGATCTTTCTTGTAGTTATCAAGCCAAATATATCCTTACTGCAGGATAGTCTTTGTAGATATATTGTCAAATCTGGGATTCTCGACACTGATTCTTCCTGTAATTTCTAATTATGTAGTTATGCTCAAAATTAACTAGCATCCAAATCTGATGTTATCTCAATTGTCTTACCCTCCTTTGAGTAGCAAGAATATTTGGACATTGCATAAATTTACGTAACAAGCTTGCCTGTTGCTACATAATTGATCAAATCTGGTTGTGCAATGCATGGCAAGGGTCCAATTAAACCTCTATGCATCTTTCCATCAACCATATTTTCAGTATCATCCTTCCTCAGCTTTCATTCAAAGCAGAGGATATGACAATTTTCCTTGATCTATCTTGAATATCCCTTCCCTGGCAGAAATTAACATAAATATATTTCTCGAGAGAACTGGATTCCTTCATTGGATTGAGAAATTCGAATGCCCAGAAAGTAACTTATAAACCTGAGCGCGATCAATTTGAAGTTCTTCATGGTTCTTACTGCAATAATCATTGCTGAATCACTTCCAGCCACAACTAGCGAAGTACCACCATACAGACACACCGTCAAAACTCAAGTTCATGCTTTTAAATGAAGTTTGGCCTCACTCTTGAATTCGCACTATGAACAATCCAGCTGAACCAGGTTCAAGGAACTTGTTTGCTTCCCTGCAATGCTTCATTCGGCTTGGGCACTATTTTGCTCTTTGCATGTGACAGATCCCAGCTCCTAAACTGGATAAGTCAGCTATTGAGTCAATCCATACAAAATCCTTCTAATGGAAGGGAATTCAGGCAGAGACTTACAGCAGGGTGATATAATTCGGACAATGGATTAATTGATCACTAGCCTAACGCATGGACAGTGTACGAAAAGTCATCGCTTAAGTATGCCGTCACATTAGTGTCTGTCAGTATCTGAAAACATTACAGATCTCCTGAATTAGTACATTAAACATGAGAGATACCCCCAACTAAAACTCGTGTATATTATTATCTCCCCATGTTCTGTTTATTAAGCAGAAAGGAAAAGAGAGTTCCACAGACACCAGAAAAAAGTACCTTTCTCTATTGGCTTATAATGACACCGACTAATGAATAATGAATATTAGGAATGTCAAGGGTATAATGTTGTACAATCTTCTCATCTGCCACTATTAACTGGTGGCATGACATGGTTTTCCATACTATCAATATACCCAGTGTTTGTGGTCTTACTACTATCTGCATAAACAATGGAGTCGGTCATCTCTCCGAGCAAATGAACTGTCTCTTCTGAATTCAAATCAATATTAACCCACGGATGGTTAGCCATTGCCCTTATTCCATCCAATTCACTTGCCACTTCCTTCATGGTTGGCCTCTCTTCACCTTTTAATTTCAAGCACCTCTTTGCAAGATTGGCAACCCTCTTCACTTGCTCATTGTCTTCGCGTGCAATGAGTTCCTCAACAATCTGAAACAACCGATCTTCTTTCAATGCCGAAAGAAAGTACATGGCCAAGCTCCTCTCTTCTTCAGGTCGATCGAAAGAGAGCGCCTTCTTCCCTGTCAACAACTCGACTAGCACAACGCCAAAGCTATAAACATCACTTTTTTCCGTCAATTGACTAGTGTGCAGGTATTCAGGGTCCAAGTATCCCAATGTTCCTTGGACCATTGTAGACAATTCAGCTTGATCAAGCGGGACTAATCGTGAAGCTCCGAAGTCAGAGACTTTTGCAGTGTAATTAGCATCCAAGAGGATATTCGTCGACTTGACGTCTCGATGGATTATAGGAATGGAAGCTGCAGAGTGCAAATATGATAGGACTCCTGCACTTTCCGAGGCAATTCTCAACCGGGCCTCCCAGGACATCTTGGAGGACTTGTTCGGGTTGTGGATATGTTCAAAGAGAGTCCCATTGTTCACGAACTCGTACACTAACAGAGGCACTTCTGTTTCTAAACAACACCCCAATAGTTTGACCACATTTCGATGATTGATTTGGGAAAGCACTATGACCTCATTAATGAATTGCTCGATTTGGTTCTCATCCACCAGCTTGGACTTCTTAATCGCAACTATAGTGCTATTAGGCAAGATCCCTTTGTAAACGGTGCCATATCCTCCTCGGCCGACTATTCTGCTGTCATCATAATGGTTGGTGGCCACCTCTAGCTCCTCAGCATTGAAGATTTTTGCGGCATTTGTGGTTCTATTGTGTTTGTGTAATTGTTGCTGCAAAAGCAAGCCACCATTTTGCTTGAAGTATTGTTCTTTGAGCCTAATGAATTTCCTTTTCTTAAGTCCTAAATACAGAAAGCTTGCGCTGAATAACAACACTATTATGCCCACACCAAGACCTGCGTGAAACACAAATTTTGTTAGAATACTTGATATCAATGTACAAGGAAAGAACTCCTAAACATCAGCCACAAGAGTCTGTAAAGTTTCTGCAGACACTTTACCATAACCTTCGTTGTCAAGAAACTAGGCAATTTAGGGACAATTTGACCCTAATTTAGCAAAACGGATATGGATAAAATTTTTTGAACGTATAGTTTAATTTAAATCATGAAGCCAATATGCTTAAAAAGGAGAGCTCAATAAATTCCCGTCGAGCAAATTTGTATCAGAGTGACTACTTACAGCAATGTTCAGAATTTTAACCTTCTATTCCCTTCTCATTCTTAAAGAAAATCTATCCACTAATAGAAACCGCTTATCTTCACCACAAAAATTCAATAGAGTACTATTTGCGAAATCTTGAGTGATCTACACTAATGCCCAAAGCGAAAGCTGCAATGGTGATTATATTGAGTGTCGGTGCAGTTTTCCGAGTCATCGGCAGTCTTTTGCCTCAATAAAAGCTGTTTGAAGGGTCTTGTTCTGAACAAATGGATGTTGCATGATTGAGTCGAAACAATTCAATTAGAGGTGCTAGTTTCACCAAGTCCAGCTATAGATATCGCTTTCAGTGACATGGAAAATGGCAAGAAATAGCATCTTTGAATAACATTTTGCAACAACTTCTATTTTAAAAAACAAAACAGCAAGCTTGACTTTAGGATTCAGAAAACAAATATTCCTAGAATGGGCTCAATGATAACGAATAGCGCAACATTTTTCCTTTTTTTTTTTTTTTTTTTAATTCAAGTTATAAGTGAAAGAGACTGACCAAATCATTGACACGTTCCAAGCCGTCCATGGTTCTAGATTCAATGATATAGAAACACCAATTTTGCTACATATGCACTGTTTATGGTCATCTTGACAAATTCAATGATGCCTACTGGTAGGTCCACGCGAGAATAGTTTTTAATAACAAGTATGGAACATCACGTAACTATGGCAAAGTCATAAGATAGCAATCACAATGTGAATACAATTCATGGAAAATGTTTTCACATTGACCCAATATCATCGAGTCTTCCATGGCCAAAGATGCTCTAAACATTGTCAAGAGTGAAATCTAGCCTTTAAATTCTAAGATAGCTACTTGGAATTAGTAATCCAATTTGATGCTTAATCTCTTCGCATAGAAATTTCAGTCGAAAGGATAGAGATAGTTTTGTTGTAAACTTACTCCAAGAAAGCAAAATACACAGGGAAATCAGGCTAAATATATGAATAGTATTTTCTCGTAAAACACATCAAATTGAAATCATCACCCAAAAAAGGTAAATAGTCCGAATGAGCTTACCAACCAAAATGATCACCAAATGTGATGATTTAGGATTAGCAATGCATCCTGATCCATCTCCACCCTTCTTGCCATCACCATGGTAACCCTTTGGGCATGAGCATGTATAACTTCCCTCGGTGTTATGGCAAATTCCGTCGCACGGGTTCTTCTCTGGATCAGCACATTCATTAATATCTGCAAAAATTAAAGGCACATGAAATGGAAACTCCAAGAGAAAAAGAAAGAACAATAGCATCAAAATATCATCATCAATGACTCAGAATATATACTAACCTTCACAACCAAGGTATGGATTCCCCTCATACCCAGAAGAGCAATTACATCGGTAACCGATGTCGGCAAAATCAGAGCACTCGCTGTGCGCCTTACAAGCGAAGCTTGCCGGGTCCTTCGCTGCCTTGTTGCAAGTCTGATTCCACACGGCCCAGTCGAGCACCGAGGGGACCATCGTCCTGTTCCTCATGCCATTGAGATCCTCCCTACTGAAATTGAAGGACTTGTCTTCGACTATGAATGCATAACTGCAACGATTGAAGCTCCACACATTGCTGTGGTTCTTCATGCTGCCCACGCTGGCGTTGTAGTTGAGGAGCATCTCGGGTATCGGGGTCTGGCAACACCCGATCCCATCGCACGCCCCGTCAATCACGTCGTCGATCCCGGCGCACACTGAGAGGCAGCCGCTTGAGAATCCCTGCCCATTGGATCCCGCAATGACGGCGACCGTGTCGCACCCGACGGCCGTGAACTTGTTCTTGGTGTTGGAGAAAGCGAACGCGGGGAGGATGGTGTAGGCTTTTGTGCGCGGCTGTTGCCGTACACCAGCCTCATTGTAGCAGTCTGTGCCGATGTAGGTGTAGATGCGGAGCTCGCCGTCGAGCGAAATGTCGAGGACTTCAATGTTGGCTTTCCTATTCCATAAGTAGGGCTTGGGGGTGGAGGCGGCGGTGACGTTGCAGTGGATGGAGAAGTACTCGTTCAAGTAGCAACCGTCTCCGATGCCGAAGGGGTAAGGCACGGCGACGTCTCCGCAAGTTTCTTGGCAGTTGGGAGATACAGTTTGAGAAGATGATAATGACGATGATATCAGTAATAACTGTCCGACCACTAACAACATCCTCATTATCTCCAAAGGATTCCACTCTGAACCCCAACCCATGGCTCTCTCTCTCTCTCTCTCTCTCTCTCTCTGTGTAAATTTGGTGTATCGTGGAAATGGATCGCGTGTGTTCTTATAACAAAGGAACGCGTTCGCTCATTGACAAAGCGCAGCCTTGAAGTTTCTCATGTTCTTGTTTGAAAAAAAAAAAAGAGAAGGGAAATGCCACTTTACGCCCTCGAAAACAATGCAATGTCGTTTTGCTCCTTTCACCTAATGTCGTTTTACTCCTCATAATTTGTCTAATTTACTCATGCAGTTTGAAAATGTAAATTTGTTAACCTCGACTTCTATAACAACAAATAGGAGAAGTTTTGACTACTGCGTGGAGATTTTTCTTCTTTTTTTTTTTTGTTTTTTTGTTTTTTTTGTTTTTTTTTTCTTTCTTTGTTTTCTTCGGGTTCTGTTGGCTAGGCAAGGAAAAGCAGTCTGGAATTTATTTGCTTAGGCTATGGTGAATTAGGGTAAAGCGAACTTATTTCCACCAATTTAGGGACTAAATTGTCACAGGTTTGGGTACCAGAGGAGGGTTTGACTTCCCATAAAACGTGGGTGGCAAATTGACGATTTTCTTATGTAAGATAAAACGCGGATCGACTTGGACTTGACCCTTTCTCATTGCCCGATTCAATTGGTCAAAGATTCCATCAAAAGTAAAAAAAAAAAAAAAAAACACGCTCTCTAAAAAAGTCTTCTAAGGCGGGCAAATTGCCCGATTCAATTGGTCAAAGATTCCGTCAAAAGTTAAAAAAAAAAAAAAAAAAAAAAAACTCTCTCTCTCTCTCTCTCTACACACTAGAGAGGTGGGTAATGGGCCACGCGCCCAAGCATGAGCCCGTTTTAAACAAGGCCATGCCTTATTTTGGGCTTAGATGGGGTCAGGCCCAAGGGCCCTAATGAGCTAACACAGGCTTAACAACGTTTTTTGATTGGTGGGGCCACATGGCCCAACCTTTAAGAAATTTTGGATTTTTTGAGGAATTTTTTCTTATCCCTGCAGAGCAAGTTTCTTTGTCTTATCACTATTCTCGCGACTACTCGGATTTCTCTACCATTCCATCCCACCCCCCACGCTAATATCAATTTTTAAGATTTCCATGAGCATGATTCATGATTATAAGAAGATAAAAACGACGTATAGAGTAAAAGAATAAACGAATGTGTCACAAGAAATCAAAAGATGACAACGCTTTGCCGGAATTGCATAAATATTTAGGTTACGTTTGATAGTTAGGATAAAATTTAAGAATTTATCATATCTTGCATTTATTGCTTACGCAAAATAGGATAAAGTCAAATATAAAGAAAATATAGACCGGATAAAATTATCTTATGGGGAGGTAGAATAAAGGTTGATAGGATTTTTAATATTGATAATAAGAAAGTTATTTTTCTCGAATAAAAACTTCTTAGATTAACAAAATTAAAATTTTATTTTAATATAATTAATATTTGAATTATAATACAAGAAATTCAAAATAAAAAATATAAAAATTCAATTATTTTCATTTAATCTTATTTTTATCAATTCAGGTTTAATTCTACTTTATAATATATATTCAATATATAAATTTAAATATATACTTATATTTATTATATATTTTAGGTGTTTTAATATTTTACGTACATTATTATAATTTACTATTTAATAAACTTTTATTAGAGAATGATGGAAGGGGAAGAAAGAAATAAAAAAGAATTAATTAAAAAGGAGAGGAAATTTAAATAAAAATAAAGTAGGCAAGAACATTGTTAGAGTTTTTTACTATCTCTGTTTGTAATATTTTTGATATAATGTGAATATATCCGACTTTATTATTGCAATCATCAAATAATATATATGATAAAGCAAAATCCCTGAATTTCATATTCTATTTTATCCAATCCTATCATAACTAGAAATTTGGATGACTAGACATAGCATTAGAGTTTACGGCGTGTCGGATTTGGGATAGCTATAAAAAATTAGCATTTTAGTTCGACACGTTTGGGAGTTAGGGAACTTGGGTAATCTCTAAATTGCATGCAAAATTAAGTTGTGTTTTAGTATTTAAATTTTTCACGGTTATATGAGGAAAGAATACAAGAAATAACACTTGAACAGGAATATCTTTAAGGTTTGCTATGATGCAAGAAGGTGGCTGACCACAATTCCACGCTATACTTATACGATTAATAATAGCACCGAAGAAGACGCAAATTACAATTCAGTCGGTGCAGATATTATTGTTCACAATGTGACCTCTGGTGAAGGAAAATGTATTCACATTTACACAAAACCCAAGGTCACCAAGTCAATAGATGATCTTAGAGTAGAAACATTGACCTGAGTGAAGTTAATCTATTTTTGGATTTTCAGATAGCTCAATTGTGGTGTAATTAGTAACACGTGATGTGCTTACTGCATTGGATAATCTCATTTATCTTTTGCATAGAAACTTTTTTCTTTATCAGATTGCATAGAAACTTCGGTGATTAGAATACGCCAAGTAAAATGTGAATAGTTAATTTCTCCTAAACCAAAATAAAATTAAGTCATGTATTCTCAAAATAAGCTAGGATAGTATGTCTCTTGAGTCAGGAACTCCAAGTAAAATGAAAGAACTTACCAACCAAAATCTTCATTAAATGTGATGGATTAGCAATGCATCCTTATCTATCTCCACTGCCATTCTTGCCATCATCATGACAACTGCTTGGGCGTGATTGTGTATAAACTCCTTCAACATTATGGCAAATCCCTCAACTGGGTTCTTTTCTAGATCCACACGTTCATCAATATTAACACAAACTAAGCCCGCACATCAAATGTATCTAGTTTTCTCAGGCCATATGAATATAAAGGACAAGTTCAAGAATGTTGATGTACTAACTTACCGGGACCTTCTAAACATACCCGAATCCTTTTTTAGCGTCGGTGCACCTGGTGTTCTTGGTGCACATGTAGCTCTTGCCTTTCTTTTTTGGCGTCCTCGCATGTTTTATCCCTTATCACCCAGTCGAGAACTAGAGCCCAACTCTTTAAATTTAAGCTGCGAAAGATCACCAACCCAGAAGCCGTAGGCAGGATTGGAAAAGCTCTCAATGGAGATGTCATAGTCGAAGGAATTCCTAGGGATGCTCGTCTCGCAGCAACCTGTACCGGAATACGACCTGTTTGCTGACGTTCGAAATGTTGCTGCACGAAGACATACGCTCGAAAGAGAACTTCCCTCGGCGGTCTACGAAGGATGCTATGTGTTTGCAATCGAGGCGGGGAACTTCTTCTTGGTGCTGGATATTGGGAATTCAGCTAGGGTGAGTTCCGCATAATTCCTCAATGGCCCATCGAGAAGAACAAGCTATTCTTGTCACAAAACGAGCTGCTCTTACTTTTCAAATAATCTCGAGAGAATACTCTAGGATTCTAGACTTTAAGGAAATGTCTCTCATTCCGTGGGAAAGAAAAAGTCTGGTCTTCTCCATACCCAATCAATTTTTCGTAGTGTGCGTGCGTGGCAAATTTTTTCGTTTGGGGAGTTGATTAAGGCAAAAAATGAAAGTTGATTGGGAAAGGAGAAGACCTGACCATTTCCTTTTATACGAAGAAAGGGACTTCTTGTTAAACTCTATGTTTGAACAATTCCAAAACCTAATATTGCTCCATAACTATTAGTCGTGAAACAACAATGATGGACGAAAGAGGCCAACTAGTTAACAAATTTCATCAGTTGAATGATAACAAAGCATAATAACCATAAAAATTTCTCTCTACAATATTCCAAGATTTCTATTAGGGCGTTTGAATCTTAAAATAGAACAAAACATCACGTATTGGCTTTTCTAATAAACTCAAAACAAATTTTATATTTTGAAGACGATTATGGATCATCATATCTACCCGATCGTATATTTAATTTGCATACTTCAAAACATTTCAAAAAAAAAAAATCCATTTAATAAAAGTCAAATTGTGAGAGCAAATAGTAAAAAGCACTCAAAACATTGTGCACAATTCCACTTACATCTCCGAAAAGACTTTAGTAAAGACATGTCATTTTCTACCAGGTTTAAGGCACCAAATTCCTTAAATTGGCTTACTTGCTCAAAACAGCTATAAACTCAATGAGACACTAGGCTCCCACTATTAACTAAACTAGCAAGATGGAGGTAGGTTGCACAGGTCAACAAATCTTCAAGTCTATTTAGATTTCCGCTAGAGTTTACATGGAGTTTTACATAAATGGATCCGACCGTATCATGTAGATTTGTCCTCTAATTGAAAGAAGAGACAAATTGCAAAATTGCGCTATCGATCGAATCATAATGTAAGCACATGCGATGTTTCGAGCATGCAAAATAATCCGAGTCAATACGAACATGAAAGCATAAAGTAAAAATGCAAATCCTTTCTTTTTGATACGTTGTGTCCATTTGTCGGAAATCTTCACTTTTGCCATATGTCATGCATGGTTGTTATTGAAATCTTTATGATTAGATTTTGTGTTAGCTTGAAATTGAATGTGGGAATCAATAGTTATAAGAGTTTGTTGACACCCAAGTTTTGGTTAACAATTTAAATTTTCATTCTCGTAAAAGTAGAAAAGTAAAGATGGCGAGAAAATAAATAAATAATAAATAAGAAAGGAAAAAGACCCCAGTCCATTTTCTTCTTTCCTTCGGCTCGTTCCAGGACGGAAGAAGAAGGCGCGGGAAACGGACAACCGAAATTGAGGTCAGACACCGATCCCAGACGTTGCTGGCCATTTCTGACGCCGTGCATCAGAGCTTCACCCTGCTCCGTTCCTCGGTCGGAAACGAAGTGGCTCAACTCCCGTTCGAGATTCCTTCGCTGGTGCCGATCTTCATTGTTGTTGAACGTTCCAAGTTTCGTTCCTCGATCTTCGTAGCTTCGCCTTGCTTCACTAATCAGGTATTCTATCTTCACTGTTATGCCCTGTATTGAGGGAGGGAGTAATAGAGCCAAGAGAACATGTCCTAGATTAGGATCGAATTTGATTCAACTCGAATCCACGGCTGTGCTTGTATACATCTTCGATTGACTTTGTTTGAACTCGATCTCTAATCCAAAGCCATTGTTGTTTTGTTTCCCCCCTTCATCGCCGATTGCATGCACAACATTTTGATAAATGCCTTTGAAACACGAATAAAAAATAGCCTATGATTTTGCCTGAACCCAAAGACGCGTCGACATAGATTGATTAATATCACTTAATTTGTAAGTATTTAGATTTGAGTTCGGACATAGTTCGTCTTACCCTGAGGCCGAATCCAAACACCTCTTTTGTTTCTTTTTGTTTTATGTTCTTGTGTGCTCCTGCATCATTCGATAGCTGATTTCAGCGAGGAATAATGGAGGTAGATCGTATGAGTCTGGACGTCCGCTTCCAGGTCCTTATTGCCTTATTCTTTTTTCATGCCTGTATCTTCCTTGAATCCGTGAAGTGGTGACCCGCGGTGGCTGTCAACACGGTAAAGAATGTCGTATTTGGCTAAAGAAATAACAAGCGTGGTTCACTGTGGAAGGTGCTTGAAGAAGAAAACTATGAAGGCCTTTTGATTACAAAGAAAGATTTAATTATGTTTAATGGATTTGGGTTTTAGTCGGTTAGTAAGCTCAAGCTCATTTCAGTTTTAAGGTGTTTTAGTGGGAGACTTGGGAATAGAGATTCTATTTCAAACATATGGTTATGGGGCCAAGCACCAATATCCGATGGTATTTTGGAAAATATTTTTCGACTTTTTCAAACAAGAAATCATTTCCTTCAATTTGAGCATAGTTTTTCGTTGATTAGGAAATTTTTTTTTGTTGACTAATTTTTCTAGATAAAATGTTTTTTAAAATGAGAAAAATGTTTTTCCGGAAAATATTTTCCACGGTGCAGTTCGGCTACATTCAGAAATGGGCTTAATAAAACACAGTGAAAAGGGGGTTCAAATCAGTCTTCATGAGATTGGGCTTAGGGCTAAACGTTGTTATAATAAAACTAGGCTTGAAGAGCCTGTGTCTAAAAGAGGGCTTTGTGTGACAAATCCCAACTTGTGACCATAGCCCAGACCTACAAAATCCAATGCTGGCTCACATACTGACCGGGCTCAAGGGCCCGACCCATGCTCCTTCTAGTAAATAATAGAAGATAATAATAATAAATAAAATCCAAAAAATATAATAAAATAAAAAATGGAAAACTCGATTGGGAAAATAAACCTTGATTTGATCGTTAGGTTAGATTTTAGTATTATAATTAATTTAGTTTCATTTAGATAGTACATACATGGTGTAGGGAAATTCATGATTCTCTAGTTTAGTTTTAAATAGTTTAGTTTATTTAGAGGTAGAACTCAATTTGAACTAAACTTATGGGAATTGCTATCCTAGAGCTTAATAACAAGGCCATGTTATATTTTTTTGCCTGTCTCATATTGGATTACTTTACTACAATTTACTTTTTATTCAATTTGTCATTATTATCTTTGATGAATTAATTGTATTTCTTTTATATTATTTTTCAATGTAGGTTACCATTTTTTTATGATCAGTTTAAAAAAAAAAATTGCATGGGCACTTAGCGGACAAAATCCTCAGAATTTATAATTTGGTAGAAAGACTACTTAGGCGCCTTTGCTATAAAATAATCAAATTTAGGAACCAAAAGAGCACTGCTTCTTTAATTTATAATCAGGTTTCGGATTCTAAATTTCTGATTGTATAGGAAGTGAGGTATATTCTCATTTTTCATTTGGTTTCTATCCAATCCCAATAGGTCAATAGCGAAGCCAACATTAACAAGGTAAGGGTTTGGGAGAACCACATTGGTCCCTCATTCGACATTATCTTTAAAACCATATGTTTCCTAGTTGCGATGCAGAAAGAGTGACGTGACGGAGTTTTTGTGCATGAAGTGTGCTTTTCACAATGAGTGCATTTATGTTGGTAGATTGAAACTTCGTATATTTTCCATCTTTAGAGTTGTCAACGAGAAAGGTTGTATAGAGCCAAACATTCGCATGACGTGTGTCTTGCGAAACATTTGCATTCTGTGGATTAATTATTTGTATATTCAATCAGAACTTGAAAATAAATCTTCCCCTACTTCACATTGCAGTAACAATGAAACCCAGCAGTTACCTAGAGTCGTTCTAATGAACCAATCAGCTAATTCAACTTTGCTAAGAAGTGTTAGATGCCGCAGCGGCATCCTACCTGCCAATTGGCTCACTTTATCGTGTGAAAAATAGTTTTGACCAATATTTGCTCTTTATCAAAAACACAAATTCTCGGTTTTTAGATATGCCATATGGCTGCATTCGATACTTTTGTTGTGCCATGAAAAGACCCTCCTTAGGTAAGTGAATACTGAGCCCATAAAATACATATGTTCATCGGACTTTATTTTACTCCATCACTAATTCAAGGAAATATCTTTTATTGGTTGGTTAAAAATATGGATATTATACTTCACAGAGTTAATTAGAAAAAAAGTGTAGATGAAGTTTATTTTGTAATTTAGTAAGCACAAGAAGGAATGGAGAAAAATATGGCCCTTACCCCACTGATCTTATGGACTAGTAATATAAAGCATAAGTCACCCGATGAAAGACCCAAATGTGAAGCTTATTTCGGTTGGCAGTGTGTGGAATTAAATACATGTCATGCGTATAATTGGCACACAAAAATTTCGTTCTAGGCAAAACAATGGAATTGCCCAAGAAAAATATTCAACCAAGTTGGACAAACTATATCCTCGAACTCAAAGACAAGATAGCTCCCTAATCTCAAAGACATCACAAACATACGGTAGACGGAAGAGACCATTTTTACATCTGGTTGCTGAGTTATATATAAAAGCTCTCTAAAGCTAAAATACGCACACATATCTATCACAACACATCGATATATGTATTAGTAACTTAAGTATTCTCATCTCCCACTACTGAATATTGACATGTCATGGTCTTCCATGCTATCCGTGTACCTAGTGTTCATGGGCCCACTAATATCCATACACACATCGGTCCTCTCTCTTGGCAAATGAACCATCTCTTGTTGATTCACATTTGTATGACCGTCGCCAGTAAGGTCAACCATTGTTCTGAGTCCCTCTAATTCAATTGCTACTTCCTTCATGGTTGGTCTCTCCTCTCCTTTTATTGTCAAGCATCTCTTTGCAAGATTGGCAACTTTCCTCACCTGCTCATTGATTCCTTCATTTGCAATAACTTCCTCAACAATCTGAAACAATTTGCCGTTTTCTAGCGATGAAAGAAAGTACATTGCCAAGCTCCTCTCTTCTTCCGGTCGGTCAAGTGAAAGTGCCTTCTTCCCTGTCAATAGCTCAACTAGTACGACCCCAAAGCTGTAAACATCACTTTTTTCTATCAATTGGCTTGTGTGCAAGTATTCAGGGTCTAAGTACCCCCATGTTCCCTGAACCATAGTGAACAATTGCGTTTGATCAAGTGGGATTAATCTTGAAGCTCCGAAGTCAGAAACTTTTGCAGTGTAATTCGCATCCAAAAGGATGTTTGCTGACTTGACATCTCGATGGATAATGGGAATGGAAGCTGCCGAGTGCAAGTAAGAGAGGACTTCAGCAGTTTCCGATGCAATTCTCAATCGGGTCTTCCAAGACAATTTTGATAATTTGCTTGGGTTGTGGATGTGATCAAAGAGAGTTCCATTGCTAACAAATTCGTACACTAATAAAGGCACCTTTGTCTCCAAACAACATCCCAAAAGTTTGACCACATTCCGATGATTAATTTGGGAAAGCACGATGACTTCATTGATGAACTGTTCAATTTGGCTCCGATCCATGAACTTGGACTTCTTAATTGCAACTACCATATCATTGGGTAACGATCCTTTATAAACAGTACCATATCCTCCTCGGCCGACTATTCTACTCTCATTATAATTGTTGGTGGCCTTCTCTAGCTCTTCAGCGCTAAAGATTTTTGCAGCTTTTGTGGTTTTGTCTGGTTCATTTAATTGTTGCTGCAAAAGCAAGCCCCCATTTTGCTTGAAGTATTGTTCTTTCAACCTAATGAGCTTCATTTTCTTGTGTCCGAAATATAGAAAGCCTATACTGAATAGCAGCGCTATTATGGCTCCAGTAACACCTGTATACAACACCGTTTTCATTCATTGACCATATTATTAATTGCACAGTAAATCATCCCACCATGTAAAAGCAGCCACACTTTGAAAATTTCTGCAGAATTATATCACGAGGTTTCCTCGAAAACCTTAGTGGCTTTGGGACAATTTGAGTCTGAATTAGGACAATGGATTTGGTTAAGCTAATCTACCAAAACACGCACGCACACACGGAGAGAACTTCCATGGCCCATAAAGAATGTCATCAATTTAACAGGTTTAAATCAATGTGAAAGAAATAATAAACACAAGAATAGGTATTTTCTTTTCCCATGGCACTACAGTATACTTGCGTATAGTTTTCTAGGTCTTACTCAACCAAATTTGCATAATTTAATGCATGCATGTATAGAGATATTTTCGTTGAACTAAGCATACGTCTAAATAACTCGATGCAAGTCCTGTCTCTATAATTTGCTGTATCCCTTGTGATGACACAAATGGGAAGGACTAGTAGCTTAGAAGAAAATTTTGAAAATGGGTTAGTATAACTTCCTCTTTTACTCATGTCATCTCCTTGAATATATGTTGTCAAATCAATAGTAATTAACTTGCTATTTGAATAATATCGTGGTAAATATGGCTTGTGTAACAAATAGAAAAGTTGTATAGGTCGTGCATCACACATAAAAGAAAGATGAAATAACCTATTGAACCACTTCTATCGGTTCTTAGATGCTAATCAAAACACGAGAGAGAAAGGAACAAGTTTGACTTTAAGGAGGAAAAGAGGAAAAGAAAAGGCACATGCAAATTCACAATTGAATCAATCACCTTCTTCGTTTTACCGCTCACTGCATTTAAGAAAAGAGAACTCCAGAAAAAGAAGCAATTGAGCATGTACTTGGGGAACGCAGTGAGGTGGGGCAGGACAAGGGCGGGGTTTACGTCCCCGTCCCCCGTCCCCTGCCCCCAACTTAAAACTAGTACCATACCCATTTCATGCCTCATGTAGGACAAGTTTCTTTATCTCATCACCATTCTCGCGATAATATCAAAGTTTAAAAGCAAAAAAAAAAGAAATAAAGATAAGCACAATTCATGATTATAAGAAGATAGAAATGACGTAAAGAGGAAATGAATGAAAGAATGTGCCAAAGGCAGGAAAAAGATAATAACGGCGTGCAAAAATGGTTTAAATATTTTGAGCCAACTGCACGCCACGTTTGGGATTACTATCAAAGTTAGTCCTTTATTTTGGCACGCTTGGAAGTTTTGGCCAGAATTGAGTAAAATCCTTACAGTTTGTGCAAAATCAAGCCGTGTTTATTATTTAAAGTTCTCAAGGTTAAATGAGGAGATAACGTAGGAAATAACACTTCAAATAGAAAATCTCAGGAGGAGTAAAGAAAGAGTAAAAGGAAAAGAAGGCTAGCCATATGCATTCCTCACATTGGCCTGGAAGGGGAGCAAAAAGATATTACCTGGCCCCGAAATCCATTCATCATGCATGGGTTTTCAATCATTATATGGGGCTAAGAAGTAAGGAAGGATATCCTCTTGGATTGATAAAATAGCCATCCCTAAGCTTGCTTCCCCACCAGTTTTCGCCCACACGAGTGCTCGGCAAAGAGCCACCAACCACTCTTGCGAACAAAAACCTATATGCTGTGAAATTGGAGGATGCTCACCTCTCGCGTGACGACAAATCTCTGGTTGCCTGAGACAGGTGACCTCCCTCTAATCGAATACCGAAGGTTGCACACACCGTAAAATAGTGGGTTTTCAGACACATTACTGACACTAATATTCGCGACGTGATTTCAATTGTTGGAAGAAGTTTTTACCTTTATACAAAGCCCAATGTCACCACATCAAAAGACACTCGAAGAGTACAGATATTGAAAGAGGAAACTTAATCTATTTTTGAATTTTAAGGAAGCTCAATTGTGATGCACTTAGTAACGTGTAATGTACTCAATGTATCAGATAATGTCATTTATCTTCTGCATAGAAACTTCAGTGAGAAGGATTTTTAAAGTTTCATTTTGAATTTTTCCAATCAAGGACCGTGGAAGAAAAATTGAGCGAAATTGTGAATAGTTAATCTTCTCCTACAACAAAAAGAAATCAAATTATATATTCTCAAAATAACCTTAGAACTTACCAACCAAAATCTCCATCAAATGTGATGAATTAGCGGTGCACACTTGTCCATCTCCACCGCCCTTCATGCCATTACGGTGATAACCCTTTGGGCATGAACATGTATAACTCCCGTCAACATTATGGCATTTTCCTTGACATGGGTAATTCTTTGGATCCGCACATTCATCTATATCTATGCAAATTAAACACACATATCAAAAGGTATCTAATCTTCTAAGATCATTTAATAAAAAGGATAAGTTAACATTATGTTATCAACATACCATGACAACCAGTCTCAAGGTAAGGATTGCCTCGGTACCCTTTTGAACAAGTACACTTGTACCCAGATCCGTTTTTGGCGTCAGTGCAAGCAGTGTTGTTTTTGCACATGTAGCTCGTGCTATTCTTCTTGGCGTCCTCGCATGTTTGATTTCCTATTGCCCAATCGAGAATTAGAGTGGACTTATTAGATTTAAGCTCCTTAAGATCGCCAACCGAGAAGTTGTATGAGCCAATTTCTGCGACAAAGACAGAGCTGCAAGGATTGAAATCCACGACATCGAAAGGATTAACGTTCCAAAAGTTGATTCCGTAGCCGAAGGAATTCTTAGGGATGCTTGTCTGACAGCAACCAATACCCAAACACGACCCGTTGCTGACATCCGAAACATTGCCGCACGAAGTCATACACCCGAAAGAGAACTTCCCTTTGACGTCATGGAAGGTTGCCCACGTGTCGCAACCGACGGCGGTGAACTTGTTCTTAGTGCTGGATATGGGGAAGATAGCTAGGCTTAGAACCGCATAACTGCTTGACACAATTTTCCCGGAAGAGTTATAGCAGACTCGATTGGTTGAAACATTTACTCGTATCTCGTGGTCCTCAAGAGAAATATCAAGTATTTGCAAGTCAGATGAGTTACCATCTCTTCTATTCATGTAAGGTATGGGAGGATCGGTAGAGTCATCACAAACGACTCTAAATGAGGGAGGATCGATGCGGCAATGGGGATCACTGTCGTTCGATCCGAAGGGGTATGGAATAGAGAGGTTTCCGCAAGTACTTCGACATCCAGGCTTCGTCATTGAATCGACAGCTTCTGTCATGCGATTGTGGTATCGACCCAGAAAAGCCCCAATAACCACAACTCTCAGGAGAAGCTTATGGAAGACCATGTTTCTTCCTTCAACTCTCTTCAAATATTCTTTTGTTTTGATGAATTAATTTGATGGGTTCGGGGGAATATAAGGAGAAGAAAGATGGCTTTCTTCATTTTTTTTTTGCGGGGGGGAGGGGGAGTGGGGGAAGGGGACGTCAGCTGGTCCTATCCACTTGCATGAGACGATTCCATGATAATTGCTCAAGTAACTGTAGCATTGTGAGCCAAAGATTGGAGTACCCTAGTCACAAAATGAGCTGCTCTATCACGTCATAACGGCGAAAATAAACATATTCTCTGTTGAAATTTCCCCCAAAAAGTTTTAGCTAGAGGTAGCATCTGATTTGCACATCGTGTTATAAAGCTAAGGTAGGACACTTCACAGGAATTAATTTCTTGAATCTGTTTAAAATTTCACAGACCACATGAGCCAAAACTTGAAAATAACATAAGTTTATGAGGAATCACATTGAACGAAATCTTGAAATTACAATTTAAGATCACAGAAAAATTATAAACAAAAAACATAGGTTCATCGTGCAAATTCATGTTTTTACCTCGGTCAACATCGTCCGTGAAATTCTCAGAAAAGTGTCTTTAGTAAAAAGACATGCTGTCGGGTCCACCTTCGAAAGGCACACCAAAATTGGCACTTTTTTATTATTGGAATTTCATACGAAACTATTTGAAATTTAACCGATATGGAGATAGCTTTTATAAAGTCTCTTGTCGACATGTTCCTACTTTAATTCTTTAATAACAACTATAGAGTAAAGTTATATGACGACAGTACCATTTTTACCTTATTATATTTGGCGAAGAAAACTTCTAACTATTTAGCTATATCTACCAAGGAAGTTGAGAAATTAATATTAAACAAACTATCTTATTTATCAAGAATCCTAGTTAGCGATGGCTTATTTGCCCCCGCAAGGATGGAGTGATAGAAGTTTTTCTTTTTCTTTTGTTTCGTTTCGAGTTTAGTTAGCTTCATTACACACGAGCAACCTAAATCCTTAGTACAAGTCTCTATTCACGTTTTAAATCAATCTGGAAATTCCTAGAACCAATTGTAACGTCACAACATGAATCACGTTCTTGATAAAAGAAAACCTCGAATTCAGGATCGGCCAAATCATTAAAGCTCACAGGCCTTTAAGTCGTGGAGACATCAACTGGCCATGCAAGTGGCTGCTTGGCTTTTCAGGTCAAGGTCAAGGTCGCATCGCATGGCATTCGGATCGTGGAGAGACATGAGTGGGCTATGCAAGTCATTGCTTTGCTTTTCAGGTCAAGGTCGACGTCAATTACACCTGATGCTTTGGACAAGGAAATGCCACTGAATATGTCCTTGCTTTAAGCTGAAGGAGCAAATAATAAGATGCTTTTCTCTAGAGAGTTAAAATTAAGAGCGATAGTGATAGATTTTTCACTTGAACTTATCCTGATGTTATCTGGTTAAAATCAGGTATGGCTACATAACGAGAATTTAAAAAAAAGCAAAAATCAGTGGATCTTTTGGTTTTATTGACTGCTACGGCAAATAATGTCTAGGTCAATAATTAATTACAATTAATATTTAAGTATTAACCTAATATATTAATGTTCACATTAGTGGGATAAGTTTTTTTTTTTTAAAATTAAAGTACAGAATAATGAGAATAAAGCTACGTCGCAATGTGGCTATTAAATTTCATTCTAGTCACTTTGCTACTTATATGTTAAGTCCTGTCATCCCAACGTAACATTGAAGCTGTAGAGTCCAATCCATTCAAAACTATCTTTGGTCACCCAAAAAGAAAAAAAAAACCAAGCCTTTTTTCTGTCGTTGTACTCTATTTATAATGGTTGATCAAAAGAAGTCTAACAGTAAGCTCAAGTCGTGGAGTCAACGTCAGCTGGTCCCCGGCCGCTTGCGTGAGACGACTTCCCGATGATTCCTCGGGTGACGAATCCAGTGCAGGTGCATTGCACGTGACATCTTCCCAATGCACGATTCATTTGAGAGTCCATCACTAATATAGACAATTGCTCTAGAACCGTCTTTTTGCAATTCATCAGAAGAACACAAGCTACTCTAAGCCAGAGACTGGAGTACTCTTGTCACAAAATCATATGCTCCATCACGTCCTAAAAACCTTTTAAAGCAATTGTTTTCTGCAATTTGTACGTGTAAAGAAATCCGCAATAATATTTTTCCCCAAGAAGGCAAATTAAGAATTTCTTTTATAAATTTTCAGTATAAGAATATTCAAATATTCATTATAGTGAAAAATTTGTTTCTCCACTTTGAAGTTTAATTTGGTCGCATCATTATTAGTGATTGATCTTTTTTTACTTACTTTAATTTACCATGTGTAATGTGTCATGTAGACATTCATGCCATAATAGTGGAATATCAACAGAGTCCGTATTTATTGATAAAATATGGAAATTGTGTAATGGACAGAAAATAATTTTTTCCTCTATAAACTTTACTTAATTCGGGTTTTGCTAAAATTTTATTTTATTTCTTATATTCATCTATGTTTAAGAACATCATTTAATATGCCTAATGAACCTCCAATATTATTTATTCAACAAATATGAGCCACAATGTTAAGTCGCACTTTATATGTCAATTAGATGCACATATAATCATTGTGAACTACTATTTTAAAAATTTAAATTATTAGTAAAAGGCATGATTTTTAATATTTAAATAATTTAACACTCCCTTTACGATTAAGTTGGATTTTGTATAAGAGTAGAGCGTTGAATTATATGGTAGAGAAGACATATAGAGACCTCAAAGGACTAAACTCAACATGTCGTGTTCTAATATCACGGGGAATTTTGTAAAATTTGTGCCAACTATTCAAACGATTTAATTTATCTGATGAGAACATGATTATTAATATTAAGTACTTTAGTATATATTGCCGTATCCCTCATTTAACAGGGGGCATAAACACAATGGCAACTGGGGGGAAAAACCGTCGTTACATGTCAAAGTCCCTTTTTTTTATTACCCAAAAAGGAGTTCTCAGGTAAGGAATTCCTTTGGCGGTTGAAATGATCATCAAAATAGACTAACGCATTTCAATTATTTTCCTCTCTATCTGTCCGATTTGTAGCAGAATTTTACCCAAAAGCGAAGGACTTTTCCATCAAATCTGATTTGATAGTGCCAATTTCACACAGTGACTCCATATCAATTCATATTTTCTCGTTGTTTTCTCTGTTTTTTCAGCCAAACGATTTAGATCGTCACTCCTAATGGATGAAGAAGTCTTCCTTATCAAAGACAGTATGGGTGAAATGGATTGAAATTATCTTAACTTAGATGAGTCAAGGAGGGGTGAGTTATATAGCATGTCATAATGAGGAAATTAACCATATTCTACGTTAAAATTTCCAACAAAATTTTTTTTGCTAGAGGAAGCAACAGGTTTTGCAAATCATGGATAGGCTAAGGTAGGACAATTCACATTAATCAAATTCTATTATCTATTTAGAATTTCACAGACCACATGAGCTAAAATTTGAAAATAACATAAGTTTTTGAGGGATTGCGTTGAATGAAGTTTGAAATTACAAATTAAGATCACAGAATAATTATAAAGAAGACATTGGTTCATGGTGCAAATTTATGTTTTAACCCAGTCAACATTTTTGGTGGAATTTTTGGAGAAGAATCTTTGGTAAAAAGACATGCTTTATGGTCCACCATCGAGAGGCACACCTTTTTTCATGGAATTTTCATACGAAACTTTTTGAAATTTGACACACAATAGAGACAGCTTTAATAAAGTCCCTTTGTCAATATATTACTACTTTAATTCTATGATAGGAGTTGTAGGGTATAGTTCTGTGATGACAGTACCGTTTTCCCCATATAATATTTGGCCAAAAAACTTTAATCATTGTGCTATATCTACCAAGTTGAGAAATCAACATTAATTAAACTATCTTCTTTATTGAGAATTGTAGTTTTACTTTTTTCTTTTTCTTCATTCCATTTCGAGTTAAGTTAGCTTTGTTACACACGAACAAATTGAATCCATAGTGCAAGTCTCTATTTAAGTTTCAAATCAGCTTGAACATTCTTACAATGGATTGTAATATGACAACGTGAATTGCAACCGAACCTCGGATTCGGGATCGGCCAGATAATTAAAGCTTACAGGCCTTTGAATGGTAGAGACATCAGTTGGCCACGCAAGTCGCTGCTTGGCTTTTCAGGTCAAGGTCAACTCCGTATCGCAGGTGTGTTCGGATCGTGGAGATATGAGTTGGCTATGCAAGTCGTTGCTTTGCTTTTCGGGTCAAGATCGACATCAATTGCATCCAATGCTTCGGACAAGGAACAGCACTGAGTATATCTTTGTTTTAAGCTGAAGCAGCAAAGGAAGTTGCTTTTCTTTATAGAGTTTAAGTCTAGAGAAATGGTGATGGAGATTTTACTTTAATTCTTTCAAATGTTATTTAGTTAAAATCAGGTGTGGCTACTAAAGGGGAAAAGAAAAAAGGAGGAAAATCATAGGATCTTATTAGTTTTATTAACTGCTACAACAAAGTATGTATAGGTTAATAGACTATACACAAATTGTTATTTAAGCATTAACCTAATCAATCAATGTTACTATTAGGGGCGTAAGTTTCTTCTTTCTAATTAATGTAAAAAGTAGCGAGAATAAAGATCATCACTCCTAGCAGACGCCAAAATGAATCAGATCATCACTCCTAGCAGATGAAGAAGTCCTCCTCATCAAGGATAGTAAGGGTAAAATGGATTTGTATGAATCTTGGAGACTATCTTAACTGTAGATGAAATAATGGGTGGTGACTTACATATTATGTCATAACCATGCAAATTAACATATTTTACATAAAAAATATCCTATCGAAAATTTTATCCAAAGGAAACAAACCGTTTGGCCATTCAAGTCATTGCTTTGCTTTTCAGGTCAAGGTCAATGTCAAGCATGCATCGTCCTCTTTGAACGGTAGCCAGCCAAGTAGAAGGCATTTATGATTTCACCCTATCCACTTGCCCAGAAGTGGGAGGCTATTATATCTACATACATGGTAGTGAAGTTTTGATGAGAACCGAAGTTTTGATGTGATATTTATTTTCACCGGTGTGGGCTCCCAAATTCCCAGGCATGTCTTTTTCTTCCTAGTGCACAAATGGTCTTGTCAAGGCTCCTTTAGTAGAGAGAGAGATGTGGCGTGTGTATTGGGGGGGGTGGCGGTGTGGTGGGAAGTCGCTTTTCTTAAGAGAGTAAAAATCAAGAGCAATAGTGACGGGTATTTTACCTTAGTTTTTCCTAATGTTATTTAGTTAAAATCAGGCACGGCTACTAGATAGAAAACGAAAAGATCAAAGGATTCTTTTAGTATTATTAATTGCTACAGCATCAATTAGCGCTACCGTTAGCTGGATAACAATGACTCCATATAAGTTCATATGCTTTTGTTGTTTTCTATTTTTGTTAGCCAAATGATTCAGATAATCACTCCCTATAGACTAAGAAGTCCCCTTTATCAAGGACACTAAGGGTGAAATGGATTCGAATGAATCTTGGCAATTGTCTAACTGTGGATGAAATAAGGAGTGGTGAGTTATATATCTTGTCATATGGATCAATTTCTTGTATCTATTTAGAAGTTCACAATCCACATGAACCAAAATTTGTAAACAACATAATGCTGAGAGGGATCATGTTGAATGGAAGCTTGAAATTACAGATTAAGATCGCATAATTAATAATAACACTAACAACAACAACAACAACAACAACAACAACAACAACATAGGTTCATCATGCAAATTTATGTTTCCACCTCAGTCCACATCGTTGGTGGAATTTATAAAAAATATCTTTAGTAAAAAGACATGCTATATGACCCACCTTCGATAGGCACACCAAAATTGACACCTTTTTCACGAAAGTTCATGCGAAATTGGCTGATATTTAACATAGAGACAGCTTTTACAGAGTCTCTTGTCGATATATTGCTAATTTATATCTCTAATAACAGCTCAACGATGACAGAACCATGAAGAAGAATTTCATTAACTAATGTTCTCTTTGGAGGGGAGGCAATGTCTCGTTAAAGAGATAGTCTTTGTCCACCCTTTACTTTAATAAATTCAGCAAAGCAAACTTTAATTATTTTGCTATATACACCAAGGAAATTGAGAAATTAATATTAATCAAACTATATTTTTTATCAAAAATCCTACTTTTACTTTTTTTCTTCGATTCATTTCGAATTAAGTTAGTTTCGTTACACACGAATATATTGGATCCTTAGTACAAGCATCTATTCACATTTGAAATCAATTTGGAAATTTCTAGGACTGATTGTAACATCACAACGTGAATCGCGTTCCTGATAAAAGCAAACCTCGGATTCGGAATTGGCCGAATCATTGAAAGCTTATAGGCCTTCAGATCGTGGAGACATCAGCTGGCCACGCAAGTCGCTGCTCGGCTTTTCAGGTCAAGGTCAACGTCGTGTCACATGGTGTTCGGATTGTACAGATATGAGTTGGCTACGCAAGTCCTTGCTTTGCTTTTCAGGTCTAGGTCGTTTTCAATTGCGTCTTGATGCTTTGGACAAGGAATAACACTGAATATATCCTCGTTTTAAGCTGAAGGAACAAATAACAAGTTGCTTTCCTTTAGAGCGCCAAAATCAAGAGCAATAGTGATTGATCTTTCACTTTTAACTTTTCCTGATGTTATCTTGTTAAAATCAGGTATGGCTACAAAACGGAAATTTTATTTTTTAAAAAATCAATGTATCTTTTTGTTTTTATTAACTGCTACGGCAAAGTATCTCTAAGTCACAAAACTATACACAAATAATATTTAAGTATTAACCTAATAAATTAATTTTACTATTAGTAGGATAAGTTTCTTTTTCTAATCAAAGTACATAATAGTGAGAATAAAGCTATGTTGCGGTGTGGTGGGGTGCGGAAGTCGCTTTTCTTAAGAGAGTAAAAATCAAGAGCAATAGTGACGGGTATTTTACCTTAATTTTTCCTAATGTTATTTAGTTAAAATCAGGCACGGCTACTAGATAGAAAACGAAAAGATCAAAGGATTCTTTTAGTATTATTAATTGCTACAGCATCAATTAGCGCTACCGTTAGCTGGATAACAATGACTCCATATAAGTTCATATGCTTTTGTTGTTTTCTATTTTTGTTAGCCAAATGATTCAGATAATCACTCCCTATAGACTAAGAAGTCCCCTTTATCAAGGACACTAAGGGTGAAATGGATTCGAATGAATCTTGGCAATTGTCTAACTGTGGATGAAATAAGGAGTGGTGAGTTATATATCTTGTCATATGGATCAATTTCTTGTATCTATTTAGAAGTTCACAATCCACATGAACCAAAATTTGTAAACAACATAATGCTGAGAGGGATCATGTTGAATGGAAGCTTGAAATTACAGATTAAGATCGCATAATTAATAATAACACTAACAACAACAACAACAACAACAACAACAACAACAACAACAACATAGGTTCATCATGCAAATTTATGTTTCCACCTCAGTCCACATCGTTGGTGGAATTTATAAAAAATATCTTTAGTAAAAAGACATGCTATATGACCCACCTTCGATAGGCACACCAAAATTGACACCTTTTTCACGAAAGTTCATGCGAAATTGGCTGATATTTAACATAGAGACAGCTTTTACAGAGTCTCTTGTCGATATATTGCTAATTTATATCTCTAATAACAGCTCAACGATGACAGAACCATGAAGAAGAATTTCATTAACTAATGTTCTCTTTGGAGGGGAGGCAATGTCTCGTTAAAGAGATAGTCTTTGTCCACCCTTTACTTTAATAAATTCAGCAAAGCAAACTTTAATTATTTTGCTATATACACCAAGGAAATTGAGAAATTAATATTAATCAAACTATATTTTTTATCAAAAATCCTACTTTTACTTTTTTTCTTCGATTCATTTCGAATTAAGTTAGTTTCGTTACACACGAATATATTGGATCCTTAGTACAAGCATCTATTCACATTTGAAATCAATTTGGAAATTTCTAGGACTGATTGTAACATCACAACGTGAATCGCGTTCCTGATAAAAGCAAACCTCGGATTCGGAATTGGCCGAATCATTGAAAGCTTATAGGCCTTCAGATCGTGGAGACATCAGCTGGCCACGCAAGTCGCTGCTCGGCTTTTCAGGTCAAGGTCAACGTCGTGTCACATGGTGTTCGGATTGTACAGATATGAGTTGGCTACGCAAGTCCTTGCTTTGCTTTTCAGGTCTAGGTCGTTTTCAATTGCGTCTTGATGCTTTGGACAAGGAATAACACTGAATATATCCTCGTTTTAAGCTGAAGGAACAAATAACAAGTTGCTTTCCTTTAGAGCGCCAAAATCAAGAGCAATAGTGATTGATCTTTCACTTTTAACTTTTCCTGATGTTATCTTGTTAAAATCAGGTATGGCTACAAAACGGAAATTTTATTTTTTTAAAAAATCAATGTATCTTTTTGTTTTTATTAACTGCTACGGCAAAGTATCTCTAAGTCACAAAACTATACACAAATAATATTTAAGTATTAACCTAATAAATTAATTTTACTATTAGTAGGATAAGTTTCTTTTTCTAATCAAAGTACATAATAGTGAGAATAAAGCTATGTTGCGGTGTGGTGGGGTGCGGAAGTCGCTTTTCTTAAGAGAGTAAAAATCAAGAGCAATAGTGACGGGTATTTTACCTTAATTTTTCCTAATGTTATTTAGTTAAAATCAGGCACGGCTACTAGATAGAAAACGAAAAGATCAAAGGATTCTTTTAGTATTATTAATTGCTACAGCATCAATTAGCGCTACCGTTAGCTGGATAACAATGACTCCATATAAGTTCATATGCTTTTGTTGTTTTCTATTTTTGTTAGCCAAATGATTCAGATAATCACTCCCTATAGACTAAGAAGTCCCCTTTATCAAGGACACTAAGGGTGAAATGGATTCGAATGAATCTTGGCAATTGTCTAACTGTGGATGAAATAAGGAGTGGTGAGTTATATATCTTGTCATATGGATCAATTTCTTGTATCTATTTAGAAGTTCACAATCCACATGAACCAAAATTTGTAAACAACATAATGCTGAGAGGGATCATGTTGAATGGAAGCTTGAAATTACAGATTAAGATCGCATAATTAATAATAACACTAACAACAACAACAACAACAACAACAACAACAACAACAACATAGGTTCATCATGCAAATTTATGTTTCCACCTCAGTCCACATCGTTGGTGGAATTTATAAAAATATCTTTAGTAAAAAGACATGCTATATGACCCACCTTCGATAGGCACACCAAAATTGACACCTTTTTCACGAAAGTTCATGCGAAATTGGCTGATATTTAACATAGAGACAGCTTTTACAGAGTCTCTTGTCGATATATTGCTAATTTATATCTCTAATAACAGCTCAACGATGACAGAACCATGAAGAAGAATTTCATTAACTAATGTTCTCTTTGGAGGGGAGGCAATGTCTCGTTAAAGAGATAGTCTTTGTCCACCCTTTACTTTAATAAATTCAGCAAAGCAAACTTTAATTATTTTGCTATATACACCAAGGAAATTGAGAAATTAATATTAATCAAACTATATTTTTTATCAAAAATCCTACTTTTACTTTTTTTCTTCGATTCATTTCGAATTAAGTTAGTTTCGTTACACACGAATATATTGGATCCTTAGTACAAGCATCTATTCACATTTGAAATCAATTTGGAAATTTCTAGGACTGATTGTAACATCACAACGTGAATCGCGTTCCTGATAAAAGCAAACCTCGGATTCGGAATTGGCCGAATCATTGAAAGCTTATAGGCCTTCAGATCGTGGAGACATCAGCTGGCCACGCAAGTCGCTGCTCGGCTTTTCAGGTCAAGGTCAACGTCGTGTCACATGGTGTTCGGATTGTACAGATATGAGTTGGCTACGCAAGTCCTTGCTTTGCTTTTCAGGTCTAGGTCGTTTTCAATTGCGTCTTGATGCTTTGGACAAGGAATAACACTGAATATATCCTCGTTTTAAGCTGAAGGAACAAATAACAAGTTGCTTTCCTTTAGAGCGCCAAAATCAAGAGCAATAGTGATTGATCTTTCACTTTTAACTTTTCCTGATGTTATCTTGTTAAAATCAGGTATGGCTACAAAACGGAAATTTTATTTTTTAAAAAATCAATGTATCTTTTTGTTTTTATTAACTGCTACGGCAAAGTATCTCTAAGTCACAAAACTATACACAAATAATATTTAAGTATTAACCTAATAAATTAATTTTACTATTAGTAGGATAAGTTTCTTTTTCTAATCAAAGTACATAATAGTGAGAATAAAGCTATGTTGCGGTGTGGTGGGGTGCGGAAGTCGCTTTTCTTAAGAGAGTAAAAATCAAGAGCAATAGTGACGGGTATTTTACCTTAATTTTTCCTAATGTTATTTAGTTAAAATCAGGCACGGCTACTAGATAGAAAACGAAAAGATCAAAGGATTCTTTTAGTATTATTAATTGCTACAGCATCAATTAGCGCTACCGTTAGCTGGATAACAATGACTCCATATAAGTTCATATGCTTTTGTTGTTTTCTATTTTTGTTAGCCAAATGATTCAGATAATCACTCCCTATAGACTAAGAAGTCCCCTTTATCAAGGACACTAAGGGTGAAATGGATTCGAATGAATCTTGGCAATTGTCTAACTGTGGATGAAATAAGGAGTGGTGAGTTATATATCTTGTCATATGGATCAATTTCTTGTATCTATTTAGAAGTTCACAATCCACATGAACCAAAATTTGTAAACAACATAATGCTGAGAGGGATCATGTTGAATGGAAGCTTGAAATTACAGATTAAGATCGCATAATTAATAATAACACTAACAACAACAACAACAACAACAACAACAACAACAACAACATAGGTTCATCATGCAAATTTATGTTTCCACCTCAGTCCACATCGTTGGTGGAATTTATAAAAAATATCTTTAGTAAAAAGACATGCTATATGACCCACCTTCGATAGGCACACCAAAATTGACACCTTTTTCACGAAAGTTCATGCGAAATTGGCTGATATTTAACATAGAGACAGCTTTTACAGAGTCTCTTGTCGATATATTGCTAATTTATATCTCTAATAACAGCTCAACGATGACAGAACCATGAAGAAGAATTTCATTAACTAATGTTCTCTTTGGAGGGGAGGCAATGTCTCGTTAAAGAGATAGTCTTTGTCCACCCTTTACTTTAATAAATTCAGCAAAGCAAACTTTAATTATTTTGCTATATACACCAAGGAAATTGAGAAATTAATATTAATCAAACTATATTTTTTATCAAAAATCCTACTTTTACTTTTTTTCTTCGATTCATTTCGAATTAAGTTAGTTTCGTTACACACGAATATATTGGATCCTTAGTACAAGCATCTATTCACATTTGAAATCAATTTGGAAATTTCTAGGACTGATTGTAACATCACAACGTGAATCGCGTTCCTGATAAAAGCAAACCTCGGATTCGGAATTGGCCGAATCATTGAAAGCTTATAGGCCTTCAGATCGTGGAGACATCAGCTGGCCACGCAAGTCGCTGCTCGGCTTTTCAGGTCAAGGTCAACGTCGTGTCACATGGTGTTCGGATTGTACAGATATGAGTTGGCTACGCAAGTCCTTGCTTTGCTTTTCAGGTCTAGGTCGTTTTCAATTGCGTCTTGATGCTTTGGACAAGGAATAACACTGAATATATCCTCGTTTTAAGCTGAAGGAACAAATAACAAGTTGCTTTCCTTTAGAGCGCCAAAATCAAGAGCAATAGTGATTGATCTTTCACTTTTAACTTTTCCTGATGTTATCTTGTTAAAATCAGGTATGGCTACAAAACGGAAATTTTATTTTTTTAAAAATCAATGTATCTTTTGTTTTTATTAACTGCTACGGCAAAGTATCTCTAAGTCACAAAACTATACACAAATAATATTTAAGTATTAACCTAATAAATTAATTTTACTATTAGTAGGATAAGTTTCTTTTTCTAATCAAAGTACATAATAGTGAGAATAAAGCTATGTTGCGGTGTGGTGGGGTGCGGAAGTCGCTTTTCTTAAGAGAGTAAAAATCAAGAGCAATAGTGACGGGTATTTTACCTTAATTTTTCCTAATGTTATTTAGTTAAAATCAGGCACGGCTACTAGATAGAAAACGAAAAGATCAAAGGATTCTTTTAGTATTATTAATTGCTACAGCATCAATTAGCGCTACCGTTAGCTGGATAACAATGACTCCATATAAGTTCATATGCTTTTGTTGTTTTCTATTTTTGTTAGCCAAATGATTCAGATAATCACTCCCTATAGACTAAGAAGTCCCCTTTATCAAGGACACTAAGGGTGAAATGGATTCGAATGAATCTTGGCAATTGTCTAACTGTGGATGAAATAAGGAGTGGTGAGTTATATATCTTGTCATATGGATCAATTTCTTGTATCTATTTAGAAGTTCACAATCCACATGAACCAAAATTTGTAAACAACATAATGCTGAGAGGGATCATGTTGAATGGAAGCTTGAAATTACAGATTAAGATCGCATAATTAATAATAACACTAACAACAACAACAACAACAACAACAACAACAACAACAACATAGGTTCATCATGCAAATTTATGTTTCCACCTCAGTCCACATCGTTGGTGGAATTTATAAAAAATATCTTTAGTAAAAAGACATGCTATATGACCCACCTTCGATAGGCACACCAAAATTGACACCTTTTTCACGAAAGTTCATGCGAAATTGGCTGATATTTAACATAGAGACAGCTTTTACAGAGTCTCTTGTCGATATATTGCTAATTTATATCTCTAATAACAGCTCAACGATGACAGAACCATGAAGAAGAATTTCATTAACTAATGTTCTCTTTGGAGGGGAGGCAATGTCTCGTTAAAGAGATAGTCTTTGTCCACCCTTTACTTTAATAAATTCAGCAAAGCAAACTTTAATTATTTTGCTATATACACCAAGGAAATTGAGAAATTAATATTAATCAAACTATATTTTTTATCAAAAATCCTACTTTTACTTTTTTTCTTCGATTCATTTCGAATTAAGTTAGTTTCGTTACACACGAATATATTGGATCCTTAGTACAAGCATCTATTCACATTTGAAATCAATTTGGAAATTTCTAGGACTGATTGTAACATCACAACGTGAATCGCGTTCCTGATAAAAGCAAACCTCGGATTCGGAATTGGCCGAATCATTGAAAGCTTATAGGCCTTCAGATCGTGGAGACATCAGCTGGCCACGCAAGTCGCTGCTCGGCTTTTCAGGTCAAGGTCAACGTCGTGTCACATGGTGTTCGGATTGTACAGATATGAGTTGGCTACGCAAGTCCTTGCTTTGCTTTTCAGGTCTAGGTCGTTTTCAATTGCGTCTTGATGCTTTGGACAAGGAATAACACTGAATATATCCTCGTTTTAAGCTGAAGGAACAAATAACAAGTTGCTTTCCTTTAGAGCGCCAAAATCAAGAGCAATAGTGATTGATCTTTCACTTTTAACTTTTCCTGATGTTATCTTGTTAAAATCAGGTATGGCTACAAAACGGAAATTTTATTTTTTAAAAAATCAATGTATCTTTTTGTTTTTATTAACTGCTACGGCAAAGTATCTCTAAGTCACAAAACTATACACAAATAATATTTAAGTATTAACCTAATAAATTAATTTTACTATTAGTAGGATAAGTTTCTTTTTCTAATCAAAGTACATAATAGTGAGAATAAAGCTATGTTGCGGTGTGGTGGGGTGCGGAAGTCGCTTTTCTTAAGAGAGTAAAAATCAAGAGCAATAGTGACGGGTATTTTACCTTAATTTTTCCTAATGTTATTTAGTTAAAATCAGGCACGGCTACTAGATAGAAAACGAAAAGATCAAAGGATTCTTTTAGTATTATTAATTGCTACAGCATCAATTAGCGCTACCGTTAGCTGGATAACAATGACTCCATATAAGTTCATATGCTTTTGTTGTTTTCTATTTTTGTTAGCCAAATGATTCAGATAATCACTCCCTATAGACTAAGAAGTCCCCTTTATCAAGGACACTAAGGGTGAAATGGATTCGAATGAATCTTGGCAATTGTCTAACTGTGGATGAAATAAGGAGTGGTGAGTTATATATCTTGTCATATGGATCAATTTCTTGTATCTATTTAGAAGTTCACAATCCACATGAACCAAAATTTGTAAACAACATAATGCTGAGAGGGATCATGTTGAATGGAAGCTTGAAATTACAGATTAAGATCGCATAATTAATAATAACACTAACAACAACAACAACAACAACAACAACAACAACAACAACATAGGTTCATCATGCAAATTTATGTTTCCACCTCAGTCCACATCGTTGGTGGAATTTATAAAAATATCTTTAGTAAAAAGACATGCTATATGACCCACCTTCGATAGGCACACCAAAATTGACACCTTTTTCACGAAAGTTCATGCGAAATTGGCTGATATTTAACATAGAGACAGCTTTTACAGAGTCTCTTGTCGATATATTGCTAATTTATATCTCTAATAACAGCTCAACGATGACAGAACCATGAAGAAGAATTTCATTAACTAATGTTCTCTTTGGAGGGGAGGCAATGTCTCGTTAAAGAGATAGTCTTTGTCCACCCTTTACTTTAATAAATTCAGCAAAGCAAACTTTAATTATTTTGCTATATACACCAAGGAAATTGAGAAATTAATATTAATCAAACTATATTTTTTATCAAAAATCCTACTTTTACTTTTTTTCTTCGATTCATTTCGAATTAAGTTAGTTTCGTTACACACGAATATATTGGATCCTTAGTACAAGCATCTATTCACATTTGAAATCAATTTGGAAATTTCTAGGACTGATTGTAACATCACAACGTGAATCGCGTTCCTGATAAAAGCAAACCTCGGATTCGGAATTGGCCGAATCATTGAAAGCTTATAGGCCTTCAGATCGTGGAGACATCAGCTGGCCACGCAAGTCGCTGCTCGGCTTTTCAGGTCAAGGTCAACGTCGTGTCACATGGTGTTCGGATTGTACAGATATGAGTTGGCTACGCAAGTCCTTGCTTTGCTTTTCAGGTCTAGGTCGTTTTCAATTGCGTCTTGATGCTTTGGACAAGGAATAACACTGAATATATCCTCGTTTTAAGCTGAAGGAACAAATAACAAGTTGCTTTCCTTTAGAGCGCCAAAATCAAGAGCAATAGTGATTGATCTTTCACTTTTAACTTTTCCTGATGTTATCTTGTTAAAATCAGGTATGGCTACAAAACGGAAATTTTATTTTTTTAAAAATCAATGTATCTTTTGTTTTTATTAACTGCTACGGCAAAGTATCTCTAAGTCACAAAACTATACACAAATAATATTTAAGTATTAACCTAATAAATTAATTTTACTATTAGTAGGATAAGTTTCTTTTTCTAATCAAAGTACATAATAGTGAGAATAAAGCTATGTTGCGGTGTGGTGGGGTGCGGAAGTCGCTTTTCTTAAGAGAGTAAAAATCAAGAGCAATAGTGACGGGTATTTTACCTTAATTTTTCCTAATGTTATTTAGTTAAAATCAGGCACGGCTACTAGATAGAAAACGAAAAGATCAAAGGATTCTTTTAGTATTATTAATTGCTACAGCATCAATTAGCGCTACCGTTAGCTGGATAACAATGACTCCATATAAGTTCATATGCTTTTGTTGTTTTCTATTTTTGTTAGCCAAATGATTCAGATAATCACTCCCTATAGACTAAGAAGTCCCCTTTATCAAGGACACTAAGGGTGAAATGGATCGAATGAATCTTGGCAATTGTCTAACTGTGGATGAAATAAGGAGTGGTGAGTTATATATCTTGTCATATGGATCAATTTCTTGTATCTATTTAGAAGTTCACAATCCACATGAACCAAAATTTGTAAACAACATAATGCTGAGAGGGATCATGTTGAATGGAAGCTTGAAATTACAGATTAAGATCGCATAATTAATAATAACACTAACAACAACAACAACAACAACAACAACAACAACAACAACATAGGTTCATCATGCAAATTTATGTTTCCACCTCAGTCCACATCGTTGGTGGAATTTATAAAAAATATCTTTAGTAAAAAGACATGCTATATGACCCACCTTCGATAGGCACACCAAAATTGACACCTTTTTCACGAAAGTTCATGCGAAATTGGCTGATATTTAACATAGAGACAGCTTTTACAGAGTCTCTTGTCGATATATTGCTAATTTATATCTCTAATAACAGCTCAACGATGACAGAACCATGAAGAAGAATTTCATTAACTAATGTTCTCTTTGGAGGGGAGGCAATGTCTCGTTAAAGAGATAGTCTTTGTCCACCCTTTACTTTAATAAATTCAGCAAAGCAAACTTTAATTATTTTGCTATATACACCAAGGAAATTGAGAAATTAATATTAATCAAACTATATTTTTTATCAAAAATCCTACTTTTACTTTTTTTCTTCGATTCATTTCGAATTAAGTTAGTTTCGTTACACACGAATATATTGGATCCTTAGTACAAGCATCTATTCACATTTGAAATCAATTTGGAAATTTCTAGGACTGATTGTAACATCACAACGTGAATCGCGTTCCTGATAAAAGCAAACCTCGGATTCGGAATTGGCCGAATCATTGAAAGCTTATAGGCCTTCAGATCGTGGAGACATCAGCTGGCCACGCAAGTCGCTGCTCGGCTTTTCAGGTCAAGGTCAACGTCGTGTCACATGGTGTTCGGATTGTACAGATATGAGTTGGCTACGCAAGTCCTTGCTTTGCTTTTCAGGTCTAGGTCGTTTTCAATTGCGTCTTGATGCTTTGGACAAGGAATAACACTGAATATATCCTCGTTTTAAGCTGAAGGAACAAATAACAAGTTGCTTTCCTTTAGAGCGCCAAAATCAAGAGCAATAGTGATTGATCTTTCACTTTTAACTTTTCCTGATGTTATCTTGTTAAAATCAGGTATGGCTACAAAACGGAAATTTTATTTTTTAAAAAATCAATGTATCTTTTTGTTTTTATTAACTGCTACGGCAAAGTATCTCTAAGTCACAAAACTATACACAAATAATATTTAAGTATTAACCTAATAAATTAATTTTACTATTAGTAGGATAAGTTTCTTTTTCTAATCAAAGTACATAATAGTGAGAATAAAGCTATGTTGCGGTGTGGTGGGGTGCGGAAGTCGCTTTTCTTAAGAGAGTAAAAATCAAGAGCAATAGTGACGGGTATTTTACCTTAATTTTTCCTAATGTTATTTAGTTAAAATCAGGCACGGCTACTAGATAGAAAACGAAAAGATCAAAGGATTCTTTTAGTATTATTAATTGCTACAGCATCAATTAGCGCTACCGTTAGCTGGATAACAATGACTCCATATAAGTTCATATGCTTTTGTTGTTTTCTATTTTTGTTAGCCAAATGATTCAGATAATCACTCCCTATAGACTAAGAAGTCCCCTTTATCAAGGACACTAAGGGTGAAATGGATTCGAATGAATCTTGGCAATTGTCTAACTGTGGATGAAATAAGGAGTGGTGAGTTATATATCTTGTCATATGGATCAATTTCTTGTATCTATTTAGAAGTTCACAATCCACATGAACCAAAATTTGTAAACAACATAATGCTGAGAGGGATCATGTTGAATGGAAGCTTGAAATTACAGATTAAGATCGCATAATTAATAATAACACTAACAACAACAACAACAACAACAACAACAACAACAACAACATAGGTTCATCATGCAAATTTATGTTTCCACCTCAGTCCACATCGTTGGTGGAATTTATAAAAAATATCTTTAGTAAAAAGACATGCTATATGACCCACCTTCGATAGGCACACCAAAATTGACACCTTTTTCACGAAAGTTCATGCGAAATTGGCTGATATTTAACATAGAGACAGCTTTTACAGAGTCTCTTGTCGATATATTGCTAATTTATATCTCTAATAACAGCTCAACGATGACAGAACCATGAAGAAGAATTTCATTAACTAATGTTCTCTTTGGAGGGGAGGCAATGTCTCGTTAAAGAGATAGTCTTTGTCCACCCTTTACTTTAATAAATTCAGCAAAGCAAACTTTAATTATTTTGCTATATACACCAAGGAAATTGAGAAATTAATATTAATCAAACTATATTTTTTATCAAAAATCCTACTTTTACTTTTTTTCTTCGATTCATTTCGAATTAAGTTAGTTTCGTTACACACGAATATATTGGATCCTTAGTACAAGCATCTATTCACATTTGAAATCAATTTGGAAATTTCTAGGACTGATTGTAACATCACAACGTGAATCGCATTCCTGATAAAAGCAAACCTCGGATTCGGAATTGGCCGAATCATTGAAAGCTTATAGGCCTTCAGATCGTGGAGACATCAGCTGGCCACGCAAGTCGCTGCTCGGCTTTTCAGGTCAAGGTCAACGTCGTGTCACATGGTGTTCGGATTGTACAGATATGAGTTGGCTACGCAAGTCCTTGCTTTGCTTTTCAGGTCTAGGTCGTTTTCAATTGCGTCTTGATGCTTTGGACAAGGAATAACACTGAATATATCCTCGTTTTAAGCTGAAGGAACAAATAACAAGTTGCTTTCCTTTAGAGCGCCAAAATCAAGAGCAATAGTGATTGATCTTTCACTTTTAACTTTTCCTGATGTTATCTTGTTAAAATCAGGTATGGCTACAAAACGGAAATTTTATTTTTTTAAAAATCAATGTATCTTTTTGTTTTTATTAACTGCTACGGCAAAGTATCTCTAAGTCACAAAACTATACACAAATAATATTTAAGTATTAACCTAATAAATTAATTTTACTATTAGTAGGATAAGTTTCTTTTTCTAATCAAAGTACATAATAGTGAGAATAAAGCTATGTTGCGGTGTGGTGGGGTGCGGAAGTCGCTTTTCTTAAGAGAGTAAAAATCAAGAGCAATAGTGACGGGTATTTTACCTTAATTTTTCCTAATGTTATTTAGTTAAAATCAGGCACGGCTACTAGATAGAAAACGAAAAGATCAAAGGATTCTTTTAGTATTATTAATTGCTACAGCATCAATTAGCGCTACCGTTAGCTGGATAACAATGACTCCATATAAGTTCATATGCTTTTGTTGTTTTCTATTTTTGTTAGCCAAATGATTCAGATAATCACTCCCTATAGACTAAGAAGTCCCCTTTATCAAGGACACTAAGGGTGAAATGGATTCGAATGAATCTTGGCAATTGTCTAACTGTGGATGAAATAAGGAGTGGTGAGTTATATATCTTGTCATATGGATCAATTTCTTGTATCTATTTAGAAGTTCACAATCCACATGAACCAAAATTTGTAAACAACATAATGCTGAGAGGGATCATGTTGAATGGAAGCTTGAAATTACAGATTAAGATCGCATAATTAATAATAACACTAACAACAACAACAACAACAACAACAACAACAACAACAACATAGGTTCATCATGCAAATTTATGTTTCCACCTCAGTCCACATCGTTGGTGGAATTTATAAAAAATATCTTTAGTAAAAAGACATGCTATATGACCCACCTTCGATAGGCACACCAAAATTGACACCTTTTTCACGAAAGTTCATGCGAAATTGGCTGATATTTAACATAGAGACAGCTTTTACAGAGTCTCTTGTCGATATATTGCTAATTTATATCTCTAATAACAGCTCAACGATGACAGAACCATGAAGAAGAATTTCATTAACTAATGTTCTCTTTGGAGGGGAGGCAATGTCTCGTTAAAGAGATAGTCTTTGTCCACCCTTTACTTTAATAAATTCAGCAAAGCAAACTTTAATTATTTTGCTATATACACCAAGGAAATTGAGAAATTAATATTAATCAAACTATATTTTTTATCAAAAATCCTACTTTTACTTTTTTTCTTCGATTCATTTCGAATTAAGTTAGTTTCGTTACACACGAATATATTGGATCCTTAGTACAAGCATCTATTCACATTTGAAATCAATTTGGAAATTTCTAGGACTGATTGTAACATCACAACGTGAATCGCGTTCCTGATAAAAGCAAACCTCGGATTCGGAATTGGCCGAATCATTGAAAGCTTATAGGCCTTCAGATCGTGGAGACATCAGCTGGCCACGCAAGTCGCTGCTCGGCTTTTCAGGTCAAGGTCAACGTCGTGTCACATGGTGTTCGGATTGTACAGATATGAGTTGGCTACGCAAGTCCTTGCTTTGCTTTTCAGGTCTAGGTCGTTTTCAATTGCGTCTTGATGCTTTGGACAAGGAATAACACTGAATATATCCTCGTTTTAAGCTGAAGGAACAAATAACAAGTTGCTTTCCTTTAGAGCGCCAAAATCAAGAGCAATAGTGATTGATCTTTCACTTTTAACTTTTCCTGATGTTATCTTGTTAAAATCAGGTATGGCTACAAAACGGAAATTTTATTTTTTTAAAAAATCAATGTATCTTTTTGTTTTTATTAACTGCTACGGCAAAGTATCTCTAAGTCACAAAACTATACACAAATAATATTTAAGTATTAACCTAATAAATTAATTTTACTATTAGTAGGATAAGTTTCTTTTTCTAATCAAAGTACATAATAGTGAGAATAAAGCTATGTTGCGGTGTGGTGGGGTGCGGAAGTCGCTTTTCTTAAGAGAGTAAAAATCAAGAGCAATAGTGACGGGTATTTTACCTTAATTTTTCCTAATGTTATTTAGTTAAAATCAGGCACGGCTACTAGATAGAAAACGAAAAGATCAAAGGATTCTTTTAGTATTATTAATTGCTACAGCATCAATTAGCGCTACCGTTAGCTGGATAACAATGACTCCATATAAGTTCATATGCTTTTGTTGTTTTCTATTTTTGTTAGCCAAATGATTCAGATAATCACTCCCTATAGACTAAGAAGTCCCCTTTATCAAGGACACTAAGGGTGAAATGGATTCGAATGAATCTTGGCAATTGTCTAACTGTGGATGAAATAAGGAGTGGTGAGTTATATATCTTGTCATATGGATCAATTTCTTGTATCTATTTAGAAGTTCACAATCCACATGAACCAAAATTTGTAAACAACATAATGCTGAGAGGGATCATGTTGAATGGAAGCTTGAAATTACAGATTAAGATCGCATAATTAATAATAACACTAACAACAACAACAACAACAACAACAACAACAACAACAACATAGGTTCATCATGCAAATTTATGTTTCCACCTCAGTCCACATCGTTGGTGGAATTTATAAAAAATATCTTTAGTAAAAAGACATGCTATATGACCCACCTTCGATAGGCACACCAAAATTGACACCTTTTTCACGAAAGTTCATGCGAAATTGGCTGATATTTAACATAGAGACAGCTTTTACAGAGTCTCTTGTCGATATATTGCTAATTTATATCTCTAATAACAGCTCAACGATGACAGAACCATGAAGAAGAATTTCATTAACTAATGTTCTCTTTGGAGGGGAGGCAATGTCTCGTTAAAGAGATAGTCTTTGTCCACCCTTTACTTTAATAAATTCAGCAAAGCAAACTTTAATTATTTTGCTATATACACCAAGGAAATTGAGAAATTAATATTAATCAAACTATATTTTTTATCAAAAATCCTACTTTTACTTTTTTTCTTCGATTCATTTCGAATTAAGTTAGTTTCGTTACACACGAATATATTGGATCCTTAGTACAAGCATCTATTCACATTTGAAATCAATTTGGAAATTTCTAGGACTGATTGTAACATCACAACGTGAATCGCGTTCCTGATAAAAGCAAACCTCGGATTCGGAATTGGCCGAATCATTGAAAGCTTATAGGCCTTCAGATCGTGGAGACATCAGCTGGCCACGCAAGTCGCTGCTCGGCTTTTCAGGTCAAGGTCAACGTCGTGTCACATGGTGTTCGGATTGTACAGATATGAGTTGGCTACGCAAGTCCTTGCTTTGCTTTTCAGGTCTAGGTCGTTTTCAATTGCGTCTTGATGCTTTGGACAAGGAATAACACTGAATATATCCTCGTTTTAAGCTGAAGGAACAAATAACAAGTTGCTTTCCTTTAGAGCGCCAAAATCAAGAGCAATAGTGATTGATCTTTCACTTTTAACTTTTCCTGATGTTATCTTGTTAAAATCAGGTATGGCTACAAAACGGAAATTTTATTTTTTAAAAAATCAATGTATCTTTTGTTTTTATTAACTGCTACGGCAAAGTATCTCTAAGTCACAAAACTATACACAAATAATATTTAAGTATTAACCTAATAAATTAATTTTACTATTAGTAGGATAAGTTTCTTTTTCTAATCAAAGTACATAATAGTGAGAATAAAGCTATGTTGCGGTGTGGTGGGGTGCGGAAGTCGCTTTTCTTAAGAGAGTAAAAATCAAGAGCAATAGTGACGGGTATTTTACCTTAATTTTTCCTAATGTTATTTAGTTAAAATCAGGCACGGCTACTAGATAGAAAACGAAAAGATCAAAGGATTCTTTTAGTATTATTAATTGCTACAGCATCAATTAGCGCTACCGTTAGCTGGATAACAATGACTCCATATAAGTTCATATGCTTTTGTTGTTTTCTATTTTTGTTAGCCAAATGATTCAGATAATCACTCCCTATAGACTAAGAAGTCCCCTTTATCAAGGACACTAAGGGTGAAATGGATTCGAATGAATCTTGGCAATTGTCTAACTGTGGATGAAATAAGGAGTGGTGAGTTATATATCTTGTCATATGGATCAATTTCTTGTATCTATTTAGAAGTTCACAATCCACATGAACCAAAATTTGTAAACAACATAATGCTGAGAGGGATCATGTTGAATGGAAGCTTGAAATTACAGATTAAGATCGCATAATTAATAATAACACTAACAACAACAACAACAACAACAACAACAACAACAACAACATAGGTTCATCATGCAAATTTATGTTTCCACCTCAGTCCACATCGTTGGTGGAATTTATAAAAAATATCTTTAGTAAAAAGACATGCTATATGACCCACCTTCGATAGGCACACCAAAATTGACACCTTTTTCACGAAAGTTCATGCGAAATTGGCTGATATTTAACATAGAGACAGCTTTTACAGAGTCTCTTGTCGATATATTGCTAATTTATATCTCTAATAACAGCTCAACGATGACAGAACCATGAAGAAGAATTTCATTAACTAATGTTCTCTTTGGAGGGGAGGCAATGTCTCGTTAAAGAGATAGTCTTTGTCCACCCTTTACTTTAATAAATTCAGCAAAGCAAACTTTAATTATTTTGCTATATACACCAAGGAAATTGAGAAATTAATATTAATCAAACTATATTTTTTATCAAAAATCCTACTTTTACTTTTTTTCTTCGATTCATTTCGAATTAAGTTAGTTTCGTTACACACGAATATATTGGATCCTTAGTACAAGCATCTATTCACATTTGAAATCAATTTGGAAATTTCTAGGACTGATTGTAACATCACAACGTGAATCGCGTTCCTGATAAAAGCAAACCTCGGATTCGGAATTGGCCGAATCATTGAAAGCTTATAGGCCTTCAGATCGTGGAGACATCAGCTGGCCACGCAAGTCGCTGCTCGGCTTTTCAGGTCAAGGTCAACGTCGTGTCACATGGTGTTCGGATTGTACAGATATGAGTTGGCTACGCAAGTCCTTGCTTTGCTTTTCAGGTCTAGGTCGTTTTCAATTGCGTCTTGATGCTTTGGACAAGGAATAACACTGAATATATCCTCGTTTTAAGCTGAAGGAACAAATAACAAGTTGCTTTCCTTTAGAGCGCCAAAATCAAGAGCAATAGTGATTGATCTTTCACTTTTAACTTTTCCTGATGTTATCTTGTTAAAATCAGGTATGGCTACAAAACGGAAATTTTATTTTTTTAAAAAATCAATGTATCTTTTTGTTTTTATTAACTGCTACGGCAAAGTATCTCTAAGTCACAAAACTATACACAAATAATATTTAAGTATTAACCTAATAAATTAATTTTACTATTAGTAGGATAAGTTTCTTTTTCTAATCAAAGTACATAATAGTGAGAATAAAGCTATGTTGCGGTGTGGTGGGGTGCGGAAGTCGCTTTTCTTAAGAGAGTAAAAATCAAGAGCAATAGTGACGGGTATTTTACCTTAATTTTTCCTAATGTTATTTAGTTAAAATCAGGCACGGCTACTAGATAGAAAACGAAAAGATCAAAGGATTCTTTTAGTATTATTAATTGCTACAGCATCAATTAGCGCTACCGTTAGCTGGATAACAATGACTCCATATAAGTTCATATGCTTTTGTTGTTTTCTATTTTTGTTAGCCAAATGATTCAGATAATCACTCCCTATAGACTAAGAAGTCCCCTTTATCAAGGACACTAAGGGTGAAATGGATTCGAATGAATCTTGGCAATTGTCTAACTGTGGATGAAATAAGGAGTGGTGAGTTATATATCTTGTCATATGGATCAATTTCTTGTATCTATTTAGAAGTTCACAATCCACATGAACCAAAATTTGTAAACAACATAATGCTGAGAGGGATCATGTTGAATGGAAGCTTGAAATTACAGATTAAGATCGCATAATTAATAATAACACTAACAACAACAACAACAACAACAACAACAACAACAACAACATAGGTTCATCATGCAAATTTATGTTTCCACCTCAGTCCACATCGTTGGTGGAATTTATAAAAAATATCTTTAGTAAAAAGACATGCTATATGACCCACCTTCGATAGGCACACCAAAATTGACACCTTTTTCACGAAAGTTCATGCGAAATTGGCTGATATTTAACATAGAGACAGCTTTTACAGAGTCTCTTGTCGATATATTGCTAATTTATATCTCTAATAACAGCTCAACGATGACAGAACCATGAAGAAGAATTTCATTAACTAATGTTCTCTTTGGAGGGGAGGCAATGTCTCGTTAAAGAGATAGTCTTTGTCCACCCTTTACTTTAATAAATTCAGCAAAGCAAACTTTAATTATTTTGCTATATACACCAAGGAAATTGAGAAATTAATATTAATCAAACTATATTTTTTATCAAAAATCCTACTTTTACTTTTTTTCTTCGATTCATTTCGAATTAAGTTAGTTTCGTTACACACGAATATATTGGATCCTTAGTACAAGCATCTATTCACATTTGAAATCAATTTGGAAATTTCTAGGACTGATTGTAACATCACAACGTGAATCGCGTTCCTGATAAAAGCAAACCTCGGATTCGGAATTGGCCGAATCATTGAAAGCTTATAGGCCTTCAGATCGTGGAGACATCAGCTGGCCACGCAAGTCGCTGCTCGGCTTTTCAGGTCAAGGTCAACGTCGTGTCACATGGTGTTCGGATTGTACAGATATGAGTTGGCTACGCAAGTCCTTGCTTTGCTTTTCAGGTCTAGGTCGTTTTCAATTGCGTCTTGATGCTTTGGACAAGGAATAACACTGAATATATCCTCGTTTTAAGCTGAAGGAACAAATAACAAGTTGCTTTCCTTTAGAGCGCCAAAATCAAGAGCAATAGTGATTGATCTTTCACTTTTAACTTTTCCTGATGTTATCTTGTTAAAATCAGGTATGGCTACAAAACGGAAATTTTATTTTTTTAAAAATCAATGTATCTTTTTGTTTTTATTAACTGCTACGGCAAAGTATCTCTAAGTCACAAAACTATACACAAATAATATTTAAGTATTAACCTAATAAATTAATTTTACTATTAGTAGGATAAGTTTCTTTTTCTAATCAAAGTACATAATAGTGAGAATAAAGCTATGTTGCGGTGTGGTGGGGTGCGGAAGTCGCTTTTCTTAAGAGAGTAAAAATCAAGAGCAATAGTGACGGGTATTTTACCTTAATTTTTCCTAATGTTATTTAGTTAAAATCAGGCACGGCTACTAGATAGAAAACGAAAAGATCAAAGGATTCTTTTAGTATTATTAATTGCTACAGCATCAATTAGCGCTACCGTTAGCTGGATAACAATGACTCCATATAAGTTCATATGCTTTTGTTGTTTTCTATTTTTGTTAGCCAAATGATTCAGATAATCACTCCCTATAGACTAAGAAGTCCCCTTTATCAAGGACACTAAGGGTGAAATGGATTCGAATGAATCTTGGCAATTGTCTAACTGTGGATGAAATAAGGAGTGGTGAGTTATATATCTTGTCATATGGATCAATTTCTTGTATCTATTTAGAAGTTCACAATCCACATGAACCAAAATTTGTAAACAACATAATGCTGAGAGGGATCATGTTGAATGGAAGCTTGAAATTACAGATTAAGATCGCATAATTAATAATAACACTAACAACAACAACAACAACAACAACAACAACAACAACATAGGTTCATCATGCAAATTTATGTTTCCACCTCAGTCCACATCGTTGGTGGAATTTATAAAAAATATCTTTAGTAAAAAGACATGCTATATGACCCACCTTCGATAGGCACACCAAAATTGACACCTTTTTCACGAAAGTTCATGCGAAATTGGCTGATATTTAACATAGAGACAGCTTTTACAGAGTCTCTTGTCGATATATTGCTAATTTATATCTCTAATAACAGCTCAACGATGACAGAACCATGAAGAAGAATTTCATTAACTAATGTTCTCTTTGGAGGGGAGGCAATGTCTCGTTAAAGAGATAGTCTTTGTCCACCCTTTACTTTAATAAATTCAGCAAAGCAAACTTTAATTATTTTGCTATATACACCAAGGAAATTGAGAAATTAATATTAATCAAACTATATTTTTTTATCAAAAATCCTACTTTTACTTTTTTTCTTCGATTCATTTCGAATTAAGTTAGTTTCGTTACACACGAATATATTGGATCCTTAGTACAAGCATCTATTCACATTTGAAATCAATTTGGAAATTTCTAGGACTGATTGTAACATCACAACGTGAATCGCGTTCCTGATAAAAGCAAACCTCGGATTCGGAATTGGCCGAATCATTGAAAGTTTATAGGCCTTCAGATCGTGGAGACATCAGCTGGCCACTCAAGTCGCTGCTCGGCTTTTCAGGTCAAGGTCAACGTCGTGTCACATGGTGTTCGGATTGTACAGATATGAGTTGGCTATGCAAGTCCTTGGTTTGCTTTTCAGGTCTAGGTCGTTTTCAATTGCGTCTTGATGCTTTGGACAAGGAATAGCACTGAATATATCCTCGTTTTAAGCTGAAGGAACAAATAAAAAGTTGCTTTCCTTTAGAGCGTCAAAATCAAGAGCAATAGTGATCGATTTTTCACTTTTAACTTTTCCTGATGTTATCTTGTTAAAATCAGGTATGGCTACAAAACGGAAATTTTATTTGTAAAAAAAATCAATAGATCTTTTTGGTTTTATTAACTGCTACGGCAAAGTATCTCTAAGTCACAAAACTATACACAAACAATATTTAAGTATTAACCTAATATATTGATGTTACTATTAGTAGGATAAGTTTCTTTTTCTAATCAAAGTACATAATAGTGAGAATAAAGCTCTGTTGCGATGGGGTTATTCAATTTCATTCTAGTCATTTTGTTACTTATATATTATATCTAATCATTCCAACATAACATTGAAGCTATAGTATCCGATGCATTCAAAATAGGGTGAGCATCGGTCCAGGGTCAACCTTAGACTGGCCTAACCCTATTGGTCTTGATCCGGTTCTTAGAAAGATTTGGTCGGTCTTTAATCTTGAGATCCTTAGACTAACACTATATGAATTGGTCCTTGATCTTGTAAGTTGAGAATTGGTCCGACTCAGACCAACCCTGACTATATATATTACATATTATATATAATATTTTTATATCTATTGTGAATAGCAAACCCCAACTTAAACGGCATTAAATAGCATTAAACGGCCTCCACCTCTAGTATTCTTGTTCTCCTTTCTTTTTTATCATATTTTTCTTCTTTATCCTCTTCAATTTTTACTTGAAAGAAACGACTTTTCGCTCGTGAGCAACCTTGCCTCGCTTGTTGCGCGGCGCTCGGCCCCCTCAGCACTCGCGATTGGACACTCGCGCCACTCGCTACTCAACGCCCTCACCACTCGCTACTTGACGCTCACGCCACTCGCCTCACGGCTTGCCTTTGTTTGCTCGCCTCATGGCTCGCCCTTGTCTTGTGGCTCGTCCTTGTAGATGGATATGTAATTTAAAATAATAAGTTTGTCTTTTCAAGGAATATAAAAAGTGAAACAAAAAAATTATCGGTTGGTCCATGGTTAACCCTAGAACTAGACCAAATTCATAGTGTTGATTTTGTCTTTGGTCCCAGGCTCAACCAGGTTGGTCCTCAGTCCAAAAAATTGAGGACCAACACTGTACAGATTGATCCTTGGGTTAAGTACTGGACCAGCCCAATCCAGACCATGATCACTCTTAATTCAAAATTTTCTTTGCTCGCCCCAACAAAACAAACCAAACCATTTTTTTTTTCTGCCATTGTACTCTATTTATAACTTTTGTCCGGAGAAAATAACTGCCTATGGGAATCCAATATGGTAACATATATAATCTTACAATTGGATATGTGGTGTCTGTCTCATTTCTTGCACATTTTATAATAGCCACCGAATAAAGTCAATTTAGTAAGTGACCATCAAGCTAATGATATCTTATGGCTCTTGACAACATCCACTCTATTAAGTGGCCATCGAATTTCATCTAGATTGATTCTTCCTTTTCACTTCAAATAAAATCACTCAACATTATAGTTAATGCCTCAATACTGTTATATATATATGGTTAGATTTGATTTGATGTATAACAAATTCATCTTTTGAAATACATCAAAGTTTCATGCTATATGTTATGTTCGATTTCTCAAAATAATATGTAACTTTAAATTCAAGAAATGCAAGAAATAATATGGATAACAACATGAGTTAATGGGGATAATTGGTTCTTGATCCAGTCCTACCCAAGAACCAAGAAGTGGAGTAAGAGGACCAAAATCGGGAAGCAGACCAAGAGGACCAAAATCGGGAAGCAGACCACCTGGTCCTAGAACCGATCCAGTCCAGATCCCAAGTGGTCCAATGGAATTGATGGAGAGAGGATTTTTTTTTTTTTTTTTTTCGCAAAGTGCATATGCTCTCCAAATTTTTTTGTCCAGCTAACAGACGCTTATATCTCCTAGAGAGAGAGTAGATTATGTTATGGCATTGTCTCCACATGTGTTTGATTCCCTCAATTTGCTTCGCTAATGCGCTCGTCTTTCCTTTACGTTTGCAGACGTGAGGGACAGAGTCGAGGAGAGAGACAGAGAGAGCTAGCTTTCTTTTTTAGTGGCATGGGCTTTCCTTTTGTTGTGGCCTTTTACTCTCTCTAGGCTCACCTTATTTCTCTACCAAGTGGGCTATTATTCTTGGTGGTCTCATTTGGGCTTTGAGCTAATTGAGGACTTTCAATATCAGACCAGTTTCCATCCTGAAATTGGGAATCGGATTGACATTTACTAGTTCCAATTTTATGGAACCGGTAACCGAACTGACATCCCTGGAAATCACTTAAAACCAGTCAGTCCAATCTGGTTCAGGCGGTTCCCATTTGCACATCCCTAGGGGATAAAGTATCAAGAAGAAGAAGATTTAAGATCAATTTGCCATTACACTACATAGGCTCTTCCTTCGGCCATCAAAATAGGACTGACTTTTAATCTACAAATTTCATTAAGATGGTCACCTTGAGACTCGAAAGGCTCAATATTAATTTGGCTTTTTGATCACTAGATCACCTTGACTTGTAAATAGAGAGATTACTTGCTTCACCGAAAACCGGGGTATCACAATAGCAAAGATCTATTCCTTTCCTTCAAATGACAATATGCCTGAAGAACGACGAAGTTTGCAAGAACATGACAGAAGAAAATATGACAGCTTTCCGGAAGTTCACCACCATTTTATTTAAGTGACACTAGCACAATAAACCAGGAAGATTTTTGCATATAATTTTAAAGCATAAAGCTCACCCATTGACAATCAGGCAAAATTCCTACACTCATGGTGCATAAAAAATTAGGGTCCTCGAATGAGTCGCTGTATTAATGATACGTGTTATCTGGATAAAATATACGCCTATCCAAAGTTTCAAGGGTTCTGGGAGAAATAAATTGACGCTGCTTGATTATGCTTGTGCTCTTCTAAAGTTCATGGTCAGAGACAGAGAAGCTGGATTTTTCCGACTGCTTGTGCAGAAATGAGGCTTTGGCATGAGATATAGACCACGGATAGATGCTCATAACATGAAGACAGCTTAAATCCTTGTAGAAAAGGATTCAAGAGTTTCATTCAATTATTGGCCGGATCTTTCTTGTAGTTATCAAGCCGAATATATCCTAAGTGCAGGAGAGTCTTTGTAGATATATTCCCAAATCTGTGATTCTGGACACAGATTCTTCCTGTAATTTCTAAGTATGTAGTTATGCTCAAAATTAACATTATGTAACTGGCATTCAAATCTGATGTTATCTCAAGTATCTTACCCTCCTTTGAGTTGCAAGAATATGTGGACATTGCATAATTTTACATAACAAGCTTGCCTGTTGCTACATAATTGATCAAATATGGTTGTGTAATGTATGGCAAGTTGCTAATTAAACCTCTATGCATCTTTCCGTGAACCATCTTTTCAGTATCATCCTTCCTCAGCTTTTCATTCAAAAGCAGAGGAAATTACAACTGATTTTCCTTGATCCATCTTGAATATCCCTTCCCTGGCAGAAATTAACACAAATATATTTCTCGAGAGAATTAGATTCCTTCATCGGATTGAGAAATTTGAATGCCCAGAAAGTAACTTCATTATCCTGCCGAAACTTGAAAGAGTCAAGCAAGTATGAAGCGTATGAAGTGGGCGATCACGACTCTAAAACAGGAGAGTGAGAAAGAAGAACATCAACAAGAGCATTCTGGTTCGAGTGGGTGATTATGTGCACGAGATGTGTTCCATGGTGATTGGGTTTGTGCTCCTATGAGTGTGATATTTCTGTTGCATTCTGGAGTAGAATAACGTGTATCTTAAGAGTCATTAATCAACTGGTTTCAAATAGGTAAAGATCAAACATTTTCCATCGTCATGTGTTACGAAAATAAAGATTTATTGATAAGATTCCGTTGAGACAAGATCCGTTGGACATAGGATTTTTTTTTTTTTGGTTGCTGGGCTAAGATTTCTAATCAATAATATGGAATGTGGTCGATATATATTCGTGGAGAATTATCATCCCAAGGAATTTATTTTTCCCTTTCATCTGGTGACCTGTTGTATATTTTTTGTTTCATTTTCATAATTTCAGGGAAAATCCTTAGTGCAAATGCCAGATATTACATGTGTATTATACACCTATTTAACTATATTTATTGTTGGAGGCTAGCAATATCACCTAGAAGGAGGTGAATGAGTGATTTTAATAATTTTTTACAATTTAATGCAGGAGAATGCAGGAGTAAAAATAGTAAAGTTTTGTATTATAAGACTCAACTGAAATATGAGTTTGAATATCGGCAGCGATATGATAATATTTACCAGTGCACAAAGGATTGTGGTTGATATATATTTGCAGAGAATTATCATCGCCAAGAATTTTATTTTTTCTTTTCCTTTTTCTGGTCAAGCAACTGTAGTCATTGTTAGTCCAAGTTGTGGAGTTAACATCAGCTGGTCCTGGAGGCTTGCATGAGACGATTTCACGACAGACCCTCGTGCTACGAAGTCTTTGTGGGGTGCGGGGCAGTGCCCATTTAAATTTTCCAAATGCGTGATTTATTTGACATATATAGTTTGAACCTTTCGTCGCTACTCATCAAGAAAAACAAGTCATTGTGGGCTAGAGACAGGTGCACAATTGTCATGGAAGAGCTGCTCTTACTTTCCAAATAATCCCTGAAAGAAATCTTAGGACTCTGGAGTTCTAGGGAAATGTCTCTCCCTCCGGGTGAAAGGAAGGAAAGAAAAGATCTTGGTCTTCTCCTTTCCCCGTCGATTTTTGATACTTTCGTACACTGGGAATGTTACTTTTGTGCATGGGAAATTTGTCTTTTGAGGTGTTGATTTATGCAAAAATTGAAGATTGATAACGAAAGGGGAAGACCTAACCTCTCTTTCACGAAGAAAGAGAACTTCTTGTTTAACTCTATGTTCGAACAATTCCAAAACTCAATATTGCACCTTAACTCTCAGTCATCGGGCCGCAACAATCGATGAAAAATGCCAACTACTTAACAAATTTCATCAGTATACTTACAATAAGGTATAATTGTCTTGACAGTTTCTCTCTTCAAATCCTTAGATTTCTTTTGGAGACTAATTGAAAATCTCAGCTGCCGATGTAAATGGATGACGCATTGATAGATGATGTGCATCCCAATTCGATAACCTATTAATTAGGGCTTCGACGCTCTCCATCATAAGTATCTACAAACTTTTCAAATGAGCCATTTGCCAACTAATAATACAAGTCCCCTTGTCAAATTTCCAATAGAAATCTGGCGGCAAGAAATGAATCAACACCAACAAATGGACACACGATGCTTACATGTGCAGGTCGAATCACATCGATAATCTAATCTATCGACAAGAAAATCAAGATTACTTGGAGAATTTCCTTTGGCAATAGTAAAATTGTATCAGTAGGTAACATAGCCTAAATATGGCTAGTCGTTATTGTCTTGAATTGAATGTCAGTGCGGCTGTAGCCCGTACACATGACCACCATGATGTCGAAACAGTCGATTTGAGAAGACAAGCGCAACATCTCCAAAAACAATCTGAGCAATCTCGATTGTTAAGGCCTGACAATCCCCATCGTGACCATGAAGAGGAAGAAGACGAAGAGGAGATTTACCCCTTCCACGATGTTCACTTTTTACACAGCTTGTGAAGTGTAGCTCCTTTGCATCACTAGTGTTGGAATCGTGATTCCTATGATTTCGATGTTAAAGTAGACATTTCAAACTTCGAAGGCACTAGGCATCGGAAGGCTTTGTTGATTGGCTCGACGCAACCGAGCAACTTTCTGATTATGAGAATATGGCTGACAATTGAAAGGTGAAGCTTATGGCCATCAAGCTTAAAAAAACATGCTTCAATTTGGTGAGGAAATATAGTGTCAAAGAACTCATAAAGGAAAGTAGTGTATTGAAGTATGCTTCAATTTAGGTATAAACATTTTAACAACTCGGCAATTTATTCCTTCCAATCAATTTTAATCAGAAATCACTAACGTGAACGCCGACCGACCACTAGCCTTGTTACATGGTGTGGGTGGCACTAATCTAGACAAATTTTGTAGTTTTTTTAATTTTTTTTCCTTTTCTTTCCCTTTGGCTTGTGGTCAGTACTAGCCATGGCTGATGACTGGCCATAGACAAGAACCAATGAGGGTACTGTGGCCCTCGCCAGATTTGAAGAGGGCTCAGCCCTTGCCATATTTGAAGAGGGCTCGACCCTTGCAACCTGGGCGAGGGGATTGAACAAGGGCTTGACCCTTGCATCGCCACGGCCAAAGGAAAAGAAAAGGATAAAGAAACAAAAGGAAAAAAATGCAAAAAGTATTCACACTAGCATTAGCCATACTACATAGGCTAGCCACTGGCTAGCCAACATCCACGTTAGCAATTTATGGCCAAAATTAGTCAGAATGACTAAATTGGTTGTCAAAAGGTTTGAGATTAAATTAGTAAGTTATCAAAAGATTTACGATTAAATTGATACCATTAAAAAGTTTAGAGTTGAATTGGTTGACATATTATAGATTGAGGATTTTTTGGACAATTATCCCTCCCAGAAACTTATCAGCAATATGCTTTCCATTTTTTTTCCCTGCAATTTGAAGCAAGAGGAGTTGTCCATGAAAGAATGCACCACCAAATTTGAGCATGTCCTGCTATGATGTCATGTGGTGGAGGTAGAGGAGCAAAAACTTATTGGACTTTTAAGCAGGTCTTCAAATTATCGATGAAGGTGGAAAAGCAACTCTAGGAGAAAAGAGAGTTTGAATCAGAAGCCATCAATCAAAGAGGGATCCTTCAATCTTAGGAGTTCGACTTTAAAACCTTTGTCTGCATCGAAGGAAGCCGTTGAACAGAGGAGCATCTAGAAGAAATCATTTACGGAGATCAAGGTGAAGCTCTTGTCATTCAAAGGAGCTTGCATGCTGATCATCTTGAGGATGATGATTGGCTTTGCAACAACATACTCCATACAAGCAATGTACTTCTTGTGGTAAAGTAGGCGACGTCATCATTGATAGTGGATGTTGTGTGAACGATGTGTCGACCACCATGGGAGACAATTTGCATCTCAAGACAGATGATCATCCACATCCTTACAAGCATTCTTGGCTCAAGAAAGGGAGTGAGTTAAAAGTAGATAACCGGTGCTTGATTTCATTCTCCATTGGCAAAAGATATAAATATGAGATTACGTGTGATGTCAAGGCAGAGGATCATCCATATCATGTTCCTTTGTCAAATACTGCGTCAAGATTACATTGGGCCATTGCAAGATGGAGAGAGTTTCCAAGCCTATTCATGGGAAAGGAAGCAATCTTCTTTCCAAGTCTCACTTTTCCTAAGCATTGGAGTATACTTGTGGGGCTTATGCTCTTGTTATAGCGGCAGAAAATGAAGCAAAAGAGGAGATCCCAACCTTCCTACTATGAGAGAGATTTGAAATCATATCGATTTTGTGCCCAGTGCTTCTATTCGATTGATTAAGCTATGAGGAGCATGAAGAACTTCAAAGGCAAGTTTATAATAGATTGGTGAAAAAGAAATCCATTAAGTATTTTCCTTACCCTGGCCTTGATATTTGCTTGATCAACTTCATGGAGCCTCTATGTTTTCCAAGATCGATCTTAGAAGTAGCTATTATCAAATCTGGATGAACTTGGGAGATGAAAGGATGACTGCTTTCAAAACAAAGAACAGTCTTCATGAATGCATGTTGATGCCCTTTAAAAATTCCAATGCTCCTAGTAGTTTTATGCATCTTATGAATCATGTTTTTAAACCTTTCATTAATCATGTGGGAATAAAACTAATATTTTGATCTTTAAGGCTTAAGATCAATTTATCAATTTTATTAGCAAAATAATCAAGTTGATCAGATATTGTTTCCTAATTTGAACAATGGATAATGTCTTTGATGACCATGAATGATTTGGTCCTTATCTTTTAATTGCTTTATTTATCCCAAAAATAAAAAAAAAAAAAAAAAAAAAAAGATTGCATTTGCATATCATGTAGATTACAATTAATTTCCTAAATAGAATTGCATGATAGAATAGTTATATACCTTTCTAATTATATTAGGATGCATGTTTAGATGATATCTAGGTTAGATGGTATCTTGGAATTAAATTGCATGTTGAGATAAATTTCTAAGTTAAGATAGGATTCATATTAGTCTATTTCCTAACTTAAAATAGATAATATCTCACTTTAGTTAGATTTTTATTGTTAGTCATTTTTAATTACGAATTTTTATTAAAAAAATACAAAAATATCATGCGCATGTCATATAGAATTAGGTTCATGTCATTCAGTGATTGTTGCTAGGTCCATTTGATTAGAAATTGTCCGTCATTAGAATTAGGTCATTTGATAAAATTGCATTGCACACATATTAGATTTTATTAAACAAGAGAAAATCCTTAAAAAAAATTTGAGTAACTGCGTGTTAATTAGGAATCATATCTAGGGCTTTTAATGTGAATTTTGAGCTAATATTGCAGATGCTTTCGTTCCTACGAGATAAGTCATGTAATTTATTTATTACTTTCTTGGATGTTAAATTGGTGGTTTGCGCACCCGTATGGTCACCTCATATATTAGGGAGGTAAATTAAAATCAATCCAAGCTGCCTGCAAAACATTTTTTCAAAATAAAAGAAAAAGGTACCGAAATGGTGTTAGAGAAACCTAGCATAATCAAGTCCCCGAACTCACAATCTCCGGTTCGCAGGAGTAAAGTAAATCTCCCGTTACTTTACTTGAGTTTCTAATCAACCCACCAAAAAATAGATTAGTAGCGACTCCTAATTGAAAAATCATTTGCATGTTAAGAACTTAAACCTAAATCGTGAATTGGTATGGGCTTAGAAGAGCCCGAGTTAAGTTTAGGCTTAATAATCCATTAGCCAAACCCTAGGTGGTGCACCCGAGGTTAGGTCACAACAATTGTGATGTGTGTATCCCTTGTCTCCCCATGTTTGTTTTTGTACGGGTGTTGATGTATTCACACTTTCGCATTGTTCGTAAGAAAAGATAAAAAGAAAACAGGACGGCGATGCGCCCGGGACATCGCAACGATAACTTCGTGACCTGGATTCAGGTCGTTACAATCCACATCCTTACAAGCATTCTTGGCTCAAGAAAGGAAGTGAGTTAATAGTAGATAACCGGTGCTTGATTTCATTCTCTGCTGGCAAAAGATATAAAGATGAGATTATGTGTGATGTCAAGGCAGAGGATCATCCGCATCATATTCCTTTGTCAAAGACTGCGTCAAGATTACGTTGGGCCATTGCAAGATGGAGAGAGTTTCCAACCCTACTGATGGGGAAGGAAGCAATCTTCTTTCCAAGTCTCACTTTTCCTAAGCATTGGAGGATACTTGTGGGGCTTATGCTCTTATTATAGCGGCAGAAAATGAAGCAAAAGAGGAGACCCCAGCCATTTTGCAGCGTTGCTTGAGGATTTCTGCGAAGTCATGCCAAACTTTTCTATCCAAACTTCCTCCTATTAGAGATTTGACATCATATCGATTTTGTGCCCGGTGCTTCTATTCAATCGATTGAGCTATGAGGAGCATGAAGAACTTCAAAGGCAAGTTTATGAGCTTTTGGCCAAGGGATTGATACAAGAAAGCTTGGGTCCCTTTGCTGTCCCGGCACTTCTGGTTCCCAATAAGTTGGTTCTTGGGGAATGTGTATCGATAATAGATCGGTGAAAAAGATATCCATTAAGTATTTTCCTTATCTTGGCCTTGATATTTGGTTGATCAACTTCATGGAGCCTCTATGTTTTCCAAGATCGATCTTAGAAGTAGCTATTATCAAATCCGGATGAAATTGGGAGATGAAAGGATGTCTGCTTTCAAAACAAAGAACGGTCTTCATGAATGCATGTTGACGCCCTTTGAAAATTCTAATGCTCCAAGTACTTTTATGCGTCTTATCAATCATGTTTTTAAAACTTTCATTGGCTAGTTTGTCATCGTGTACTTTGATGACATCGTAATCTATAGCATAGCAAGATGCAAGTGGAGCCTTTGGAACATCTGTAACAAATCCTCCGAGTGCTACAGGATCAACGCTTTTATGCCAACCTGAAGAAGTGTCACTTTTGCACAAGTAGCCTGGTTTTCTTAGGCTACGGTGTTAAGAGTAGATCTTCGGCCAATTCCTAGCTTCGCTGAATGAGATAAAAGCTCGAGAATGTCTTTAGGATTTTCCAATATTCAAATATCGTCCGAATGTTATGTTACACAAATATAAAGGCCAATTACTTTATTTGGACGTAGCATCTGAACTTTGAGCACATAGAACAAGCAATAAACAGACAAAAAAAAGAAGAAGGAATAATGGTACAAGGGCCAACATTGCCATGGAGTCTCATCTTCCACTTTCAATTTCGAACGGCGCTTGGTTACTTATGCTATAATCATTTCCTGATGCAGTGCTTTTGAGGATGCCGTCACATTTTCTTGATCTCTCACCAAGCAAATTCTCAGCTTCTTCAAGGTCACAGCTCTGATTCACCCATGGATGCCTGTACATCACCCTCATCAGTCCCTCCAATTCCGTTGCCACTTCCTTCATGGTCGGCCGATCTTCGCCTTTCACCCTCAGGCATCGGCTTGCCAGCACTGCGACTTTCTTAATCTCTTCAGGGTTCCCCTCGTTCAGCACCCTCAGGTCAATGATTTCGAGCAGCCTCTCGCCCTTTATTGCAGAAGCAAAATACATGGACAAGTTCCTCTCGTTCTCGGCCCGCTCGAAGGACAAGGCCCTCAGTCCAGTAAGCAGCTCAGCCAACACAACCCCAAAACTATAGACATCACTCTTCTCAGTCAACTGACTCGAGTGGAAGTACTCAGGGTCCAAGTACCCCAGCGTGCCTTGCACCAGCGTGGTCAGCTGCATCCGGTCGAGGGGAACTAGCCTGGAGGCTCCGAAATCGGAGACCTTTGCGGTGTAGTTTTCGTCCAACAATATGTTTGTGCTCTTTATGTCTCTGTGCAAAATCTGAGTGGATGCATCATAGTGCAAGTACGAGAGCGCACCTGCGGTCTCCCCCGCTATGCGCAGACGAGCCGTCCAGGATAATGTGGACTCATGGCCGCACTTGTGTATGTGGTCAGAAAGGGTGCCATTGGTCACGAATTCGTAGACCAACAACGGGACCTCTGTCTCGAAGCAACACCCAATTAGCTTAACCACGTTACGGTGATTGATTTGGGAGAGGATGATCAGCTCGTTGACAAAATCTTCGACCTGACTTCGGTCCAAAATCTTGGCCTTCTTGATGGCAACAACCGTGTTGTTTGGTAAGACTCCTCGATACACTGTTCCTTGGCCTCCCTGGCCTAGGATTCGGCTTTCATGGTAGTGGTCTGTGGCCTTCTTGAGCTCTTCATCAGTGAATATTCTCACTGATTCAACGGAGCCTTCGTGCTCAGAAAGAAGTCTCTGCAGCATGAGGCGGCCCCCATTTTCTAGGAAGAACTTCTCTCTCTGTCTGCTGATTTTTCTTTGTCTAAGCCCCCAATATAACCAGGAAACACCCAAAAGAATCAGCAGGAAGCTTATGCTCACACCTAGGAAAAGACATTACATGAGGTGTTCAAACAAATTAGTTGTCCATCACCCTACATAAGGTTCACACACCCAAGAAATGAAAAGGAAAAAGAGATATTTTTGTTATAGAAATATGCTTATCTTCCTTTTACATTACTCAAAACAATCTTGTGTTAATTAACTTCTTTGTCCTATTTTCTTTGTTATCTCCATGAACTTGAAGCTTTTTCATTTAGACAAACCTTGACAACAGCGGATTAAACCTAAATATATAATTATGCTGTGAGTATCTTATGATAATAGGAATGATTCAATTTATCAAGTGGATAAAACGTTTTAAATTCTTTTTCTGCAACAAAAGAATAAGTGGTTGATTTTATAAATATCAAATTGAATAGGAGATGACAATACATACATTTATAAATATATAAAATATCGATTTTATTCACAAAGAAAGATTTACATCCGAAAAATTTGTTGACTAACAGCAGAAGATGGAACAATGGCATGAGAACAACATTTAAGAAATGTGAATAATTTATAAGATAAAAGAAGTTTTCATGATGTGAAAGACAGAACCATGTGTACAACTTACTAACCGAGTATGACATCAGTTGAGCGAAACCTCTTTTCATGGATGATAAGAGTACAACCCTTTCCATCATTTCTTCCGTCTCCTTCATATCCCACTGGACATGAACAATTGTACGTTCCCCGCAAGTTCGTACATATGCCACTACAGGGTTGTGAAGTCACACATTCGTTGATATCTGTAGGAACATATTCCACATATAAGAAGCAAATCCGACACCATTTCAGCTGGAAGAAACTAAATAGAATTCCATGATTTGGCAATACTTTCAATTTTGAGAGGGCATATTGCTAAGCGCTTCATAGGTCGTATTAAATTTCAAACAATGAAAATTCGCATATATGAAATATATATATAATTGCATTCTACAGCTTATTTGGAAGAGTATATATTTTACTTGATTACTACGAAAATTGTTTAGATCATGTATCATACGTCATGTCAAAATTTAGTCACTCTGACTCTGAGAATTACATTCAGTAAGATTTTTATGCTATTGGATGCATTTAACATGCTCACCCTTATTGAAATAATGGCCCCCGATTTTATGCATGAACGCTTGTTCGAATGTGAGGAAGGTCTGATGAAAAGACTAGAAAAGGTACCTTGACAACCATTTTGGAGATAGGGGTTCCCTCGAAAACCCTCCAAGCAGTGGCACTGGTACCCATTTCCATTGTCAGCATCTGTACAATTGGAGTTCTCTTGGCACAAGTAGGTCGTTCTATTCTTCTTTGCATCATCGCATGTTTGATCTGGAATTAACCAATCAAGAACCAAAGGGACCATATCGTAGGGTGGCTTGTATAGATCGTCGGTAGAGAAGCTAAAGAAGCCGTCTTCGGCAACGAAAGCGTACCCGCACGGATTGAATCCCCAGATGCCACTATGATTGTTGTAGCTAGTGACAGAGATGTTGTATCGGTAAGCGTCTCGAGGGATGCTAGTCTCACAGCAACCGATGCCCGAGCACGACCCATTAATCACGTCCGAGATGTTGTCGCATGAGGACAAGCATCCTGTAGCATACTTGCTTCCTTGTCGACCTCTAAAAGTCGCGTACGTGTCGCATCCCACGGCAATAAATTTGTTCTTGACGTTAGACATGGGGAATTTAGAAAGAATGAGCCAAGGATCATTATTCCGTGAGCGGCTGCCGGACGGCGTATAACAATCTATGGCCACCCAAGTCATTATACTCATCTCGTGATTCTCGAGAGATATATTGACTATGCTGACATTAGTACTTTTCTTAGACATATAAGGAGTGGGAGGATCGGTCGAGTTGTCGCAAAAGATGAGAAAAGAATTTGTTTCTTCTTTGAAATAGCAGTCATTGCCGATGTGATTCATCCCAAATGGATATGAGAAGGTGAGGTTGCCACATCTACTTGTGCATGCAGACTTTGTTGTTTGAGCTACATCGGCCGTAACTATTGAAAATAGAGCCACCGATGTGCACAACAACAGTACAACTCTCAAGGGAAGTCTTTGGAGCAACATGGATTCGCCCATATTCCTCCTGAAATGAGATGAGGTTTTGCAACAAGATGATGAGCTTCATAGCTTGATGACAACCTTTATATGTTATGATGCAGCTTCTAGAAAGTCAAATAGTATATGCATCATTCATAGTCCCCACCATATTGATTGTCTTCGCGGTGATTACATCATTAAAATCAATTCTGGTTCTTCAACATTCTATCATTCTCGTTCTTTAGGACCGGCTAACAAAGAAACTCGTTGGCAGTGCGGTGGTGACAGAAGGTGGTGTTGCAGGGGGTGACGCGAGGAGGGCCGGCAATTATATCTCTTGTTGAGAATAAACTTGGGGAAAGGATAAATTAGAGAGAGAGAATTTGCAAGAAAATATTGGTATTTTACCTTTCGTTGAGATAAAACTTGAAAAAAAAAAATTAATTAGATAAAGCAAGATACCGTGTCTTCGGGTTAATTAGATAAAGCAAGATACCGTGTATTCGGGTCATTTCGGATTTGGATTCGGAAACTAAAACAACACCAACCAACCCAAATATAGAAGAATTAGAACGAAAGTTAATGAACTTGCCAAATATTGTAGTTGCAAGTCAGAAGTCCAAGCTCGTGGACCGGAGTTTGGGTTTCTATTTGAAATCGAGAAAGAACAAAATCTAACCAATTTATATATAGAAGAAGAACAGATTCCACGGTGTCTAAATTTGCACCATAAAAAACGTAATCCTCAAACCAAATTGTATCTTCCATCTCAACGTGAAACTACAGATATGGACCGAGATCTTATCATTGCTGAGTCAAAAGGACTTTAGGAGTCCGAAATTGATTTTCAGAAATTTCATGAGGGTCACCTGTAAAGTTTCAGGTAAATGCCAAGTCAACAGGTCGGTTTCCTCGACAATTTCTCATGCTCGACAATTCGTCAAATCGGGATTTGTTTTCGCCCGCCAACTTCGACTGCATCGTTGATGGAGAGTATCAACGGTGCTGGCTGCTGTCATTACATTGCCAAGACTTGAGAAGTCAAGCAAAAAAGAATAAGCGTATGCAGTGTGGGAGAAATCACAGCCCCGAAACAGGAGAAAGATAAAGAAGAAAAATCAACAAGAGCAGGCCGGTTTGAGCTGGTGGTGATTGTATGCACGAAATGTGTTACAAGGTGGATGAGTTTATACTAAAAAAAGAAAAAAAAATTTCCTGTTTTTAGGCTACATAAATGCATTCTAGAAAACAATAACGGGTAGCTTCAAAATAATTAATCAACTTGCTTCAAAGAGGTAAACTATTAACTTTTTCAATTGTTGCGTTGCAACTGACCAAAAAAAAAAAAAAAAAAAACTGTTGCATTGCAAAATTAAGATTGCAAAATAAGATTCCATTACAAATTTCAAATTAAGAAAAAATACATCGCATGTAGACTTTTTTTTTCCTTTTATGGGTTAGAATTTCTAATTAATATGGATTACGGTTGATTATTTGCAGAGAATTATCGTTGCAAAGAATTTTATTTTTCCTTTAATCTAGTACCTGTGTTGTAAATATTTTGTTATATCTTCATAATTTTGAGGAACATCCTATCACGCATGGACCATACACCATAATTAACTCTATCTATCATGGGAAATTTAATCTGACCAATGTATATTTCTAATTAATATGGATTACGGTTGATTATTTGCAGAGAATTATCATTGCAAAGAATTTTATTTTTCCTTTAATCTAGTACCTGTGTTGTAAATATTTTGTTATATCTTGATAATTTTGAGGAACATCCTATCACGCATGGACCATACATCATAATTAACTCTATCTATCATGGGAAATTAAATCTGACCAATGTATATTTCCCTTTTGTTTGGCTATATACTTTCATAACGATGCACGACACGAAGAAGGTGGTCTAGGTAGGACTTCACCAAGATTTAGTTTCGACGAAAATGCCGAGAACACCAAGAAAGCTTATCCTTCATTTTAGGTGGGGGGCCATAATTTAGTAATATATTCATTTTTCGCATGGAAACGATGGTGGTTCGGGTAAAACGAGATGCATGTGTCTCGCATCGAACCAGCCTTAGATTAGATGTCCCGTAAGTCCAATTCTCCAACTTTCCTTCATTGATGATCAGGCTTCCCTGCGAGTCAATTCGAGTCTAGTTCGTGGGCTAAAAAACTCGTGCCATTATCATGACAATACAAATATAAAGAAGCTAAGTATTTCATCACGTGATCTTATAATTGGTCATAATAACTTGGGGCGTAAAAAATCGGACCGATAGCCGAACTGAACTGAACCGAACTGAAAAATTCGATTTTTTCGGTTCGGTTCCCATTAAAAACAGAAACTTTTTTAATCAGTTTGGTTTTTATTGGTTTGGTTAACCGAATCAAACCGATAAAATCTAAAAAATTTTCTTTTTTGATTTTTTTTCTTTTCTTTTCTTTTTCTTTTTTTCTTTTTCTTGTTCTTCTTCATTGGCCGGTCGCCGGCCGCAAGAAAGAGAGAAAAAGAAAAAAAGAAAAAGAAAAGGAAAGGAAAAGTCTCTCTCTCCCTCTGTGGGAAAACAAAAGTCCGGTCTTCTCCTTTCCCAATCGATTACTGATAGTTGGAATATTGGGGCAAAATTTGAAAGTTGATGGGGGAAAGGAGAAGACCTGACCCTTCATCTTTGATAGATGCGGGGTGCTTTCATTACATTGCCAAGACTTAAGAAGTCAAGCAAATCAGAGATTAGCATATAGCATATGCAGTGGGGGCGATATCACAACCCCAAAACAGGAGAATGAGAAAGAAGAAAAATCAAAAAGAGCATAGTGGTTTGAGCTGGGGATTGTATGCATGAAATGTGTTTCAAGGTGGATGGGTTTTATACTCTGAAAATTTGTATTCTCCTGTTTCTAGACTGTATATATGTATTCTAAAAAGGAATAATGGGTAGCTTCAAAATAATTAATCAACTAGCTTCAAAGAGGTAATATAACTTTTTTATTTGTTGTGTTACAAAATTAAGATTTCGAAATAAGATTCCATTATATACTTTCAAATTAAGAAAAGATATGTCGCATGCAGATATTTTTTTTCCTTTTTTTGGGCTAGAATTTCCAACTAATATGGATTGTGGAGGGAAAATTGTCCAAATATCCTAAACCTATTGCACTTTTGTCAAGTTAGTCCTAGACTTTTCAATTTTGTTAATTTAATCCTAAAATTTTTCATCTCTTGCCAATTTAGTCATAAACATTTTTACTTCTTACCAATTGAGTCAATCCATCCAATTTTGATCGGAAATTACTGACATGGATGGCCGGCGCTGACGTGGCACTTTTTAAATAATATTTTTTTATGGTTTTTTTTTTCTTTTCTTTTTGTTTTTGGTTTTGGATCTAGACAGCAAGGGTTGCCAACCAACCCTCGCTAGCCACAGGTGAGGGCCAGCCTAACCTTGTCAACTTTAGGCAGGGGCGTCATGCCCCTCGCCAACTCTGGGAGAGGCTCGCGACACCCTCACCCAAAAACGGCAAGGCCCATGACACCCTCGTTAGATTTGGCCATGCGAGGGCTTGGTGACCCTCACTGGCCCCAAGCGAGGGCGGCAACCTCACTCGAGGCCTTCACGTGGCCTAATCTAGCAAGGGCTCGCTCGCCCTCACCTTTGCCGGCGGAGGCATCGCAACCATCGCCCAGAGCTCGCGAGGGGCGCAATGCCCTTGCCCAGAGCCGACGAGGGTTGGCCAACCCTCACCTATGGGTGGCAAGGGTCACCTACCCTTGCCTGTGAACCCAAAAAAAAAAAAGTAAAAAAATGAAAATATCATAAAAAATTTCAAAATATTAGTAAAATATACTTAAAAAGAGCCACGTCAGTGCGGAACCATCCATGTTAGCAATTTCTAACCAAAATTGGTTAGATAAATTGAATTGACTAGAAGTGAAAATGTTTAGGACTGAATTGATAAAAGCGCAATAGGTTTAGGACCTTTTAGACAAGTTTCCCAATTGTGGTTGATACGCATTTGTGGAGAATTATCATCGTCAAGAACTTTATTTTTTCTTTTCATTTTTCTGGTCAAGTGACTGTAGTTATTAGCTTATTTAAAGCTTTGGAGTTAAAATCAGCAGGTCCTGGACACTTGCATGGGACGAAGCCTTTGTACGGTGCGGTGCGCGTTTAAATTTTCCAAATGTACGATTTATTTGACATATATTTCTTCAATCTTTCGTCGCTGCTCATCCAGAAAAACAGGCCATTTTGGGACAGAGACTGGTGCATGGTTGTCACAGAAGAGCTGCTCTTACTTTCCAAATAATCCGTGGGAAACAAAAAGTCTTGGTCTTCTCCTTTCCCAATCGATTTTTTATACTTTGGTACATTGGGGCTGTTACTTCTGCGCATGGCAATTTCTTTTGGGGCGTTGATTAATGCAAAAATTGAAAGTTGATAGCGAAAGGAGAAGACCTGACCTCTCTCTTTCACGAAGAAAGAGACTTCTTGTTTAACTCTATATTTGAACAATTCCAGCACTTAATATTGCACCTTAACTCTCAGTCGTCGGGCAGCAATTATCGACGAAAAAGGCACACTAGTTCACAAATTTCATCAGTTAACTTACAGTAAGGTATAATTATCTTTAGCAACATCTCTCTACAAATCCTTAGATTTCTTTGGAGAGACTAATTGGAAATCCCAGCCGCCAACATAATTGGATGACACATTGATAGATGATGGGCATACCAACTCAATAACTTATTAATTAGGGCTTTGACGCTCTCCATCACAAACTTTTCAAAGAGGGCTCTTTGCCAACTAATAATACAAGCCCCCTTGTCAAATTTCCAATAGAAATCTGGCCGAAGGAAATGAATCAACACTGACAAATTGACACAAGTGCCTACAAGGGCAATTGAATCGCATCGATAATCTAAATCTATCAGTAAGAAAATGGACATTATCTGGAGTGCTCTTAGGCAATAGTAAAATTGTATCAGTTGGTAACAGAGCCTAAATCTGACTGGTCGTTATTATCTTGAACTGAATGTCAATGCACCCGTAGCCCGTGTACATGACCACCGTAATGTCAAAACAGCTTATTTGAGAAGGCAAGAGGAACATCTTTAACAAGAATTGGAGCAATCTCAATTGTTAAGGCCTAATGATTGCCACCGTGACCAAGAAGAGGAGTTTAACACCTTCCATGACGTTCATTTTTTATGCAGCTTGTGAAGTGGCTCTTTGCATCACTGGTGTTGAAATCGTGATTCTAATGGTTTCGATGTTGAAGTAGACATTTCAAACTTCCAAGGCACTATGCATCAGAAGACTTCATTGATTGGCTCGACAAATCGAGCAAGTTTTTGATTATGAGAATATGGTGGAGAATCGAAAGGTGAAGCTTGTGGCCATCAAGCTTTGAAAGCATGTTTTGATTTGGTGGGAAAATCTAAAGTGTCAAAGAACTCATGAAGGAAAGTAGTGTATCGAAACATTGGATAAAATAAAGGAGCTCCAGAGGAAGCACATCTCAGAAACAAAAAATTATTCAAAAAGTCATAAATCTATTGTACGACGACCTATTTCACTCTAAACCTTTCAATTGTACCAATTTAATCCCGAAACTTTTAACAACTTGCCGATTTAGTTTTAAACCTTTCAGTTGTGTCGATTTAGTTCTAAATCTTTTAATGATTTGTTAATTTAATTCTAAATAATTTTGACAACTTGCCAATTTAATCCTTCCGACCAATATTGGTTGAAAATTGCTAACGTGGATGCTAGTCAACCACTGGTCATCCTACATGGCATGGCCGATTATTGGCTTCTGGCCAATAATCGACCATGGCTAACAACCGACACCAAGCGAGGGCCAGTGGGGGTGCCACGGCCCATGGTGGATCTAGAGAAGGCTCGCTTGTGGTTGAAAGAAGGCCAGCCTCATCAAATCAAACAAGGGCTTGACCTTTGTCATGCCCCAAACCTCGAACGCGCGCACATCCCTTAATGGTCGACTAAATTGCAACGTTTCCAGGACGCGTTGCTGACCCAATCGATTCATGCACATGCAGAAGCGAAATAAACAATCTCCAGATAACAAACAAACATGGGATAGAAAAGCAGAACAATCAGTTTCACAAACACACTTTTATAAACAAACCAAGTCAGCCCTATAAGTTATATACAGGAGGTCAAGACCAAAAAGGACTACCAAGCTAACCCTACCCTGGACCCTCCTACTTTGGGATCTGGGTCCACTATGACACTGTCAGGGATGTCGAGGTCTAGAGGGTCAGCTACCTCCTCTATTACAAGCTCTTACTCATCCTCGGGCAACTGGTTTGCCTCGATATCAGCTATGATATCGGCATCCACGATAGGGTCAAGTACTTCCCCTAACTAGGCACCTTCGACAGGTTCGTCAAAACCGTCCATTGAGCCCTCCCGAATCTCATTAGGCCCGCGATGAAACCACACTTTGAATCGATGATGTACCAATTGAGGTTGGCCCTCATTGACCCAGATTGTGGTCACAATGAGCTCGTGGGTCCAAGGATTCCCAAGGACAGGAAAGACAGTACGCTGAGTCTTGGCCTCTCGTGGCCACCCAAAATGCACAGGGCGCACCTCCATCTAGGGACCTGAAAAGTTGTAAGCCATGACGAGGTAAGACAATATTTCAGCGAGTCAATGTTCTAAACCCCAATTAGGAAAATAATACACCTAGATGCAGCCTATACACACATCATAGAGGACTTACCTCACCTCAGCACCTCCTTGCATGTTAGTACAGCTCATATAACATATGCATACATCCAATGTATTCGATAATTGAAACGCCTCACTTTTTCACATATCAATCAATCACAGGGGTCTCGATCATAAGGCCAAATAGTTATGACACATCTCATTCCATGCCACACAATTTTGTCTCATAATCAGGCACGGTCAAATCACTCATACAGGCGTTCCAATTAGTTACGGCCCCATGGGCACAGCCGACTCAATAGTCAACGATCTTCCGGCGTAACCGGGCATCGTCTCACTCTATTGAGCACGACAACGTCTATCTCTAGATGACATTCCTGAAGGAGCATCGGTCCGGCCTCTATCGCAATCCGACATCTGTTGACGTAGGGCATTCCATATAGGAGCATTGTCCACCCGACCTTCATCGGTGATGGATTTTCAAAGGGATCACATGCACAACCAACCTCAGCCAAGGATATCGTGTCTTGCACTCAAATGCCTTAATTTAAATAATGTGCCTAGCCTATTTTTTTCATATTAAAAACACTCGGTAAAATAGGTGTGCGTGAACACACAGTCAAATCAACCCATAAAGCATGATATCCCATCATTTTAAAATTCCACGACTTTATATAGTACTTTCGGCATCGAAAATTGACACCCAATATTTTTTTCTAATTAAATACCAAAATTCCAAATTTTTGAAATAATAATTCAAAATCAACGCTTAGCATCAAATTGCACAAATAGCACTCAATTGTAAAAACTAATTGCACCACGACGATCAGCATGAAATTCGACAATCGGCTATCCCGGTATAATTTCTGAAATAAATAAATAAATAAATTATAAAATAATTAAATAAATGTAAAATAATTAAATAAACCACTAATTAAGCTATATACACTAATCTAACCACCTAATTGGACTAATTAAATTAATCTACTTAGGCTAAATGTACATAACCTACTCAACTAACTAATGAACTAACTAACCACATAATTGGACTAACTAATTAATCTAATTTAACTAAACAAACTAAATAATTACACTAATCTTACTTAGACTAATCTAAACCTTCCTTAAGTATAATTAACCTCCTAATTAAGGTTTAGAAAATAAATTCACCGGATTAGCAAACTAGTGAGTTCACGGCGACGGCGACGTGGAGGCGAGTGAGACTCGACGCCAAGGGAGGACCAGAAGGGCTCGAAAACGGCCCACGAAGCTCTTAGCCCAAGTTGAGAGTTCGGTTCTGAGCTGGGCCGGATTGAAGGCTGCTAGAAGCGAATACGCGTGGGGACGGGCAAGGCTGGACGGTGACGCTAGTAGGGGCAAACGACGGTGGCTTGGATGGCGGGAATGACGGCGAGCGGCCAGGGGCGTGGACGAGGATGGCTCGGAGACGGCGAGGACGCACGCGGGAGATGGTCGAGTGGGCTGGAGTCGTGCGGGCTGGCCTGGGCTTGCGAATGGGCAGACGGCGACATTGGCGGCTGCTACGGCTTCGGCGGGCTCGGGCAGTCGACGAGCAGTAGGGATGGAGAGGCTGGTTCTCTGGAAATGGAGGTTTTCAGCTGTTGGAAATAGAGAAGAAGTTGAGGAAGAAGAAGATGCTGCTGGAGAGGGGACAAAGGCCACAAAAGTCTTGCCAAAATATCTAAAACACTCAAGTAGAAGCCCCCACCAGCCTTCAGCAAGCCAAAAGGATGGCCAAATGTTGCAGCCCCCCATGGCCTACGAATTTCATGCTTTCCAACTTCAAATTCTTCACAACCCTATCCAATTCAATTCAATTTGGTCCCCAAAAATACCAACTAAGGTGCCCACACCGAATCCACAATTTTCCTCACCAATTGATCCAACTTAAAGGCAAAAAATGCACGCAATTTAGCCCATCCGAATTTCTTGAACCAATTTCGCCGAATTTCGATTTTTCACCAAAATCCCGGGCTTGTCGAAAAATCTTCAAAAAATAAGTCAACGTTCCTAAAATAAATCATGACATGCCACAACTTTCAATTCCTGAAACCGTGTTCAATTTCATGGTTAATTTTAACTGGACGCGATTTTAGCGTGACCTAACCTATCGGGTAGCTTTTAGGAACTTTTAGCGCTTTTGACTCGTGGTCGATTATTTTCAATCCACAATGTGCATCTTTGACTCGTAGGCGACTCTCAGTTGTCGTAGAAATCTCAAGATTTCAATTACAGGCACATGGTACAAAATCGACAGAAAAATCGGTTTAGTGTCGTTCGACGCGAATTTTGCAATTTGGTGGAATCACCCACAATTTAATTATATGCCTCTATTGAATCGACCTATCTCCGGTCTCTAATCGATTTTTAACAGTGTCGTATTGACCCTTGTAGATTAGCACAGTCGAGCAATCGATTTCTAATCGAATTCTCAAATTAGTCGCGTTTATATTCCTTAACGGCTTCACCTGATAGATTAGTTATCTCATGAGTAATCAGCTCAAAGAAAAAGACTATAGGCGCGTCAATGAAAAACCCAATTCCCATTATCGGGATAGGGTCGAAAATCAAGATATCACAACCTTTGCCCAACCACAGGCCAAAGGGAAAGAAAATGATAAAGAAACCAAAGGTAAAAAAATGAAAATTTTTCATTAAAAAATGCAAAAATTATCCATGTCAGTGTCAGCCATGTCACCTAAAGCCACCTAGGATAGTCACCCATTGCTGAGTGTCCATGTCACCAGTTTATGGCAAAATTTTTTTGGAATGACTAAATTGTTAGATGGTTAAAAGGTTTAGATTTAAATTTGCAGGTTTAAAACTAAATTGGAGTTTTCAAAAATTTTAGGATTAAATTGATACAATCAAAAGGTTCAGACCAAAATTGGCTGTCGTACTACTGATTTAGGATTTTTTGAATAATTATCCTTCCCAGAAACTCATCAATAAGATGCTTTTCATTTTTTTCTTTATTCATGTAAGGTACGAGAGGTCAGTAGAGCCATCACAAACAACTCTAAAAGAGGTATGATTGATGCAGCATTTGGGATCACCATCATTCGATCCAAAGGGATATGGAATTTCAAGGTTTCCGTAGAAACTTCGTCATCCAGGCTTGGTCACTGAATCATCAGCTTCTTCCATGTGATTGTGGTGTGGACCCAATATGATGATCCCAAGCACCACAACTTTCAAAAGAATGCTTATGGATGACCATGGCTCTTCCTTCAACACTCTTCATATATTTTTGTTGTTTCAGCGAATTAATTTGATGGATTCGCGGGTATATAAGGAGAAGTAAGATAGGATTTTTCCTTTTTCGCTTTTTAGGGAGTAATTGTAGTTATGGCCTAAGTTCAAGTTGTGGAGTTAACATCAAGTGGTCATAGCCAGTTGCATGAGACGATTCAACGATAATTCCTCGTGTGACTAAGTCTTGAGCAATGCAATGTACGTCCCTCTACGAAGGTTCGTAGCATAAATCTGACATACTTTTCTTGGATCTTTCTTTGCTACTCATTGAGAAGACGAGCTATACTCTGAGCCGGAGACTGGGAACTCTTGTCACAAAATGAGCTGCTCTTACTTTTCAAATTATCTCCTAAAGATTAATTTAGGATTCTAGAGTCTAAGAAAATGTCTCTCCCTCCGTGGGAATAAGAAAACGTCAGGTCTTCTCTTTCCCTATTGATTTTTGATACAATGTATATTGAGGATGTTGCTTCTGTGCATGGCAATTTTTTTTCTTTTGGACCATTCATATTAATGCAAAAACTCAAAGTTGATAGGGAAAGGACAAGATCATACGCTTTCTATGTTTGAGCATTTCCAAAACATAATATTGGATCGTAACTACTAGTCGTTACACGGCAATGACCGATGAAAAAGAGCCAATTTTTTGAAAAATTTAATCAGTTAACAACCTTTGAAATTTCTCTTTATAATATTCTTAGATTTCCTTTCATCGACTGTTTGAAAATGTGAAACTGCTGACTAAATTGGCAGGAGTACTCTTGTCACAAAATGAGCTGTTCTTATTTTTCAAATAATTTTTCAAAGATTAATCTATGATTCTAGAGTTTAAGAAAATGTCTCTCCCTCCATGGGAATAAGAAAAAGTCTGGTCTTCTCCTTTCCCTATCGATTTTTGATACAATCGCAGTGTTTAAATCTGCAAAATAGAAAATATAATCCTCAACCCAAATTACATCTTCCAATTCAGGATATAGCCACATATATGGTCTGAGAGCTGATCGTTGTTAAGTAAAAAGGACTTTGGGAGTCCGAAATTGATGTTCAGGATATAGTCATCTGTAAAGTTTCAAGTAAATGCTAAGTCGACTTGGTCGGTCTCCTCGACAGTTTCTTATGTATGACAACGTCTCATCATGATTTGTTATTACCCGCCAACTTTGACAGCATTATTGATAGAGAACATCATTGATGCAGGCTACTTTCATTACAGTGCCAAGACTTGAGAAGTCAAGGTGAAACAGTAGTGAGCGTATGCAAAGGGGGAAAGATCACAACCCCAAAGCAGGAGAACGAGAAAGAAGAAAAATCAACAAGAGCATACTGATTTGAACTGGTGATTGTATGCATGCAATGTGTTTCAAGGTGGATGGGTTTTATACTCTGAAAAATTTTATTTTCCTGTTTTTAGATTGTGTACACGCATTCTAAAAAAAATAACGGAGATAGCTTCAAAATAATTAATTAACTAGCCTCAAAGAGGTAAAATATCAACTTTTTACAATATTTATTTGATGAAAACATGGTTATTAATATTTAAAAACTTTAGTATATATTGCCATATCCCTCAGACCACACGTGGCATAAACACAATGACAACTAGAAAATAAATAAAAAAAGAAGTGTCGTACATGTCAAAAAATCATTTTTTTCTAACCCAAAAACGAGTTCTTAGGTAAGGGATTCTTTCGACAGTTGAAATGATCATCAAAATAGACAAACGCACTTTAATTATTTTTTTCTATCCGTCGAATTTGTAGCAGAATTGTACCCAAAAGCAAAAGCCTTTTTCCATTAAATCTTATTTGATAGTGCCAATTTCACCCAGTGACTCCATATCAATTCCTATTTTTCGCTGTTTTCTCTTTTTGTCAGCCAAATGATTTAGATCATCCCTCCTAGCAGACGAAGAAGTATTCTTTATCAAAGACAGTAAGACTAGAAATGGATTGAAATATTTTGACTGTGGATGAGTTAAGGAGTGGTGAGTTGTACATCATGTCACAAAGACGAAACTAACCATATTCTTGATGGAAAATAATACGCGGAAACGATGAGATCTTGCAATTTACGTCAACGCGAAATCGCCAGAGAAATAAATGAGAAAAATAATGATACCAGAAATTTACCTGGTTCGATCTGAGTATCGGTACCTACGTCCACGGGGAGAGCCGGCAGCAAATAATCAACTATAATCGGAAAATCAGAGTTTACAATTACTCATACACTCAAATGTTTCCCACACCTAAATTTAACCACAAACCCAAAGTGTTTATAAATAAATAACTTACTTGGGCATAAACTCATGGCACAAAATTACCACGTGTTCAAGCTTTAAATAAAACGCTCTACGTACACCAAAATCAAGAACTCTAGCATTCGTATTTGGTCCCGTACGTACGACTTCGCGTATCTCTTCAAAACTTCTTGCGGAGGACTTGAGGCTTCGTTGATCGTAGTTGTGCGGCTTCGTAGGGTTTCTTTAAGCAGCTTCACGCACGCTGAAAAAAAGGAAATTCGTGTGCCCAAAAGGTCAAATAGTTGACCTGGGCCCACCAGCGCTTGGATTCACGTGTACGTGCAGGGAGGCTTCCTTTTTTTTCGACGTTGAATGTGTGTGTGCGCGCGCCCAAGGTCAAAGGTTTGACCTTGGGCCCCACCACTTTCCATTCACGTGCAGAGGCTTCACGCAGCTTCGTTCTTCTTTTCTTCATCGGCTAAAAGAAGAAAACCCATTCCGTGGAAATCATGTGCCCAAAGTTTGGGCTCCACAATGGATAAACAAGAATTCGGCTCCTCCTGCATAATGCGAAGAAATTCATATCTTCCAATTTTTTTAGTTATTATTTTTCTTTTGTAAATCTTCAAAGAGTCCCACGAACTTCTACTTGTCCTAGCGAATCGCGTTTTGCAAATGCTTAAACTCGAGACATAATTTAATAATTCTCCACCTTTGCTCAATGTTTGAAGCCAATTTATAGTGCTCATCATCCATGCTACTCTCCCAACGTCCCGATGGGCGCTCACTCTCCACAGACGCCAATAGAGCTCAAGTAGAGCTTGAGTTTTGCCAAAGAAACAGACTTAGTCATTATGTCTGCCGAGTTATCTGCTGTAGTAATTTTTTTTACAATAACATTACCCTTAGCTAAGACATCTTAGATGAAGTGGTACCTGATGTTGATATGCTTCGTTCGCTCGTGATAAACTAGATTATACGCCAAATATATCGCACCTTGGTTATCACAGTGTATATCCACACTTTTCTGTTTTAACCCAAAGTCTGAGAGCAAACTTTGTAACCATATCGCCTCCTTCGCTACAAAGGTTAGTGCCATGTACTTTGCCTCAGTTGAAGACAATGCAATGTGATTCTATAAGGACGCTTTCCAAATAACTGCACCACCCGCTAGTGTAAACACGTACCCTGCTAAAGATCTGTGATCATCCAAGTCACTGGCATGATCTGAATCCACAAAATCAGTAGTCTTATTACCATTGCTGTCCCTCCGATACACTATACCCAAGTCTGTTGTCTCATTCAAATATCTAATGATCCACTTCACAGCTTCCCAATGAGCTTTACCAGGATGCTTCATATAAAGACTAACCATATTCACAGCTTGTGAAATATTAGGCCTAGTGCACACCATAGCATACATAATACTACCCACGGCACTAGAATAAGGAACACGGGACATATGCTCCTCCTCCTCCTCAATCTGCGGTGATAATTTATCTAAAATTTTAAAGTGCTTCGCTAGAGGTGTACTTACAGATTTTGCCGACTGCATATTAAAACGCGCCACGATCTTCTCAATGTATTTCTTTTGAGATAGAAAATTCCCGCAGTCCTGTCACGCAAAATCTCCATACCCAAAATTTTCTTTGCAGCACCTAAATCTTTCATCTCAAATTCAATATTTAACCGCCTCTTCAGCACATCAATATCGGACATATTCTTAGCTGCTATTAGCATTTCATAAACATATAAAAATAGATAAATCAAATAACTATTCTCTAATTTCCTAAAGTAAACGCAGCTATCCATATGACTTTTTGTGTAGTCTTGACTAACCATGAAAGCATCAAATCATTTATATCACTGCCTAGGAGACTGTTTTAGCCTATACAAAGATTTCTTTAACAAGCAAACATGATCTTTCTTACCCGGAATAACAAATCCCTCTGGTTGCCTCATGTAAATCTGCTCCTTTAACTCACCATGAAGAAATGCAATTTTCACAGATGTGCGGACCCCTGGAGTGCCACAACTTTGCACAAAGGGACACTTAAGTGCCATAACTTATGAAATGTACACTTAAGTGCCAAAATTGGAGCAAAATGGATCACTTGAGTGCCAATCCGGCCAAAATCTGGCCAAATTGCATACGTGGAATTTTTCGGCGATTTCCGGCGACTTCTTTTACTGATGTGGCAAATGTTTTTTTTAAAAAAAGAGCCGATGTGTACGACAAAAACGATGTCGTCCATCCACATTGAGTGCACTGACCTAAACAACGTTGTTTAGGTCATTGTGCACTGACCTAAACGCCATTCCTCCCTGTCCGCATTCACAGTAGATCTTAGGCCCTTCTCTCCTTCGCCGTTCACGACCAGAGCTGGTCATCGGTCGTCGTTGTTGGTCTCCGTCGCCGCTCACCGCTCACCAGCATTGGTCGTCATCACCACTCACCATCGTCGCTCGTCCAGGTTCGGCCCCTTCTCCCCCTTCCCTGTGATGAAATTAGGGCTCGCTCGATTATTTTATTAGGGCTCCGATGGAATTTGTGTTAATACACTTCAACTGAAACTTGCTGACATCACACAAAGAGACCAAATTTCTCATTATTTTCGTGAATTTTTCTTTCAAGCCAATGTCAGAGTATGCTTTGATTGTTGAATCACTAGCTATGCATCTCCTTAAGAGCATCCTAATAAAGCAAGTGACTAATGCATCTCCGAGAAGAAAATTAAGTCCTTGAACCACCCTACTTGTGAGGCTGTATTGGGTATGTCCTTGAACCACCTTGCTTGTGAGGCTGTATAGGGTATGTCCTTGAACCACCCTGCTTGTGAGGCTGTATAGAGTATGTTTATCAATCCAAAATCCTGAATGAGAACATAACAACTGTAGCTAGGATTTTATTGGTAAAGTTACAAACTAAGAAAAAGTTTCAAGCAGGAAGAATAAGAACTTGAAAGGGTATTGAAGCATGTTTTGGTGAAGTTATTTCCTGGAATTGGCTCTGCAGCTTGCATCAGTCTTCTTTGAGAAAGGTATTGCCTGCTTGTCCAAATTTGTTATGGGTTAGGATAGTTTAAGACTTTGGAGTGATCTGTCTGTGCTTCATTTTCTCTTTGTTTTTCTTTAGCTTTAGCGACATAAAATGCTTCCAAGTTTAGTTGTTCTAATTTTAGTTTAAACTTCTAAAGGAATTTGTAGGAGTCAGCGGCTGTGATTTGATTAAGTTGATGTACATTCTCTCACATCGCAAGTTTAGTGCAATAGACAAAATTGCTTGGGCTGTGATTGTTGTGGGAACCTCTATTTTTGGTTAATATTTTAAGGGAAGGGAAGGCAAATAATTAAAGTGCCGACCTCTTTTTTGGCTGTTATGTAGGGGCATATTGTCAATGTGGGGACCTCTATTTACTAAAGTTCATGAGAGTGGGGGGACTCCCATGTGCAATTGTCTAGTGGTCCCAAAAACTAATGATTATTTTTCTTGTTCTTGGTGCAATAATGGCTCATGACAAGGATTATGTCGCTGTCATAGTTTTCTACGATGGGGAATTTGTGATTGAGGAGGATGAGTGGGAGTATGCGGGTGGAAATGAGGGCACCATCTTTGTGGATATAAAGAAGGCATCTTATATAGGATTTCTTATGGATATAACGACTTATTTGCCTTGTAAAGTTCAGAAGCTGATGTATTGTATTCCTGGGAAAGACTTAAAAGATGGTTTGAGATGCTTAGAAGATGATAATGGTCTTAGGGATGTTCTATACCATTATCATCATGGTGAAGAGGTAACAATATTTGTTGAGTACAATAGTGAAAGTGAGGATGAAGATGGTGATGGGGAGAGTGCCGAAGTAGGACAAGAAGGAGATGGTATTCAAGGTAGTACTGACGTTAGGCTCGAAGGAGGGCAGGATAGATATGATGGACATGAGAGAAGCGCAGATGCAATTCACCAAAGTGATGATGACATAGGTGATGTCACAATCTATGGATTAGATTGGGAAGTAGATGAATCAACTGATGATGATGATGGAGGGTTGCCTGCTGAAAATTTTATAAGTGATGACGACGACGAGGAGCTTGTATAGTCAAGAATACAGCGAAGGGATTTTTTGACAGCTAAGTTTGTAGTTTTGCAAGTAGCCAATGAAGTTCCAAACAGACTCGAAGGCCCTACAGATACTGGTGCTGCTGGCGAGGAGACTGACTATGAAAAAAGCGTCGAGAATGCTACTTCCCAGGATGAGCTTGAAGAAGATGAAGGACCTGTGCATAGAATGAAAAGGAAAAGTAAGTTTCCTTCTTATGATCCATCCATTGCCTCTCCTACTTTATCGGTAGGCATGAAAGTTCATGATGCGCAACAATTTAGAGAAGCTATACTGAAGAACTCCATTGCTGCACAAAGGAACATTAACTTCATTAGAAACACTAAGACCTTTGTAAGAGCTAAGTGTTCATAGCAAAATTGTCCATGGAAGATGTATGGCGCATTTGTTAGGAGAAGTGGATCTTTCCAGATTAGAGCCTACCAAGAGGAACATACTTGTTCCATTAATTTTGAGAATAAAATGGTAACATGTGCATGGTTGTCGAAGCACTTCTTTGAATTGATTAAGCTAATGCCTCAGATGAATACTACTCAGTTCAGGATGCTGATGAAGGAGCAGGTAGGCATAAATATATCCAGGAATCAATGTAAAAGATCGAAGCAAAAGGTGATGAAGATACTCATTGGTCAGTACAGCGGTGAATATGGACAGTTGTGGGACTATGCTTGGAAGTGTAGGCTGCAAAATCCTGGAAGTAAAGTGTATATAGAGGTCGTGGAGAGACCACTTCCTGATATTGGGACGAAGTTCGATAAATTCTATGTTTGCTTCGATGCATGCAAATGTGGATTTTTATCTGGTTGTAAACGGATTATAGGATTGGACGGGTGTTTTTTGAAGGGCTTGTGCAAGGGAGAATTGCTGGCTGCAATTGGAAGAGATGCAAATAACCAAATGTTTCCCCTAGCTTGGGATGTTGTGAAGGTAGAGAACAAGGACAATTGGTCCTGATTCCTTAAAAATTTGATGACTGATTTGGAGATAACAAATGGGGCAGGGTGGGCGTTCATGAGCGACCAACAAAAGGTAATGTTTGCTTTTTAAAAAATTTGGTCACTTGTTTGCTTTTTTATATTAATATGTCATTTGCTTACATTTTTTATATTTTGAATTATTGCAGGGACTGGTTCCAGCAATAGCTAAGTTGTTGCCTTATGCTAAACATCGAATGTATGCGCGGCACATATACGCAAATTGGGCAAAGACCTATAAAGGGGACAAGTTGCGATCACAATTTTGGCAGCTAGCAAAGAGCACGAATATGGTTGACTTTAGGATGGCCAAAGAAGAGATGCTTCAATTGACAAAGGATGGTTATGATGCACTGTCCCAAACAGACTCGAAGCATTGGTGTAGGGCATTCTTTAGCGAGGAATTCAAGTGCGATAACATTGATAACAACATCTGCAAAGCATTCAATGGGAGGATAATAGATGCCAGATGCAAACCAATTATCTCGATGCTTGAAGACATACGGGTTTTGGTCATGACTCAGCTGCATAGACAAAGAGATGAGACTGCAAAGTGGACTAAGCAATATGGTCCTAGGATTGCTAAGAAATTGGATGACAACTTGGCTGCAAGTAGGTATTGTCATCCCATTTGGAATGGGGATGAAGGATATGAGATAATGAAGGGTTCCGATAAGTATGTTGTCCATTTAGGTACGATGAAGTGTTCATGTAGAGCATGGAAACTAAGTGGAATTCCTTGTGCACATGCCATATGTGCAATTCAATTGAAGGGCCACAACACAGAAGACTACCTTGATGATTGGTACAAGAAACCGAAATATCTTGCTTCGTATCAATTCATGTTGCAGCCGATTAGAAGTAGCAAGTTCTGGGAGCCAACAAATCACGAAGCACCTCAACCTTTGCCACTAAAGAAGAGAATGGGAAGACCAAAGCGAAAACGAAAAATGACGGAGGGAGAGGACTCATGTCACCGTAGGATGAGTAGGACAGGTGTACCGATAAAGTGCTCTTTTTGCCACATAGTAGGGCACGATATTAAGAGTTGTCAATTAAAGAAGCAGTAGGAACAATTGAGGCCAGCCGAAGGGCCTAGTGAAGGGACAGTTGGAGAAGGAGAAACATAAAGGCAAAGTGAGTCGACTGTTCTTTAGTCGACGACAATAAACCCAGTAAGTCATGACAATTGTGTTTATGTTGCTTTATGGTTTGTTACGAATATGTATATAGATATAAATGGCATGTATGTAATGTTTTTGTCTTTATTAGGTCACCGTGACACGTGAAGAATTGGCCGAAGCCCCTGCTATACCTGAAACTAAAGGGCCTGTTCAAAGAAGGGAAGGTAGAAGATAGCTAGCTGCAGGACTGGCTGAAGCAAGAGGGCCAGTTAAGTCGACTGTTCTTCAGTAGCAAAAGAGAAAAAAATACCCGGTAAGTTCAATGATTTGAGTTTACTTTTCATTTACGTTCTAATATGGCCTGATATTATATTTATGATGTCCTTTGCCTTTTTCTCAAGTTCGAAGAAGGCAAGCTAGAGCTCAGCTGCCAATAGAGGGCCCAGCTGAAGGGCCACCACAAGATCCATCACCAAGATCATCACAAAGGCCACTAGAAGGGTCAGTACAAGGGCCACCACCAAAGCCAACCGAAGGTGTCACTAAAGCTAAAGGCCTAACTAGAAAAGCAACCAGAAGAAAGCCAAATCAAGAGCCACCTACAAGAAGGCAATCTATAAGATGCCTAGTTGAAGAATTAGCCGAAGAAGCCCCTGTTGTAGCTGAACAACCACAAGAGGCCAAGAAATCACATGCGAGAAGAAGAGGCAACCAATCACAAGTACCTGAAAGTGACGCTCCCCTTCGAACAAGAGGGGCTCTTGGGAAAAGGCTAAAATAATATGGCTATGGCCTTTATACAGATGAGCGTTCTGGAATATTTATTCTTAATATAAGTTTTATAGGCTGCATTTAATTTAATTTATAGTGCAAATTTTTGTTGATAATTGAGTTTTCTTTTTGAAGCCTGGGAGAAGTTCAGAGGTTCTTATCTCTCAAGGCCCAACTCAAGAATCAACGGCTGCGCCAACAAAGAATAAGACATTGCCTGCGCCAACAAGAAAGAAGAGTAAGAAGAACCTAGTTGCAGGTCCATCTGAATTAGTTCAGCCTACAACAGTTGCAGCTCCTTCTGAATCAGTTCAGCCTAGGACAATTACAGCTCCATCAGAATCAACGCATCCCAAGACAGTTGAAGAAGAAGTCTCACGTCCAGTTAGAAAAAGTGCAAGGATTATGAATTAAGTGCGAGGTCCATCAAAACGAGCACGAACAGGAGGCATTGTGCATATTGATTGATGAAATGGGATGTGATATGGTTTGTGGGGCTGAGGAGTCAGTTGTAAACATCTGTGGATGTTTTTTTATTTTTTATTTTTATTTTTTATAATAGTTTGTCGTTTGTCATTGAGTTAGTTGAGTTTGTGAAACTTCATTTGTCATTGAGTTTGCGAGACTTCATTTCAAAATCAATGGAACGGTTGTTGCTTGTCATTTTTGGCATGCTTTTTTCAAATTTTTTTATTTTGTTTTTACTTTTACTTATTACTGCTTCTGGTGGTGGATATGTGGTGGTGATTGGGGTGCTCGGGTGGTTGGTGGTGGCGACTGGTGAAGCCTGGTGGTGGTGGGTTGGGTTGGAGGTTTTTGCTGCACCTGGTGCAAGATGTAAGTATGCAATATGCATAGCTTGCACCAGATAGTGCTGGTGCAAGCTGGTGTAAAACACCTTACACTAGCAACTTATGCAGCAACATACCACCAGCATAGTGGTGGCTCAAGTGGATGCCTGAGATACTTGGTGTGATTGGTGGTGATGATGGCTGGAGGCTGATGGTGGCCAGTGGTGGGCGGTGGTGGTGGCTGGTAGTACCCGATGTGTAAAAAAAAAATGGCACTTAACTGATCACATTCTAAAAAACCTAGCACTTAAGTGTTCACTTTTAACAATAAGTGGCACTTAAGTGATCCTTTTAATAATAACTTGACACTTAAATGATTCTTTTTTTTTTATCACGACTGGCACTTAAGTGATCACTAGATACAACTTATAGCACTCGAGTAATCACTCGTGTCTGTTCTATGTATATGGTGGTTTGCAGCAAAACAGAGAAGTTGTTGGTTTGCTGCTGGTTTACACATTTGCTGCTGGTTTACATTCAATTCAAGTAAAATAGTCACCACAACACATCGACCTAATATACATTCCATCATCGATTTATATTTGAGAATAAGCAAAAACATTGTACAAACAGTATTTGTCGAAATCATTCATTCATTCATTCAAAACAAGTACATTTCTCCACACATTTACAACTATGGCAGTTGGAGAAACTTCTTCTCATCTTCCAGTACTTTACATTTCATCATAAAGTAGGATAGACAAAAAAAATAGCAACACAATAAACGCTTTGTAACACTTCCGTTCAATTTTCATTTTTAAAACTTCGTTCTTCAAATGGTTAACATAAGATGCTTGAGCTTGAGCTTGCATTGAGTCAACATCATCCAAGTCGTCCACAAGCATAGATGAAGGTTGATGACATCCATCAAGTAGGTCCAAAATCACCTCTGTGGCTCAGTGAGAGAATTTCGCATCGACCCATTTGAAGTATTTGCACTTCAAGCCTTCTCTGTATCAAGCACATCCATAGAATCTTCTCCCGGGATTCGTTCGAGTCCACGATGTTCTTCTTAGACTTGGTAACGCACAAAAACAGAAATGCTTGCCTTCTCCTTCGCTTTGGCGAGAGAAATTTGAGCCGCTGCTGAAAGTCCTACTCTCCATTTCCAATATTCGGTGGTAGAATTTGGGGCAAATCGATTTAGGGTGCGGGATTAGGGCTCCAACGCTTCAATGGCATTTTGCTTGATTTAGGGTTTTAGATTTAGGGCAAATGGGGAGAGGACGGCGTTTTCGCTGATTTAAGGGCTCTATTTTGGGCCAATACTCGAAACGACGTCGTTTGGGGTGAATTCGAGCTGACTCAACTCTCCGGCGAGACACATCGGTGAGAAATATTAATATTTTAATGCCACGTATGATTTCCGACCAGCTTCGCCGGAGATGGCACTCAGGTGTCCCACTTTTCTTAAAATGTGGCACTTAAGTGTACCTTTCGTAAGTTATGGCACTTAAGTGTCCCTTTGTGCAAAGTTGTGGCACTTGAAGCGTTCTTTTGCCAATTTTCACATCTAGTTGCTCTAACTCGAGATCCTACGAAGCAACTAAGGTAAGTAAAACACGAATACAAGTATGTCTTACAACTGGAGAGAACACCTCATTGTAGTCAATGCTTTCACGCTATGTATATCCCTTTGCCACCTTATACCTCGCTACCTCAACACCGGGAATGACCTATTTCTATTTGAAGACCCATTTACTTTCGACAATCTTTTGGCTCTTGGGTACTTTGACCAACTCTCATGTCTGATTTCGATTGAGTGATTCCATCTTTTCACTCATAGCCCCTAGCCGCTGCGACGACTCCGAACTAGCCATCGCCTCAAAGTAAGACAAAGCCTCATCTGTCTCCACCTCATGACCTACAGTTAATGCATAAGCAATATCTGTATAACCATAACATACCGGTGATTTAGTTTGTCTTCTTTGTCTATCTGCAGCTATAGTGTGCTGTGGCTTTGCTAGTTGTTCACTATCACCGACTTCAGGAACTACGGCTTCATCTGCAGTCTCAACTTCTGTTACTTTCAAGGTCTTTGGAGTCTCTACCTGAAACTCCACCTCACTAATGACACCATGATCTGTCTTCTCTATTGGTTGTGTCTCAGAACTCCTCTGTTGAAGCATTGCAGTTTCGTCGAAGATCACATCTTTGCTGATTAGAAAATCGGGTGATCTAGGATCAGTGCACCACAGCCGGTAGCCTTTCACCTCATGTGCATAACCTAGAAATATGCACTTCTTCGCCCTCAACTCAAGCTTACCATCACTCGCATGAGCATACGCAGGACATCCGAATATACGTTATCCAGAGTAATCAACAGGTTTCCCCGACCATACTTCCTCAAGAGTCTTCCACTCGATAGTAGATGATGGAGATCGACTAACCAGGTAACATGCCATGTTCACTGTTTCGGCCCAAAATTCCTTGCCAAATCCTACATGTGAAAGCATGCATTGAGCTCGCTCATGCAAAGTTATGTTCTTTCGTTCTGCTACGCCATTCTGTTCTGGTGTCCAAGGTACTATGCAGTGTCTTACAATATCTTCTTTCTCGCAGAACTTGATAAAATTTTTACCACAAAACTCCATGCCATTATCGATTCTCAGGCACTTAATTTGTTTATTTGATTGCTTCTCAATCAATGCCTTAAATTTCTTGAACCAATCAAACACTTCATATTTGTGCTTCAAAAAGTATACCCATACCTTCCTCGAATAATCGTCGATAAATGTCAGCATATATCCGGCATCTCCTTTCAAAGGAACCGAAGACGAACCCCAGACGTCTGAATGAATATATTCAACTGATCGTTTAGTTGAATGAATAGTTGTAGTAAACTTAACTCGGTGCTGCTTCCCATAAATGCAGTGCTCACATAAGTCTAGCTTCCCTGTCTTTTGACCCTTCAACAGCCCCCTTTCACTCAGCATTGTCATACCTGCCTCGCTCATGTGCCCTAAACGCATATGTCATAATTGAGTCAAGTTAGAGTTTGACTCACCTAATGAAACTACAGCGGTTCCGGTCACAGTCTCTCCTAGTAGAGGATAGAGAGTATTTACTTTCTTCCCTTTCATCACTATCATGGCACCTCGAGAGATCTTCAGTACTCCACCTTCAACGGTGTACCTACACCTGATATCATTGAGTGTCCCCAGAGAAATAAGGTTCTTCTTGAGCTCCGGTACATGCCTCACATCTGTTAATGTGTTCACCACGCCATCGTGCATCCGGATCTGAATTGTCCCTATCCCCATAGCCTTACAGACTGCATTATTCTCCAAAAGAACCCTACCACCATCTGCAGCTTGGTAAGTAGTAAACCAGTTCTTATGAGGTGTCATATGATAAGAACACCCTGAATCTAGCACCCATTTGTCTCTTGACGAAATAGCAGTCACACATAAGACAGCCTTTGCATCACTATTGCTCCCCTCGGTAACGTTTGCCAATTATGCCTATCAACTTTATTCCTTCGCTTTAGACAATCTCTCCTAATGTGCCCCTCCTCGTGACACTTAAAACACTTCACGCGTCCCTTGGACTTTCTATGGTATGATTTCGATATGCTTTTACTTCTACTGCTACTAAGCCCTTGATGTTGTTCTCTACCCCGAATCGTCAGTGCTTGCGCTACTCCTTGCACCAGATTGTCATCTTGCAACTTTCTCTACCACTCCTTAGAGAATAAAGCGGACTTTACCTCCTTTGAGGTAATTATAGTACGCCCCCGCAACAGTGAATCAGTAAAGTGCTCACATGACTTTGGTAAAGAGGCGAACAACATCATGGCTTGTTCTTCATCAGCCAGTATCTTACCGATGTTCTTCAGATCCATCATGAGTTTATTAAATTCATCTAGGTGGATCTGATAGACGTACCTTCAGTATATCTAAATTGAAACATCTTCTTCAATATGTATAAGCGATTGTTCAAACCTTTCTTCACATAGAGTGCTTGAGGTTTTGCCCAAAATGCTGCGGCATCCTTCTCCTCAGCAACCTCTATTAAGATCTCATCTGACAAATTTAACAGGATTGTGCTATTTGCTCTTTCCATTAGCTCTACCCTCTCAGAGGCTTTCATTATAATTGACAACTCATCTTCACTATCCAGTGCCTTGGCCAAACCTTGTATTGTCAATAATGCTCGCATCTTAATGCTCCATAACACAAAGTTGTTACTCCCGTTAAACTTCTCAATTTCAGATTTCTTCTCAGACATAATTGTAGTAACAAAATTTCCAGATAATAATCAAACAAGCAAAAACTCCAAATCACAATCAAGAAATCCAACCTTAAGCTCTGATACCAATTGATGGAATATAATACGCGGAAACGACAGGATTTTACAATTTACGTCAACGCGAAATCGCCAGAGAAATAAATGAGAAAAAAAAGGACACCAGAAATTTACGTGGTTCGATTCGAGTATCGGTACCTACGTTCACAGGAAGAGCTAGTAGCAAATAATCCAGTATAATCGGAGAATCAGAGTTTACAATCACTCACACGCTCAAGTGTTTTCTACACCTAGATTTAACCACAAACCCAAAGTGTTTATAAATAAATAACTCACTTGGGCATAAACTCACGGCACAAAATTACCGCGTGTTCAAGCTTTAAACAAAATGCTCTACGTACACCAAAATCAAGAACTCTAGCGTTCCTATTTGGTCTGCGTACGTACGACTTCGCGTATCTCTTCAAAGCTTCTCACGGAGGACTTGAGGCTTCGTTGATCGTAGTTGTGTGGCTTCATAGGGTTTCTTTAAGCAGCTTCACGCACGCTGAAAAAAAGGAAATTCGTGTGCCCAAAAGGTCAAATAGTTGACCTGGGCCTACCAGCGCTTGGATTCACGCGTACGTGCAAAAAGGCTTCCTTTTTTTTTTCGACGCTAAATGTGTGTGTGTGCGCCCAAGGTCAAAGGTTTGACCTTGGGCCTCACCACTTTCCATTCACGTGCAAAGGCTTCACGCGGATTCGTTCTTCTTTTCTTCATCAGCTAAAAGAAGAAAACCCATGCCGTGTAAGTCATGTGCCCAAAGTTTGGGCCCTACCATGGATAAACAAGAATTCGTCTCCTCCTGCATAAAGCGAAGAAATTTGTATCTTCCAATTTTTTTTTTTTGTTATTATTTTTCTTTTGTAAATCTTCATGGAGTCCCATGAACTTCTACTTGTCCAAGTGAATCGCGTTTTGCAAATACTCAAACTCAAGACATAATTTAATAATTCTCTATTCAAACTTCCTACAAAAAATGTTTGCAAATCATATTATAGGCTAAGGTAGGACACTTCACATGAATAAATTTCTTGTATCAATTTCTTGTATATGTTTAGAATTTCACAGACCACATGAACTAAAACTTGAAAATAACATAAGTTTGTGAGGGACCACATTGAATGGAAACTTGAAATTACAATTTAAGATCACAGAATAATTTAAAAAAAAAAAGAAAAGAACATAGGTTCATCATCCAAATTCACGTTTTTACCTCAGTCAACATCGTCGGTGAAATTCTCATAAAAGCGTCTTTATTAAAAGGACATGCTATAGGGTCTGCCTTCGAGAGGCACACCAAAATTGACGCCCTTTCCATAGAATTTTAAATGAGACTGTTTGGAATTTGACAGATAGAGACAACTTTTATAAAATCCCTTTGTCGATAGATTCCTACTTTAATTCTCCGGTAAGGGTTGTAGGGTAAAGTTCTATGATGACAGTACCATTTTGCCATATTATATTCGGCGAAGAAAACTTTAACTCTTTTGCTATATCTACCAAGAAAGTTGAGAAACCAAAATTAATCAAACCATCTTCTTTATCGAGAATCCTACTTTTCCTTTTGTCTTTGTTTCATTCCGAGTTAAGTTAGCTTCATTACACACGACCAAACTGAATCCTTAGTGCAAGTCTCTTTTCAAGTTTCAAATCAACTTGAAAATTCTTACAATCGAGTGTAACATCACAGCGTGAATTGTGGGCCTAATAAAAGCGAACCTCAGATTCGGGATCGGCCAAATCATTAAAGCTCACAGGCCTTCAAATTGGGGAGACATCAGTTGGCCTCGCAAGTCGCTGGTTGGCTTTTCAAGTCAAGGTCAACGTCGTGTCGCATGGTGCATGGCGTACGAAAATGAGAGATATGAGTCGGATGTGCAAGTTGTTGCTTGGCTTTTTAGGTCTAGGTCATCGTCAATTGTATCTGATGCTTTGGACAAGGAATAGCACTGAATATATCTTTGTTTTAAGCTGATGAAACAAATAAAAAGTTGCTTTTCTTTAGAGAGTCCAAATCAAGAGCAATAGTGACCGATTTTTCACTTTTAACTTTTCCTGCTGTTATTTTGTTAAAATCAAGAATCCAGTATGGTAACATATATAATCCTACAGTTGAATATGTGGTGTTTGTCTCATTTCTTGCGCATTTCATAATAACCACCTAGTAAAGTCAATTTAGTAAGTGACCATCAAATTCAAGGATATCTTGTAACTACCGACAACATCCACTCTATAAAGTGACCATCGAATTTCACCTAGATTGGTTCTTTCTTTTCACTTCAGATAAAATCACTCTACATTATAGTTAACATAGATTAAATTTGATTTGATGTATGACAAATTCATCTTTTGGAATACATTAGAGTTTCATGCTATATGCTATGTTCGATTTCTCAAAATAATATATAACTTTAAATTCAAGAAAAGCAAGAAATGACGTGGATAACAACAGGAGTTAATTGGAGATAATAGGGATGATCGATTTCAGGTCTGGTCCGATCCCACTGAGGAACGAGGAATTAGACCTAGAAGACCGATTTCCAGTTTTTGGAATTGAGAACCGGACCACCTAGTCCTGAAGCCGATCCAATCCGATTCCTAAGTGGTCCAGCGAAACCGATGGAGAGAAAGGATTTCTTTTTTCTTTTTTGGCACAAAGTGTGCATACTCTCCAAAATTCCTCGTCCAACTGAATGAAACAAACGCTTATGTATGGGGAGAGAAAAACTAGAGAGAGAGTGGATTCTGTTATGGCGTCGTCTTAGCATGCGTTGATTCCCTTTAATTTGCTTCGCTAACGTGCTCTTTTTTCCTTTACGATTGCAGACGTGAGAGAGAGAGAGAGAGAGAGAGAGAGAGAGAGAGAGAGAGAGACAGCTTTCTTATTCAGTGGCATGGGCTTTCCTTTTGTTGTGGGCTTTTACTCTCTCTAGGCTCACCTTATTTTTCTTCCAAATAGGCTATTATTCTTGTTGGGCTCATTTGGGGTTTAAGCTAAATGGGGACTTTCAATATCGGTCCAATTCCCACTCTTAAATTGGGAATCGGACTACCCATCACCAATTCCATTGGTTCCAATTTTATGGAATTGGAAACAGTTCTCGTTGTGACATCCCAGATTTTCAGTCCTGTTTTCTACTGAATAAATCGGGCATTTCATTAACGCGCCTATAGGGCTGTTCTCAGAGCTGATCACTCTTGAGATAACTAGACTATTCAGGGAAGCTATTAAGGAATTTTAAGGCAATAGATTTGAGAATTCAACCAGGAATCGGCTTCTCGACCGTACTTGTCTTTAGAGGCCATTACAACACAGTTAAAAAAATCAATTTGAGATCAGAGATAGGCTTGTTCGACTAAGATGTGTGGCTAATCATGGGTGATACCACTAAATTAGAAAATTCTCGTCGGCCGGCCCTAGACTAATTCTTCTGTCCTTTTGGTACCCTATGTCCGTATTTGAATCCTCAAGATTTTCACGACAATCGAGAGTCTCCAATGTGTCGAGTGGGTTCATTGTGGCTCGAAGAAAATCGACCACGAGTCAATTGCACTAAAAATTTCTAAAAGTTACCCGGTAGCTTAGGTCACGCTAAAAATGTGTCAAATGGAAATTGACTGCGAATTCGGGTCCAATTTCAGAAATTGAAGATTTTTTCATGTCACAATAAATTCTATGAGTGTCGACTCAGTCTCAGAAGATTTTTCTGCAACCTGAGACTTTTTAGAAAAAAGTCGGTATAGAACCGTTTTTGTTCAAAAAAAGGCCAAGATTATTTTTTATCACAAATTTGGGAAGCATGATGGATATATGGGTGAGGAAAAATATCAATGGGAGCATTGATGTGCCAATTGATTTTATTAAGGCCAAATGAGATAAATTAAAGAGGAAATGGTTTCCAATTGTTTGGAAAATGCAAGAATTCGTAGCTCCCCCTCCTCTTAGCCATTTTGGACCAATTCAATATTGCAAGGAGTGCATTGTTGGCCTAAAGTGAGCCAAGGATCCACACTTGGTCATGGTTGGTCAAGGGAGACAAGAGAAGAGAAGAAGTTGGCTTGATGGAGCCCTTGTCCCCCCTCATCTCTATCCTCTCTCTCTCTCCCTCATCCTCCCCCTTTGCTGCCGTCCAAGACTTCTCCTCTCTCCCTCCATTTGCGACCAGCAGCCAAGAAGACCAACAAGAGCAGCAACCGCCGGACAGCAGCCCTTCCACGTCGCACGCCACGCTGTCGCCGTTCGTGCACGCCACCGCCCGCGCGCCGTCTCCCTTGCTGCACCCTCACCGTCCAAGCCCTGTTCCGCCGTCCAACTTGCTGTCCAGTAGCCGTGAGGGACTATGGAAGCCCACCATAGCTTCCTTTGCCGTCGATTTGTCCCGGTTTGGACCCGAGACCGTCATCATTGCCCTTCTCAAGCCTCACCGCGCCAAACCAACTCCATTTCTTTTGTTTTGCAGCCCCAACCAGCAAGCAGAAAAGTGGGTCTCTAGCCGCCTTGTAGGCCCGTTTTGAGGTGTTTCTAGGCCTCGAAACTTAGGCCCGCTTTGGAGAAAAGCGTCCCCCGCGCCGTTCCCGTCGGTTTGATCCGACCCGCGCGTTAATCAAGCGAGTTTTGCTCACTAATCTTTGCTTATTTTTCTAATGATGCTTAGGGGTTGATTAGATTTAATTAAGTGCAATTATGTGGATAGATTAGATTAGAATAATTAAATTAGGGATTTACCTATGCATGTTAGGCAAATGGTTAGTGTACTTAGCAAGTAGACAAGTCTTATTATTTATTGAACGAGTCTCGGTAATTTTCCGGGTTCGTCTCGGCTTCCAATTAGGCATTACGGGCCTAAATTGGATTTATTGTATTTATTTAATAATTTTCAGAATTATTTATTTATTTATTTATTTTCCGAAAATTAGGCTGGGATAGCCGACAGCCATAATTTCGTGCTGATTGCAGTGATGCTCTCTGTTTATTTAATTGAGTACCTGATTATGCAAATTGAGTGCAAATAGTAGTTGTGGGTATTTATTTTAGAAATTGAATAACTTTGGTAATTAAGTGGAAAATTACCGAGTGTCAATCTATAGCGTCAAAAATCTATTTTTGTACTGCTGAAAGGAGTGGGCGAATAAAAAGGGAATTATTGTGTTTTGGCTAGGGCCGACCGTGTGCCCACACACGTGTACTTTTATCAAATATGATAAAAATGGTCAAATTGATTGTGTCTTCGGAACAAAAATACTATAACGGCTCGATGATTTGTATGTCATATGGAGAATGGACATTATACTATTATAGCTCGATGACTCTCTTGTCATCTTGAGAAAGAATTGCTTGTATACCGACTCGATGACCCTATAGGTCATCTTGGAGAATGGACGGTATGAAATGTCGGCTCGGTGATTCTATAGATCATCTTGGAGAACGGACGACATGCCATAACAGCTCGGTGACTCAACATGTCATCTTGGAGAATGTACGTTATGATCAATATACTCAGCGACTCTATATGTCATCTCGGAGAATGAATATTATAATATACTAACTCGGTAACTCAATAGGTTATCATGGAGAATGAATAGTATGTTATAGCGACTTGGTGACTTAGTGTGTCATCTCGGAGAATGAATCGTGTAATATACTGGCTTGGTAACTCGATAGGTTATCTTGGAGAATAGACAGTATTGAATGAAATGACTGGGGAATGGTCTGATTGACATGTAATCGACTAGGTCGATTGATCGATGCTTCGATTTGTGATGAGTGATTGGGTGCCTATTTGAACTGTATTGAATTGTAGGTGGAATCTGAGGCCAAGGTAAGTCCTCTGACCCGTGTTGTGCTTAGGCAGCCTCTAAAGTGTATTGGCCTAATAATCGATTCTTAGGGGTAGAACTTGCTGAGACGTTGTCTCACTGGTTGTTAAATAACAATTTTCAAGTCCTTAGATGGCATTGGTGAAGGACTAGAGGCCCGAAGTGTAAAAGGGGAAGCCTAAAGAATTGACGATCCTATTGGACTAGTTAGTCATAGAGCAATTCTCTTTTAATGGGAGTCAATTCCATTTTGCAAACTCTGTTTTAGGAACTGGTAGTTTAAACCTGACTTAACAATTCGACTTGTATATATTTGCACTATGATTGGTAATGTATATAAGTATGGTTGCTGTTAAAGTGGAAATTTAGAATCCTACTTTCCTATTCCATCGTTTTATTGTCTGGGGATTTCATATGCTTCCGCATGCATATATTAAAATGAATGGGTTGACATTGCGTCCTGGGACATCGTTATTAATCGATCAAGGTAAGGGATGGGTGCATACTCGAGGATCGGGGCGTGACACCCGTTGCACATCTCTAAGGGATAAAGTACCAAAAAGAAGAAGATTTAAGATCAATATGCCATCACAATACATTGCCCTTCCCTCAGCCGTCGAAATAGGACTGACTTTTAGTACGCAAATCTCATTATGATGGTCACCTTCGTTGAGACTCAAATGTCTCAATATTAGTTTAGCTTTTTGATCCATGAGATCACCTAGTCTTGTAAATGTAGAGAATACTTGCTTCACCAAAAATCAGGATTATCACATTAGCAAAGATTTATTCCTTATCTTCAAATAACAATATGCCTAAAGAATGACAATGTTTCCAAGAGCATGATAGAAGAAAATATGAAGGATTTCCGGAAGTTCACCGCCATTTTGTTAAAGCTCTTCATTGCCTTTCATAACAGAAGGCAACGGCATTACATGAATTGCATAAGGCCTTAAATGGCCAACACATATGACCAATTTTCAAAGACACATTTTGGGAATAGATTGCCTTATACAAGATGGACAGTTGTAAAGAGGCACTAGCACAATAAACTAGAAAGATTTTTGGATATAATTTCAGAGCATAAAGCTCGCCCATTGACAATCTGCAAAATTCCTTCACTTATTGGTAGGTTCATGGTGCACAACTATATGAGGGTCCTCGAATGAGTCGCTGTATATATGATACGTGCTATCTAGATAAAATATATGTCTATCCAAAGTCTCAAAGGTCTTGAGAGAAATAAGTTGACCCTGGTTGATTATGCCCGTGTTCTTCTAGAGCCCAGTACATTGCATCGCTAGTGGCCTCATGTGCTTGGAAATAGTACCTCAGCATTCCTTCTTCATATGCACTGGGCCATAAGAATTTTGGAACAGATCGATTGCATTCGCTGAGGATGCACTGGACTTCTCTGTATTGTCCACTAACTCCTTGAAAACTGCATCCATAGGACCTAAGCAATTTTGGTACAGGACATGGACAACCTATCTAGCTTGCTGGTCGTCCAGCGAGCAGTTTCCATTTTTTATAAAGATAATGGTAGCGTGAACTTCAGAATTTAAGGCTCTGCATTTTAGCTTTGTGGAGAACAGATATTGCCAGTAGGATAGAGGATGAAACCACTTTAATATCTCTACAAAGTGATGAGATGATGATTCGAGGATCTTTCAGGAAGAAAACTAGTAGTGAGGCGGCAGACAGAGAAACTCGACACCAATTGTATAGTTATGAAACAACAACCGATGGAACCGCTTAAGTTCAACAGGGAAAGCCATAGCATCGAAAGCCACGAAGATTTATATATAATGGAAGATTTGTACTCCTCAAAATTTTAGTCTGCATAAGCCAAACCTTGAGAATAACATTATTTTACCACCTCCATTAATTGAAAAGCTGGTTAAGGTCACAAATAGGCTCATCATGATAATTATATGCCGTTGCCTCAGCCAACATCATCGATGGAGTCTTCTGAAAGCTTTTTCGGTGATGATAAACATGCTACATGATCCAGCTTTGAAAGGAAAACATTATAACTCAGCATCTTTTTTTGTGGAATTTAATACCAAAATTGGTTGATAATGGACATCAATATACATAGATAGCTTCTCTAAAGTCTCTTGTCGATTATATACAGTACTATCTTTACTTTCTTATATCCGATATCAAAAACTTTAACTTGCTTTCTACCACAATGAATTCGAAGATTTAATATTAATCAAAGTAGCGTATTTATAAAGATCCCCACTTTTACTTCCTTTTCTTGCACACATGACAGATAGTTAGCACCATTTATCCAAAGAGAAGCATTGACAGGGAGTTCATTTATCATATAACGAGTACAGGCTTAGTAGATTGCAAGCATAGCCATAAATACGTAACTGTGTTCCATGATAGTACATAGTGAATTTGAATGTGGTTGGTTACTATCAAATATTGCTCGTACAAAAAAGTGACTAGAAACTTGCTTACCCAATCACGTGTTAATTAGTGTGGTTACCAATGCCTTTGAAGTTACTGACTTTTATTCAAAGTCACCAACCTCAATTTGACTGAAGTACCGACGTTCATCACATTAAAGATACCAACTAATTATAGTCACGAACCAACTTTTTATCTTTTGCTTCGTTTTGAGAAGTAATAACATCTCTTTCTACTTTCAAAATTATCAACTACTTTAATAATCTATCAACATTTATTCTTCTGGCTATCAACGCCTTTAAAGTTTTTGGTATGTCAATATGTCATATGTTGATATGTCAATCAAATTAATGTTCGTAATTACGAGTGAAGGTCAGTAAGTTCAATGGCCTTTTTAAGCACAAGTATAAATGTTGATCGGTCATCCTGGAAGTGTGAAAAAATGTCGATATTTCTCAAACGGAAGTAAGATAAAACGTTAGCAAATTATTGAGACAGTTGTTGCTACACTGGTCAAATTAACAAATAATTGATATGAGCTTTTACCAAAGACAATATACATAAAAGTTGCAAAAAGAATAATCTCTAGGATTTCCGATTCATCAATTGTAAAAAGAATAACCGACCAATATCTTCCCTTTATCGGATAAACTTAGGATATTCAAGATGACCAACCGGTTGATCAACCCAATCAGTTGCACTTGCTTTAATGCAATATAACACTATGATATCCACATATATACTGCGCCACCATAATCACAAAGAATTAGGCGGATCTTAACACTAATTCTCGGTTTTATATATGGCGAATGGCCGCATTCTTTGCGAGTTGATGCCTATCATAAATTGATTAGCTTTTTACCGATTGACTTTTGTTGTCTTGTGCCCAAGAAAAAAGCATACCCTTTTAATTTTCTGATGAAAAGATCCCCTTTAGCCTTAGGTAAGTGAACCACACCTGTGGAATACGTACTTCTATCGAACTTTATTTTCCTCCCTCACTAAGTGAAGGTAATGTTTTGGATTGTTTGATTATTAGTATGGAAATTAACTGCATAAAAAATCGGCTACAAATAAATATAGATGATGTTCATAATTTTAATTCAATAAGGCAAACATGACTGTACCCCATTGATTATATAATTGAGTAACACATGCAAAACTCAAACGTGAAATTCATTTTGGTTAATTGTGTATGCAGTTGAACATTTATCACGTGTCTAATCGATATGTGAAAGTTTCATTGTATTACTAGTAAGGCAAGATCGTGGAATTGCCCAAGGAAAAAAAAAACAGATTCATCCAAGTTGGACATACTTCATCCTCGAGCAAACAGAAATCTGCATTTCCAGATCATTTAACTTCGGTACACTCAAAGACAATATAGCTCCCTAATCTGATAAGCTCCACCAACAAACAATAGGAGTAAACCATTTTCACATTATGTCACTGATTTGAATTTAAAAGTTTTTTAAAGCTAAATTATGCTGCATGGAGAAAGACACTTATTAAAGATAAAATACATGCTTATTAACGAACAAGAGCAACCCAAACGCTCCCACCTATGAAGTTTGAACATGAAAGAACCAAATGAACCAGTGCAGTCAATGGAGACCTAGTGCAACCACAACATCCAACACAACATACCTAGACATATATTGATAACCTATTATTGTCATCTCCCACTACTAACTAGTGGTAGGACATGGTTTTTCATGCTATCTGTGTACCTAGTGTTCGTGATTGCAATACCATCCATGTACACATCGGGCTTCTCTCCCAGTAAACGCACTGTCTCTTCTGAATTCACATCAATACCAGTGGTCCATGGGTGCTTAGCCATTGCTCCAATTCCCTCCAATTCCATTGCTACTTCCTTCATGGTCAGCCTCTCCTTGTCTTTTAATTCAAGCATCTCTTAGCAAGATTGGCAACTTCCCTCACCCTCTCGTTGTTTCCTTTGTTTGCAATAACTTCCTCAAGAATCTGAAACAATTTGTCATTTTTCAAAGATGAAAGAAAGAACGTTGCCGAGCTCCGCTCTTCTTCTGGTCGATCAAAAGAAAGTGCCTTCTTCCCCGTTAATAGCTCAGCTAGTACAACCCTGAAGCTATAAACATCACTCTTTTTTGTCAATTGGCTTGTGTGAAAGTATTAAGGGTCTAAATATCCTTCCCCTGAACTATAGTAGCCAATTGTGTTAGATCAAGTGGGACTAATCTTGAAGCTTTGAAGTTGGAGACCTTCGCGGTGTAATTATCATCCAAAAGGATGTTTGCTGACTTGACATCTCAATGAATAATGGGAGTGGAAACTGCGGAGTGCAAGTACAAGAGGACTCCAGTAGTTTCTGAAGTGATTCTCAAGGGTCTCCCAAGATAGCTTCGATGATATGTTTGTATTCTAGACATGGTTGAAAAGAGTTCCATTATTGATGAACTCATACACCAATAACGGCATCTCAGTTTCCAAACAACATCCCAAAAACTTGACCTCATTGTGATTAATAATTTGAGAAAGCAGAATGACTTCATTGATGAACTATTCAATTTGCCTAGGGTCCGCGAACTTGGACTCCGTAATGGCAACTGCCATACTATCTAGCAACGACCCTTTGTAAACAATACCATAACCTCCTTACCCGACTATTCTAGTCTCATCATAATTGTCGGTGGCCTTCTCTAGCTCTTCAGCGCTAAAGATTTGTGCAGCTTTTGTGATTCTATCATGTCCATGTAATTGTTATTGCAAAAGCAAACTATCATTTTGCTTGAAGTATTGTTCTTTGAGTCGGATGAGCTTCCTTTGTTTATATCCAAAATACATAAAGACTATGCTGAAAAGTAGCACTATTATGCCCACAGCAACACCTATATACAACACCGATTTTACAAAATAATTAACCACATGATTATCTGCACAACAAATCATTGCACCATGTAAAAGCGCCACACATTCTAACTTTATGTAGAATTATATGGCGAGGTTGTTGGAAATTTCCTATAATATGGCTTACATTAATTAATTAATTTTCTTTTTTAAATAATCGGATTAATGGATATTCCAATATTTGTTAAACCATTGAGTGATTTTATTGAATTGGGTTTTGGCATATATTAATAACGAGCCTAGTTGAGCAACAAAGTGTAGGCAATTGTATTTAACTAAAGCCCATAATGAGAAGGGCCCAGTTGACACGCTATTAATTAGGGTTTGCTAGGTTCCCTCTCTAGTATATAAAATGATAAGTTATATCTATCAGTTGCTTTAATCCCATTGAAAACTAGTCATAGAAAGGAAGATCTAGCGTACCAATAGATCTTTGGTATCAGAGTGATCTATTTTTCTTCAAGTGAAACAATGGCTTAAACATGTATGTTTTATTCCGCTGTGCTTATCGATTTCGGTATTTTACAGTCATATATAGATTCGATTGTTCTTGATTAATTAATTATTCATGTGAATAATTTTCTACATGTGGTATCAGAGCAAGTCATATATGATTGTAGAACTCCCCTTTTTTCTTTTTATGGACAAATTCGAAATTTTCTTCTTTGAGCCGAATATTGTCGCTATTTTTTTTCGTGTGGATTTTTTACTCGATTGACCTTGAAACCTTAGGGCTTTTGTTCTACATGTTGAGATCTTTCCAATCATATATAATTTGTATAATTTCGTTGAGAATTGAGTGAGAATTTTAAATTTTAAATTCTAGGGTTTATACCTTGAAAACTTCTATAATTTTTTAAATTACAAGCAATTGATTGATGTTCTTTATAAATTGTTGCATGGGTATTGTTATATATATATTAGCATCCTTTTGTTGCATTAAGGTAAGCTTTTAGGGCTTAAATTTAATAAAACCAAATTTTGGCCATGGGAGACTTAGATCCGAAATTTTGAAGCTTGTATGTGGAAGATTTACTCGTTTTGTCTTTGTTTAATTCACTCTAATCAATTTATAACAATGTTAGTAGTAAGACCCATGAATAAATTTCAAGAAAAATCAACTTAAAGAGTATTATTTGAGTTCCAAGTCAAAACCGGGTCATACGACCCAGTTTTGCAAAGTTCGGGACCCAGATGGAGGTTGAAGATAACCTCCAGCCGGGCCTAGGCCAAAATATGGGCCTTCGCCCATATTCTATTTGAAATTTGGATTCTAGACATAAGCCCAAAATCTAGGGGCTGTAACTCACTTGGGTCGGGGCCAAATAAGCCCATTTTATTCATTTTTTTTCTTGTGGGCCTATAGCCCAAATTGTGGGCCTTTTTTAATTAAAAGGAGCATGGGCTCCTGCGGGCTAGGCCAAAATTTTGGGCCTCGCAAGTTTGGTCCTGCGGTCTAATCTGGGTTGCTCACGGGTCAGCACCCGCGGGAGGGTCCGAAACATTAAAATAATAATAAAATAATTTTTTTATATAAAAAAATTGTGGTAAAAATTGTTGCTTGATAAATGCAATATAATATTGGGAAGCACATGTTGTAAAGTGCTTCATATTGTTTTATGAATTTTTCGCATAAATTTTTGGAGTTCCCTGTCACGCCCCGAACCTCGAGCGCGCCAACATCCCGCCATGGTTGTTCAAATGTGACGTTCCTAGGTTTAATCGCCGACCCAATCAGTTCTTTAATGCACATGCGGAAGCATATTATAAAACCCCTGACAATAAAATATGGGATAGAAAAGCAGGAAGCAATTTCACAACAATACACTTTCATAAATCAACGGAGTTACAAACGAAGGCCTACAGCCAAAAGTCTACAATAGACTAGCTCTTAAAAAGGAACTATCCTACGACCTACAAGTCGGACACGTTCTTCAATCCTCCTGACTTCACCTCTGCAACTCCTCAAGGCCAACCAAAGCGATCTGGTCGCTCCGTCCACAAGGGACCTAAAAATGTTGGCCCACAACGGGGTGGGACATTGTCTCAGCAAGTTCAACCCCCTAAACCCCTATTAGAAAGAAAATACGGCCAAGAGTGGTCTAGCCACACAGCACAGTAATACGAACTTAAACAACTAGAACGCATTCGCTTTCATATAACCGACAACCACGGGGGTCCTGATTATAAGAATTAATCATTATGACACGTCTCATTCCATGCCACACAATTCTGTCCCATAATCCAACACATCAACAACACTCAACATGCATTCCGATTGTTATTCACTGCCATACAAGGGCATAGCCTACTCGTAGTTCGGCTATCTACTGACATTAATGCCAGGCATCGCCTCCCCCCATGGAGCATGGCTTCATCAGTACGTCGAAGGCATTCCCGAAGGAGCATAGGTCCAGTTGACCTAGCCTTTACTGCGACCCGAGTCTCGTCACTATGTTGATGGCGTTTATAAAGGAATAAAGGTCCAGTTGGCGTAGCCACTACTGCGACCCGAACCTCATCACTATGTTGACGACGTTTCTAAAGAAATAAAGGTCCAGTTGGCATAGCCACTACTGTGACCGAGTCCTTCAACCAGCACACGACAATTCAATACTGACCCCTGGATACTTTGCATTTCACTCAAATACTCCAATTACAATATTAATCCTTAAAAATCCAATTTCGATGCCAAACCCGACACTTGAGATTTTCTAAATAAAATCCATACTTTTCACAATCAACACTCAATTTGCATTATCCACTCATCAAATTTAAATTCTAAATACACAGCAGCGATCAGCACGAAATTCTGAGCAATTGAGGTCAGAAATAATTTTTCGAATTTTTTTATAATAATATTTTAATAATTTCGGAATATAATATATTATTAAATAATCCAATAATTTCAAAAAATTTATTTAAATCAGAAATAAATTCATTTAAGTCACATCAAGGCTTATATTAAAATAAATCTACTTAGCTTTAAACTAAACACACTTTAACTCAATTAAACACGTTAATCTAATCCACAACTAAATAAACTAATCTAACCACCTAATCTCAATCAACCTAAGCTAAACACACTTAAGGCATCATTAACCCTCTAATCAAGATTTAGTGAGCTAAACTCACCTGATTAACGAACCGATCGGACCAAAATGACGAGGTCGTCGTGGGGATCGACTTTCCTCAAGGCGGGCCAAGCATACGGGGTCGGGAAGCCGGCCAAAATGGGCCAAAACCGAGCTGGAATACACATTTTCTTGGCTGCTATTTGAGGCCGACGGAGGGCTGCATGGCGGCAGTTCGGGCGCGAAACCAGCAGGGATGGGCGGCAGCAGCTCAAGTGGTGGCTAGCAGCAACAAATGGCGGCGATGAAGGCTTTGGCGGACGGCAACAAGTGGCAGATGGAGGGCTGGAAGCTCGGGGCCGCACGAGCAAGGTGAAGCAGTGCGCAACGGCTGGCTGGCGTGCGCGGACGAGCGGCGCTGGCAACGGCGACGTGCGGCGACAAGCAGGCGACCGAGCGGGTGAAGGGGGCGGCGTCGCGGCTGGCTTGTTCCGCACGCAACTTTCCTCTCTCCTCCCTCTCTCTCTTCCCAAGCTTGAAGATGAAGTGTGATTGGTGAAAGTGATGAGCCCTTTTTGAAATTAAATATACACCTTACACTTGTCAATTTCTTCTTAACTTTGGCCCAACCACCATGACCTAAGGTCCAATTTCAAATGGACGTTAATTTCAAATGGATGTCATCTTCCACTAATTTCAAATCCTCCACAACTATCTTCAATAGGTCCAATTTCTTTTTCTGTCGAGGCATGAAACCTTGTACGTTAATTTCTTCAATTCCATTCAATTCTCTTCCAATTGAGTTCAATTGAAGTCCATAAAATTAATCCAATGTCATCACACTTCAATTCACATATTTACTTGATCATAGAACCATCTTGATCTCAAAAATACCACCAAAAGCAAGCCTACCAATTTTCCGAACCAAATTAACCATACTTTGATTATTTTGCTAAAAAACTCAGCTTGCATGAAAAATCTTCCAAAGATGAGTCAATGATCCTAAAATGATTTGTGACACGCCATGACTTCCAATTTCTAAATTCGATCTCAATTTCATGGTTAATTTCACTTCGGCACGATACTAGCGCGTCCTGATCTACCGGGCAGTCGTTAGAAATCTTTAACACATTGGCGATTTTCGGTTGTCAGGGTAAGCTCAAGGTTTCAAATACAGACACAAGGTACCCAATCGACAGAAAAAGTCGGTCCAGTGCCGATCGACAAGAATTGTGCGATCTGGTGGAATCACCCACACTTGATCACATGCCTCTGTCGAGTCGACCTATCTCGGGTCTCTAATCGATTTTTATTTGTGTTGTAATGACCCTTGCAGATTAGCTCGGCCGAAAGGTCGCTTCCTGGTCAAATTCTCGAGTCCGATTCATTAGAATCTCTTAACGGCTTCACCTGATAGACTAGTCTTCACATGAGTGGCCGACTCAAGGAAATGAACTATATGCGTGCCAACAAAATGCCCGTCTCAATTTATTGAAAATAGAATTGAAAAATCGGGATGTCACTTTCCCCATTGATAAAAATTAGTATATACAATAACTCGCCCAAAGGGGGTTATTGTGTATATTAATTTGGAAAATAGCATGAAGATTAATTTCCAAATTTAAAAGATGGGGATGTATAATTGAAAAATATTTATCTGCTTAAAGGGGATAAAATTTTTAAAAATTATATGTAATTCCTCTCTATATTGTAATAATGGAGATGTATAATTTAAATAATTTGTCTGCCCAAAAGGGATGGATCCTTGACAATTATATATAATTCTCCTTATTGTTGTTTTATAAATTTCATGCCATGGAAAATAATTATGCATTATACACTCTAACCAAAGGGGAGTTTATAATGTACTAATTATTTTTGTTGAATTGCTTATTGCCCATAATTGATCTTATTGTATTATGTGTGACAAACAGTTACCTTCGCTATAAATAACAACAATGCCACGGTTGAAATGTTAACTGGATCAAACTTTAAGAGATGGAAGCAAGATATAGAGTTTGCTCTAGGTATCATGGATATGGACTTGGCTCTATGTGAGGATGAACCTTCTAGGTCCAATGATCAAAGTACTGCAAATCAAAAGGCCCATTATGCTAGATGGGAAAAATCTAACCGACTAAGCTTCATTGCTATGAAGAGGTCCATTGCTGAGCATCTCATTAGTGGTTTGCCAAAAGATACGAGTGACAGATAGTTCCTTGAAGCAGTGGAAGAAAGATATAGAGTCTTAGATAAGCTGAAACTGGGAACTTACTGAGTAAGTTAATGAATATGAGTTATGATGCTGTTATGGGTGTTAAAGAATTTTTACTGAAAATGGTCCACATTCAGTCCAAACTTAAGGCCCATGAAATTGTCCTTTTTGAAAATTATATTGTGCATCACGCCTTAAATATTTTGCCAGCTGAATTTAGCCGGATCAAGACTGCTTATAGTGCTCATAATGAGACATGGAGAATTAATGCCTTGATTATCAAGCGTGTGACTAAGGAAGAGAAGTTAAAGAGGGAGAAGTATGAGTCCGCCCGCTTAACTGCCAATGCTAAGTTGAGTTCATCTAGAGGCAAATGGAAGCCTAAATGGTCAAATGCTCATGGTCCAAAGAAAGGTCAGGACTTCAAGAAAAATGGAAATCATGGGAGAAATGGAGATAAGGATTTCAAGTGTTTTCATTGCAAGAAGCAGGGTCACAAGAGAACCAATTGCTATAAGTTCCAAGCTTGGCTAAAAGCAAGAAAAGAAAGTCACCAAGGTGAGTTCTTGGTTTGTTTTTAATCAAATCTAGTTGATGTTCCTTTGGATTCTTGGTGACTTGATTCTAGTGCTACTGTTCATGTGACTACTACCTCACAGGGTCTCACAAATCTAACTTATCCAAGTCTGAAGGAGTCAAAGCTTAAAGTTGGAAACGATATTGGAGTTGATGTGGAGCATATAGGGATAGTTATTTTGAATTTAGATTCTGGTTTTCAGCTTATTTTGAACAATGTCTTTTATGTTCCCGATTTTAGGAGAAACTTGATATCTCTTTCTTCGCTTGACAAAATTGGATATTGTCTTTATTTTGCATATAAAAGAGTGGATTGAGCTATGATTCTAGAATTATTAGGAATTGTATTTTGTCTGATGGATTATATCGATTATCCTTATCTCCCGATAGACCATATTGTTCTTTCAATGTCGAGAATAATGTTGCTAAAAGATTTTTAATCAAAGAAAGATCTTCATTACTATGGCATAAGTGATTAAGGCATATCTCCAAAGAAAGGGTAAAGCAACTCATTAAGATTGATATTCTTCCTCCTCTTGACTCAGATGATACTGATACTTGTATTGATTGTGTGAGGGGAAAATTAACTGGAAAAAAAAAAAAAAAAAAAAAAAGGCGCTACTCGTAGTCAAAATCTATTGGAGATATTCATACGGATATTAGTGGGCCATACTCAACCACCTTGTGTGGAAATAAGTACTTCATCATATTCATTGATGATTTCTCCCATTATTATTATGTTTATCCAATTAAGGAGAATACTGATGCTCTTGAAATGTTCAAAGTGTTTCGCATTGGAGTTGAGAAACAATTAGGAAAAATTATTAAGATTGTTAAACCTGATCGCAGTGGTGAATATTATGAGCAATATACTGAGACTGGACAACAAATGGGACCGTTTGCAAAATATTTGTAGGACTGTGGTATTGTCGCTCAATATATAATGCCTGTGAGTCCTGAATAGAATGGTGTAGCTGAATAGTGCAATCGCACACTCATGGAGATGAAATGAAGTATGATGGACAGTTCCAAATTGCTTGAATACTTATGGGGTGATGTAATTAAAACAACAACTTATATATTGAATCATATACCTAGTAAATCGGTGCCGAAAACACCTTTTGAATTGTGGACAATGAGGAAACCAAGCTTGAATCATTTTCGAGTTTGGGGTTGTCCTGCAGAGGCGAAAATTTATGATTCTTCTCAAAAGAAGACCGAACCCAAGACTACTAGATGTTACTTTATTGGATATCCTGATCATTCTAAAGGGTATATGTTCTATTGTCCTACTCGTGGCACTAGAATTGTTGAATCCCAAACTACAAAATTCCTAGAATTAGATGTTGCTAAAAAGAGTTCTTCTCAATCTTTAGAAAGGGAAGAACAAAATAAAACGATCTCTATTCCATTGCCCATCTTGCATGATGATTCTATGCGAAAGCCTTGCAGAGTAGAAATTCAGTAAGAAGCAGATATTAGAAATATGTCGGTAGATCCTCCCATTACAAATGAAATTCCCCAGACGAATGATGTGGCTCCAAAAATGCCTGTGCGAAGATCACAGCGACAAAGAAGACCAATGCGTTTAAATGATTATCATGTCTATCTTGGAGAAACTGATTTTGACATTGAAAATATAGTTGATCCGACAACCTTCAAAGAAGCTCTTAATAGTGATTAAGTAGATGAATGGTTAGGAGCAATGAAGGATGAGATGATTTCCATGTCAACTAATCAAGTATGGAAATTTGTTGATTTACCTGATGGGCATAAACCGATCGACTGCAAATGGGTATTCAAAACCAAGAAAGACAATAAAGGCAACATAGAGAGATTCAAGGCAAGGTTAGTTGCAAAATGGTACACACAAAGAGAAGACATTGATTATACATAAGTTTTTTCTCCAGTGTCCACTAAAGACTTTTTTCGAATAATCATGGCATTGGTGGCTCATTTTGACTTAGAGCTTCACTAAATAAATGTCAAGACAGCTTTTTTAAATGTATATTTGGATGAAGAAGTATATATGTAGCAACCTGAAGGGTTTAAAGAAGCCGGAAAGGAGCATATGGTGTGCAAACTTCAAAGGTCCATCTATGGTCTCAAACAAGCATTACATCAATGGTACTTGAAATTTCACAATGTTGTGAGATCATTTGGCTTTGAAGAAAACAAGTTTGATGAATGCATCTACATGAAAGTAAGTGGGAGTAAATATATTTTCTTAATACTTTATGTAGATGGCATTTTACTTACTAGTAGTGATGTTGATCTATTGAATGACACAAAAAGTTTTCTATCTACAAAGTTTAATACGAAAGATCTTGGGAAAGTCTCTTTTGTTCTAGGCATTGAGATTCATTGTGACAGATCTAAGAATGTTCTAGTGTTATCTCAGAAAAATTATATAGATCATGTTTCGAAAAGATTCAATATGCAAACCTGCAAGTCAGATGAAGCTCCTGTTGTGAAAGGAGATAAATTGAGCATAGAACAATACCCCAAGAATGATGTTGAAAAATAAGTAATGAAGAATGTTCCATATGCTAGTGCAATTGGCAGTCTTATGTATGCATAAGTATATACCAGACCTGATATTGCTTTTGCTGTGAACACTCTTAGAAGATATCTATCGAATCCAGGTTATGAACATTAGGTTGCAGCTAAAAAGGTGATGAGATATCTATAACGACCAAAAGACTTCATGTTCATGTATAGTGGAGTTGAGGACTTAAAGGTGATTGGATATTCAGATGCTGATTTTGCTAGTTGTTCGAATGACAGAAAATTAACTTCTTGATATATTTTTATGATGGCTAGAGGTGCTATTTATTGAAAGAGTACAAAGCAGATCTTGATTACGAACTCTACAATGTATGCTGAGTTCGTAGCGTGTTACGGCGCATCAATTCAAGCTGTTTGGTTCATAAATTTGATCTCAGAATTGCAAGTTGTGGACTCTATTGCTAGACCTATGGTGATCTATTGTGACAATACTGCAGCTATGTTTTATTCCAAGAATGACAAGATTAGCAATGCATCCAAACACATGGAGATCAAATATTATACCGTTAAGGACTTGGTCAAAAAGGGACACATTGTGATTGAAAATATCATAAATGAGTCCATGTTGGCTGATCCTCTAATAAAAGGCTTATGAGTGTTTTAGATTCTAACACATTGTTTAAAGAACGTGTAAAGAATATGAGTGTTTTAGATTGTGATCAAATATTATGACCCATTTTGTTTAAAGAACATGTAAAGAATATGAGTATTTTAGATTATTTTGATTTATTTTGTTAGTGAGAGTTATATAATTTGTATTTCTAGATATTATAGTTATATGCGAATTGATAATGCTTCCATGATGTCTATTAAAGCATTTATTTTCAATGATCATTATATTGATTCTATTGTTATCATTTATCCTGTTGACTGAGAAATGGAAGTATAAAATAGTATATTTAAACAAATTTTAGTTTAAATATGATTGGATGTCACTGATTATAAGATCTCATGTTGGATTGTGACATAGTCATGCAATTTCATGTTGTTTAGAAATTGTGCTAATACAGTTTCATGTCGTTGAGATATTGCATTAAGGACTGATAAGAAATAGTATATATTTTGATCACATGTTGGCGCTTTTTTTTACTACACTACTAGGCCCATGATCCATGAGATTATAATACTTATTATATGTGATTATGAAAAGTCATGTGTTGTGGTGTTTTCTTAACACATTGATTTCCATAGTCATATACTGAGGTTATATATAATTGATTGGTTTTGAGATGCCGTTATTGGAATATTATTTTTTAAAGTTGTGGCCATATAAAATAAAATTTTCAGTTATTAACCTGATAATGTCATTTTCAATATAAAATCTTTTTCAAAATAAAAATAAGTTAATTAATGTAGCGCCCAAATGAGAGAATGTTGGAAATTTCTTATAATATGGGATTAAATTAATTAATTAATTTTCTATTTTAAATAATCGGGTTAATAGATATTCCAATATTTGTTAAACCCTTGAGTGCTCTTATTGAATTGGGTTTTGACATCTATTAATAACAAGCCTAGTTGAGCAGTAAAGTGTAGGCAATTGTGTTTAACTGAAGCCCATAATGGGAGGAGCTCAGTTGATATGCTATTGATTAGGATTTGCTAGGTCCCCTCTCTAGCCTCTAAAAATATAGGTTATATCTATCAGTTGCTTTAATCTCATTAAAAGCTGCTATACTGAAATAGGTAATAAATAGGAAGATCTGGCATATCAATAGATCTCTAATATCATAGTGATCTATTTTTCTTCAAGTGAAGCAATGGCTCAAACATGTACGTTTTATTTCGTTGTGCTTATCAATTTCGGTATTTTACAGTCATATATGAATCCGATTCTTATTGATTAATTAATTATTTATGTGAATAATTTTCTACAAAGGTTTCCTCGAAAAACTTTGTAGTTTTGGGACAATTTGAGTCTGAAATAGGACAATGGATTTGGTTAAGTAAATCTACAAAAAAAAAAAAAAGGATGAAAATCTCAATCGTCCTGGTCTACAAAAAATGTCATCAGTTTAATAGGTTTAATTCGACACGAAAGAAGTCATAAAAGTATAAACGCAAACTAACTACAAGGATACTTATCCTTTCCTATGGTCCCATGGTATACTTGCTTATAGCTTTTTAGGTCTTACGCAACCAAATTCACGCCATCTAAAGCATACGTTTATAGAGACCTTTTCATTGAACTCCCAGGGCTGGTTACCTGGGGATCAGCATCGCGAGGATCCAGGGTGGCTGCCCAAACCCTCCAAAGGAGGGCTGTGGCGGGTCAGCTAAGCGGGCCGGAATCTTTTTCGAGGCCCGGATCCCGGCCTTTACCCGGCCTATTCCCGGGGGTTAAAGCCTTTTAAGGTCATGCTTAGGACCTTTACTATGCATGATTTTAATATCTCAATACAAGTCCCTCTTTGTATTCAGCTTGATCCCTTCTGATAACATGAAAACGGCAAGGAATAGTACACTTGAGGAACTTTTTAAAAATGGATTAGTATTCGGTGCAAAAGTTGCTTATATCTTCCTCTTTTACTTGTATTGGCACCTTTGATGGATGTTGTCATGCTGCTAGCAATCAACTAACTATCTAAATGATATCGTGATAAATATGGCTTGTGAAGAAATTAAAAGAGTTGTGTAGGTAGTGTCACACATAAAAGAAAGACGAAACAGCCATTGAACCAATTCTATCAGTTCTTACATGCTAATCAAAACTAAATAGAGAAAGGAACAGGTTTGACTTTTAGGAACCGAAAAAAAGAAGGATTGGGACTCCCTAATGAGATTAAAAATACTTGCAAATCCACATTTCAATCAGTCACCCCATGCCTCACGTGGAGCAATTTTTTTTGATCCATCATCGCCTTGCAATTGCAAGTATGCGGATTTAACTATTATCGTAAGAAGATAGAAACAATAGAGAGTGAAGGAGTAAAAGAAGTGTCATAGGTAATAAAGAGATGATATCAACATGCTAAAATCTTGTATATATTTCAAGCTAATGGCATGCCAGATTTGAGATAATTGTCAAACTTAGTGCTTTATATTGGTAAGTTTGAAAGTTCAAGTCAGAATTTGATCAATCCCTACAGTTTTTGCGAAATTAAGTTGTGTTTATTATATAAAATTTTCACAGTTAAATGCGTAAAGAATATTGGTAAGAACACTAAAGCTAGAAAATCTTTAGGGGGAATAAAGAAAGAACAAGAGGAAAAGAGGGCGAGCCATATCCATTTATCCCCCAGCCTGGATGTAGAGCAGAAGAGTTTTACCACATTCCAGCCCCAAAATCCGTTGATCACTGGCTTTCACTCGTTTTATTCGGGATTATGAAGCAAGGATATCTACTTGGATTGGTAAAAAGAGCGATCCCTGTGTGTACGTCTCCACCAGTTTTCGCCAGCACAACTTCCCGCCCGGGCCACCCCCCTTTCTAAAGGTACGCATGCGGGCGCAAGCGTAGGGAGAGAGAGAGGGAGAGAGGGAGAGACTTGAGGTGGTGTTGGTCGTTTCAGCGGCACCCGGTGCTGACTTCACCAGAAGTGGTGGCTAAGAGCAACAGAGGCGGCGATGGATGGAGCTTGTGGGCAGGGAGGGAGAGATAAGAGAGAATTTAAGGTTATGATCTAGGGTGTGTGATTATTATGATAAGATCACATATTTCATGTTTTAGTTCTAGATTTGTTTTGTCATTCTCTCAAGGATGACGGTCCTCTCTCCACCTCAAGTTTTGTGTAGCCAACTTGAGGAAAGATTTAGCCAGTTCGAGAGCACATTCCTATTTTTCTTCTTCCTTTTTTTCATGGCTTTCTATTCCTTTTCTTTTTCTTTTTCTTTTTCTAAAACCAGCACGCCAACTAACGAACAGAAATTATTAGGACATTTTCTCCTTAACTTTGATGAATGTAGCTCGTAAAACGAAAGGAAAAAAGAAATATAAGACACGTTCCCTTTATTTTACGATATTCTACAAAGACTTATTACGTTTGATTGTGATTAAGTACAAAGAATGTCATTAAATGCATTATGTTTTAGATTTTGAAATGTTGCACCAACATTGCTGACATTTTATCATAGTTGAGTGCAACGTAGCATAAAAATTGTCAAAAATAAATGTGAATTTTCATACATTACAATTACGATAGTATAGAAAAGATTTACAGCATCATGGCATGAGTGGGAAACTTTATAAAATGTCAATTTTTGTTATTGATGACCAATTGCTTCTTTTTATCGTAATCAAGTGAATGATATAATTTTCATTTTATTTTATCTTATGTGGTACGGACATTTCAGCATTTCAGATATTTTATGAGGTTGTGAAGAAAATGCAAAATTGAGTACAAATGTGCGACCACCACCAACTGTTTGGTAAGCTTTACCTATTAGTTAAAGACATGGTCTCTCATGCATATACCAGATTTTCACCTAAGCCTAAAGCGTGGAAATATATAATTAGGGAGGCAAATAGAGGCTTGGAAAAATTTGAACTCGGGAACTGCACTGATATCACGTGAGAATTTATAAGATCAATGTCGACTAATAAGCCACACATTCATCTAACAGTTTAATTTTTTATAATAGTTGGCAGTAGTCCATGTTATCCCACATGATATTAGAACTAAAGATCTTGAGTTCAAATTTTTCTAGGCTCATTTGCCTTCCTAATTAAATATGGCAAAAAAGACCACTAAATATGAGGGGGAGTGTTAGAATACTTAAATAATAAGTCACACAATAATCTAATAATTTAAAATTTTCAATTAGTTGGCAGTGCCACAAAATCTCATAGAGAAAAGATGGGATGCAGATTGAGATTCAAGAGATGTAATCGAGATGAACAACAAATAGTTTTAATCTTCATGTCCTTCTCAGGGAATTATCTTAATTTCTTTATAAAAAGCAGTTGAATAAATTGTAAACATTCGGTGGCAGATTTTTATTGAAATTGTGGTATAGGCTTGAGATACACAATTGTTAACACATAAATTTTGCTTATTTATTTTTGGCTTAATTGTTTAGAAAATTAGGAATTAATTTCTAACCCTTAAGCAAAAAATAAAATTTCATTAAATTGCATCACATGTAGACATTATGAATATTTGCATTACTAGTATTAATTATTAAAATCTTCAAAAAATATATTAATAAAAAAATTTAATAAAAAAACGGAAGAAGGCGGGGCTAGGGCTAGGGCTAGGGCTAGGGCGGGGCCGGGCCGGGCCGGCCCCCTTTCTTTCCCCTCTCTTCTTTCTTCCCCTGCGCGGCCCATCTCTTCTTCGCCTACGGCCCGGCCCGCTCACCCACCTCTCCTTCCCCTTCTCTTCTCTCTGCCGTTGGACCGTAGCTGGACGACAAAAGAGGCGAGGACGAGGACGTACGACCAGGATGAGCAGTGGGGAATGTCACGCGGTACGGGTTCGGACAGAGGCAGCTGGCGTTGTCCTGGAGAGAGAGAGAGAGACGTTTAAACGTTGGCAAGGGGGGTCTTCTTCGTGGGTTCTTCTTCTTCGACGGGGAGAGCAGAGAGAGGCGTTTTGGAGAGAGATCCGAGAGAGAGAGAGAGAGAGAGAGAGACGGAGAGAAGGGAAAGCGAGAGCATTCTTGAAGGAGGAGGGATTCGGAGAGAAAGAGAGCGAGGAGAGGGAGAGCGAGGACGGAGAGAGTGAGCTGCTCGAGGGAAAGATCGGAGAAAAATCGGCAGAGAGAGGGGGGAGCAACTAAGAGAGAGACAGAGTCTGAGAGCGAGGAGCCCTCCGGCAGCCCGGCCACGCCCGAGCCCCGTCCAACGACTCCTGGCGTTCTCGTGCCCGCGGCTCCCGTTCTTCCCGTGCCCAACCCGGTAGATCACGTTTCCTTTTTTATTTTCTCCGCTGTTTGAGCCGTTTCTCCCGAGGATCCCAGCTCGGAAGCGCTCGAGGTGACGGGACGAGGCCCGATCTATCGAGCTCTTCCCTCATTTGTCATCGCCCTGGTTCGCCTGCGCCCCGGGCCTGGCGGGCGCCGTTCTTTGTTGGTGTTGAACATTCTGTGCTGATTTATGTCGAGTGTGGGTCTGGTCTTGAGCCTCGTTCTTGACCGTGACCGCCTTCCGTTCGGCGCGCCCTAAGTGTTTGATAAAATGCCCTTGAGACGATCCCGTTAAAATAGCCGCTGTTTTTATCTTACCTCAAGCTCATGTATCATTATTTGAATCTGTTAGTTGCTGGGGTTGTCTTGTGTGAGGCTTTTTTCTCGTTGATCTTGGCTGTCGCGGTTACTTCATTTGCGTGCTCCCTTGCTTGTTGCCTCGAGAGTGTTAGGCCGTTAATGGTCAGCCACAAGTGCTCCGGTTATCAACGACTTTTGGGGTTAACCGCCAAAGGGGAGGCCTAGTTGGTTTTGTGGTTCGACGTGGACGATCGACGGAGCGGCGGCGCGGTATGGCGATCGGGTGTGGGCGGGGACGAGCGGCTTTAGGACTGTTCATCCCCGAGCTTCCATCTCCGAGCGAGAGACCAAGGGTGGAGAGTTGGGCTTGATTAGGCTTGATCATTTTAGGGCCATTTGTGACACTTGGGCTAGAAAGGTTATTTCGGGGACTCTTGGGCTTCACTTGGTTGAGGATGGGCTAGCCGAAATAAGTGGGCTATTTTGAGCCGAAAAAAAGTTCTTCATCGGCCGATTTAGTTAATTCAGAGTGAGCCTTAGAGCGGCCTCTTTTTTTCAATCTAACCCGGACCGACAGGGTCCGGGTCGGCTTAGACCCGGCCCGAATTCCTTTTTTAAAAGTTTTAAAAATTAATTATTAATAAAATATTAATTATTAAGAAAAATATTAAAGAAATTTAGAAAATTCAATAAAAAAATCCTAAAAAAGGAAATTCAAAAATTAGAATTCCTTGGAAAATGCTTAGACTCTTAAAGTTGTGGGAAAATCATCGATAAGAAAATTAAGCTTTAAAATTGAACAAGCCCATATGACTTTACCATAGAGTTCTGATTGTCCAATGCTCTTGATTTCGCACTTTCAATATGTCGATTATGGTTTCCCCCTAGCTTAGATAAAGATGGCATGCTCAAATGCTAGAAGCTTGCTCTCCCAACGCAATTTATTTGATATCACTTTGGCTGCTAATTGTTTTGTTAATGATTGCGAACACGCATAGTCCTAAAATCAATCCAAATTGTCTAACAGAAAAATCTTTTTGAAATGGAAAAAATTAGGCACCAAAATGGTACTAATTGTTTAATTAGTATAATCAAATTCTTAATCCTAGACTTTCTAGTTGTGTAGGAAGTGAGGTACACTTTTATACTTTATTTGGTTTCTAACCAACCTCAATAAGCTAATGGCAACTCCTCACTAGAAAATTTTTATATGAACACCTGTTGACACCTCATTTAAATTTAGAAAATAGAAATAGAAGATAATCTTTGATTAGAGAAAATTTTTTTAAAAAAATAATTTTGAATTCAAAAACTCAACCGTGTGATTTTGGAGCCATTTTGTTGTTGGAGTCGTTGAGTGAATATCTCGCCTGCAAAAACAACTTTGAGCGCTTTCACTATAAAATGCGAGGCTTCAGAATCGAGCAAGGGGGCTTCTCTTCGTCGAAAAAGGAAAAGAACAGAAAAAGTCAAAAAAATAGAGAGACTGTTGATTGAAACGTGTGAGGGTTCGGCGAAAAGCAGAAGAGAGGTGAGAGAGAGAAAGCAGCAGAGTGAAAGTGACGTGTGAGAAAGAGAGAGAAAAAAAGAGAAAAAAAAAAAAAGAGAAGAGAAAAGGGGTGCATCGTCATCTTCTTCGCGGGTGTCCTCCGGCTGCGTCAGGTCGAGCCGCGCCATCCACCAAGCGCCCCTCGCCTCCGCTGCTACCACCGTTTCTACTCGACGCCGCTGCCTCCGGCGCCAGTAAATCCTAAGCCAGTCGACGTGCCCCGCCTGTGAGCCCCTGCGACGCTGCTACTACCGCCGGCCCACGACTCGCCCACTGCTTGAGACCTCGCTTTTGACGCCTGCTGCAACGATCACCGCTGCAGCAACTGCTCAGCCTCGCGCCCTCCCGGCCTCTGTCCGTCACACTTTCGCCTGCAAGCTCTGAGCGCCGACGCCGACACTGCTTCGCTCTGCTCCATCTCGCCACCAGATCCCGTCGCCGCCATTGCTGTTTCCCTCCTGCTGTCGCCGCCTAGCAGCCCGCGACCCAGAGACCGACGCCAACGCATCTCCCCTCTCTGCCGTCGACCCAGCATCCCTGTTGCTGCAGATCGCGACGCCAGCAGCCCGCCGAAGCTTCTGCAGTGCCACTCCGCAGCACCTCGCCTCCTGCTCGCTTGGTGGCCGAAGCCCGCCGTACCCGACGCCTGCGCCTTGCCTCCGACGACTCGCGAGCCCGAACGCCTGCAGTGCTTGTGTCCAGCTCCGCTCGCCGATCTCCCTGTTCTCACCGTGCTCGACGCCGCGGCGCTTGACGACAGCAGCTCCAAATTGCCGGATCTCGCCGGAGCTCCGCACCTCCGCAACCTCCGACCGCGACACCCCTATTCCGCCGATTGTCCTTGCTGCCCGGGTGCCGCCCCCGTTCCCGCCGGTCCGCCTTCGCCGAAGTTCCCTTTGCCAGACCAACGATCAGTCCCCTCGGTGACCAGCCGCACGAGCTGCCGAGCTTCTCTTTTGGAAGCAAAGGAAAAGAAAAGAAAAAAACAAAAGAAAAAGAGAAAAGTAAATTAGGTAGTTTGTTTTTCTTTATTTTATTTATTTTGTTATTATTGTTCAATTTAGAATATTGAGATGTATATTTCTTTTATAAATCTCGTAGGCATTAACTGTAGGTATTTTATCCCAAATTATGGTAATTATTAATTTGACCCGTAAGACATCGGGTCATTTTTTTAATTACTTTAATTTTTAGGAATTTTGATAACATTTCAATCGTTAAATCATTATAGTGTTAAAATAATTATTAATTTAATCCGTGAGACAACGGATTATTTTTTCAGTTATTTTAATTCTTATCTTCATTCTTTTTAAAATAATTACTTGCTTGGAAAGATTAAAAAAAAAAAAAAAAAATCAGAAAATACATAAAAATCTAAATATTGCATTAGAGCATTTAGGTTTAGTAAATTAGGACTATATTTTTAGGGTTAGTAAATTAGAATTGCATTTATAGGATTATAATTTTTAGATTATACTTTTTAGATGGGTGATTTTTGTTAGGGCTAATTTTAAATAATGTTGGCATGTCTTGATTTTTTATATAGCTTTTAAGATAAGATATAGTCTAATTTAAATTGATTCCTAAAATAAATTAGAATATCATTTGCTTTAGTCAGTCTAATTAGTTTTTTTTTTTTTAATTCCGAATTTCAATAAAAAGAATCCAAAAAATATTAGGTACATACTAATTAATTTGCATAATAGGTTTAATTAGAATTTGTTAGTTAATAGGTTAATTAATAATTAATCTCATTTCATATCATCATTATTTAGCATAGGTTGCATACATGCATTAAAAATGAATCACCTTTAAAAAAAATCATAAAAGAGCATGCATGTAGAAATATCATGTCATTCATTCCATATCACATAGCACATGCATATTTAAGATTACATAAATTAGATTGCATACATATAGTGATAGTTCAAGTTATGCCATATGAATTGCATTTCACATATCATTAAAGTAAAATCCATGCATATTAAATTTAGATTAAGATTGCATATAATTAACATTTTTTTTAACAAAAAAGAAAAAGAAAAATTAGGTGTCATGTCATTTAGAAATCATGTTTAGGGCATGCATTTTTATTAGCATTTTTATTGGATGTTATTTCATTGATTGTGCACCCGCATGGCCACCATTTGCATGTTAGTATCTTAGGTTAAAATTAATCAATAATGCCTGCAAAATATTTTGAAATTAAAAAATAAAAGGTACCGAAAGGGCGTTAGATTAATCTAGCGTAATCATGTCCCCGGACCTACCGAATCTCAGTTCGCAAAAGTAAAGTATTCTCCCATACTTTACTTGGGTTTCTAACCAACCCTAATTGGTTAGTGGCGGCTCCAAATTGAGTATAATTGCATATTTAAATAGATTAATTTCTTAACATCAAGTCGCGATTGGTAGGACTTGGGAGGGTCCGTGCCAAGTCTTCGGACTTTGTAATCCATTAGCCTTTTGTGTAATTCACCTTAAAAAGAATTCGGGAGGGTCGCGACAGCTTGGCGACTCCGTTGGGGAAAGAGTTAAAACTCATAGTGGACATAGGCCTGTTTCTTTTTTTAAAAAAAATATTTTGTTTGGCAGCATGGAAACAAGGTACGCTCCTAACATAAAGTGTTAAATGTTTTTGCAGATGGGAGGTATAAGGGGAGTAGTCTTTGCTAACCCTTGTTTTGCAGGTTGGGGTTAATGATGAATGGGTGAATTTAAACTATAGAAGTGTTGTTTGCAATTAAACTGTTGTGCATGTTTTATTGCTTTTAGCACTACATTATTGCACACACAACCTGCTACCGGACCTGGGCTGCGATATGATTCTTAGGATGGTGTTGAGAAGGATACTTCCTCTAAAGCGAGACTGCTATATAGAGGTTGACCTTCTCTTCCCCGAAAGTTCTTCATGGTGTCAAATGTGTTTGTCCATATCCGCGAGACTGCGTGATTATTAGGCATTCCATTCGACTGAGCCGGGGTTAGGAGGACCTGACATGTTAATGCGAGACTGCAATGGTCAGATCATCCTCTTAGCTCCATTTTGCTAAGCCTTGTAGTTTAGGTGTTAAACCCCACATCTCATGCGCCTGTCAATGTGGTTGCCATTTTTTTTTTTTTTGTGAAGTAAGTATTCTCACCTTATAATACGCAATTTATTTACTTTATTGCACTTTCTTTTGGTCCATGACACTAGGTTGATCGTAAAACTTAATCTATATACAATGGGGAGATCCGATGTTCAATTCATTCCAACTCCCAAGATTGAGCTCAGAGGGTGGTGGAACAGATTAAGTAAAGAAGGTCAAGATTATGTGGAGTTGATACTGGGACGGCTCATCCCCCTTTTGGATATCGGAGTCCATAGTGGTGTTTTGCAAGCTATATCACACTTTTGGTGTCCCGAGACAGCTACATTTATTTTTGGTAAGAATGAGCTAACTCCAACACTGGAAGAGTATGGCATTATCATAGGAATGCCCCTTGAGACTGAACTTGTTAGGTCACCTCTTGGTATGGAACCCACATCAATTTTATCTCAATTTCTAAGAATTAAAACTGATGAGGTTGAGAAAGTTTTGAAAGCTAATTGTAATGCATGCCCTTTCTCCTTTTTGGCTGATCATTTTTTAAATCAATCTTCAATGCGCCAAAAGGGTAGGATATTCATCTTAGCCTTCTTTGGACTTATAATATTTCCTCATCGAAGAAATGCTATTGATCCTTCGATTGCATGGGTGGTCAGACAAGTATGTGCTGGCATGAACTTTATAAACATGATTTTAGCTGAAACATTTTTATCCCTCACCGTTTTAAACAAAATGGAGAAAAATCATGAATGCCTCTCCCGAACTTTTACAAATTTGGTTTCTTTCTCACATGAAGGAGTTTGGTCATTTCATGCGTCGAGGTGAAATTGATGATTCTAATTACCCAATAAAGAGATTTTCAATCTTAGAGAAAAAGTATACCGGAAAATCATTTTCAGATTGGGTGACTTTTCTTAAAGATCCAGATCTCAAGGGCTTCTTATGGTATGCCAAATGGTTCCATGTTAGCGTGGCTCGTTTCTCTCACAAGACAGATAATCCAATTCCACTGATGGGAATTACTGGTGCAACATCTTACTATCCTTATAGAGTGGCCCGCCGATCGAGTGCTCCAAGATATCCCACCTCCTCTCCGAGTGGATCAGTTTCAAGCCCGCTTCGTGCGCAAGGATCACAAATACCTCGATGAGATCGAGCATCTTGAAAATGCATGGAAGGAATGCCATCCGGAAAAGATAGTGGTGCCTAGAAGATTGAAAGGAAAAGAGAGGGTTTTTCATGCATCGGATTATTATATCCACCATCATGAGATCCCTCAAGCCCTACTTCCCGTGATACCTGAAGTGACCATGAAGCCCACTCGTAAAGCACAAATTGAACGTCTTGAAGAAACGGTGGAAAGGAAGGAGGCTCGAATCTCTGAGTTGGTTCGGCAGAACAAGAAGCTTCGAAAGACTGTGATCTCCCAATTGTATATGGAAAAGAGTCGCTAGATTTAGGAGTTTAATTCTGGCTTTATGATGTTATTTCAATTTCTTAGATTGGTGTTTTAGGAATTTAATTTCCTAAGGAGTTATTTTAACGTTTTAAGTTGATGTCTTTGGAATTTGATTTCACTTAATAAAATAAGCGATTGACCGTTGTCATGGACCAATATCATTTGTTATGATACTTACTATATTATTTTACATTGCTAGGTGACAACACGGCTCACCTAAGATCACCAATTCGTACTCGTTCTAGAGCAACAATGGCTGATAACATTGAACAAACACGTGTTACTGAATAAGCTCGTGTTGCTGCCCTTGAATCGGAGATGAAGAAAGTCTTGAATGTTCTTGAGCGACTCTCTAAGCAAATCGACTCTCTCCAAGCAAACACTGCCCCACCAGCTCCGCAAGTTGAAGTTGTGTTACCACAACATGCTCCCATGGCTGATCCGAGGGATAAAGGCAAGAATACATCCACAGTTGGGCCATCATCCTCTGATGATGCCTCCGGGGTTAAAATTACTGACCCGCCTCAAATTGTTGTTGATGATGAGGTACAAGTGATACCTTCGGCTGTATCAAAAACTGAGCAAGAAAAACGCTTGGCAAAAATCGAGGAGAAACTTAAGCAGCTGCAGGGTTCATTTAGCCAAGACCCAATTGATCTATCCCATTATGCAAAAATCAAGATGCCAAAGAAGTTCAAAATGCCAGACTTTGAAAAGTATGATGGCACCTCTTGCCCGAAGATCCATCTGCAGACTTATGTGGTCAGGATGACCCAATATGTTGATAACATCCCTTTGATGATTCAACAATTTCAAGCAAGCTTGACAGGACCGGCGCTTCAATGGTACATTATGAAGAAGATTAATCTGCTGGAGACTTGGGAGGATTTGACTGATGCATTTTTCAAGCAATATAAGTATAATATTGATGTCACTCCATCTCGAGAAGATTTACTTCGCACCGAGAAGAAGATGACAGAATCTTTTAAGGCATATGTCACGAGATGGAGGACTGTAGCCGCTCAGATAACCCCAGAGCCAACAGAAAAGGAGCTGATGGATTTGTTCATAAAGACACTTCCGCCTGAGTATCGAAATCGAATGCTGGGATCGACTGCCGAGTCATTTAATCAGCTAATCCCTGTTGGCGAGCGAATTGAAGTAGCATTGCGTGATGGATGGGCGTCTGATCAAACCAGCTCATATGAGAGAGTCTCAACCAAGAAGGATAAGGAACTTGTAGCAGAGGTTAATGCAGCTTATGTGCAACCACCTCGCCCTACCCCGAACACTCATCAGGGAGGAGCATGACCATTCTTTGGCCAGCAGAAGAACTCTTCCAGGCGTCAATTTACGCCTCTTCCTAAGCCATTGTCCAAGATCTTGCCAACCCTTCAGAAGAAAGGATTACTCGCTAAGGAACCTAAGAGACCTAATCCCGAGCGTTTCCCCAACTATGATTCTTCCAAGACATGTGCTTACCATATGGGGGAGGTAGGGCATTCTGTTGACGATTGCTATACGCTGCAACATAAAATCCAAAATCTTTTGGATGCTAAAGTGGTCTCATTCCGCGATGCACAGCCGAACATCCGAATAACCCACTCCCCGACCACCCGTAAGCTGTGAATGCCATTTTCAGTTTTGATGCTTTGAGCCCACCATGTTTCGAGATGATGCATGAGGAAGCAGAAGTGATGGACACCCTAGGGCAACCAAGTGGCAAGTTCGATTACTATGTAAAGTATTCAGCTCCTCCCAGCTCCTACTTCGACCCACGGGATATCATCCCAGATGGATGGGGTGTCATAGATGATCCCGCACCTCCAAAGATTGAGAGCTCTGACGACGCACTTGAATGAATGACTGAATTGTTTGCCATCGACAAAGCTCAAGAGTAGGAGAATTTTAATTATTTGCACACTCCTCTGCGTAGGAGTCTTTATCACTTTCCGTGTTTGCATATTTGCATTTTCAATTCTAGGATTTCCCTCATTTCAATAATGTAGTTTGCTTTTCATCCAATAAAATGCATTGAGATTTTTCATGTTTTAAGGGCATGTTGAAGTACACCAAACTAGCCCTGTGATGAAATCCTACCAAAAGAAAACGGCAAGGAGCTAATTCTGAAGGCTGGGCTTCTTCATGTTCCCTTGAAAATTTTTTCAAAATAAAATAATTTTCCATCATGCATCTAATTTACCCTGTTTGTTTCTTTTAATTATTTGCTTTATGTTTCAGATGCAGCCCTGCGCATATTTAAGGAACCTCTATGAGCTCCCTTGCAAAGAGGGGCAAGACACAGACATTTAATAGCTTTGATTTTATGATTTGATAGAGCATGACATTTGTATCATTTCAGAATGCTTTCACATGATATTATGCAATTCATCAATTCCACTTAAAATTTATCAAAATGGATAATTCAGTGAAGGATGTTGAGTTACTTGAACATGCTAAATGATGCTAAATGAAGCGTGAAAGGCAAGCCTAATCCCATACACAGTCCTTTGTCTATACATTGTGAGGTGAGTATGGAAACATTTTGTATTTCAAGGTGAAGAGTTTTCTTGCGAAAAGTACGACAGCTGAAATGACGAGAGGCAATTCATTTCTCTATCCCAAATACTACAAGTGATCCATTGCTTAACCATTTTGAGCCCATACACTTATGGATATTCTTTTCAAATCACCCCTGTCAAGAATTACCCCACATCGGGGCAACTGGGAGATAAAATGACATGATGAAGTGAGGAAAATGAATTGAAATTTTCTTGCTCTCACTTGCATCAATCTTCAAGTTCTGCTATTACATTGAATTCATGTGGTAATTTAAGTGCCTTAGGATGATGAAGAGCATTTCTTTCGCTATCTTATACACTCATATCCTTTGCATAGTCCACTTGAGCCTGCAATTTCATTTCTTTAAACCCAGTTGGTGATCATCCCCCACACTGGGGCAAGGCAAGAGATAGATGAAGACTCTTGAAGGTTCGAGTGTCATTTAAAGTATACTTGACACACGCATTATGCGCAAGAACTGAAATCAAAATAGAACTAAGGGGCATGAAAAAGCAATGTGCCTGGTAAAAGTAAGGCCAATGCCGTGAAAAGAAGAGAGAAATGATTGATGAATTGGGGGGGCATAAAAAGCGGTGTGCCTGATAAAAGCATGACCGATGTCCATCATCAAAGAAAATGACTTTGAAAAGAAAAAATGTTGAGAAAAGATCTCCAGTTGAATAATCATTGGCATCGGGTGATAAACTCTTGAGCCAGTAAAGAAATCTGTCAAGAAGACAATCCATGGCAAAGAAAACTAGTGGCAATGTCAAGATGATCATCAACTTTGACCCCTATACACATCTTTGAGCCTAACGATCCTTTCGTTTCTCAACCCATGAACCCAGCCTATGTTACGTCCCTTACAAAGTCTCTTGATTAGGGCATTTGAATTAACATAGGAATTCACATGTTTTAAGCATTGCTCGAAGAAGTGCGAGCAAGATTATTTCTTTCTCATTTTGCAGGGTCCTTGACTTGTAAACCCAGAGAAGATTACATAATTGTTCTTTCAATTGCTTTGACTCGAAGAGTTCCTTCGTTAAGCCATTGACCAAACCCGCATTATAGTCCTTGTCAAAGACCTCTCAGATTGGTAAGGTCGTACTAATTGCAAGAAAATTCGAACTCTTGTCGACAAGATGATGATAAGATTGAGTGATATATGGTCGGGATAAATAACCCCTCCTAAATGAGAGCGAGTGAAAAAGTCTTTTCACACCAAAAGTGTCTCATTTAGCATGTTCAAGAGATTCACAGCTTAGTGAAAATTGTCTTGATAATTTCCTTGTGGAAGTTTGAAAAAACCATCATGTATGGACCTTCATTGATTTTTTTTTTTTTTAAATGAAGTGAATTTTTTCTCAAAAACCAAAAGATTTGTCTTTGAAACCCTGAGTTTTTTCAGTCATCTTGGTGCTTGATGAGAATTCCAAGTACCCATTTATAAAATCTTTTCAAAATGTCTAGTTTGAGTCCCAAATATTTGAATTCTTAAACGCTTGATGTGATTTCCAAGTGTTTGTCTTTTCAAACATCTGATGTGATTTCCAGATGTTTAGTAAAATATTTTCAAATGTCTAGTGTGAACTCCAGATATTTGAACCCTTAAGTGCTTGATGTGACTTCCAAGTGTTGGTCTTTTCAAACGTCTGATGTGATTTCCAGATGTTTAGTAAATATTTTCAAATGTCTAGTATGAATTCAAGATATTTGGACCTTTAAATGTTTGATGTGATTTCCAAGTATTTGTCTTTTCAAGCATCTGATGTGATTTCCAGATGTTCAATAAATGCTTTCAAATGTCTGACATAAGAATCAGATTTTTGAAATTTTACGTACTTGATGTAATTTCCAGGTGCTCAGGATCTGATGAGAGTTCTAGATCCTTGAAGACTTTGAGCTTTTCAATTATTTGAAGAGATTTCTAGATGTTTGTCAGGTCTCATAGAAATCATTTCACACCTAATAATACTTTTCTGAATCTCCAGATAAGTATGACAGGTACGTGTTCTCCTTTGCATTTGCATTTCATTGGGCGTGGACACATTGAGATCTACGTTCTTGACCAAATCATTGCATTTACATGGCATTCTTTATTGCATGACCTTGCATTTATTTGAGTCCATTTCTAAAAAATAAAAAAAAAAAAAAGTCATTACAATTAACATTTGCATATGCATTTCATATTCATTTTGCATTCATTCTGCATGGTCTAAATTTAGGTGTCATTTATCTTTGAAGGAAACCTCTACGAGCTTCCCTTCAAAGAGGGGCAGCTGTTGACACCTCATTTAAATTTAGAAAATAGAAATAGAAGATAATCTTTGATTAGAGAAAATTTTAAAAAAAAAAATAATTTTGAATTCAAAAACTCAACCGTGTGATTTTGGAGCCATTTTGTTGTTGGAGTCGTTGAGTGAATATCTCGCCTGCAAAAACAACTTTGAGCGCTTTCACTATAAAATGCGAGGCTTCAGAACCGAGCAAGGGGGCTTCTCTTCGTCGAAAAAGGAAAATAACAGAAAAAGTCAAAAAAAGAGAGAGAAATGAAAGAGAGAGACTGGTGATTGAAACGTGTGAGGGTTCGGCGAAAAGCAGAAGAGAGGTAAGAGAGAGAGAGCAGCAGAGTGAAAGTGACGTGTGAGAAAGAGAGAGAAAAAAAGAGAAAAAAAGAGAAAAAAAAAAAGAGAAGAGAAAAGGGGTGCATCGTTGTCTTCTTCGCGGGTGTCCTCCGGCCGCGTCAGGTCGAGCCGCGCCGTCCACCAAACGCCCCTCGCCTCTGCTGCTACCATCGTTTCTGCTCGACGCCGCTGCCTCCGGCGCCAGTAAATCCTAAGCCAGTCGACGTGCCCCGCCTGTGAGCCCCTGCGACGCTGCTACTACCGCCGGCCCACGACTCGCCCACTGCTTGAGACCTCGCTTTTGACGCCTGCTGCAACGATCACCGCTGCAGTAACTGCTCAGCCTCGCGCCCTCCCGGCCTCTGTCCGTCACACTTTCGCCTGCAAGCTCTGAGCGCCGACGCCGACGCTGCTTCGCTCTGCTCCATCTCGCCACCAGATCCCGTCGCCGCCATTGCTGTTTCCCTCCTGCTGTCGCCGCCTAGCAGCCCGCGACCCGGAGACCGACGCCAACGCATCTCCCCTTTCTGCCGTCGACCCAGCATCCCTGTTGCTGCAGATCGCGACGCCAGCAGCCCGCCGAAGCTTCTGCAGTGCCACTCCGCAGCACCTCGCCTCCTGCTTGCTTGGTGGCCGAAGCCCGCCGTACCCGACGCCTGCGCCTTGCCTCCGGCGACTCGCGAGCCCGAACGCCTGCAGTGCTTGTGTCCAGCTCCGCTCGCCGATCTCCCTGTTCTCACCGTGCTCGACGCCGCGGCGCTTGACGACAGCAGCTCCAAATTGCCGGATCTCGCCGGAGCTCCGCACCTCCGCAACCTCTGACCGCGACACCCCTATTCCGCCGGTTGTCCCTGCTGCCCAGGTGCCGCCCCCGTTCCTGCCGGTCCCCCTTCGCCGGAGTTCCCTTTGCCAGACCAACGATCAGTCCCCTCGGTGACCAGCCGCACGAGCTGCCGAGCTTCTCTTTGGAAGCAAAGGAAAAGAAAAGAAAAAAAACAAAAGAAAAAGAGAAAAGCAAATTAGGTAGTTTGTTTTTCTTTATTTTATTTATTTTGTTATTATTGTTCAATTTAGAATATTGAGATGTGCATTTCTTTTATAAATCTCGTAGGCATTAACTGTAGGTATTTTATCCCAAATTATGGTAATTATTAATTTGACCCGTAAGACGTCGGGTCATTTTTTTAATTACTTTAATTTTTAGGAATTTTGATAACATTTCAATCGTTAAATCATTATAGTGTTAAAATAATTGTTAATTTAATCCGTGAGACAACGGATTATTTTTTCAGTTATTTTAATTCTTATCTTCATTCTTTTTAAAATAATTACTTGCTTGGAAAGATTAAAAAATAATAATAAAAAAAAAGAAAATACATAAAAATCTAAATATTGCATTAGAGCATTTAGGTTTAGTAAATTAGGACTATATTTTTAGGGTTAGTAAATTAGAATTGCATTTATAGGATTATAATTTTTAGATTATACTTTTTAGATGGGTGATTTTTGTTAGGGCTAATTTTAAATAATGTTGGCATGTCTTGATTTTTTATATAGCTTTTAAGATAAGATATAGTCTAAGTTAAATTGATTCCTAAAATAAATTAGAATATCATTCGCTTTAGTTAGTCTAATTAGTTTTTTTTTTTTTTTAATTCCGAATTTCAATAAAAAGAATCCAAAAAATATTAGGTACATATTAAATAATTTGCATAATAGGTTTAATTAGAATTTGTTAGTTAATAGGTTAATTAATAATTAATCTCATTTCATATCATCATTATTTAGCATAGGTTGCATACATGCATTAAAAATGAATCACCATTAAAAAAATCATAAAAGAGCATGCATGTAGAAATATCATGTCATTCATTCCATATCACATAGCACATGCATATTTAAGATTACATAAATTAGATTGCATACATATAGTGATAGTTCAAGTTATGCCATATGAATTGCATTTCACATATCATTAAAGTAAAATCCATGCATATTAAATTTAGATTAGGATTGCATATAATTAACATTTTTCCTTTACAACTTTTCTAAAATAATAGGTAAGTTCTTTTGTTGATTTTTAAATTCCTTTTTAACATACATGTCGTATTAGTTGACAAAGTAAAATTAAATATTCAATTTCCATTTGCAATTTATATTGTTGCCATCAAATGTTCGCATATGATGACAACCACAATTCAATGCTGCTAGAGTTCACCTATCCATAAAAAATTTTATACCATTTTCCGTTCTGTTCCAAGAAAGCTTTCATTATATGTCCAACAAAAAGCATATAAAAAAAATTAATTTTGTCTCTTTGGGTGTACCCTAAGGCAACAAAATTGGCAAATTGATCACCTTAAACTGCAGTCAATGCGGACGAAATTTACTTTTTGTCACCTTAAGCATACCAAAGATGATGAAGAAATGACTTGTTGCCTTTAGGTCAACGAATGTCACGCCCCGAACCCCGAGTATGCGCACATCTCTCGATGGTCGACCGAAAATGCGACGTCCTAGGACACATCGCCAATCCATTCTTTTTATCTTTCTTCTTTCAATTAAGCATATGTAGAAGCGAATTGAATAAACACCCGGCTAATAAACAAACATAGGGATAGTAAAACACGATCATAATTTTCCCATAAAAACTATGACTTATTTATCCATTATTGTCTCTAGGAAGTTTAATAATTTACAAGTCCTTACACTGGCAACTTCCAACTGACCTTCTCAAAAACCTTTAGCGACCAGGGTCACCCTAAACTTCGCTAACGGCAGGGCCAGCCAAAAGGTGTCGTATCTCGTGCCCAACACATCTGCACTCAGCAAATCTCCATGCTACAGTCTTGAAAAAGGTTAGCCCATGATGGGGTGAGATAAAATCTCATTGAGTCAAAATCCTAAACCCCGATTAGGACGCAAATTTGCCTCGAATGCTATCCTAAACACGCACCATACAAAACTCACCTCACCTCGGCGCGTCCTTGCATGTTAGCTCATCACATATGCTATTAACAATGCAGCAAGTGCAATTAATAAACGAAACACATCATTTTTATCCTTCAAACAATCATATGGCTCCCGATTATAAGTCAAAACCATTAAGACACGTCCTATACCGTGCTACACAATTTTGCCCCATAATTAGGCGCAATTATCACAACCACTTAAGCGTGTTCCAGTTATTACGACCCATCAGCCATGGCAAACTCGAAAGTCGGCGATCATCCAGTGTAACCGGGCATCATCCCGCCCGTCAAGCACGGCATTGTCTAGCATCCTCCACCTAGACGACATTCCACACAGGACCTTCATTCCGAAATCTATCCGTGAACGGCAACGTCTAGCATCCTCCGCCTAGATGGTATTCCACACAGGAGCATCATCTTGCGTAAACGCATCAGGACGGGTTCAGTACCCTGCATATTCATACGCATTAGCGTATTAGGTGATCACACGAGCACACCATCACTCAAGTCCATTGTTCTCTTTCTCATTAACCAAGAATACAAAAATCTCTTTTCAAATAATAAACCTTGCAACTCTCGTTTTTTTTTGTTCAAAGCTTTTGGAAATAAATTCGTACGCGGTCACATACTTAAAATCAATCAGTCAAACTTTGCACACTTCTACTATAAAACCTCATTGTTTTATTGAGCACATAAAATTTGGCGTCCAAACCCGACAACTTATTTATTTTATATTTTCTTCTCCAACCACCCTTTTTGGAACTAAAATGTGTTATCCCCTTTTTCTTTCTTTAAATTTTTTGGAAAGAAACCCATAGGTGCTCACGTACTCAAAATTAATCCGTCAAAATTTGCACGCACCTAGTCTAAAACCTCTTTGTTTTGTTGAGCAAATAAGTTTTGGTGTCCAAACCCGACACCTCATTATTTTTCTAATTAATTGCCCATAAGGCCATCTTTTGCAATAACAATAAATAATCACCATAGAAAAACCATTCACATATTATCACGCATAAATTCTAAGCATGCCAAAATTCAACCACATCACCAAATATACACTATCCAACAAGCGAGACACCAAGAACAACCATAAAACTACAACCAACCCTAACCGGCAGAAACCGGGTCCACTTGCGCGTCTCCAAGTTTAAATCCAGAAACCTAACCAAACGAGTTCAGAAATTCTCAAATTTGAATATGTTATAAAAGACACATAAAAAAACACTTTTTATCTAGACACCTTGACCCAGATATTCCTAGAATGAGAGTAGTAAATCATCCAAACCGTTACAAAAACTATGTCAGTTTCCAGAAATTACGTTTTTCAAAATCAGTTTAGTTCGAGATCCAAAACTTGTCCGTTTGATCTGAAATTTGACTATGTTAAACTAGACAATGTGATGAACAACTTTTATAAAGAAACTCTTTCAAAAATCAAACCCTAAGAGTTAATAAAAATCCATTAAAAACCAAAAGATCACTGTTCCAGCACAAATCGAGATTCTGTTTTACAAGTAACAAATCTGAAACCTTGTTTTTTTAAATCCATAAAATCTTGAGTAAAATATATATCATAACTGAATATGTTTAGAACATTTTTCAAGAAGGAAGTAACCTCAAAATCATAGCACATTTTAATCCACAAAAATGGCGAACGGCGAGTGTCTAGTAAACCGATCCGGAGGGAAATCCACTAAACCAAGCTAAACCACTCTCATTAGTACTAATCTAACCAACTAGATTAACACTAATCTATATTAAGACTAATATAACCAAACTAGATTAATACTAATCCATCTTAAGGCTAATTAACACTAATCTAACCAACTAAGCGCAATTAATAAACTAATTAAGGATTAGGGAGTTAACTCATCGAATTAAGACGGCGGTGGGTTCACGGCGACGGTGACGCGACGCGACAGTGGTGAAAACCCGAGACTACCGCGTCTCCAACAGAGGCTCAACAGCGGCTGTGATGGCCTCTCGAGCTCTCGGCCAAGGTTGTTCGGTTCAGCTCGGTTTAGGGTTGAGGCGGTGTTGGACAAGGCTGCTGCTGGTGGTGTCTGCGGAGCTGCTGGGTGGTGATGGGAGCTAGACGAGGTGGCTGTTTGGTGGATGTGGGCAGCTGTGCGGCGGTGGTGATGTGAAGGTGAGGTGGCTGGTGATGGTAGGGAGTTGTAGCGTGAAGATGGAGAAGATAGAGTGATAGATAGTGGGTGGGTGAGATGAATGGAGGCTAGCGTTGGTGGAAGTGATGGAGGAGATGGGATGCGGGCATGGAATGGAGAGGGATGGTGGGTGATGAAATGGTGGTGGATGATGGAAGATGGGGCAGCGGCGGTGAAGCTAAGATGAAGATGAGATGGAGAGAAAAACGTGAGGGGGAAGAAGTGAAAATGGGGGCTGCTGCCGCGTGAGATAGAGAGAGAGAGAGAGAGAAGTGGGGGAGAGAGGGAAAATAAGTCAAAGCTGCAGCGAATGGCAAGCCTAGGATAATATCTAAACACTAGGCTAATCGAATAAGGAGCAAAATAGTGTCTCATATATGGACCTCAGTGTAAATGTGACTTACAACGGAAAAAATACCAAAAAAGTTCTAAATATATTGTATTAATATCAATTCAGTCTTAAACCTTTTAATTAGATCAATTTAATCTTAAATATTTTCACATTGATATTAATTTAATCCATCTGGCTAATTTAAGTCGGAAATTGCCAACATGAATGCCAGTCATCCTACATAGCACGACCGGCGTTGACGTGAACATTTTTAATAATATTTTAATTTTTTTGAATATTTTGAATTTTTAAAATCTTTTTTATTTTTATTTTTTTTCCATCTCCTTCTTCTTTGCTTTTTTCTTTTTGCTGATGGCCATTGCTAGTCACCGGCCTAGCTTACGTCGCCTTTGCCAGCCGCAAGTGATGGTTGGCCTCACAAGGCCACCTTTGAGCGAGGGCGAGCGGCAACCGTCCAAGCGAGGCCCCCTTGCCAGATCTAAAGACCAACCATCGCACAGGCGAGGGCAAGGCTGGCCGAGCCTCGCCATCACCCACGCGGGGTTCACCAAGCCTCACCCTCACCCAAGCAAGCCTTGGCGAGGCTAACCCTTATTTAGGCGAGGTGCGACAAGGCCACCTTGGGCTAGGCAATGGTCAGCCTCGTCAGATCTTGTGAGGGGGCCTTGCCTAGCCACACCTAGACGGCCAACACTCCCCCGTGCCGACGCCCTTGCCCAAAGAAATTACCACTATGCAAGGCGCCTATTTAAGCAATAACATACGTTCTTCATTCAAATTATCCTATGGAAAATTGAATAGCAGTATTGTGTTGCTGATTGGAGAGCTTACCTTGTACTCTAACGATTATACCACACATAAATAGATAATGTTTCCTTTCAATAGATTAGTTCTAGAATATATAGAATTAATGAGTGTAATATCTTTTAACACGTTGTTAGAAGGGTTTTGTGGCAGAACCTCAATTAGATATAACAAACGTGACCGTCCATCGATAAATTAACCTGGCCCGAACAGGTCGACCTACCCTAGCAAGAAACTATTGATTCAGGTTGGTTTGGTTTCGATTTAAAATCTGAAAAGAACAAAAACTAACCAACCTATGTATAGCAAAATAACAAAATCCGCAATGTCCAAATATGCACAACAGAAAACATAATCCTCAAACCAAATTACATTTTCTAGTTCAGAGTAAAACCACAGATATGTTCCGAGATCTGATCATTGCTAAGTAAAAGGACTTTGGGAGTCTGAAATTGATTTTCAGAAATTTCTGGGGGTTGACCGAAAGTTTCAGGTAAATGCCAAGTTAAGGGGGTCGGTTTCCTTGACAATTTCTTAAGTAGCCCAATAGGTCGCATCAGAACTTGCTATTGCCTGCCAACTTTGACTGTGTCATTGATAGATGCAGGGTGCTTTAATTACATTGTCAAGACTTGAGAAGTCAAGCAAATCAGCGGTAAGCGTATGCAGTGGGGGAGAGATCACAAGTTCACAACCCCAAAATAGGAGAATGAGAAAGAAGAAAAATCAACAAGAGCAGAGTGGTTTGAGCTGGGACTGTATGCATGAAATGTGTTTCAAGGTGGATGGATTTTATACTCTGGAAATTTGTATTTTCTCATTTCTAGACTGTATATATGCATTCTGAAAAGGAATAATGGGTAGCTTCAAAATAATTAATCAACTAGCTTCAAAGAGGTAAAATATCAACTTTTTTAATTGTTGTGTTACAAAATTAAGGTTTCAAAATAAGATTCCAGTATATACTTTTAAATAAAGAAAAGTTACATCGCATGCGAATATTTTGTTTTTCCTTTTTCTAGGCTAGAATTTCCAACTAATATGGATAGTAGTTAATGCGAGAATTATCATCGTCGAGAATTTTAATTTTCCTTTTCCTTTTTCTGGTCAAGTGACTGTAGTTATTAGCTTATTTTAAGCTGTGGAGTTAACATCAGCAGGTCCTGGAGACTTGCATGAGACGATTCCACTGCGAATCCTCATGTGACGAAGCCTTTGTGCGGTGCGCGTTTAAATTTTCCAATGCACTATTTATTTGACATATATTTCTTCAATCTTTCCTCCCTGCTCATCCAGAAAAACAGGCCATTGTGGGGTAGAGACGGGTGCACAATTGTCACACAAGAGCTGCTCTTACTTTCCAGGTAATCCGCGAGAAACAAACATTCTTGGTCTTCTCCTTTCCCAGTCGATTTTTTATACTTTGGTACATTGGGGATGTTACTTCTGCGCATGGCAAAATTTTCTTTTGGGGCGTTGATTAATGCAAAAATTGAAAGTTGATGGCGAAAGGAGAAGACCTAACCTCTCTCTTTCACGAAGAAAGAGACTTCTTGTATAACTCTATATTTGAACAATTCCAAAACTTAATATTACAACTTAACTCTTGGTCGTTGGGCGGCAATGATAGATGAAAAAGGCCAACTAGTTCACAAATTTCATCAGTTAACTTACAATAAGGATAATTATCTTTAGCCATGTCTCTCTACAAATCCTCAAATTTCTTTGGAGAGACTAATTGAAAATCCCAACGGCCGACATAATTGGATGTCGCATTGATAGATGATATGCATCCCAATTGAATAACTTATTAATTAGGGCTTCGACACTATCCATCATAAGCATCTACAAACTTTTCAAATGGGCTATTTGCCAACTAATTGTGACATCCTGAATTTCTCAACCTGTTTTCTACTGAATTAATCGGGCATTTCGTTGACGCGTTTATAGGACTATTCTCAGAGCCGATCACTCTTGAGATAACTAAACTCTCTGAGTGAGTAATTAAGAAATTTTAAGGCAATAAACTTGATAATTTGATCAAGAATCGACTTCTCGACCGTGCTCTTCTTTAGAGGCCATTGCGGCACAGTTAAAAATCGATTTGAGATCAGAGATAAGTTTGTTCGACTGAGATGTGTGGCCAATCGTGGGTGACTCTACTAAATTGGAAAATTCTCGTCGACCGACACTAATCTGATTTTTCTGTCGTTTTGGTATCCTGTTTTCATAATTGAATCCTCGAGATTTTCACGACAATTGAGAGTCACCATTGAGTCGAATGGGTTCATAGCGGTTCGAAGAAAATCGACCACGAGTCATTTGCCTTAAAAAGTTCTGAAAACTACCCGATAGTCTAGGTCACACTAAAAACGCGTCAAATGGAAATTAACCGCCGATTCAAGTCCAGTTTCAAAAATTGAAGATTCTGTCGTGTCACAATAAATTCTAGGAATGTCGACTCAGTCTCATAAGATTTTTCTGACACCCAACACTTTTTGGGAAAAAGTCGTCGCCAGGTCATTTTTGTGCAGAAAATGTTGAAGATGGTTTTTGATAGTAAAATTGAGGTGCAAGATGGTTTATTGGATGAGGAAAAATAGCAATTGAAGCATTGAGACATCGACTGATTTTATAGAAGCTAATTGAGAGTGTACATATAGTAATGTCCATCTTTTACCAAAAACAAGCCATTTATGGAATCAAGAGAGAATGGTTGTGCAATTGAAGCCTTTGCTGAGAAATTCGTAACACCCCCACACCCTAGCAAGAATGGACCACTTGGGAGGTTATATGAGACATTTTTGATGGCCTAATGAAGGCCAAGATTGATTTAAGAGAGATATTTTGCAAAATATCAAGCCTTGATGGAGCCCTCACTCCTCATATCTATCCACCTCTCTTTCTCTCAAACCCCACAACCGGATAGCATCTCTCTCCCTTCCCATTTCGTGCGGCACCACAGCTGAAGAAGACGAGAAATCCACGCCTTCTGCTTCCTCTCTTCGTGCACCAACAACCACCGAAGCTGCAACATCCAGTGTCTCTCTCTCTGCTCCTCACGCTGCTGCTCCACTACCGCTTGCTTCTCCACGCGTTCAAGCCCAGCTCCTTCGGTCAGCAACAGCAACAAGCGAAGCCTTTGGTTGACCGAGCAGCCTTTCTTTGCTGCCACTTGGCCGCATCTGCCTCTTCTTCGGTCAACAAGCGGACACTGAAGACCACCGAGGAAACCTGCGTTCGTCCGCGACAATTTTCCTCCGAATTTGGTCGACCACCGAGTCAGCCGAGTCAGGCCAGCAAAGCAACGTCCACCGAGCAGCTTCCGTCTTCGTCGTGTCTTCATTTCCGCGTGGGCTTCTTCAGCAGCAACGGCCCAACTCTAGTGAAGACAGGCCCAGTTCGGCAGGGCCCATCTTCAGCATTATCAGCCCAGCAAGCCTAATCTGTTTGTAGCCCAGTTTTGAGGCCAAATTTCCAGTAAATCAATTGAAGTCCAGCCCACAACTTGAAGCCCAAATTTCAGTCTTCAAGCCCAGCCAAGTCAGCCCATCTTCGGCCCAAGTCCGGCCCGCGAAGAAAGCCCAATCGCAGCCAAGCCCAAGCCCAAGAGCAAGCCCAATCCAGTGCAAGAACAAATCTCAGTTGGGCTGAGATTTGTTGGGCCTAGTTCAAGGTCCGGTCCAAGCCCGCCAGTTTCATCGAAAGCCCGATTTCGGCCGCCGTTGCGTCGCCGTCTCGGTATCCCGATACCCGCTTCTAATCATGCGAGTTTTTCTCACTAATGCTTTCTTAGTTTACTAATTATGCTTAGGGGTTGGTTAGATTTAATTAAGTGCAATTAGGTGATTAGATTAGTTTAGAACAATTAAATTAGTGACTTAATAATGCATGTTAGGTGATTAGACTTAGTCATTAACAAGTAGAGATGTACTATTATTTATTGAATGCATCTTGGGATTTTTCCCGACCCGTTTCGGGCTCCAGTCAGGTAATAAGGGCCTAAATTGGATTTTTAATATTTATTTGTTTAATTTTCGAAATTAATTATTTAATTAATTATTTTTCCGGAAATTCAACCGGGATGGCCGGTGACCGGAATTTCGTGCTAATTGTCGTGGTGTAGTCCGTTCATTTAATTGAGCTTCAATTTATATGGAATTGATTTAAATTGTGAAATTTGAGGATTTGTCCTAAATTGTTTGTTACTGAATATTTGATTGGTAGATGGCCGAGTATGGGTATATAGCGCCAGTTACGTTGATGGGCTATATAGTAGAGGGAATGGTGAGAGCTAATTGAGAATATTATTGGCTGAGACCAATCAAGTACAATATTATTGGACATATGTGGTTCGGTGATTAGAAGTATCACTGGCGAAAACGGCGCCTTAAAGAACGCACGTGAATGATTTATAGACAAACGTGGTTCGGTGATTAAGGAAATATCACTGGTGAAAACGACGCCTTAAAGAACCCACGATGTTGTCTATTGCCGATGTCACTTTGGCGAAAACGGCGCCCTAGAAAGAACACGTGGTTCGGTGATTGAGGATACCACTGGTGAAAACGGAACCTTAAAGAACGCACGGTGTCGGTGATCGGTACGTCATTGGCGAAAACAGCGCCCAAGAAACACATGTGATTTGGTGAATGAGTACACTATTGGGAAATCATGGTATGAGTGGGAATGACCTAAAGATGGTCCGACTGACATGTAATCGACTAAGTCGATTGATCAATGCTTGATCGAATGTCGTGAATTGTTTGAATATCTGTGTTTAACCTTGAATTGCAAGTTGGAACTGAGGCCAAGGTAAGTCTTCTAACTCATGATGTGCTTAGGCAACCGTTTGGCGTATTAGTTTACTAATCGGGTCTTAGGGGGTAGAACTTACTGAAACGTAGTCTTATCCCGATTGTGGGATATTATTTCAGGCCCCTAGATCACCTGAGGATGAGCCGGCATCTGGAGCCGAAGATGAACTTAAAGAAGAAGATGAAGAGCTTAAAAGAAACGAGCTGAGTGGAGAAGAATCGAAGGAGGATCAGTATGATCTTGAGTACGATCTGGATGAGGACTGAGATCCCATCCTCTTTTGTGAACCCTGTATATGTGTGGATAGAATGAGACTAAAAAGTTATGAATAGTTTTATGAAGCTCTTCGAATTATGCTCTATATAAAAATGGGGTTGTGAATTTCAATATGAAAAATATGGCCTGCTTTTCTATCCCATTGTTTTATTGTCTGGGGATTTTATAACTACTTCCGCATGCGTATAAGAATGAAAGGGTCGGCAATACATAGTTCTGGGATATCACATTCTAAAATCGACCAAGTAGAAGGATGGGTGTGTTCCTGAGGATCGGGGCGTGACACTAATAATACAAGTCCCTTTGTCAAATTTACAAGAGAAATCTGGCCGCAGGAAATGAATCAACACTGACAAATTGACACATGATGCCTACATGGGTTGGTTGAATCACATCGATAATATAATTTTATCAGGAAGAAAATCGACATTATTTGGAGTGTTTCCTTTGGCAATAGTAAAATTGTATCAGTTGCTAATAGAGCCTAAATCTGGCTCATCGTTATTGTCTTGTGCTTAATGTCAATGTGCCCGTCGTAGCCCGTGTACATGACCACAGTAATGTCAAAACAGCCGATTTGAGAAGGCAAGTGCAACATCTCTAACAAGAATTGGAGCAATCTCGATTGTTAAGGCCTGACAATCCCCACCGTGACCAAGAAGAGGAGATTAACACCTTCCATGATGTTCATTTTTTTCGCAGCTCGTGAAGTGGCTCCTTTGCATAACTGGTATCGGAATCGTAATTCTAATTATTTCGATGTTAAAGTAGACATTTCAAACTTCCGAGGCACTATGCATCGGAAGACTTCGTTAATTGGCTCGACACGACCAAGCAAGTTTTTTATTACGAGAATATGGTGGAGAATTGAAAGGCTTATGGCCATCAAGCTCAGAAAAGCATGCTTTGATTTGGTGAGAAAATCTGAAGTGTCAAAGAACTCGTGAAGGAAAGGCTGTGTATCGAAATATTAGATAAAATGGAGGAGCTAAAGAGGAAGCATATCTCAAAAACGGAAGATATTGAGATCATTTTCCAAATAAGATCCAAAAATTAGAAAACTTTTTCAACCATATATTACAAAACAAAGGAAAGCTAATCATTTTCTAGAAAAATGATATTCTGGAAAACATTTTTTAGAAACAATACGTTTTCCGTGAAATAAGCACACCCTAAATATACATGCAAATCCACATTTCAATCGGTCACCTCATGCCTCATGCGGAGCAAGATTTTTTATCCCATCACCGTCCCTTGCAATTGCAAGTATGCAATTTTAACTATTATTTTATCCCACCGCATAATAATATCAAGTCTTAAAATTAAATAAGCCTAATTAATGATTGTAAGAAGATAGAAACAACGTAAAGAGAAAAGCAGTAAAAGAATTGTCATAGGTAATAAAGAGATTATTGACATCTAAAATTGGATTACACGTTTAGTCATTTATTGCATAAAAAATTTTATGGATCAAAATCGACCCCTAAACAAGAAATTTTAATTTTTTGCATTGCATTTTAGACATTATAGGGCATGTCCGCATCCAATACATTTCATCTAATCTAGCTTCATCGTGCTTGAATTTGAGAAGCCAGGGAAATACTTTCAGTCGGTACTCGAACTAGCAAATATCTTCGAGATATGCTCGATTATGAAAGAGGCAAGTAGATTGTGCGCATGGCATGGGTGACGAGGAAGCAAATCAAGAAGACCAATCAATCCAGCAAATTCTCCGCCAGCCAAGAGAAGAGAATTGTGGAATGTTTTCAAAGTGCAGCAAGTGAGAGAAATAAAGAAATAAAAATAAGAGGAGCAAGCCGGATGAGTGATTGCGGTAATGGGAAAGGAAATAGAGATTTCCTCCATCAGCCTTACCATCGAATCTCCATCAGGCCGAGCGTCCAGCATCACCTTCCACGGTTGATTCCAGCAACATCAGTCTCCCCCCCATCGTGCTTCAGATTGACGCCTAGCGAGCAACCTGCCGCTGTCTGAGATCTCCACTGTCCAGGCGTCCACTGCTTGAAGTCATCGTCCATAGCAACACCTACGAGCTCCTGGCGACAATCCACATCCGGGCCTGTATATCAGCCTTCGTTGAGCCGAATCTCAGCCGCCACCGTGAGCCACACCAGCGTTGCCCATGCTCGGGTCTTGCACAGCCGTTGAAATGAACACGCCAGGCCTTGAACTTTCCGCGCAGGTTTTTTCGGCGCTCCAATTCAGTCCATCCGCGAAGCCTCGCTTGTTCTTGCCGTCATTGCAACTCAAGCCCACTGTTGCTGCTGCCATCTGTGACTCATCAAGCCCACCTTGGGGATAAGATAGTCAAGGTTTGACTCATTTCATGCAATAGTTTTATTTTATAATATAATTTTAAATGCATCATAAAAGTCGCCTATTATGATAATTTTAATATACTAACATGATAGTATTTAGGCTCATCATGCACGTCATATAGCTGTATCATTCTTGCATGCCATTTAGTTATTTAATTAGTGCATGTAAAATCGATCTCTATCATATAGAATGTTAGGGTCCGTTTCTTAAGACTTGCATGTTAATTAAATAAATTTTAAAAAAAATTAGTATAGATGGCATGTTAGTTAGTCCTAGTCCATCTATAACTATGCATTTTGCTTGCATATTTTCTCTATCATAGTTTACAGAAATTTTGTGATGATGGATAGCAAATTGCTTTGCCTGCTTAGCATATCCAAATTCTTTAAAAATTATCTTTAATCCAGCTACTGATTATTGGGCATTACATTCCCTGCTTTTAGTTCTTGTTACATTTTGCACTTAGAAAATTCAAGCATATTATATTTTGCACTAAAAAATTCATGCATATCTGCGCGGAGACCTAATATGAAACTATAGTTTGAAAGTTTTTTAAGAGCTCTTACTAAACACAATTTGCCCATGGCGAGCTTAATATGGATGACAATAGATCCGTTGTAATGCAATGTGCAGATATTTGCACTTAAATAATTTTGCACATATCTATCGTTGAGGCCTAATATGAAACTTAAATAGTTCAACAATTTTGAAAAACTTACAATCAATACAACATGTCCATGAGGAGTCCAACGTGGGTATCGGAACACAAGGCACAGGTACACTATGTCTCTTGAACTTATATATAGTTCCCGACCTAATATAAATTTTGGATAAAACATGATGAGAACATCACTTATAAACTTGATTTGTGCTTATACATGATCTATTGAGCTTACCCGAAAAGTATATGAGAATCATCGTAAAAGTAAAAGAGATAAACATGTCAATTTTGTGTCTGCTATAATAAGTTCTTCTTTCATTAGAAATAAACTTAGCTATTAATAAGCATAACATAATACATATTACAAGACAAATGTAATTGACTTGGGGAGCCGCGAAATACAAGTAAACGAAAGAAATCAGTTGAAGTGGTATGAAGTACAATTGTGGAAATAATTACATCAACATTTTCCCTTGTAAAACCCATATAAACATATTCCTTATGCTCATTGATTTACATAGACCAGTAAAAGTGCACAGACCTCGCGTTTGTATAGAAATCAACATTAGAAATATTTTTTTTTTGTTTAAATCGCCTTATTGCAAAATATTAGGATTATCAATCAATGGAAAGTAATTACCGATACAATACGAAGAAATGGGAAACACATATACATAGAAAGATACCAATATCTCAAGATTGAAGTACATGGCTGATAAAGCATTGACAGAATATTTCTAAAACAACTAATTTGGGGTATTTTGGTAAGAAGCTATTTTCTTGATATAATAGTAAACCCTAGTGAAAAGCTAAAGCAAATTAACGAGAAATCGAGAAGAGATAATATAGTCATCACTGATACTTGATATACAAAAAGTAGATTAAAGGGTTCATGAATCTAGTATATTGTTTCTGGGCAGTTCATCAACATTATTCTACAACTCGCGTATAAAAGCAAATAAAGGGATTGCGATGTCTCATATCATAGAAATTTGGACTGAGACAACTAAATGCATCTTCATCTCGGTGATAAGAGTGACTGATCCTCCTGCACTGAAGTCAGCTCTACCTGTGCTTCCAATTGCATCGACATCGGAATCACACTCGAAACACAGATAGATCCAGTTCTAATGTGATTGATCTCTTCTTCATTTTGTCGGGCAACCATGGGATTTCGTAGTGATCGTACTCGCTCCAATTCCGTCGCCACTTGCTTCATTGTAGGCCTGTACCTTCCATGAAGTCGTAAGCATCTTTTCACCAAGTTAGACACCACAATAATTTCTTCGTTCTCACCATGGTCTAATACCTCCTTATCAAGAACATCGAACAAGCGATTCTCCTGAATCGAAATGATGAAGTACGAAGCTAGATTTCTATCCTCTTCCGCCGTTAGTTGAGAAATTGGCCGTTCTCCGATTAGTAGCTCGGCAAGGACAACTCCAAAACTATAGACATCGCTCTTGTCCGTAAATTGACTTGTTTGATAGTACTCAGGGTCCAAGTATCCGAAGGTTCCTCGCACCTTTGTGGTCAAGTGTGTTTGGTCGATGGGAATCAATTTGGAAGCTCCAAAATCTGCCACTTTGGCTTGATATTTTTCATCCAAAAGTATATTCGATGACTTGATATCACGATGATAAATCGGTATGGCTGCATCAGAGTGCAAATATGAAAGAGACGTGGCAACTTCATTGGCAATTCTTAATCGCATTTCCCATGAGATGGGAAATTCTTTGTTTGGATCATGAAGATGGCAGTAGAGAGTTCCATTGGGGACAAATTCATATCTAGAAGAGGGACTTCACTCTCCAAACAAAATCCTAATAGTTTGACCACATTTCTGTGATTGATTTCAGAGAGAATGACGATTTCATTGACGAACTGTTCAACTTGTCGTGCATCAATAACTTTGGATTTCTTGACCGCAATAATTGTTCCGTCTATCAACATTCACATTCCCTTGTAAACAACTCCTTGACCACCTTGACCCAATATTCGATTCTTATTGAAATGATCTGTAGCCTTGTCTAACACCGTTAAGGCAAATAACTTGCCTTTCTCCACATGATTGTCTTCAGTAGAAGTCAGGCGTTGTTGCAACAAAAATCCGCCATTACGTTTAAAGAAATTTTGTTTGAGCTTTGCCTCACGCCTTCTTTTGATGTATTTGTTCAACCACCAACAAAGCAAGAGCAACATTATGGCTCCGGCACCCATGCCTGCCCATGTGTCCAAAAAGGTCAACGGGAATTGCTACGTCATCGTCAACGAATTAGCTTCCACTAATTTAACAAGTGCTTTTAGGCTTTGAAGAGAGAGAGACAAAAAGGAGGATTAGCTCAACAAAATAATTCGAAAATATTATGCATCATTTATGGGTGAGAAAAAAAGATACAATCAAATTGCTAAAAGCAGAGACTATGAAATTACAAATAAGATTATCCAAGAAGTCATAAACTTATTAAACAGCGGTTAATTTAGTCATAAACCTTTTAATTGTTCCAATTTAGTCCTAAACATTTTGACAATTTGTCAATTTAGTCCTAAACTTTTTAACAATTTGTCAATTTAGTCATTTCAACCAATTTTGGCCAAAAATCGCTTTTCATCCTATGTGGCACGACCGGTGCTAATATGGACAATTTTTGCAATTTTTTTAGATTTTATGAACTTTATTATTTTATTTTTTTTGCTTTTATTTCATTTTTCGTTTTTCTTTTTCCCTTTTCCTCTCTGCCGGCCTCGAGCGAGGGTCGCAATTGTTGGCCTTAAGTGAGGGACAAGCGTGCCGAGTTGCCAAGGACAAACCTTGCCAGCCCAGGCCCAGGCTACCCTCGCCCAAGGCCGGCGACCTTCGCCAACCATCACCAAGGCTTGACCATGGCCGATGGAGGGAAAAAGGGAAAAAAGGGAAAAGGAAAAAAAGAAGAAAAGATAAAGTTCAAACATATTTAAAAGAAAAAAATTGTCCACATCATTGGCCAAAAGAACTAAATTGGCTTATCATCAAAAGTTTTAAGATTGAATTGACATAATTGAAAGATTTAGAATTAAATTAGTAAATTTTCAATATATTTAAGAATAAATTAGCACAATTAAAAGATTTAGAACTAAATTGATCACCGTAGAATAATTTGAGAACTTTTTGGATAATTTTTCAAAAGAAAAAGCACGTGCAAATCCACAATGCAATTAGTGGCCTTCTTTCAACCAAAAATAAAAAATAAAAAATAATCAATCACCTTCTTAATTTGGCCACTTACTTCATTTGAGAAATGGGGGACTCCTAAAAAAAAGAAGCAATTGCGCAGGTACTTGGAGAACGCAATGGGGAGGGGCGGGGTTTACGCCCCTGTCCGCGACTTAAAACTAGTAGAGATGTCCATACGCACTTCATGCCTCATGCAGGACAAGTTTCTTATCCCATCACCATTCTCCCGATAATGTCAAGTTTAAAAAATAAAAATAAAAAAATCTATAGGCACAATTCGTGATTGTAAGAATATAAAAACGACGCAAAAAGGACAGGGACGAAAGAAAATTGGACAACTACACCGGACCAAGGAAATGGGACATGCCTGGATTGCACAAAATAAAGTAAAATAAAAAATATTTGAGGTCACGCGACCAAAGCGATGTCGCACTCCCAAGGCGGCAACAGAAATTATCGCGGTATAAGGTCGTCTGCGTCGCCATTTTCTCCCCTCATTTTCTTTTACTCTATTTCTAGCCAGCTCTCTTTCTCTATGGGTTTAGTTTCTTTCTTCAAGTACTTTCTTTTTTTATTATTTATTTGAAATTTTTCTGTTGAGTTTTGAGTTCTCTTTATTGTGACAGAGAGATCAGTTCATCATCAAAATCAGCTGATTTAAATAGTGCTGTTTGAGACAGACACCCAAATAAAATGAAAGAACATACCAAATATATTATTATGCTGAGAGCATCTTATGATAATCGAAATGATTCAATGTATTAATGGGATTAAACGTGCTTAATTCTTTTTCAGCAACAAAAGGATAAGTGATTGATTTTATTAGTAACAAATTGAATTACTTGAGATGACAATATATATATATATATATATATATATATATATATATATATATAATTTATAAATTATCAATGTAGTTCACAGACACAACTAATTCAAAGAGAAAGATTTACATCCAATAAATCTTGATAACTAATAGCAGAAGATGGAACAATGACACAAGAACAACATTTAATAAGTGTGAATAATTTATAAGATAAAAGAAGTTTTATGATGAAAAAAGATTGAGCAATGTGTTCTACTTACTAACCTGGCACCATGAGGATTAAGCTAAACGACTTTTGACGGGTGATAGCAGTACAACCTTTCCCATCTCTTCTTCCATCTCCTCGGGATCCCATTGGACATGAACAATAATACGTTCCCGGCAAGTTCGTACATATTCCAATGCAGGGTTGTGAAATCACGCATTCATTGATGTCTGTAGGAATATTTCCAAATAGAAGAAGCAAATCTGACACCATTTCAATTGGAAGAAACTTGAAAAAGTAAATAAAATCTCATGATTCAGCAACACTTTCAATTGTGAGAGGATATATTGAGTCAATTTGCTTTTTCTGAGATCGTGATACCTCACCACAGTTTTTAAATGATGGGTCATTATCAAGAGCCTAAGCTTAACCAAGCACTTAGATCTTTGTTTGGAATAGAAGATTCAAGAATTATCCAACAAAATTGTGCCGTTACCAACTAGAATAACACATCACATAGAAAATAATTCAAAAATTACTGTCTATAAATACAGAAAAATTCTGGATGTATTAACATCGGTACACGAAATTGATTTACAAGCTAATTTGACCGACTCATATTGAGGGTTCAGTATAGATCATTTGTTTATAAACTCAATTGCAGTCGACCACTTTAGTTTGTAAAACAATTGTACGGACTAAACTTAGGAGAGAAGAATGTCTAGCTATATGAGGAAGGATTACTGTGAAAATTTACAGATTATTGCTAAGGGCTTCATAGGTCATATTAAATTTCAAGCAATGAAAATTCATGCTGCCGAAAGAAGAAAAATGATTGTGTTCTGCGGCCTAGATTGTTATGATTTTTAAGATTATAAATTTTACGTGATTATTACAAGAATCATTTAAAAGATGTATCATTCATGAAGTCAAAATTTGGTCCTCTGACTTAAAAGTTTCGAACAATTCCTTTCTCTAGGTTTTTCATGCAATTGGATCCATTTAACATGCTTGCCCGTATTGAAATAATGATCCACGATTCTATACATGAACACTTGTTCGGATGGTCTAAAGAAAAGACCAGAGAAGGTACCTTGACAACCATTTTGTAGATAGGGGTTCCCTTGAAAACCCTCCAAGCAGCGGCACTGGTACCCGTTTCCATTCTCAGCATCTGTACAATTGGAGTTCTCTTGGCACATGTAGGTCGTTGTATTCTTCTTTGCATCATCGCATGTTTGATCTGGAATTAACCAATCGACAACTATAGGGACCATATCAAATGGCGGCTTGTACAGATCGGGGGTAGAGAAGCTAAAGAAGCCGTCTTCGGCAACGAAAGCGTACCCGCACGGATTGAATCCCCAGATGCCACTATGATTGTTGTAGCTAGTGACAGAGATGTTGTATCGGTAAGCGTCTCGAGGGATGCTAGTCTCACAGCAACCGATGCCCGAGCACGACCCATTAATCACGTCCGAGATGCTGTCGCATGAGGACAAGCATCCTGTAGCATACTTGCTTCCTTGTCGACCTCTAAAAGTCGCGTACGTGTCGCATCCCACGGCAATAAATTTGTTCTTGGCGTTAGACAGGGGGAATTTAGAAAGAGTGAGCCAAGGATCATTATTCCGTGAGCGGCTGCCGGACGGCGTGTAACAATCTTCGGCCACCAAAGTCATTATACTCATCTCGTGATTCTCGAGAGATATATTGACTATGCTGAGATTCGTACTTTTCTCAGACATATAAGGAGTGGGAGGATCAGTCGAGTTGTCGCAAAAGATGAGAAAAGAATTTGATTCTTCTTTGAAATAGCAGTCGTTGCCGATGCCATTCATCCCGAATGGATATGAGAAGGTGAGGTTGCCACATCTACTCACGCATCCGGACTTTGTCGTTGGAACTACATCAGCCGTAACTATTGAAAATAGAGCCACCGATGTGCACAACAGTACAACTCTCAAGGGAAGTCTATGGAGCAACATGGATTCACCCATATTCTTCCTGAAATGAGATGAGGTTTTGCAACAAGATGATGAGCTTCATAGCTTGATGACAACCTTTATATGTGATGATGGAGCTTGTAGAAAGCTAAATAGTAATATGCATCATTCATAGTCCCCACCATATTGATTGTCTTCGCGGTGATTACATCTAGTAATCAATTCTGGTACTTGAACATTCTATCATTCTCGTTCTTTAGGACCAGCTAATAAAGAAACTCGCTGGTCGTGCGGTGGTGACAGAAGGCGATGTTACAGTGGGTGACGCGACGAGGGTCTGCAATTATATCTCTTGTTGAGATTATACTTGGGAAAAGGATAAATTAAGGAGAGAATTTCCAAGAAAACATTGGTATTTTACCTTTCGTTGAGATAAAATTGAAAAAAAAAAAAGATTAATTAGATAAAGCAAGATACTATTGATCCGGGTCATTTTGGATTTGGATTTGAAAATCGAAACAACATCAACCAACCCAACTATAGAAGAAGAATTAGAACGAAAGCTAAAGAACTTGCCAAATGATATTGTAGTTGCGAGTAAGAAGTCCAAGCTCGTGGACCAGAGCCAAATTGAACAATTCATCAATGGAGTTAAACTGTCCGCTTGTACCCCAATTTGTGGCAGTTTGCTCCCCAAATCGAGGGAAATTGGTTCGCTTTACCCCAAACACACCATGATCTAATCAAATAATACCTGTCCGCTTTCACTTGCCTAACCATAGAATAGAAAACGACGAACAAATCTACCTTTTTAGACTGCATGAACGGAACAAATTTCAAGGTGTAAATCTTCATACATATTGGGTGAGAGGAGCAAAATGACGCTTCAACTTTTCTGAGTTCCCTTCTCGTTTTTGTAGAACTCAGTTGGCGGTTAGATTTTAAATTTCTATTTCAGGCAGGAGTAATTAATAATTATGCAATGTATAAGAAATGAGGCAAACACCAAATATCCAATCATAGTAGTAGATATGTTACCGTACTTGATTCCTATATTTAGGTATCTCCTCGAGACGAGATTTATATATGGAGTATAACATAGAAAAAGTTTTTTTTTTTTTTTTTTGGGGGGGGGGGAGGGGGAGGGAGGGGGTGGCGGGGCCTAGGATCTTATGTACAAGTAGCGAAGTGACTAGAATAAAATTTTATACCCACATCACGATATAGCTTTATTCTCACTATTGTTTACATTGATTAGAAAAAAGGAACTTGTCTTGCTAATAGTAACACTAATTTATTAGGTGAATGCTTAAATATTAATTTGTATTGTTTACTAACCTAGACATACTTTGCTGTAGCAGTTAATAAAACTAATAGATCCCTTGATTTTTTTTTTCTCACCGAGTAGCCATACCTGATCTTGACCAAGTAAACCTAGAAAAAATTTAAGTAGAAATTTCCATCACTATTGCTCTTGATTTAGACTCTCCAAAGAAAGCACCTTTCTTCGCTCTCTTAGCTAAAGAAGTCTTGACAAGACCGTCGCGATTCACATTGTGATGTCGTAATCGATCGTAGGAATTTCCAAACTAACTTACAGATAATAAAAATCATGTATAGATAGATATTTTTGTCTTTTCAATCTCATGCCCATGAGATGAATCAGTTTCGATGGATGGTGCTCATAAACTATAGCATGCACATCTCTTAAGGGTGATCGGTTTTCGGTCCGGTCCGATTCCACCTAAGAATCAGGTATCAGACCACACCAACCGGTCCGATCCGATTCCATGAAACAGATCACTTAGCAAAAAAAGTTTTAAAAAGTAAAAAAATAAATAAAAGAGTTATTATTATTTTTAGGATTTATTGCTATTTTTAAGAAATTTAAAAAATATTTTTTTTTTGAAAAAAAGTGTCGGTCCGGTCCAGTTCAATTCCCCCAAACCGGGAACCGACAATCACCAATGGAACTAGGAACCCAATCGATCCATCCAGAACCAAACCAAATTGGCCGATTTGATCTAGTCCGAGCGGTTCTCGTTTAGGCAGTCCAACATGCTCACCCCTAACATCTCTAATGCATGAACATCTCAAATATTTGTGCAACTATTTACATCGTATTTAGATCTTTATGTGCAAACTGATTTTTCGATTTATGCTATGTACAATTAAAAAGAATAGGTACATCAATGGAAAATTCTAAAGATTAATTAGATAAAATAAGAAACTGTTGATTGGGTCAGTTCGAATTTGGATTTGAAAATCGAAACAGCACCAAACAACCCAAATATAGAAGAAGAATTAGAACCAATTCGGCGGTGTTTAGATCTGATCATTGCTCAGTAAAAGGATTTCGGGAGTCTGAAATTAATTTTGAGAATTTTCTCAGACCCGCCTGTAAAGTTTCAAGTAATGCCAAGTCAATGCGGTCAATTTTCTTGGCAATTTCTCATGTACGACAATATGTCTTATCAGGGTGCTTTCATTATCCTGCCAAGACTTGAAAAGTCAAGCAAGGATGAAGCGTATGCAGTGGGAGATCACAACCCTAAAATTCGTTAAAGAAGTCATTGCCCTCAAGGAAACCTTAAGACGTTTTATAGTAAAAAATTAGCAAGAAAAAATTCTAAATCTATTATATTTATACAAATTTAGTCATAAAATTTTCAATTGTGCTAATTAAAACTCAAACCTTTTGAAAATTTATCAATTTAATTTTCCTGATTAAATTTGATTGAAAATATAAAGTTTTTATAATTTTCGGGAAAAGGCTAAGTCAAGGCAGTCAGTTTCCTTGGCAATTTCTCATGTACGACAATATGTCTCGTCTGGAGCTATTGCCCACCAACTTTGGGTGCATCATTGATGGAGAGTATAAATGAGACAGGGTGCTTATTCCGCCAAGGCTTGAAAAGTCGAGGAAGTACTCAGCGTATGCAATAGGAGATCATAACTAGAAGTGATTGGTTCCCGAAAAGTTCAGTTCCCACCCCCAAAATCGAGAACAGGACCAAAAGGATCGATTCCTCATTTCTAAAACTAGGAACCGAATAAATGCCCCTGAAACTAGATCAACCAATTTGGTTTAGTTCTCAGGTGGGTCATGAAACCGGTGGCATGTTCAGATTATTTATTTATTTATTTATTTGTCATTAATGTTCAAGAAAAAATTGAAGATGTTCTTGATAACCAAGACGTATCTACAATTAGTGAATCACATGTAACATTGTAGGTTTCACATAATTTTTTTCCAATTTATGGCAAAACTTGGTTAGAATGAGCAACTGCTATTGTGTTTTGATTTGTTCTTGTTATCTTACTCATATGCAGGAGTGAAATGGGAGTTATGCGGCTGATGTGTGTCCGCGTGCATGAGTGAAGTTTCAAATGTGAGATAGATTAAGGTTTTTTTTTTTTTTTACAAATTATAAGGAAATTAAAAAAATTAAAAAAAAAAATTGGTCCAACCTAGGTGGGCGGTTTCATATCTGGAACTGGGAACCGAACTGAAATTCACCAATTTCAATTTTATAGAATTGAGAACTAGACCGATGCCCCAGGAACTGCCCAAAACTAGCTTATCTAGTCCCGTCCAAGTGGTTCCTTTTGCTTACCCCTAATCACAACTCTAAAATAGCAGAATGCCAAAGAAGAAAAATCGCTAAGAGCAGACTGCTTTGAGCTGGTGATTGGTGATGGGGTTTATACTCCTAGGTGTGCAATTTCTGTTGCATTCTGGAAAAAAATAACTCGTATTTTCAGAGTGATTAATCAACTAGTTTCAAAGAGGTAAAAAATAAACATTCGCCATTGTTGCGCTACGAAAAATAAGATTTTAAGATAAGATTTCATTATATACTTTTACATTAAGACAAGATACATCGAACATAGGTTTGTTTTTATTTTTTTTACTTTTTATCTAGGTTGCTGGCCTACAATTTCTAATTAAAAGTATGGACTGTGATGAAACGTATTTGTGGAGAATTATCATTCCACGGAATTTATTTTTCCTTACATCTGGTATCCGTGTTGTAAATCTTTTGTTGCATTTCCATAATTTTGAGGAAAACACCATCTTGCTACCATCGTGGTAACAAAGAAAAACGCAATCATTATTACCAAAAGTCATTTTGAAGAAACCAGGCTACTCGAACTAGGAGCAAACAGTGTCTCATATTGGACCTTAGTGTAAATGTGACTTACAACGGGAAACGTACCAATTTTTTTTTTTTAAATCTATTACATTGATACCAATTCAATACTAAACATTTTAATTATATCAATTTAATCATAAACATTTTCACATTGGTACCAATTTAAACCATTCGACCAATTTTAGCCGAAAATTACTGATGTGAATATCGACCGTCCTACATGGCATGGCCAACACTGATGTGGACATTTTTAATAATATTTTAATTTTTTTTTTTATTTTTTTTAATTTTTATAATATTTTTTATTTTTTATTTTTATTTTTTTCCATCTCCCTATTCTTTGCTTTTTTTTTTTTTTTTTTTCTTTTTGACCATGGCCATCGCCAACCACTGGCCACAACCATGCCTAGCGAGGGCTGGCCTTAGCTGGGTCGCCCTCGTCGAACGCAAGTGATAGTCGGCCTTGCCAAGCTGCCCCTAGGCAAGGGTGAGCGTAGGGCAAGCACCAGTTCTCCAAGTGAGGCCCCTCTACTAGATCTAGTGACCAACCATTGCCCATGCGAGGGCGAGGTTGGCCAAGCCTTGCCATCACCCACGCGGGGCTCGCCAGGCCAACCTCGGCAAGGCCAACCCTCACTCAGGCGAGGCATAGCAAGGCCACCTTGGCCTAAGCGATGGTTGGCCTCACTAGATCTGGTGAGGGGGCCTTGCCTAGCCGTGCCTGGACGGCCAACGCTCGGCCTCACCTAGGGGTAGCCAAGCGAGGCCAACCATTGCCTGTAGTTGACAAGGGCAACCTAGGTGAGGCCAGCCCTCACTGGCCATGGATGTAGCCGGTGGCCGGTGGCCGATAGCCGGCAAAGGCCATTGGTAAAATGAAAAGGCAAGGAGGAGAGAGAGGGAAAAAAAAGAAAAAAGAAAAAAGATTATTTTAAATTTTAAAATTTACTAAAATATTATTAAAAATGTCCACGTCAGCATCGGCCGTGCAACATAGGATGGCCGACATCCACATCAACAATTTTCAACTTAAATTGGCCGGATGGACTAAATTAGTATCAATGTGAAAATATTTAGAACTAAATTGGTTCAATTAAAATGTTTATGATCGAATTAGTACCAATGCATTAGGTTTATAACTTTTTTTTTATATTTTTTCCAACTTACAACATGTTACACCTAATTTACTTTATTTAACGCTCCATTCGTTTCGTGAAAAATATTTTTCGAGAAAATATTTTCTTCATTTTTCGACGTTCAGTTCACTTAGATAAGTGAAGCAAGAGGAGTCGTCCACAGAAGACTTGTCTTAGTGAGCTTCATATTGTGGAATTTTTTGCTTCGGAAGACTTCGTTGATTGGCCCGACAAAATCGAGCGAATTTTCAATCATAAGAACGTTGCGGAGAATCGAAACGCGAAGCTTGTGTCCAAGATGTATAAAATGCATGCTTCGATTGGTGGGAAAATCCAACGTGTCAAAGAACTCCTGGAGGAAAGCGGTGAATCGTAACATTGGATAAAATGAAGGAGCTAAAAAAGAAGCATGTGCCAGAAACTTATGAGCAAGATGCCGTAAATAAATTCCACAGTATGAAGCATGAGGAGTTGTCCGCGGAAGAATACACCACTAAATTTGGGCATCTCATGCTACGATGCGATGTGGTGGAGGCAGAGGAACAAACTATAGCTCGGTATTTTGGCAGTTTTCATTCAAAAATTGCCGATGTTGTCCGATTACAACCTTATTGGACTTTTAATCAGGTCTTCAAATTATCGAAGAAGGCGGAAAAGCAACTCAAGGAGAAAAGAGAGTGAAGTCAGAAGCCGTCAACTAAAGAGGGATCCTCTAATCTTGGGAGTTCGACTTTAAACCTTTGTCGGCATCGAAGGAAGCCATTGAAAAAAGAAACAGCATCTAAAACCAATTAGCCAAACGACGCTAACAATAAATCAAGGCAGTGTTTGAAATGCCATGGATTTGGTCACGTCGCCTCTGAGTGTCCTAGTAGAAAGATCATATCTCTCGTATGAGATGAGCAACAGGGATAATCGCAGCACAACTCTTTGCTCTAAGAAGATTTAAGGAGCCGCGAAGAAATCGTTCACAGAGATCAAGGAGAAGCTCTTGTCATTAAAAGGAGCTTGCATGCTGATCATCTTGAGGATGATGATTGACTTTGCAACAACATACTCCATACAAGCGTGTACTTCTCATGGTAAAGTACCTGATGTCATCATCGATAGTGGATGTTGTGCGAACGTTGTGTCGACCACCATGGGAGACAAGTTGCATCTCAAGGCAGAGGATCATCCACATTCTTCCAAGCGTTCTTGGCTCAAGAAAGGGAGTCAGTTAAAAGCAAATAACCGGTGCTTGAACTCATTCTCTATTGGCAAAACATATAATGATGAGATTATGTGTGATGTAACACCTATTGCTTTGTAAAGACCGTGTCAAGATTACATTGGGCCCCTGCAAGACGGAGAGAGTTTCCAAGCCTACTCATGCGAAAGGAAGCAATCATCTTTTTAAGTCTCATTTTTCCTAAGCATCGGAGGACGCTTGTGAGTAGGGTTGAGCATAGTTCTAGAGTGGAATCAGGATCTGGAAAATTTAACTGGTGGAAACCAGTCAAATTTTAGATTCTAATGTACACAGGATGTTCTAGGTTCCAAAAATTGAGAAATCGGTTTTGAATGGTAGGTTACTTGAAACCTGGAACAAATCTTTGTATTTTTTTTATTCAATATCTTTGCGCAATCCTGCAGTATTCCATGACGTCCGATGGTGAGTGTGTAATCTAAAACCGCTAACCTTTCATTGGCTAGTTTGTCCTGTATACTTTTGATGACATCGTGATCTATAGCATAGCAAGGCACAAGTGGAGCTTTTGGAACATCAAATTCTTTAAGTGCTACGGGAACAACCACGTATGCCAACCTGAAGAAGTGTCACTTCTGCACAAGTAGCCTGGTTTTCTTAGGCTATATTGTCTCCAAGTATAGTGTTAGAGTAGATCTTAGCAAGATGGAGGCAATAGAAAGCTGGCCAATTCCTAACATGCTGAACGAGATAAAAGCTCAAGAATGTTTTTGGCCTTTTTTATTTTTCAAATATCGTCCGAATGTTACGTTACACAAATATAAAGGCCAGTTACTCTACTTGGACGTAGCATCTGAATTTTAAGCACATAGAGCAAGCCACTAAACAGACAAAACAAAAAGAAAAAAAAAAGGAAACACCAAAAAAAAAAAAAAAAAAAACGAATAATAGTGCGAGGGCCAACATAGCCATGAAGTCTCATCTTCCACTTTCAATTTCGAAGGGCACTTGGTTACTTATGCTATCATCATTTCCTGATGCATTGCTTTTGAGGATGCCATCACATTTGCTTGATCTCTCACCAAGCAAATGCTCAGCTTCTTCAAGATCACAGCTCTGATTCACCCATGGATGCCTGTCCATCACCCTCATCAGTCCCTCCAATTCCATTGCCACTTCCTTCATGGTTGGCCGATCTTCGCCTTTCACCCTCAGGCATTGGTTCGCCAGCATCGCAACTTGCTTAATCTCTTTTGGGTTCCCCTCGTTCAGCACCCTCGGGTCGATGATTTCGAACAGCCTCTCGCCCTTTATTGCAGAAGCAAAATACAAGGACAAGTTCCTCTCATTCTCGGCCCGCTTGAAGGACAAGGCCCTCAGTCCAGTCAGCAACTCAGCCAACACGACCCCGAAACTATAGACATCACTCTTCTCAGTCAACTGGCTCGAGTGGAAGTACTCGGGGTCCAAGTACCCGAGCGTGCCTTGAACCAGCGTGGTTAGCTGTGTCCGATCGAGGGGGACTAGCCTGGAGGCTCCAAAATCGGCGACCTTTGCGGTGTAGTTTTCGTCCAACAATATATTTGTGCTCTTTATGTCTCTGTGCAAAATCCGAGCAGATGCATCGGAGTGCAAGTACGAGAGCGCGCCTGCAGTCTCCCTCGCAATGCGCAGACGAGCCCTCCAGGATAATGTGGACTCGTGGCTGCACTTGTGTATGTGGTCGGCAAGGGTGCCATTGTTCACGAACTCATAGACTAATAACGGGACCTCCGTCTCGAAGCAACAACCGATTAGCTTAACCACATTGCGGTGATTAATTTGGGAGAGGATGATCATCTCGTTGATGAATTCTTCGACCTGACTTCGGTCCAAAATCTTGGCCTTCTTGATGGCGACAACCGTATTGTCTGGTAAGATCCCTCGATATACTGTTCCTTGGCCTCCTTGGCCTAGGATTCGGCTTTCATGGTAGTGGTCCGTGGCCTTCTTGAGCTCTTCGTCGGTGAATATTCTCGCCGATTCAACGGAGCCTTTGTGCTCAGAAAGAAGTCTCTGCAACATAAGGCGGCCCCCATTTTCTAGGAAGAACTTCTCTCTCTGTCCGCGGATTTTTCACTCTCTCAGCCCCCAATATAACCAGGAAACGACCAAAAGAACCAGCAGGAAGCTTATGCTCACACCTAGGAAAAGACGTCACATTCGGCGTACAAACAAATCAGTCGTCCATCACCCTATATAAGGTTCACACACCCAAGAAAAGGGGGGAAAAAGAATCGAAATATGCCTAATTCTTTCTTTTTCATTGCTCAAACAATCTTGTGTTAATTTGGGGAAAAAAAGAAGAATTGAAATATGCTTAACTCTTTCTTTTTCATTGCTCAAACAATCTTGTGTTAATTTACTTCTCTGTCCTATTTTCTTTTCTCCTCCATCAACTTGAAGCTTTTGTATTAAGACGAACCTCGATAATAGCAAAATTAACCTAAATATATAATTATGCTGAGAGTATCTTTTGATAACAGGAATGATATAATGCATCAAGTGGATAAAACGTGCTTGATTCTTTTTTAACAACAAAAGAACAAGTGGTTGATTTTGTTAATATCGAATTGAATAAATTGAGATGACAATACATGTATATAATATCAACTTAATTCATGGACACGACTAATTCAAAGAGAAAGATTTACATTCAAAAAATCTCGATAACTAACAGCAGAAGATGGAACAATGACATAATAACAACATTTAAATAATGTGAATGAATTACAAGATAAAAGAAGCTTTTATATGATGAAAAGGTTTGAGCAATGTGTACGACTTACTGACCTAGCACGACGTCAATTGAGCGAAACCTCTTTTCATGGATGATAGGAGTACAACCCTTGCCATCTTTTCTTCCATTTCCTTGGGATCCCTCTGGACATGAACAATTATACGTTCCTGGCAAGTTCATACATATTCCAACGCAGGGTTGTGAAATCACGCATTCATTGATATCTGTAGGAATATATTCCAATTAGAAGAAGCAATCCGACTCCATTTCAATTGGAAGAAACTTGAAAAAGTAAATAGAATTCTATGATTTGGCAACACTTTCAATTTTGAGAGGACATGTCAAGTCAATTTGCATTTCTTGAGATCACGATACCTCACCACACTTTTTAAGTGATGGGTCGTTATCTCAAGAGCTTAACCTTAACCAAGCACTTAATTTTTGTTTAGAATAGAAGATTTAAGAATTATCGAACAAAATTGTGCCATTACCAACTAGAATAACACATCACATAGAAAATAATTCAAAAAAAACTGTCTATAAATACAGAAAAATGCTGGATGTATTAACATCGGTACATGAAATTGATTTACAAGCTAATTTGACCGACTCATATTGAGGGTTCAGTATGGATCATTTGTTTATAGACTCAATTGCCGTCGACCACTTTAGTTTGTAAAACAATCGTACGGACTAAATTTAGGAGAGAAGAATGTCTAGAAAATGAGGAAGCATTACTGTGAATATCTACAGATTATTGCTAAGGGCTTCATAGGTCATATTAAATTTCAAGCAACGAAAATTCGTGCTACCGAAAGAAAAATAATGATTATGTTTTACGGCCTAGATTGTTATGATTTTTTAGATTATAAATTTACATGATTATTACGAGAATCATTTAAAAGATGTACCATTCATGAAGTCAAAATTTGGGCCTCTGACTTAAAAGTTTCGAACAATTTCTTTCTCTCGGTTTTTTATGCGATTGGATCCATTAAACATACTCGCCCGTATTGAAATAATGATCCACGATTCGATACATGAACACTTGTTCGGATGGTCTAATGAAAAGACCAGAAAAGGTACCTTGACAACCATTTTGTAGATAGGGGTTCCCTTGAAAACCCTCCAAGCAGCGGCACTGGTACCCGTTTCCATTCTCAGCATCTGTACAATTGGAGTTCTCTTGGCACATGTAGGTCGTTGTATTCTTCTTTGCATCATCGCATGTTTGATCTGGAATTAACCAATCGACAACTATAGGGACCATATCAAATGGCGGCTCGTACAGATTGTCCGTGGAGAAGCTAAAGAAGCCGTCTTCGGCAACGAAAGCGTATCCGCATGGATTGAATTCCAAGATGTCGGAATGATTGTTGTAGCTACTGACAGAGATTTTGTATTGGTAGGCGTCTCGAGGTATGCTAGTCTCGCAGCAACCAATGCCTGAGCACGACCCACTAATCACGTCCGAGGTGTTGTCGCATGAGGACAAGCACCCCGTCACATACGTGCTTCCTTGTCGGCCGCTGAAGGTCGCGTACGTGTCGCATCCCACGGCGATAAATTTGTTCTTGGCAGAAGATATGGGGAAATCGGGAAGAACGAGCGAAGGTTCATTGTTGTAGGTTCTGCCAGACGAATTATAACAATCTCTGGCTACAAACATTGTTACACTAATCTCGTGATTCTCAAAAGATATATTGAGTATTTGGAGATTAGAATCTTTACCGTACATATAAGGAGTGGGAGTATCAGTCGAGTTGTCGCAAAAGATGAGGAAAGACCTTGATTCTTTGAAGTAGCAGTCGTTGCCGGCGTTGTTCATCCCAAATGGGTACGAGAAGGTGAGGTTGCCACATCTGTTCACGCATCCAGGCTTTGTTGTTTGGACTACATCCGCTGTAACTATTGACGATAGAGCCACCAATGAGCACAACAACAGCACAACTCTCAAGGTAAGTCTATGGAGCAACTTCGGTTCACACATATTCTTCCTGAAATGAGATGATACTTTGCAACAAGATGATGATGAGCTTCATAGCTTGATGACAACCTTTATAAGCGATGATGGAGCTTTGAAAAAGCCACATAGTATATACATTATTCATAGTCTCAACTATATGAATCATGCCGCGATTACATCATTAGTAATTAATCATAAGGTTTTCAATGAGTATATAAACAAGTTGCATACGAACCAAAGATCCCCCTACCGCGAGCTCGTGCAAAGGAAAATTGCGGACGGCCTTGTCCGCCAGCAGATCCAAGTATTTTCTTTGTCAGCCGTGGAGTCACCCGTGTTGTCAGCCGTTCTCAGCCATTCGATCCAAAACTTGTGATCATTGACCGAAGGACTTGAGCACAACAAATTTGCAGCGCTTTAGCCCACGGCAGAGTGGACTCGGCCCGACCTTTTAAAAAAATACGTTCACTAAATCAATTCCGGTACTTCAATATTCTATCATTCTTGTTCTTCAGGACCGGCTAAGAGAGAAACTCGCCGGCCAGTGCCGTGGGGACGGAAGGTGGGGGGGATGGCACAAGCAGAATAATAACTGAAGTTGGGCTGACATCTCGACTGAAAGGAACACTACTAATTCCCGGTGGCTTTATCCACAAGTTCTCATCGTTAGATTTATACAAACGCTAGTTAGCACGCCCCTTACTTTGGCCGGGTTCACTCTAAAAGATCCTTTAAAAAATTGTTTAATTATAATAGGTATTGATTATCTATTATTAGATACTCATCACAAATTAATATTGTTAAAACATTTAGGGACCCATGATAAAGAAGTAATTACTAATAACCGGAGCTGACAATATGTTCGCGCATGTGCTTGCCACTTGATATCTCATGAACTACCGATCTATTATGGTATGACGACGTTTGACATAGTTTTGCCATTTAATCCATAACTAAAATAAATAAAAGAAGGTATACGAAAAACTAATCTCTTGTTGAGTTAATACCTTAAAATAAAAAAAGGATAAATTCCAGACAGTATTTCAAAAAGCATATCAGCATTTTATCATTCATTAAATTAGAATTTCAAGAAAAAAAAAAAAGATTTATCAGAGAAAGCGTTTTATAGTATACTCTTCACTGACAAGGATATTTATGACTGCGGTCCTTAAGTCAAAAGAGGTTAGTTTCCTTGAACGCTGCGTATTTATATCAACGTGACAAAGCAAACTTCATCCGCAAAACAGAACGTGACACAAGGTGAAAGAATGCGGGAGGAGCCGGCTACCACAAGCACAAGCACCGCTACAAGACCTCAATTGAGAACAATTCACCAGACAAAAAGGTAAGCACCGTTTCATTTTTAAATACCTATGACATGAGTCAGTGGGGCAAAAAGGACAGCAGCCCAACACCAGAAAAATGTTGGATTTGCAGAGACTGGAAGGATCCAAAGTAAGCAACTCTTTAAGTTTCATTCCAATTGACCACCTCACAACAACAAAAATGGCACCACAGCAACATGACTTGCCCTCACTAATCAAAGAGAGTAACAAAGAAAGCACGCATAACATGGACACTGTTACATATTATTGAGAGACTTGGTCCATGATATTGTAAGTACCATGCGTAAGGTAGAACTTCCACGCTACAAGAATTCTGTATCAAGGGGGTGACCAACAAAGCAGTGTCCCCACCGAGATCAGAAAAGTAAATTCACAGGTTGATGTCTCAATGGGATGGGGGGCCAAAGAAAAAAAAAAAAAAGCTTACTCTTCTTGATGTTGAAGAAAAAAAATGCAGCTGGACAGTTATTCTGTTACAACATATCTCAGAGAGAAATCAACTTTTTGATGCTACCATGGTACAACTAAATGCACAACAGGGTACGAGCTGCGGAAACTACAACAGCTGTCGCTAGAACAAAAACAACAAAAGGGTTAGCAATTTCCTCATCACCTTCATATTCCGTTGTCGTTGAATCGAAGCTACTGTCAAATATTGCACAGCTTTCACAATGATATGCCACCCAATGTTGTGCAACCAGAAGTCAGCAAGACCCCACAAAAACTCCTCGGAAAATCACTGATCATCCTAAAAGCACATTTTCAGAAAATTGGTTGCTAGAGTTACAAAAATGATGACTAAATGATACTGTTCCTCCCAAGAAAAAATCAGCCATATCAAGTTCTCAGCAATTCATCTCTGCACCAGCCAACTTCTCCTCGTCATTGAGAGTATTGGCCGCAATTAAAAGCATGTCCATTCCACCTCTACCTTTGTCCGCATCCTCTTCACCATTCTCATTTGGCTTTTTGTCCGGCGTCCGGCATTCCCCATTCTGTACAACTTTCCCCCTCTGTTTATTTTCAAAATTCTCATATGCCTTCTTCACCCTGCGTATTGCTTGAATCCCAGCGTCACATTTTCTACAAAACCATTTTCCCCTTGGAATTGAGGTGCGTGGCTGCAGTAGATATGATAAGCTTGATCACAACCATCACACAAAACAATTTTGTCATCATCTCGATCTGTGAGGCAGCCTCTACACAAACAAGAAGGACAGTACCAACGAGAACTGTAGGACTTCAACTGCTTGGTTGTCAAGCATCTCCTATGATAATACTTATTGGGACAAAAAGGATGCTCGCACATCCTGAACTTATCCCCGTTTTCAATCTCATTCCCACATATTTTGCATGTACTCGAGATTTTGGTCTCTTCAAATGGGTTAATCCCCAAATCTGAGCTGCAATTTGCATCTTCCAACGTAGTAAGAGCTTCTTCATCAGCAAACCCGTTGGCGGCACTCCTGGAAGCATTCAATCTCTCACAGACAACACAGTTCTCATGGGGAGAAGTGATTCCGCTTTCCGTGCAACTAGCACAGTACCAACTTCGAGGTGGAACCTCTTTCACTGCAGGCTCAATGCAAGAGACATGGTATATTTCCTCACATGAATCACAAACTAAACGTTCCATTCCATCAGCCTTCAGTTCACAATTCCGACAGGTGCTTCCATTATATGCACCACATTCCTCTGTTTGCTCCAATTTAGCATCAACGAGAGCATCCCTCCCAGAGACCTATTCAAAATAAACGACTTGTCAAGTCATAAACAGAATTGACAAAATCATCATTTCAAGAACTCAGGTCTAAGAGGATTCGATATGATCCTGATAATAGCTTCTGCTAAAGCTCTAGATGTACTAATCTCATAGTGCAAATACCATAAAACATAGGGTGAACAAACTAGTAAGTTCATCAACAAGTTTCTAATTCACAAAATACATAAGTTAAACTCCTAGACAGAGGCATCAAAGATTACAAAAGGAATACAATAGCAATGAAAATACAAAATAAAAAGCAAACAGTGGCAGAAAAAAGTCAGATAGCTTACCCACAAACACTAATGTTTTGTGCAAAATAACAAAGCAAAGCTGAAAAAAAGTTAAAAAAGGATGTATTCACTGGTCCAGATCAAAGAATGAAAAAATTTCAATGCCCCCAGTTACACAGAATTACAACATGCATGAAAGACTCCCATATAACGAATCCGTAGCCTTCAATTATACAGAATAACAACATGCACAAAAGACTCCCATATAATGAATCCACATAAATGCCGTTTCCAAGCAAACATGGAAATTGAGGGAGTGATTCCTCGTGCTTTAAACATCTTCTGTCAGTCTGTTTGTGCACAGTAAATACAGAATGGAATAATCTAATCTACAAAGACAATTATTTGCAAATCTTAATCGATTATATTTATGCACCTGCACCAGCATAATGCACCAAAAAAATTTACTCAGCATTTTAGGAAAAGTTACCACGAATTTTCCTCCATCAGAATAGCTCTTGTCAGCATTTGCCCCCTAGGAGAAACAGACACAACTTCAGACTTACCTTTAAAGAGAAAATGACAGCAAAGACTGTTGAAATGCATATCTCAAAATACTTCAAAAATCTCACATATTTGCAATACTCCTTAGATATGTCAGTGAGACTCTTTGCCAAAGAAGCTAATCCGGTGCCAATCTCTTCAAGCTTCCTCCAAACCTGTAGCGTTTTACGAGGTTTAATATACGCCATGCAGCTTATACAAGAAGGTAACTTTTTGCATACAACTTTGATAATAGGAAGATTAGAAGTCCACTACTCTAAATCAAAAACTGCAACAGATATTTGAACTGGCAGAGATCCCACATCCAAATCAAGATGCGCAAAAACAAACATCACAAGTCACAGACTAAAAAGAATCTAGGGAAGAAATAAACCACCAAGGACATAGAATGTCATTGCATCCAATGGAGAAACCTTACAAGAGCATGCAGTATTAACTGCACCTAGAATCCACCTACTCTTCACAAGTATTCAATTCTGGAACCAGCTTAGATACCTTCATTGCAGCAAACACATTAATTGAATTACCCTAATAATTTAATTAAATCACATATTTGGAGATATTTCCAAGTACAACTTTCAGTAGATAATCAAATTTTCCAAGTATAGCACATCGGTATATCTATCCAATATTGTTAGAATGTCGGTGGTAATGGCATGAAAGAAATTTCACAAGCCACTGACAGGAAAGGAACAGAAAAGTAGCCAGGATTAAAATATAGGATAAAACTGAAAACCCTTCCCGAAGCACACATTCAACAAAACCCTTTGGAGTTCAAACACCCTCTCAGGCAAAATATTTACAGAATGAAACTAGGAAAAAAGAGCATGAGTTCCATTAAAATCAACTGCAATTTATTCTATTTACACTGTTTCTAACATAGAGCAGATCCTCATTAATCTGACTCCACAGACTAAACAGCGAAATGAATGGGACTATAACATGACGTTAAAGTTCGACTCCCAGCAGACTCTTCTACATAGCTCCAGCATGGTAGCACATTTTCAACTAGGAGCTTTCCCATCCTTTAGATCATCACAACTAACTACAATTCTTTTCCATTCTCCTATACATCCCAGCAACGTCATTAAAGCTAGAACACCAAGGCATTTCCTTCGAATGACTTCTCAAAGACTCGATTTAAACCTAATCCTACATAAGTAAAGAAAATACTATAACAATGTGAAGTCATAGGCCAGTCAAAATGAAACTATTTATATTTCATAACCAGATACCCTCTGAAAGTTTTACCAAAAAAGTTGCATTTTTATAACAAAATCATCAATTGTTTTGCACTGGACATTCATCTATACCCAACATGGAACCTTCATTTTGTATTACAGAACTGCAACTTAAGTTTACAAGAACATTAAAAGATTGAAAATATGCTTTGAATTTTTTAAAGAGACTTGGAAAAATGCAATCCATTGGGTTCAATTCAAGATACCCTACAATTCTGCAGTACAGAAGGTCTGACAAAGAATCCATTTATGTTGACCTATATAAATTAACCCTTTTAAGTTCAAGACTTGATCTGGTACTCGAGACAAAGATTTAGGAATGTAGAAACCATAAACAAAAGCTTGACAATTTACTCAAATCTAGATATAACTCACTTAGGACATCATAGAAAAGAAGATAGTAGTAACACATTGGAAGGAAGATTGCAAAGAAGGGTTTCATCATGAGAAAAACATCAATAATGAATGTCCCAGCTATCAAATGTTGGCACCACAGTACTCGTTCAAGTGGTACCCGTCTCCGATGCCGAAGGGGTAAGGCACGGCGACGTCTCCGCAAGTTTCTTGGCAGTTGGGAGATACAGTTTGAGAAGATGATAATGACGATGATATCAGTAATAACTGTCCGACCACTAACAACATCCTCATTATTTCCAAAGGATTCCACTCTGAACCCATGGCTCGCTCGCTCTCTCTCTCTCTCTCTCTCTCTCTCTCTGTGTAAATTTGGTGTATCGTGGAAATGGATCGCGTGTGTTCTTTTTATAGCAAAGGAACGCGTTCGCTCATTGACAAAGCACGCAGCCTTGAAGTTTCTCACATTCTCTTTCGCAGTGTAATAGCTAGCGTACCTTATAACATCCAATGATATTCTAACATCCACGCGCGTCATCACTATGATAAATAAATTTCGAGAAATGGCACTTTGCATTGAAGATGTGAGAGGGCAAACTAAGGAAAAGATAAGAGACTAAAAGAAAACTATGACATGATAGAAGATGTTGCAAAAAATGAGGATATACCTAATTTCTCCAAACTTTATTGGTCCAAAATCTATTGCAATTATGTTAGTTTTGTCTTAGACCTTTTCTTTTTGCTAATTGAGTCATAAATATTTTGTATTTATGCTAATTCAATCCATCCAGTTAAATTTGGTTGGTCGGTGTTGATATAACACGACCAACTTTGACATGTAGTATTTTAATATTTTTTCATGTCTCTTTAATTGTTTTTCATTTTCCTTTTTTTTTCTTGCTTCTCTCTCTCTCTCTCTCATGTGCCTTCTTCCTTTGGCCAGTCGCTGGACTCAGGCGACTGACTAGAGGCAAGGGCCAACAAGGCTCGACCTCGCCAATCCGGTGAGGGCTCGACTTGCCCTTGCCTCCACTAGCCTTGTTGTTATTGGGTGAGCTAAGCCTCGCCTAGCCACTAGTGAGGTGAGCCCCCACCAAGATCTGGCGAGGGCTCACCTCGCCAGTGGCTGTGTGAGCTCACCCTCGCCCAGCGATAGTGTGGTCAAGCCTCGCTAGGGGTAGACAAGGCTCGACCTTGTTGGCCAGAGAAAGAAGGAGAAGGAAGAAGAAGTAAATACATTACAAGTTTTAAAATATTAAAATATTATTAAAAATTGTCCACGTTAACATTGGTCGTAAGGGTGTGCAACCGGACCGGGTCAACCCAGTTCCCGGATCGGCCCACCCGAAAAACAGGGTTGGGAACCGATTCCGGTTGAAATCGGTCCGGGAACCGGTTCCCAAAATGCAAAACCAATTTGAACCGGTTTGGGAACCGGTTCCAAGGGATTACCCACCCAGGAACCGGATTGACCGGACCGGTTTGGGAACCGATTTGAGAACCAACCCAAAAAGACCAAAACCCTAATTTGTTTCTATTCTCACACCCACAAACTTCCCCGAGCTCGCGACCTCCGCCGATTCCCTGCACCGCCGGTCCCTTGCAACGCCGGCCTCCGAGCAACAACGCCGCACCACTCACGCTGCCGCCTCACCGATGAGCCCGCGCCTACCTCTCTGCCCGAGTGCCGACGCTCGCTCATCCTCACGTCTGCTGTCACTGCACCATAGAAGAGCCCGACGCCAACAGATCTAAGCTGATCGCTGCGACACTCGCGCCTCCGATCTCCTTCGCCGACGCTCCCTGCAGCAGCTCAACCCAGCACCGTCGTGCTCTGCCTTACCCGCGAGCCCACCACCTCTGCTCGAGCCTCCACCCGCGACGCTCCTGCTCTGACGCCCATCAGATCTGCCCCAAACCCACGAAGCCGTCGCTGTCCCATCTCGCCGGAACTCTCGCCTGCAAGCCCGCGTCCCTGCACCATGCCGCACCACCGTGCTCACCTTGCTCCACTCCTGCAGCTAGATCCGACAATCGCGACCTCCGATCAGTGACCCGACGCCACAGATCCGACGTTGCCCTCTGCCTTGTTCGTTTCTGCCAATGACTGACGCCAGCAAACCCTAATTTGTTCCATCCGAGCGCTGACACTGCTTCCCCTCACCCACCGTCGCCTTCCTCCCGCGACACCCGCAGCCCGTGAGATCCCGACGTCACCACTCCGCCTCTTCCTGCTCCGCACCCCCCGAAATCGTGATGTTTCCTCTGTCAACTGGTTCCTGGCTGCTCGCTAGCCTTGCAAAACAGGTTCCAATATAAACAGGGTTAACCCTATTCCCGGATCGGAAAAACAGGGTGGGTCGGGAACAGGGTCCAAAAAAAGATAATCGGTTATAACAGGGTCGAGTACAGGATCCAAGTCTAGACCCTACCCACCCTGGACCCAATCACCCCTAATTGGTCGTGCCAAGTCAAGGTTGACCAGCCAAATTTGGCCGAATGAACTAAACTAGTACAAATGTAAAATTTTTGGGACTCACAATTGGTAGGAAAAAAAAAGGGAGAGTTTATGATTGAATTGTCATAATTGCAATAAGTTTAGGACTCTTTTGATAATTTTTCGGTCGCAAAATGAGCTGCTTTTACTTTTCTAATAATCTCCTAAAGATTAATCTATGATTCTAGAGTTTAAGAAATGTCTCTCCCTCCGTGGGAATTGGTCTTCTTCTTTCCCTATCGATTTTTGATACAATGTTTACTGGGGATGTTACTTCTATGCATGGCAATGTTTTTCTTTTGGGGAGTTCATATTAATGCAAAAACTAAAAGTTGGTGGGGAAAGGACAAGACCAGACGCTTTCTATGTTTGAGCATTTCCAAAACATAATATTGGACCGTAACTGCTAGTCGTTACAAGGCAATGACCGATGAAAACAAGCCAACTTTTTGACAAATTTCATCAGTTAATAGAAATTTCTGTTCATGATATTCTTAGATTTCTTTTCATCGACTATTCAAAAATCCAAATTGCTTACTTAATTGGATAATGCATGGATATATGATGTGTGTCCCAACTTATTAACTTATTAACTAGGGCTTCAACTCTTGCCATTTCACAAGCATCTACCAACTTTTTCATTAGGGCACTTGGTTTTTATGTCTTATGATAAAACAAAAGCTGCTTCTTAAGTTTTCTAAAAGAATTAAAATATTTTCTAAATTTTGAATCCTATATTAATTTTACATATCACAGAACATTTTAAGAATTTCATGTTTAATAAAAGTCGTGTAAAATTTCAAAAAGCTGAGAAAACAAATAGTAAAAATCATTAGGAACATCGTGCAGAATTCCACTTACCTCTCCGAAGAGACTTTAATTTAGATTTGTCATTTTCTACTTTAGTTAAAGGCATGAAATTCCTTGAATTGGCTTGCTTGCCCAAAACAGGTTTAAAAACATGAGTTGGGTAGATGTTGTCATGTCGCTAGTAATCAACAAGCTATCTAAATAGTGTCGTCATCAATATGGCTTGTGCAGAAATTGAAAAGAGTTTGTGTAGGTTGTGTGTCACACCTAAAAGAAAGACGAAGTAGCCAAATTCTGTCAGATCTTAGATGCTCATCAAATGTAAAGAGAGAAAGGAACAGGTTTTACTTTTAGGAGCAAAAGACAAAAAGGATTGGTGTCACGACCAAATTTTTGGGTGCACCACCTAAAATTAGGCTAATGGATTACTAAGTCTAACTTAGCTCAGGCTCTCCCAAACCCATACCAATTCGCGACTTAGGTTCAAATATCTAGCATGCAAAAGGGAGTCGCCACTAATTAGTTTACGTTAGGTCGATTGACACCTAAGTAAAATAACGGGAGAATTATTTTACTCCTACAAATTAGAGACTTTGGGTACGGGAACTTGGTTACACTAGACTTTTTTAATGCCTTTTCGGTACATTTCTCTTTTATTTCAAAAAAAATGTTTTGCAAGCAGCTTGAATTAATTTTAATTCACTCCCCTAACATGTGAGGTGATCATACGGGTGCGCAAACCACCAATTTAACACTCAAGAAAGCAAATAAAAAAATGCAGGACTTACCTCATAGCAACGAAATCATCTGCATTGTTAGATCAGAATTCACATCAACAATCCTCGGATATGATTTCTAATTAACACGCAATCATTCAATTTTGTTTTCACTTGTTTAATAAGAATATAATATATATGCAATGTAATGTTTCTAATCTAATATGAAATGATATGACATGGTAATACAACCTAAACTATATGACATAAATAAGCATGCAGTCTATCCTAAAGCATGAAATGGATTTATTCTAAAAAATTTGTATTTTCCATGAAATTCGAAATTAAAGAAATGCAACAATTAAATATGCAATCTAAATTAACCAAATGACCTAATTCTAGCAATTTCTAACTAAATGAACCTAGCAACAATCACTAGATGATAGGAATTCATGAACCTAATCCTACATGACATGAGCATGATTTTCGTATTTTTTTTTATGAAAATTCGTAATTAAAAATCACTAAAAATCCAAATCTAACTAAAATGAAATGTTATCTATTCTAAATGCCTTCTAAACATGCATTTTAAAAAATAACTAACCTATCATGCAATCAATTCTAATCTAGATGGTGAAAGTGCTAGTATGAACACCTAGAGGGGGGGGTGAATAGGTGTAAAAACAGATTCTATAAAATACAGTGAAAACTTTTACTTTTAACCTGAGTCTGAATAACAATAGACTTTTGAAACTGAGTCTGAAGAGTAGCAGACTTTGAGCGAGATCAGACTTTAGTAGTTAAATAGAACTAAGAACAAAATAAAGAGTTCAAGGAAGAGAATAAGAACACAAGATTTATAGTGGTTTGGCTTAGATCAAGCCTACGTCCACTCTCCCATGCTAACAGCCTCCTTGCTTGATTCTACTATGCAATCAATAAGAGATTACAACTTTGAGTGCAAACACTTAGTAGTAGATCACACTATCTTACTAAGTTACTCTTTTGGTATTTCTCTCAATATCACAAATGTTTAAGCTCACCAAAGACAAGTGTATGATCGAAGATCGCTCAGACTTTGGAATTATAAATTCTACGTTCCGTCTCTTACTTGCTCATCGGTCTTTCATCTCCTTAAATACTCCTCCACTTCCAAACTAGCTGTTGGACAGTATCTTGAGGATCGTCCTCCAATATACCCATTGGCTAGAAGATTTAGTAGCCGTTGAGTGACAAAAGTAGAATCCTAAATTGATTCCGATCGCTCACACAAACAGAATCTTAGTTTCCATAAGTAAAGCTTCTTCGTATAGAAAGTTATTGTCTTCAAGATCCAATTGTCAATCAAATCAATCTTGATGTATAATCCAAACCAGATCACTAGCCGTTATATGATTAGGGCTTGTGTTACGTTCTGTCTCGTTCCGGATGTAAAGTCTGAAAACAATAGACTTTACAATCTGAGTCTGAGTACGATAGACTTTACAATCTGAGTCTGAACATATTCTGCTTCTAAACAGATTCAGCTTTAAGGTCTGGACACAGTTTGAATAAGTTCAGCTTCAGCATAGAGTCCGTCTTCTAGTTCAGCTTCAGCCATAGAGTCTGTTTTCTAGTTCTCCATTCACATTCAGTCTGGAATTTATCAAAGAGGGCAGACTTCTGATGTAGAACAGACTTTGACACTAAAGTCTGGCAGTCTTCAGACTTTGACACAGAAGTCTGGAAATCTTCAGAATATACTTTGGACATGTGTTCTGTTCAGTCTTCTGACCGTCTTTAGATTTTGACAATATCCTTTACATGTTCTATTATCTGCATGGTCTATTATTTAACCATTAAACACGTTAGTAGCTTTTGATTTATTTTGTCATCTTCAAAACATCATAAGGGATTTCCCTAACAGATGGAATGCGAATTAAATTTTTTGTATTTTCGGGATAAACAAAACAATTAAAAGATAAACACTAAATCATCCATGGTCATCACAAATGTTATCCATCATTCGAATTGAAATTCAAACTTGATTATTTCGCTAATAAAATCGATAAATTGACCTTAAGCCTTAAATATCAAGATATCAATTTTACTCCCGCGTGATTAATTATTCCATCTAAAGAAGATGGAGTAAAAATTCGTGTGCAGTTGCGAATTGGATGGTACATCGGAGATTTCAAACATGCATCAAGAAATATTTCAAACAAAATATAAAAAACAAAATAAGATAAAATAAATCTATCTAATAAAATAAATCTACCTAATTTGAATTTTCTTTCCAAACGAGGCTTAGCAGACGGCGGCTCGGGAATCACAACGGGGGTTCGGCGTGGCTCGAGGATGATTCACGGTCGATGTGCCTGGCGGTGGGTCAACGAGGTGCCCGTGGATGATCAACTAGGGAGCTCGCGGAGAGGACCCACGGCAAAGGATCTCTGCGGTAATTGTCGTGGTGGGATCTCGAACGGGCTCCATAAGACCTGAAAACGGATTGAACTGATAGCAGCTCAAGTCAACTTTTGGCCTTTTCCCTCTTGGAGCTTGGACCAAAGAAATAGCGTGCTCCCAAATTCCAGCTCTTGAACTTTCTTCAGCAAAAACGAATTTCCATCGATTGCTCCAGTTGTCTTTCTTGCGTCAGTAATTGTTGCCCTTGGCACACGCGAGTGATCGTTGGGATTTTTACGTTGGCTTGTTGAAAATTGTCAGGGGCGCATGGAACAAGGACGCGCCTTGCAGTTGGATCATCAGTGGAGATTCGCTAGAGCTTGTCTCTTTTTTTTTTTTTTTGGGCGAAAGCTGAGCATATCATTCACAAAGTGAAAATGTCACAACCCTCAGACAGGGCATCATTACAAAGTAGATTCAAGAGAGTTGTGGGGGGGAGCAAAAGCCCAATTCGGACACAGAGATCCTCGGCCTTGGGCCTTGGCGGCTCAGTCGGCAGAGAAATTTGCTTCACGCCTACAGTGCTGGAAATGTAGATTAGGGCAACTTCGAAGCAGGGCGGCAGCATTCTCGAGCAAAGGTCTACAATTCAGCGATGGCGGCCGTCGATGATTCATGGTCTCCACCAGCTCCAGACAGTCCGATTCGAGGATTAGGTAAGTGGTAGCCAATCCTCTTTGTAACAGAAATTTGAGGGTGATTAATAGTGCTTGGGTCTCTGTTTGAAGGGGGGAGGAGGCTTGGACGTTGCTGGAGCAGCCGTCGAGCAAGGTACCTGTGTGATCGCGACATAGACACATGATCGAACCCATTTCCGTGCCAGTAGGAAAAGCCTCATCCATGTTCACTTTAAGGAAGCTAGGTTCGGGGGGGATCCAGCAAGTATTAAGGTTCGACGAGGGTACCCTTGGGTCCAGATTTGACTGTGAGAAGGAGAGATAGAGCCGCGCTGATGTAAGTGCTGAATCCACTATCTGTTGAGGGCTCAAACATTGGCGCTGGAAGATATAAAGGTTGCATGCTTTCCATATCTGCTAGAGAAGTGTTGCAATGATTTCCAAATTGGGTAAGTGAGTTCTATGCTCTACTATATCAGCCAACCATGCGTCCATTCGGTGTGTGCTAAATGTTGAGACTATAATCTGTATGTTGTGATGTGACCAAACCTGCTGACTTCTAGGGCATAGCAAGAATAAGTGTTCCAGAGTTTCTGGGACTTGAGATGAGCAAAGGTTACATACTGGATCATCAGTGATATGTCGCCTAAAGAGATTTTCCTTGGTTGGTAGCGTGTTATGGCATATAGACCATAGGAAAATTATGATTTTTGGTACTGTTTTAATTTTCCAAATCTGTTGCCAAAGACAATGGGGAGTAGTATAAGATGATGAAGCTCGGGTACTGTTTCTGTTGTGGTTTGACTGCCGAATATGTTGGTATCCACTTTTTACTGAATACGTGCCCTCATGCGTGCCAGTCCATGTGAGATGATCTAAGTTAGAATCTGACCATAACTGAATGGCAGAAATTTCTTCGACTGTTTGATCATCAAAGCTCTGTTTGAGTCTTGGGATGTACCATGTGTGCTGGTTTGGAGTGATAAATCCAGCCACTTTCTCGGGTTCATTTCTAGGTGCCGGCCCACCTATGACCCCTTTTTCCAGCCATTTGTCCTGTCGGACCCTTATTTTTTCGCCATTCCCAACTGACCATTGAATCTTTTCTGTGATAGAGTCCCTTCCCAGAAGTAGGCTTTACCAACCCCAAGAAGGTCTTGGTCCCTTTTCTGCATGCCAGAATTCTTTGGAGTGATAATATAATCCTTTAAAGAGTTTACTCCATAGGGAAGAAGTTTGCTGAGAGAGTTTCCACGCCTGCTTTCCCGGAAGTGCTTTGTTAAATGCTATTAGATCTCTAAATCTCATTCCTCCGCTGTCTTTGCATTCTTTCAGAAGTTCCCAGTTCTTCCGGTGGATCCCTGATTTGGTGTGATTAGTCTGCCACCAAAATTTGGCTATTCTTTGCTCTATAGACTTGCATATAGATATAGGGAGCTTAAAAATGGACATTGCATACTAAGGGAGGGCTTGCACCACTGTTTTAAGTAAAATTTCCTTACCACCTTTAGATATAAGGCTCTCTTTCCAGCCTGCTAGCTTTGTATTGACTCGAGCCAAAATCCATGCAAACATATCTTTTTTAGATGCACCCCAATCAGACGGTATACCCAAATATTTCCCAGTTTTTTGTGTCAAAGGAACCCTTAATTCTATAGCCAGATTCTCTTTCAAACTCAGCAGGCGGTTTTTGCTGAGGAAGAAACTTGATTTGTTCCTATTTATAGCTTGACCTATGGCTAGACAATATTGCTACAGAATATTGGATAGATTTTGACATTCAAGAAGCTATCCATCCATAAAAAAGATTGCATCGTTAGCAAAAAATAGGTGAGATAGAGTGGGACACCATCTGTTAAGCCTGATCCCCTTCCGATTTCCTATGTCTACTACTTGCGTGATAAGTCGAGATAGAAGATTAGCTAGCAGGATGAATATATAAGGAGAAAGGGGGTCACCTTGTCTGAGGCCCCTGGACGGCTGAAAATAAGGAAGAGTTTCACCATTGAACTTAATGCTAATGGAGACTGTGGTGATGCATTGCATTATCCATTGTATTATCTAGGATCAAAACCCAGTTTATGAAGATAAGCCTCCAGAAAATCCCACTCAACCCGATCATATACTTTTTGCCTATCCAACTTTAAGATGCCCTAAAATTTCTTCTTTCGCTCTCTGATTTTTAGCTAGTGTAATACCTCTTGAACGACCAAGATATTGTCTTATATTTGTTTACCAGCGATAAAAGCACTCTGTTCTTTTGAGATTAAATCAGGAAGCCAACATTTGAGACGGTTAGCTAATACTTTGGATATGATTTTATACATAAAATTGCACAGACTGATCGGTCTATATTGGTCTAACCTTTTTGCTTGCATTACCTTAGGGATCAGAATTATGAGGGCTTTATTGAGAGTTGGTGACAACATACCTGATGTGAAAAATTATTGCACTGTAGTGATTATATCATCCTCCAAGATATCCCAATGCCGTTGATAGAACAGCCCATTGAAGCCATAAGGTCCCGGGGCTTTAGTGGTCCCTAGTTGAAATGCTGCTTGTTTGATTTCCTCCTTAGTTACCTCCGTTATTAGAAGTAGGTTCATTTCTGTAGTAACATGTTGACTACACTGTGACAGAATAGGGTCAAAGTTCCGAGCACCAACAGAAGTATATAAGTTTTGAAAGAATTCGTGAGTCATTGTCTTTAATTGCGTAGGTTCACGGATCCACTGGTTATGTGCATCTTGCAGCATACTTATACGATTTTGCTGCCGTCTTTGAATTGTAGTCGCGTGGAAAATTTTGGTATTTTTATCCCCCAACGCAGCCAATTAATCTGTGATCTCATAGCCCAGTATTGCTCCTCTTGTTGCCAAACTTGTTGAATTTCTGCTTTCAGACGATTGAACTGCTGTTTATCATAATTGCAGCTTGGTTGGTTGATGTGATCTTGAATTTGTTGTTTTAATAGGTTTATGCGAAGATGACCTTTGAAGAATTTCTCTTTACTCCACCGTTGGAGCGCCGAAGTAGCAACCTGAAGCTTACGGGAGATAGAGGCATTACTCAGAGGAAGAGAGGACTAGGCATCTTCTATAACCTGACGACATTCAGTATGTTGAAGCCAAAAGGCTTCAAAGGTGAAGGCTTTTTTGCGTCTCGCTGCGGGAGGCTCTAGCGATAATAACAGCGGACTATGATCAGAACCTATAACAAATAAGGCAAAAACTTCAGCCGCTGGGTAATGCAATCTCCATTCCATATTGCACATCACCCTGTCGAGTTTTTCTTTAACAATATCCTCGCCATCCCTATTATTAACACATGTATAGGCACAACCCTTGCTGTCTATCTCCATTAATAAGCATTTGTTTATGAAATCTCGAAAGGAACGCAATCTTAAGAATGAGTAAATCTCTTACCCACTTTTTCCCAGTGATTTAGGATCTCATTGAAGTCTCCGATGCACACCCATGACATTGTAATTGATCTGCTGAGATATTTCAAGTCTGCCCATAATTGTTGTCTTTGTTGAAAAGATGTAGGCGCATGAATGCAAGTGAGTCTCATCGAATTACGACCTTGGGTACCGGTACAGATTAAGTCAATATACTGGGCTATATGATTCTCCACTCACAGAAAGCTGGTCATTCCAAAAGACGACTAGAGCACCAGCTAGGCCTGAGGGGCTCACCAAAAAACTACTCTCGTATTTCAATCTCCTATAGACTCTTTTAATAACTAAGTCCTGATTTTTAGTTTCCATCAAAAAAATGAGAGCGGGCTGATCTTGGATCACTAGGTCCTTGAGAGCTTAAACTGTCAAGGGGTTGCCCAGCCCCTGACAGTTCCAACTGATGATCTTCATTTATTTTTTTTTAGGGCAAGCCACCATCGCCCAGCTTCAAACCCCTTCAGCTTCAAGGATAGGGGTATCTGTGAGTTGGTTGTCATCCAGTTCGACTAGTCCATGAGTATGTGACTCATAAGGCGAATATCGCTTAACCTTTTTCTGTGGGCTTCCTCTGGTGAGTCTCCTTGGACTTTTTAGTTTCTTTGGTTTGGAAGATTCTACTGCTGAATCACTGATAGTTGTATATATCTCTGAAACAGGGGATTTAAGTTTTTGCAGCGCAGCTTCTTGCTGAGGAATCTCCTTGAGTGAAACACGTTGGATAGCTGCTGTTTGAAAGTTACCTTGTTGGTCTGAGCTAACCTCCATTTGTGCAAGATTCTCGTTGGTATTGTTGGGGATGGCAGGTAGCATTAGAGGTGCTGTCGTAGGTGTTTCAGGTACGATTTCCTCATCTGCTTCTATATTAATTGGTGTGTCATAGAAGGCTTGCCAGAAAGGACTGTATTCTCTGACTTCCGCCCGAAGCCATTGACCAAAGTAGAGGTTTTCTCGGCCTTCCAGTTTAGCATCGTCATAGGGTATAACTTTGCAATATATCGCATAATGTCCAAGGACACCACAAGAATAGCATAAATGGGATAGACGCTCATAACAAAAATCTAACCAGATGGGCTTCCCTTCTATTCTTATCAGTTTTCCGGGCTTTAGAGGTTCATTCAGGTTAAGCTCCACTCTAGCCCTCCCTGCTCGCAGAGTAGTTCCTTCTTTAGCATCACTTCTGACTTCCAGGACTTTACCAACTTGCTGCACAGCTCTACTGATCATGGTCTCTGTACTTCTTTCTAAAGGAAGGCTGAAAACTTGGACCCAATACACACAAGTGGTAAAATCATAAGACTGTAGAGGAGTATTAGGAACCCATGGCTTTACAATTAGGAGGTGGTTCGCGAAAAGCCAAGGACTGTTATCCAATATCCAAAATCCTCTGTTTCTCTGCTACTGAATTGAATTTGAAAACAAAAAGACCTGCTTCCCGTTGAGATATTTCGACTTGGTCGTTACGCCAAGCATGTTTGAGAGTAGTCTGAAAAGCCTGGAAGTTAATTGAAGGGTTTGAGTGGAGTTTACCTACTAAGATTTGTCTGCATTCTGCTAATTTATCTTCTGGAGCGACTTCTTCCCAATCTTCTATTTCCTGTTCAGCCCATAACCTGCCCATTCTGTTGCAAAGAGCAGTGAGTCTGGCGTCATTTGCCTGGCCAGTACGGTCCATGCTCATCCAGTTTAATTTGGGAAAACTACTGAAGATAGTGATGGAAGCAGATTTCAAACAAAACCCAGCACAGCCATAGGTTTATATCTTAGGAAGAGGATCTTGCGATGAATCAGGATGGGTTACGAATAGGACCCCAACGAAACAACGGGAGAATTAGCAAAGAAAAGGCGGATAACCCTCCAGTGAGAAGCACAATCAGAAGCAATTGAGGAGATGGGCCAGCGATGGAGCACATGCAACACTCAATTAACGGGATGCATGGCAAAAACGAGGATGGCGGAGCTACCAAGGCTGCCAGTTGCAGAGCAGGTGGAGGAAAATCATCGTGAGAGTTGACAATTTCGAAGAGAATTAGGTTGGGGAAAAGGATCGAAGGTGAACTGATTGCTCGATAGCGTTGCTGAAAGAACCATGGCTTTCAAAGCGACAGAGATATGGTGGGTTTGATCGGAGAAGATAACTACCATAGGGTAGAAGAAGCTCTACATGACGAGAGAGCGGTTCTAAAATTACTAAGAGATTTGTCTTTGGGATGCCAAAAGTCTCCTCACTAGAGCTTGTCTGCTTAGCTAAGTATCGCCTGAAACTCGCTATTCTAGCTCTCGATATCGTGCAGATAAAGTTTTCCAAATCGGGATGTCGACTCAGAACCCTCCACCGAGAATTCCGAAGTCACGATCCTTTGTCTTCAATCCCTCTGATGCTTCTTCCTCAAAAATTGACAAGCAATTCTTCAACATTCACCACACAATAAAAGACAAATTCCACCGTTTTGACCAAAAGCCAAAACAACCCACGATCTTTGATGATCTGCTAGTCAACGATGAGCTGAGAGCTGGAGACTTCTAGATGCACCTGGACAACATCTCGTCTTGACTTCACGCCGCGGCTACAGGACAAGATGATCTCACCAGGAAGGCTGCGATGTGCGCGTGAGCTTGCTGATTTTTGCGGCTGGATCACCGGGTTAGATTGCAGGAGTGTTGGACAGGAGAATGCAGAGCAACGAGCTATACACGTCAGGGGACGCTCGATGAAAGTAGTGGAAGCTAGTGGTGGTGTGAGATATAACCCCCACAGCAATATGGGAAGGGCAGTCGCGTGAGGGCACTGCAGAACGTGATGGAGCACCGCAACACAACTACGGGATTCATGACTTGTGTTCTCTCTCAATGTGTCGTGTCCTCTCCCAATGCCGGCCGTGTATGGAATTGCGTGGCCCCCCAAAACCCTACGCGAACAACCTATTTATAGGCCACCGGGGTTTCAATTTTTCTAAATCGATATCCATGAAGATTCATTTTCCAAACGCAATATTTGTTTTGCCGAACGCAATATTTGCTTTTCCACTTGCCCTATCCGAAAAAAAAAATCCATCATATCCTGGAAAATTTCAAATTTCTATTTTCACGAGATAATCTTTTATCATTAAAAAAAGGGCTTTGACCAATTTGCTCGTTTCGTGGGCTTAGTTCGGCCTGCCAAGTTAAAGCTCAAAACCACTAATTTGAACCCATCCGCCACCGGTCCAATAAATAAATGCAAAAAATACAAATTAAAAATAAATGCACCTAAATCTATATGCTATGCAATTAAAAAAAAAATCAAGGATAAAATTAACCCCTAATTTTCTATGCAATAAATAAATGACCGGATCGTCAAAATTTAGGTGTCAACATACACTCGTGTCATATTATTTTAGCCAGAATAAAGTAGAGCACATTTATCCCAAACTTCCTTAGTAGAATTACATTGAATGAAGTGAGGGCTAATCTTCGGATCCATACTATTCCATAACAGTGTACGGATCATTGCATCTCCAGCAATCCAATCATCTATTTTACTCTTATCCGAGGGAAGTGTAGATGTAAGATAATCATGCTGTCTAGTTGCAGTAAGATAAACTTGTACAGCTTTAGACCATGATGGATAGTTAGTGCCATCCAACTTGACATATGTCAATTGGAAATGTGTCAAACCAGTAGATGATGTAGAAGCCATCAGTATTAACTCTACTGAACTCCAATAATGCAATTAGCCAGACAGGTTGAACACAAGAATCGACCGAACCCAATAAGAATGACACAATAATCAATCTAATTAGATTAAAAATACATGCAAATCCACATTTCAATCGGTCACCCAGTTTCTTTATCCCATCACCGTCACTTTCAATTGCAAGTATGTGGATTTAACTATTAACTTATCTTGCTGCATCATGATTTCTAAGTCTTAAATTTCAATAAGCTTAATTAATGATTGTAAGATAACACAGAAACGACATAAAGAGGAAAGGAGTAAAAGAATGGTCATAAGTAATAAAGAGATTATTGACACCTAAATCTCGGCTATACATTTAATTGTTTATTGCATAAAAAAATTCCGGGATCAAAATCGACCACTAAAGAAAGAAATATTAATCTTTTGCATTGCATTTTAGGCATTTAGACATTATAAAGCATGTCGATGAGCCACGCCGGTGTTGCCGATGCTTGGGTCTTGCACAGCCATTTAACGGCCACGCCAGGCCTTGAACAATCCCTGCAGGTTTTTCCGGCGCTCCAGTTCAGTCCATCCGCGAAGCCTCGGTTGCTCTTGCCGTCATTGCGACTCAAGCCCACTGTTGCTGCTGCCATCTGTGACTCATCAACCATCTTGGGGATAAGGTAGTCAAGGTTTGACTAATTTCATGGAATAGTTTTATATTAATATATAATTTTAAATGCATCATAAAAGTCGCCTGTTATGAAAATTTTAATATACTAACATGATAGTATTTAGAACTAATTCCATAATATGTCGTTAAGAACTCATCATGCATATCATATAGCTGATGAGTACCCGCATAATCAGTAATAGAATTACAGAGAATTTTTAAAGAATCTGGATATGCTAAGCAAGCAAAACAAATTGCTATTTAGTTATTTAATTAGTGCATGTTAAATCGATCTCTTTCATACAGAATGCTAGGGTTCGTTTCTTAAGTCTTGCATGTTAATTAAATAAAATAAAAAAAAGATTAGTATAGATGGAATGTTAGTGAGTCCTAGTCCATCCATAAACATGCATTTTGCTTGCATATTTTCTCGATCATAGTTTACAGAAATTTTGTGATGATGGATAGCAATTTACTTTGCTTGCTTAGCATATCCAGATTCTTTAAAAATTCTCTGTGATCCTATTATTGATTATTAGGCATTACATACCCTACTTGTGTACCTGCATAATCAACCCTCACATGTTAGTGGCAGGGTAACAAATGCATGACGACTACATGCAAAACATTTTCGAAATAATGAATAAAGGTACCAAAAAAGTGTTAGATTGATTTAGTGTAACCAAGCGTTCAAATCTATTAAATGTTTGGTTCACAAAAGTAAAATGCACTCCTACATTTTACTCGTGTCTAATTAACACATAACAAATTAATGGCTACTCCAAAAGGTAAAATTAATTACATGTCGAGTTGAGTGCTAAGTTGCAATTGATGGACTTTGGGAAAGTATGTGCTAAGCGTCTTACCCTCGTGGTTCAGCTGTGAGAAGGTCGTGACAAAATAATATCAGCGTGCTAGAATTAAACTGATGGGTTCAGGGGTATATAAGGAGAAGTAATATGTTTTTTTTTATTTTTTTTTGGGGGGGGGGTGTCAAGTAACTGCAGTTATCGGCTTAGTTTAAGCTGTGGAGTTAACATCAGCTGGTCCTAGACACTTGCATGAGACAATTTAAAGATAATTCCGCGAGTGACGAAGTCTTGTAGGGTGCGGTGCACGGCTACATTTTCCAAATACATGATTTATTCGACATATTCTTCTTGAATCTTTTGTCACTACTCATCGAGAAGAATAAGCCAATGCGAACCAGAGACTGAAGTTCTCTTGTCAAAAGAGAGCTGCTCTTACTTTTCAAATATTCTCTTAAAGTATTCTTAGGATTTTAGAGATTTAGGGCAATGTCACTCCCTCCGTGGGAAAACAAAGGTCTGGTCTTCTAATTTCCCAATCAATTTTTGATAGTTGGAATATTGGGGCAAAACTTGAAAGTTGATTGGGAAAGGAGAAGACCTAACCTTTGTCTTTTACAAAGAAAGAGACTCATTGGTAAACTCTAAAATACAACAATTCCAAACATAATATTGCACCATAACTCTCAATGACAATCTCTTCGCTTTTTGACAAATTTCATCAGTTGAACGACAAGAACTAATGATAACCTTAGAAATTTCTCTCCACGATATCCTTAAATTTCTTTATCGAAAATCCCAAACTGCCTTTATTTTGGGACGACACATTGGTAATTGTTGTGTGTCTTAACTCATTAACTTATAAATTGGGACTCCCACTCTCACCACCACGAGCATCTGCAAGCTTTTTATTTAGTGCACTTGGGTTTTGATTTCTTAAAATAGAACAAAACTTTCACTTATTATCTTTTCTAATAAACTTAAAGTAATTGTCAAATTTTGAAAATATTATGAAAAAATACATACAATCCTGTATTATATTGATATGTTTCGATCTAAGAATTTCGCGTCTAATAAAATTGGAAAAACTAAAACATTAAAAAAGTAAATATTTAAAATTATGGACAAAAGCCCAAAAAAACCCAAATTGTGCCCGTTGTGATACATTTATTATAAAAGAATTGTGACATCAAAAACCCTAAATTTGTACCTATGTAACACATTTACCTCCATCAAGGTTTCGTTAATGAGCACCATTAAAAATCTTCCTACATAAATGACAAAAGGCAAATGGTGTTAACTGGCGCTCATGCAGCTTAAATGGAATAAAAATGATGTTATTTTAATTGGAAAATCATCTAATGAAACCTTGACAAGGGGTAAATATCTCATGCAAGTAAAAATTTGGTTTTTGTTTACGTTACAAGAAAAGTTTAGGATAAATATGGTGTCACAAATAAAATTAAAATAAATGTGTTACAGTGGGGATAAATTAGAGTTTTGCAAGGCTTTTTTTTTGCTAAAATCATTCAAAACATTGTGCAGAATTTTACTTACATCTCCCAAGAGACTTTGATTTAGATTTGTCATTTTCTACTAGAATTAAAGGCGCCAAATTCCATAAAACGGCTTACTTTGCTTGCTGGAAGTAGCTTCATGCTCAATGAATTGGCCAACTCTCAACTATTGGCTGAACTTGTAAGATGTTGGTGCGCATGGGTCTAAGACCATACCTATTATATAATTCTAAATATTGATGTTGACTTGAATTTTCACAAATATTTTAACATAATATCATAATCGAGTTCTCCTTAATTATTGTGGACTATGTCTGTGACATCCCAAATTTTCAACCCTGTTTTCTATTGAATTAATCGGGCATTTCATTGATGCGTTTATAGGGTTATTCTCAGAGTCGATCACTCTCGAGATAACTAGACTATTCAGGGAAGCCATTAAGGAGTTTTAAGGCAATAGACTTGAGAATTTGACCAGGAATCGACTTCTCGACCGTACTCATCTTTAGAGGCCATTACGGCACAGTATAAAATCGATTTGAGATTAGAGATAGGTCTGTTTGCCTGAGATGTGTAGCCGATCGTGGGTGACTCTACTAAATTGGAAAATTCTCGTCGACCGGCACTAATAAGATTTTACTGTCGTTTTGGTACCCTGTGTCCGTAATTGAATCCTCGAGATTTTCACGACAATCGAGAGTCACCATTGAGTCGAGTGGATTCATAGTGGCTCAAAGAAAATTGACCACGGGTCATTTGCCCTAAAAAGTTCTGAAAACTACCCGGTAGTCTAGGTCACGCTAAAAACGCGCTGAATGGAAATTAACCGTCAATTCAAGTCTGATTTCAGAAATTGAAGATTTTGTCATGTTACAATAAATTAGAGAAGTATCGACTCAGTCTCAGAAGATTTTTCTGACAACCGAGACTTTTTGGGAAAAAAGTCTGTTTATGACCGTTTTTGTTTGGAAAAGGCCGGAGATTATTTTTTTGTCACTAAATTGAGATGCAAGATGGATTCATGGGTGAGTAAAAATGTCAATTGAAGTGTGGAGGCGTCAATTGAATTTATTAAAGCCATTTGAGATTTAATTGAGCAAGAACTAAGCCAATTGAAGCCATTTCCTTCAAAATTCGCATGCCCTCTCTTCCTATGGTCTTTGGACCATTTCAAGGTTGTGAAATGAAGGTCTTGGTGGCCAAATGACAGCCAAGGGATGTTGGCTTGATGGGCAAGGCTTGAGAGACAATTTTGTGGAAAAAAATTGGCTTGGTGGAGCTCTCACACCACTCATCTCTATCCTCTCCCTCTCTCTCTCTCTCACTCCACCGTCCAAGGCCTCTCCTCTCTCACTCCAAGCCGTGCGACCACCAGCAGCAGCCAAGGAAGCGCCGGAACAAGCCGCACGTCGCCCACACCGCCGCACACACTGCCATGGCTGTCCCCGCCCTCGCGCGCGCCTCCACTCCCTCTCGCCCTCACATGGTTCTAGCAGGTTGTCCCTGCATTCCAGCTACTGTTTCAGATCTAGTGGAGCTCAACTGGAGCTGTCACGGCCCCGCTCAACCTCCGTGAGTCCACACCTAGGCCCGGTTTGGCCTATTTCCTCCTTCCCGATCAATTCCCGCCTAAACCGAGCAAATTTCCTCTCATTTCCAGCCAAGAACAGCAAGGAAATTTGTGGGTCTCACAGCACCTTTGTGGCCCGTTTTGAGGTCGATCCCCACCCTGAAACCTAGGCCCGCTTTGGAGAAAAACGTCCCTTGCGACGTTCCCGACGTTTCAATCCGAGCAGATTGTTAAATGGGTGAGTTTTTCTCACTAATCCCTTCTTAGTTTGCTAATGATGCTTAATGGTTAATTATATTTAATTAAGTGCAATTAAGTGGTTAGATTAGTTTAGAATAATTTAATTAGTGACTTAATGATACATGTTAGGTGTTTGGTTCATGTAATTAGCAAGTAGAGACGTACTTCTATTTATTGAGTGCATCTTGGGATTTTTCCCGATCCGTTCTGGCGTCCAATTAGGCATTACGGGCCTAAATTGGATTTTTAGTATTTATTTATTAATTTTCGAAATTAATTTAATTATTTATTTATTTTTGGAAATTAGGTAGGGATAGCCGACGATCGGAATTTTATGTCGATTGTCATAATGCAGTCCGTTTATTTATTTGAGCTCTATGTTGTGTTGAATTGAATTGATTTTACAATTTGAGGAATTAATCCTAAATTGAGTTGAAATTGAATAATTGGTTGCTAGATGGCCGAGTACGATTATATAGTGCCAGTAATATTTTGATGGGCTATTAAGTGGAGAAGATTGTGAAAGTGAATTGAATATACTCCTGACTAAGACCAATCGGGTATGTTAATATCGGGTATGGTAAAGATGAGAAAGAAATAGTTAGTGCTTGGCTTTGTGATTAAGTACATCACCCCGGCGAAAACGACGCCCGAGAGCTTACACAATGAATTTTAACGGGTACTCTTAACCCGAGGAAAATAGGCCAAGAGGTCTTGTCAATTGAGAAATCAAGTTGAGAAGTGTAAGGTCGTTGGCCGTAGGTGAATAATCGTTTGACGGTGTGGGTTAGATCAAGAGAACCACATTATAGAGGTTGTGCACGCTGAGCCATAAATTAGCCTTACCTGCTGAAGAATTAGTAAGCCGTGCTCGCTAAGCCGTAATTCAGCACCACCACCGAATTTGGAATCGGTTGTGTTCGCTGAGCCATAATTCAGCATTACAATCAAAGTATGGTTGTGTCCACTGGACTGTAATCTACCACCAAATTTAGAATCGGTTGTGCCCGCTAAGCCGTAATTCAGCATGATCGCCAAAGAATTAGTAAGCCGTGCCTGCTGAGCCGTAATTCAACATTACCGCCAAAGTTTTAGTAGGCCGTGCTCGCTGAACCGTAATTCAGCGTTGAATTTAAGTATTTGAGAGGATCGTGTAGGCCGTGCTCGCTAAGCCGTAATTCAGCATTGAATTTGAGTATTTGAGATGAGCCGACCAAGAAAAAGGTCGAGATGACATGTAATCGACTTGGTCGATTGATTGATGATTCGATTTGAATGTGGACTTAATGTGATTCAATGATTTGATCTGATGTTGTGAATTGACTGATTGAATGGAAATGACCTTGCGATGGTCCGGTTGACATGTAATCGACTAGGTCGATTAATCGAGATATCGATCTGTGATTGCTTGGGTGCCTAGTGAACTGTGCTAATATGCAGGTGGAATCTGAGACCAAGGTAAGTCCTCTGACCCGTGCGTGCATAGGCAGCTCGGATAGTGTATTGGTTTACTAATCGGGTCTTAGGGGGTAGAACTTGCTGAGACGTAGTCTCATCCCTGTTGTGGAACAACATTTCAGGACCCTGATGAGGAGCCTGAGGAGAAAGAACCCAAATATGAGTACCTAGAGGAGAATCCCGAGGATGATCCAGAGTAGGATCTTGATGAGGATTGAGACTCCACTCCTGTCTGATGACTTTTGCTGTGGAACCTGTTTGAGTAGAAACTGACCTCTTAGTATGGCTTGTATATGTATATATATGACTGAGTTGTTATATATGTACATAAGGGTGTTGGTTTTCAGGTTCAAGTTTTTAGTCCTACTTGTCTATCACATTACTTTATTGTCTGGGGATTCTTATTATATGCTTCCACATGCGTAATAAAAACAAAAGGGTCGGCGATGCGTCCTGGGACGTCGCTTTTAAATTGACCAAGGTGAGGGATGGGTACGTGTCCGAGGTCGGAGCATGACAATGTCAAAGCCTCTCCTTTAGTGGAAACAAAAGGCCTGTTCTTCTCGTTAATTTCCGTGTCAACTCTTCTTCTTAGATTTTAGCAATTTTACTAATTGGCGCGGGTAATCAGGCGCAATGCATGGCTTTCAAAGTTTGTTGATTTAGAACCTTGTTTATTTGCATATATGTTGCATTGCTATATTAAAAAGAAATTACCACTATGCAAGATGTCTATTTAAGCAATAACGTACGTTCTTCATTCAAATTATCCAATGGGAAATTGAATAGCAGTATTGTGTTGCTGATTGGAGAGCTTAACTTGTACTCTAACAATTATACCACACATAAATAGATAATGTTTCTTTTCAATAGATTAGTTCTAGAATATATAGAATTAATGAGTGTAATATCTTTTAACACATTGTCATAAGGGTTTTGTGGCAGAACCTCAATTAGATATAACAAACGTAACCGTCCATCGATAAATTAACCTGGCCCGAACAGGTCGACCTACCCTAGCAAGAAACTATTGATTTAGGTTGGTTTGGGTTTCAATTTGAAATCTGAAAAGAACAAAAACTAACCAACCTATGTATAGCAAAAGAACAAAATCCGCAATGTCCAAATCTACACAACAGAAAACATAATCCTCAAACCAAATTACATTTTCTAGTTCGAGTAAAACCACGAGATATGTTCCGAGATCTGATCATTGCTAAGTAAAAGGACTTTGGGAGTCTGAAATTGATTTTCAGAAATTTCTGGGGGTTGACCGAAAGTTTCAGGTAAATGCCAAGTCAAGGGGGTCGATTTCCTTGACAATTTCTTAAGTAGCCCAATAGGTCGCATCAGAACTTGTTATTGCCTGCCAACTTTGACAGTGTCATTGATAGATGCAGGGTGCTTTCATTACATTGTCAAGACTTGAGAAGTCAAGCAAATGAGCGATAAGCGTATGCAGTGGGGGAGAGATCACAACCCCAAAACAGGAGAATGAGAAAGAAGAAAAATCAACAAGAGCAGAGTGGTTTGAGCTGAGACTGTATGCATGAAATGTGTTTCAAGGTGGATGGATTTTATACTCTGGAAATTTGTCTTTTCTCATTTCTAGACTGTATATATGCATTCTGAAAAGGAATAATGGGTAGCTTCAAAATAATTAATCAACTAGCTTCAAAGAGGTAAAATATCAACTTTTTAATTGTTGTGTTACAAAATTAAGGTTTTGAAATAAGATTCCAGTATATTCTTTTAAATTAAGAAAAGATACATCGCATGCGGATATTCTTTTTTTCTTTTTCTGGGCTAGAATTTCCAACTAATATGGATAGTGGTTGATGCGCATTTGTGGAGAATTATCATCGTCAAGAATTTTAATTTTCCTTTTCCTTTTTCTGGTCAAGTGAGTGTAGTTATTAGCTTATTTTAAGCTGTGGAGTTAACATCAGCAGGTTCTGGAGACTTGCATGAGACGATTCCACTGCAAATCCTCATGTGACGAAGCCTTTGTGCGGTGCGGTGCGGTGCGCGTTTAAATTTTCCAATGCACTAATTTATTTGACATATATTTCTTCAATCTTTCCTCCCCGCTCATCCAGAAAAACAGGCCATTGTGGGGGCAGAGACGGGTGCACAATTGTCACAGAAGAGCTGCTCTTACTTTCCAGGTAATCCGCGGGAAACAAACATTCTTGGTCTTCTCCTTTCCCAGTCGATTTTTTATACTTTGGTACATTGGGGATGTTACTTCTGCGCATGGCAAAATTTTCTTTTGGGGCGTTGATTAATGCAAAAATTGAAAGTTGATGGCGAAAGGAGAAGACCTAACCTCTCTCTTTCACGAAGAAAGAGACTTCTTGTATAACTCTATATTTGAACAATTCCAAAACTTAATATTACAACTTAACTCTTGGTCGTTGGGCGGCAATGATAGATGAATAAAGGCCAACTAGTTCACAAATTTCATCAGTTAACTTACAATAAGGTATAATTATCTTTAACCATGTCTCTCTACAAATCCTCAGATTCCTTTGGAGAGACTAATTGAAAATCCCAACGGCCGACATAATTGGATGTCGCATTGATAGATGATATGCATCCCAATTGAATAACTTATTAATTAGGGCTTGGACACTCTCCATCATAAACATCTACAAACTTTTCAAATGGGCTCTTTGCCAACTAATAATACAAATCCCCTTGTCAAATTTACAAGAGAAATCTGGCCGCAGGAAATGAATCAACACCGACAAATTGACACATGATGCCTACATAGGTAGGTCGAATCACATTGATAATCTAAATCTACCAGGAAGAAAATCAACATTATCTGGAGTGTTTCCTTTGGCAATAGTAAAATTGTATTAGTTGCTAATAGAACCTAAATCTGGCTCGTCATTATTGTCTTGTGCTGAATGTCAATGTGCCCGTCGTAGCCCGTGTACATGACCACCGTAATGTCAAAACAGCCTATTTGAGAAGGCAAGTGCAACATCTCTAACAAGAATTGGAGCAATCTCAATTGTTAAGGCCTGGCGATCCCCACCGTGACCAAGAAGAGGAGATTAACACCTTCCATGATGTTCATTTTTGACGCAGCTTGTGAAGTGGCTCCTTTGCATAACTGGTATTGGAATCGGAATTCTAATGATTTCGATGTTAAAGTAGACATTTCAAACTTCCGAGGTACTATGCATCGGCAGACTTCGTTAATTGCCTCGACACAACCGAGCAAGTTTTTGATTACGAGAATATGGTGGAGAATCAAAAGCTGAAGCTTATGGCCATCAAGCTCAGAAAAGCATGCTTTGGTGAGAAATCTGAAGTGTCAAAGAACTCGTGAAGGAAAGCTGTGTATCGAAACATTAGATAAAATGGAGGAGCTCAAGAGGAAGCATATCTCAAAAACGGAAGATATTGAGATCATTTTTCAAATAAGATCCAAAAACTAGAAAACCTTTTCGATCATATATTACAAAACAAAGGAAAATTAATCATTTTCTAAAAAAATGATATTCCGGAATGGACTCAGCACCAAACTTAAAAAAAAAAAAAAATCATCAAATGGGCATTCGAAATTAAGCCCATTAGCCCCCAAAAGCCCTGTACTCGTATGACTAACAGGAGGAACAAAACTCAACGCCCTATCCTACCAAAATAGGGCGGAGCAGCGGGGGTTCACAGGAACGGACGTTTAAAATGAGAGATCCCTACTCGGCTTCGACAGCGGCGACGGGAGGGTGAACTCGAAATGGATCGAGCGATGACTGGCCGTCCCGCGGTGTTCCTAAAGCGAGATCCTCGGGAAGGCGACGCAACTCGACACGAATCAAAAAGCTATGCACAAAACTTACCTAGTTCGTGGGAAAGCACCGCAAGGACGGCACTTGACGAATGGACTTTGGTGACGATTGACCACCCTCTTGAGCTCCCTCACTGCCTGGTTCTCTCCCCCTCACTTGCTTAAACTCTCCCAAGCTCTTCCCATCTTTCTCCCCCATGTAGCTTGAACCCAAAAGAACCCCCAAACAAATGAGCGAGTCCCTCTCTTTTAAGGGCGACCGGCAGGTGTGCATGGCTCTTGCCATCGCCAGCTTGCCGGCTGGACTGATCTGACCCGCGGATCAAGCTGCCATCTGCTCCATGGCTATCCCTCTTTCCTCTGCTCGTACTCTCTTCTTTTTCCTTCTTTTTGCAGGAGCGTGGCTAGCATGAGGGGAGGAAGATGACCTGCATGCGGGACGGGTTGAAATAAAAGGAGATGGGCCGGCCCAAGCACAAAAGGGAGAAAAGGAAAACAGATAAGTGGGCGAGCCCATGCATGAAGGAAAATCCTCTACTTGGCCCCATTCGATTTTTCTTATACCTTTTGATGAAAATTTTTACTTTTTTTTAATCTTTTTTTTTTAATTTTCGATTTTTAAATTTTAAATTTTTAAATGCACTAATTATGTAAATGCTCCTAATGTCTACGCGTAATGGATTTTAATGAAACATGCATTTTAATGAAAGTTATTTATTTTACTCTTTACTTCCTTTTTTTAGCGACTAATTCCTAATTTTGTATGTGATTAAGTTCTAATTAAAATGGTAAAATTTAGGTGTCAATAAGTATGTGATGTCATCATTGATAGTGGATGTCATGCAGACGTTGTGTCGACCACCATGGCAGACAAGTTGCATCGCAAGACACAGGATCATCCACATCCTTACAAGCATTCTCGGCTCAAGAAAGGGAGTGAGTTAAAAGTAAATAACCGGTGCTTGATTCAATTCTCTTTTGGCAAAAGATATAAAGATGAGATTATGTGTGATGTATGACACCTATTCCTTTGTAGAGACCGTGTCAACATTACATTGGGCCCTTGCAAGATGGAGAGAGTATCCAAGCCTACTCATGGGAAAGGAAGCACTCTTCTTTTTAAGTCTCAATTATCCTAAGCATCAAATGATGCTTTTGAGTAAGGGTAAGCATGGTTCTAAAGTAGAACTGGGATCCAGAGAATTAGACCGGTGGAAACCAATTGGATTCTAGATTCCAAGGTATACAGGTTATATTCTAAGTAACAAAAATTGAGGGGGTAAGTACACTTTCAGTGTTAAAAGTTGTGTACGGCACTCACTTTGGTGCCAAAAGTTTCCGTCGGATCACTTAAGTGCCAAATCAGAGAAAAAACGATCACTTTGGTGCCACTGACAATAGATTCCGGCTAGATTAATTACGTGGCTTTTATATTAAAAAAAAAAAAGAAGTTGCAATGGCTTTAAAATGACGTCGTTTTTCATCCTCCTCAAGAAACGACGTCGTTTTGCTATCATACGTGGACATTCTCACAAAAACAACACCGTATAGCTCTTACGGGGATTGAAATTAAGGTTTCTTTGTCGTTCGCCGACCATCGCTCGGCCATCATCGCTCGGCCACCATCGTAGTTGCTTGACTAGGTGAGCGAGGATTGACTAAGATTGTTGCTCAAGCAAGAAGTGGCAGGAAGAATAGGAGGCAAGGGCGGAAGAGGAGGAGGAAGAAGAGGGGTTCAAGGTGGTGGTGGTGCTGCTGTTGCTGGTGCCATTGCTGATGCACTACTAGTGCTACTGCTGGTCCCGCTGCTGGTGTTGTTCTTCGGGGAAGAAGAAGATGACATGCCTTCTCTCTCTCTCTCTCTCAATTTTGGGATTTAGGGTTCTAAGTTGGGGGAAAGATGCCAAACGGCGTCATTTTCTGATTTAGATACTGACTGTACTCTCTGGCAAGCCACATCAGCTTCAAAAATTAATAAAAAAGTGCAATGTCGGATTTTTGGTCAATCTTATCGGAGTTGGCACTAAAATGATTGTTTTTCAAACTTTTTGGCACTAAAGTGATCCAAAATAAACTTTTGGCACTAAAGTGAGTGCCGTACATAACTTTTGGCACTGATAGTGTATTTACCTCAAAATTGAGAAATTGGTTCCAATTGGTAGGTTAACCTGGAACTTAGAACAAGTCTTTGCGTTTTTCTTATTTAGTGTCTTTGTGCAATCTTGCGGTATTCCATGACGTCTGATAATGAGTGTATAATCTAGAACCACAAGTTTGAACTTGCATTTCTAGTGATGTCAATAATTGAGACTTTCACTTTTTACATTTTTTGTGTCAAATATGAGTTGTAGTTAGTATATTATGGTTATTAGAGGTGATTATCTATTGTAATTATTCAATCAATAATATAGGTAGAACCTACTTAAACCCTGGAACCAGCCTAAAAAATATGACAGGGTAGGTTCTAAATTCCAAAAAATGATAAACCTATTCCAACAAGTAGATTCCAAGTTTAAGGTAAAACCTATAAGGAACTTGGAACTAACAGTGATCGATTCCAAGGTGAATAGGTTTTGAAGCTGAAACCTGGAACCTATCCTGTTATAACCGGTTCCCAATTTCTGAGCCCCAAAACCTATCATGTTTGCCTGGACTCGGTTCTAGAACCTACCTTATTTTTCCGATCCGATTCCAAGATCTACCCGAAAACCTGTTCTATCTTTTTGTTCCTTTTTCATATGAGGCTGTGAATAACGAAATGATTCAAAGTAAGAGATAAACAATAGAAATCCTAATTCACAAAAAGAAAACAACAATCCATAAGATGAAGATGTAGTTACATATAATTATAAACGATAAAAAGCTCAAACACATAATATAAAACATAAATTAAAAAATTCCATTCCCAGGTGGGTATTCACTCCATCCATAAAAATTTAGGGGAAGAGGAAAGACTGGCAAGGAGTTTCGAGGAATGACAAAGGACGAAGAGATTAGGGTTTTGGCTTTTTAGCTAATAAAACCAGTTCCAAAACAGAGCGGTCCGGTACGATTCCTAGGGGGATATTCACTCGGAAACTATTCCTGAACCAGTTACAACCAGTTCCAAAAATTTGGAACATGTTCCTGGACTGATTCCAACGGGAACTAGTTCCCGGACCTGTTTTTCGGGTGGTCCGATTCGATTCTCGATTAAAACCAGTTTGTTGCACATCCCTTTCTGGAACCGCTCACTACTATTTGTGAGGCTTTTGCTCTTGTTATAGTGGAAGAAAATGAAGCAAAACAAGAGATTCCAAACATTTTGCAGCCGTTGCTTCAGGATTTCTGTGAAGTCATGCCAATAAAATTCGATATAACCTTCCTCGTATGAGAGAGATTCAACATTATATCGATTTTCTGCCCAGTGCTTCTGTTCGACTGATTGAGCTCTGAGGAGTATGAAGAACTTCAAAGGCAAGTTGATCAGCTTTTGGCCAAGGGATGGACATAAGAAAGCTGAAGTCCTTTTGCTGTCCCAGCACTTCTGGTTCCAAAGAAAATTGGCTCTTGACGGATGTGTATTGATAATAGATCGGTGAACAAGATAATCATCAAGTTCTTTCCTTTTCCTTGCCTTGATATTTGCTTGATCAACTTCATCGAGCTTCTCTATTTTCCAAGATAGATCTTAGAAACGACTATCATCAAATCCAGATGAAATTGGGAGATAGAATGATGACCGCTTTCAAAACTAAGAACGCTCTTCATGAATGCATGGTGATGCCCTTTGACGTTTCTAATGCTCTGAGTGTAAGAGTTTTCCTAATGTGGACTACATTAATTGATATTGTAATTTACTGTTTTTACGGCTACCGTAAAACAGGGTTGGTTTAAGGTGAGATAGAAGGTTTCTTAATTAGTCTAATATGGGCTGACTAGTGTGGGCCGAGTTGAGCCTAGCCCGTAATGAGGGGGACTGGTTGGAAACTCTATAAATAGTGCTCAAGTCTCTCATCTAACCCTAATTCTCACATGTATCCTCACCTAAGGGGCGTTTATCTAACGCTAAACGTGAGGGGGGCCACCTCATTGAGCCAGTGATACGGAGAGCAATAGAGGAGAAGGACTTGATGTGTGGATCCCCTTGATACGTGGGTAATCCCTTTTCTGCTTTCGCTTTATGTTCGATGGATCCCAAAACAGGTGCGTTAATCTTTCTACTCAATTATGCATGTTCTTGTTCTGGTTATGGAGATCTTGGGGTTGCGCAATTTACGTCCAACATGTGGTATCAGAGCCTCCATAACCCTAGAACTGGAACGCATAGGATTTTGCCCTAATTTGAGATTTTCGAGATTTTTCGTTCAATAAACATAAAATTAAATCACAAATTCGGACTGGGCTCGACGAGACGAGCAAGACGGTCGGTGGTGCGTCACCGGGGGAGGCCGCACGCCCCCCCACGTGCGGCCACGCGTCTCCTGGGCGTCGAAGAAGTGCTTCACGCGCCGCGCACTTAGGTGGCACGTGCGGGCGCATGGATGGTCCAATTGGCGCGTGGCTGGCGGTGATGGATTCATATAATCCTCCTCTATATTGTGGTGTATTTATTTTACATGTTTGATAATTTTATGGATGTGAAAATACATATGAAACCCTAAATATGTATATTTTTAGTGATTTTTTTGCGTATTTTTCTTATATTTTCTGTGATTTTGGAAATGTAAGTGTTGGGTTACAGGAATGCTATCATATAAACATTATAATGGTGTAATTCATTAATAAAAAAAAAATTAAACTTTATTGTGAACTGAAGCTGCCTTAATGAGATACAACCATTATGGGATAGTAATTGAGCTATGTATTGATTATAAAATTTTTGTTGTTTAAGCATACTCCTTTACACACTGGTAATCTTTGAATGATGGACGTCTTAAGAACTCGTGTCCAAACTGATTGTACTGATTAACACATCTGCTGAATATGGGTAATGCATGTCAATTAAGTTACTGCATATTGTACATGACCTCATCTGGTCACTTGTTAATGTCTATCAAGTTGAATATATATATATATATATATATATATATATTATGGTTAAGGAGTATGACAACATTTACGCAGAGCAATAGTATCTATTGTTAAATTTTAGATATTTGGTTCTCTGGTTTGACTCAATTAATAGGCCACTGGTTGATTACAATGATAATTTGTTACTTAAAAATTGGTTGATAAATCAGTTGTTGGCCTTGGAGTTATTTTTTACCTTATGAACTTATGAGTGATAATGGATCAGCTATCAAGCTTGTCGATTTGGTGTACCATGTATTACTATTGATGTTAATTTGTGAGAGATATTTTAGATCAGCATTCTTTTAATGTTGTTTTAGTAATCAGTAATCGGGGTGCACAATAGATGATTGCTTCTATGTTATGAGAAGTTTCTTGTGTTGTTGTGATCGTTGATCTCATTGGAATCTGTCTTTCAGGTTCGTTATATATATATATATATATATATATATATATATATATATAAATATATATGTATAATAAATATTTTATTAATGAACAAAGTAATGTAATTAGCATAATATGTGATTTTGGTGATATGCTGCCCCTATCACTAAAATTAAAATCACATGTGTGAGGAGTAAAGTTTATATCCCTGGTATGAGAGAGTTTCAAGGATTCAATTGAGTAGTGACCGCCAAAGTGGCACACTTGATTGGGTATGAGAAATTTCGGTCTCGTATGATGATTGGGATGTCTCCTAGTCTAATGCATAGTCATACTCCCAAAGGAGGTGATTGTGTATTAGTTCATGGAGGGTTACATGATAGTGTGGTGGAGGAGTGACTGATTCTAGTGATTCATATGCCCAAAGGTGATGAATTCACGAAGAATTGGAATATATTCTCATAATCGCTATCATGTGGGGAGTGTACAACTACATGTCATGTATTTTGCCCAAAGGTGATTATATGATTATGCGTGTAACTCTCTGGATGTGTACTTGTACGTCAAGTTACACGGTGCTTACATGATGCTAATTATATACATTACTTGTTTTTTCAGTCACATTTTCTGTAATTAATAACTTCATTATTATTGAAATTTTTACTGTTTCAAATTTTAAGTTATGGACATTTGATTTGTTGCTTGAGAAAAGAGTAATAGAATTTTATTTACTGTCCATGAAGCGTTTCATTCTTGGAACACTTGAAAAGAGATTTGCCTGCGGACTGCATTGTTATAAGATGATGGAAGCCTTAGTTGCTTGAAATTATGTCTTATCTGATATTGAAATTAGGACATATCTGCAAAGATTGTGTTTAAGTTCTAATGACATATACATCTCGTATATGGTTAAAAGGTTGTTTCTAAAAGTTTTCTATTTAAGGAAAATGGCCGAGATAAAGAATAAACTGGTTAAAATTAATCTTGAAGGTTGTCAGGCCTAATAGTAACGGTAAGTATTTTGGCAAGTATGACAATACTGAATTGCTTAAAGGGTCATTTGTCAAATACTTGGTAAATTCTGGGGTGGTAATTTAATTACTATGCCTGAAAATCCTGACAATAAGGTTTGGCTAAAAGGCATGAAGCACCATAATGAACATGGTGATGAATATGATTAGTAAGACTAATTTATCCGATCTTCTGTGGGCTGATATTATGAAAGCAACTTTTTCACATACAAAAGGTGTCTCTTATCAAAGTTGTTTTATAAATTTCTTTTGAGTTATAGACTGGGCATATATTACTTGAATCATATTAAATTTAGAGGTGTCATGCAGAAGTGAGATTATCTAATCCAATATTAAGTGCGTTGGAATTTAGATCCACTTGGAATTATTTTGTATCTTACTCAGATTGTTCAAAGGGGTATCAATTTTATGACCCTAAAGAAGGTATACGTATTATGGAATCACATACTGTAAAATTTCTTCAGTTCAACGTAATTGTAAAGAATAACTACTCTCAGACTATTAAGAATAATAGTACGATGGAAAATCACCGTGTCTTTATCTTTGCCTATACAGATAATTGTGGTACAGACAATTATTGAATCTCCTATACCATAGACTAAATTTGTTGAGGTTCAAGGTACTATTCTTGATATAGTTTATAATGAAATTTCTTAAACCTCTCAAGTGCAGAATGAAGTGGTTGCAGCTATTAAGGAGATTTGTTAGGAAAAGACGATCAGTTGTACCATCAGACTATATAGTCTATTTGTGAGAGTATGATTACAATATCCACTATATGGTTGATGTAATGGCATATTTATAAATGTCGTTTCTTATTCTCAATCAAGTATGTGATTAGATGCCATAAAATGCGATATATAATTTATGAAACATCATAGTGTTTGGAAACTAACTTATTTGCCTAAAGATCATAAGTTCATTAGTTGCAAATTGGCGTACAAAACTAAAAGAATTTCAAAGAAAGATTGTGGAATTTAAAGTCAAATTGGTAACTAAAGTTTTCACTATGAAAGAGGGGTGGATAGTTAATAGTGAAAAAATAAATATTTCTTTCTAGTATTTTTAAAGATTCTTTCAGAGTGAACGTGTCATTAATAATTTATTTTGATATGGAGTTACGCCAAAAAGATACAAAATCTATATTGTGCAACTAGAGGATTGTGCAACAGATGATTCAAGTAAACTTGTGTGTAGACTGAAAAGTCTTAATTCATGGTCTTAAGCAAGTTTCCACACAATATTATTAAAGTTTCATAGTATTATTATTTTGTTCAATTGGAAACAAAGTAATTCACTATATATATACTGCAAGGTCAATGGGAGGAAATTTATTTTTTCTCATACTCTATGTACATGACATTTTGCTTACAAGTTGTAACCTTGAGACATCTTATATCCTTTGTACTGAGATCTGTAAGGATTATTTTTTCCATATTATATTAGATTTTCTCAGAGGACATTTGCTGATTGTATATTGGAAATATTCAATATACATCATTGCAAGCCAGTAATTGCTCCTGTTGTTAAGAGTGATGGACTAAATCTATCACATTGTCCTTATTTAGATATTGAGAAAATCTAATTAAATGGTGTACCTTGTATCAGTGCACTTAAAAGTATAATGTATGCTCGAATTTGCACTAGACTAAATATCGTCTTTGTGACGGGACTTCTAGGAAGATATCAGTCAAATCCAGGACACGATCACTGGGTTGCTGCTAAGAAGATTTTAAGGTACTTAAATAAGACAAGAGATTATATGTTAATTTATAGACATGTTCAATTCTTGTAGCTAGTAGGGTATTCAGATGTAAACTTTGCTAGCTGTTAGGATGACATAAAATCAATAACAGGATACATATTTATGTTAGCAGGAAGTGCAGTAAATAAAGTTCTATGTCATCTTCTACTATGTAAGCAGTGTTAGTAACATTCTTTTAGCCTGTTACTTGGGGCTATTAGGTTCCAGAACCTTATGGAGGAGTTAATCGTTTTAACTTTATGGATAGACCCATATAGTTGTATTGAGATAACAAATTTGTAGTATTAGTTATTTACTACAGAGGTCTCAAGGGGTCTAAATATATGGTGGTCAAAATTTTTGACCAAAAGCAAACGGTACAGAAATGTGACATTTTATTATAACATATTTTCACAGATGATGTGGTTGCAGATCCACTAACTAAAGGCCTACGCCCGTGTGTATTTGAGCGACATGTCGTTAACATGGGCCTAAGAGCATCATGAGATGCTGTTGTTTAGTGGAAGCTATTTTGGCTTTACTCTGATAAATGTTTCATCTGTGTTCGTTATACTTTGTAACGGTTTAATATGTATCAACTTTTGCATTCAATAAAATATTTTTGAATGTGTTGTTATTATGTTGAATACATATTGATAAAGTCTCAAGGGATTGTATAAACCTTGAGTGAAGGCTAGGGGTATCCGGGCATCAGGTTATTAGCCTTGTGCATATGTCTTGTGATACATAAAGAAAGGTTAACCGTAAGGACAAGATATATGTGGGTTCATTGGAACCATAAATCATTCTTTCGTGGCACAAGTTTTTTTTTTTTTTGTGTCGCCTAAGGTAAGAGAATGATGACTGACAAATGGGATCTTTCTATGAGAGGTGTTATTCATTTACCACACTACCATATTAAATCCATATCAATAAAGTTAAGAGCACTCGTGACCATGGAAGGCTCTATGCGTATACATGCAGTTACCGCAATGATTCGGTGTTTAAGACTTTATGGGATAGGATTGACTATTAAGAATTATCTCTGGACCAATGTGCGCACATAAGGTACGATTTCAATTAATATAGTCTAAGTGGGAGAATGTAAGAGTTTTCCTAATGTGGACTACATTAATTGATATTATAATTTACTGTTTTTAAGGCTACCGTAAAACAGGGTTGGTCTAAGATGAAATAGAAGGTTTCTTAATTAGTCTAATATGGGCTGGCTAGTGTGGGCCGAGTTGAGCCTGGCCCGTAATGAGAGGGACTGGCTGGAAATTCTATAAATAGTGCTCAAGTCTCTCCTCTAACCCTAATTCTCACATGTATCCTCACCTAAGGGGCGTTTATCTAACGCTAAACGTGAGGGGGCCGCCTCATTGAGCTAGTGATACGGAGGGCAATAGAGGAGAATGACTTGATGCGTGGATCCCCTTGATATGTGGGTATCCCTTTTCTGCTTCCGCTTTATGTTCGATGGATCCCAAAACATGTGCGTTAATCTTTCTACTCAATTATGCATGTTCTTGTTCTGGTTATGGAGATCTTGGGGTTGCGCAATTTGCGTCCAACACTGAGTACTTATATGTGTCTTATGAATCATGTTTTTAAACCTTTCATTGGCTAGTTTACTGCCGTGTATATCGTGATCTATAGCGTAGCAAGGCGCAGGTGGAGCCTCTGGAACATCTGCAACAAATTCTTCAAGTGCTACGAGAACAACGCTTGTATACCAACCTGAAGAAGTGCCACTTTTGCACAAGTAGCCTGGTTAGGCTATATTGTCTCCAAGGATGGTGTTAGAGTAAATCTTAGAAAGATGGAGGCAATAGAAAGTTGGCCAATTCCTAGCTCGCCGAATGAGATGAAAGGTCAAGAATGTTTTTGCCCTTTTTTATTTTTCAAATATCGTCCGAATGCTATGTTACACATATGTAAAGGCCAATTACTCTGTTTGGACGTAGCATCTGAACTTTGAGCACATAGACCAAGCAACTAAACAGACCAAAAAAAAAAAAAAAAAAAAAGACAAGGAGATACAAAAGAAAAAATAATAATAATAATAATAGTACAAGGGCCAACATTGCCATGAAGTCTCATCTTCCACTTTCAATTTCGAACGACAATTGGTTACTTATGCTATCATCATTTCCTGATGCATTGCTTTTGACGATGCCGTCACATTCGCTTGATATCTCACCAAGCAAATGCTCAGCTTCTTCACGGTCACAGCTCTGATTCACCCATGGATGCCTGTCCGTCACCCTCATCAGTCCGTCCAATTTCATTGCCATTTCCTTCATGGTCGGCCGATCTTCCCCTTTCACCCTCAGGCATTGGTTTGCCAGCATTGCAACTTCCTTAATCTCTTCAGGGTTCCCCTCGTTCAGCACCCTCGGGTGGATGATTTCAAACAGCCTCTCGCCCTTTATTGCAGAAGCAAAATACAAGGACAAGTTCCTCTCATTCTCGGCCCGTTCGAAGGACAAGGCCCTCAGTCCAGTCAGCAACTCAGCCAACACGACCCCGAAGCTATAGACATCGCTCTTCTCAGTCAACTGGCTCGAGTGGAAGTACTCGGGGTCCAAGTACCCGAGTGTGCCTTGAACCAGCGTGGTCAGCTGCGTCCGGTCAAGGGGGACTAGCCTAGAGGCTCCGAAATCGGCGACCTTTGCAGTGTAGTTTTCGTCCAACAATATGTTTGTGCTCTTTATGTCTCTGTGCAAAATCTGAGCAGATGCATCATAGTGCAAGTACGAGAGCGCACTAGCAGTCTCCCCGCAATGCGCAGACGAGCCCTCCAGGATAATGTGGACTCGTGGCCACACTTGTGTATGTGGTCAGCAAGGGTGCCATTGTTCACGAACTCGTAGACTAATAAGGGGACCTCCGTCTCGAAGCAACAACCGATTAGCTTAACCACATTGCGGTGATTAATTTGGGAGAGAATGATCAGCTCGTTGATGAATTCTTCAACCTGATTTCGTTCCAAAATCTTGGCCTTCTTGATGGCGACAACCGTATTGTCTGGTAAGATCCCTCGATATACTGTTCCTTGGCCTCCCTGGCCTAGGATTCGGCTTTCATGGTAGTGGTCCGTGGCCTTCTTGAGCTCTTCGTCGGTGAATATTCTCGCCGATTCAACGGAGCCTTCGTGCTCAGAAAGAAGTCTCTGCAACATGAGGCGGCCCCCATTTTCTTGGAAGAACTTCTCTCTCTGTCTGCTGATTTTTCTCTCTCTAAGCCCCCAGTATAACCAGGAAACACCCAACAGAATCAGCAGGAAGCTTATGCTCACACCTAGGAAAAGACATAACAGTCGGTGAACAAACAAATCAGTTGTCCATCACACTACGCATGGTTCTCACAACCAAGAAAAGGGAAAAAAAGACGTAATCGAAATATGCTTAACTCTTTCTTTTTCATTACTCAAACAATCTTGTGTTAGTTTAATTCTCTGTCCTATTTTCTTTTTTTCCTCCATCAACTTGAAGCATTTTCATCAAGACAAACCTTGATAATAGCGAATTAAACCTAAATATATAATTATGCTGAGAGTATCTTATGATAATCGAAATGATTTAATGCATAAATGGGATCAAAGGTGTTTAATTCTTTTTCAGCAAGAAAAGAATGAGTGGTTGATTTTATTAGTAACAAATTGAATAACTTGAGATGTATATATAAATATATCTACATATATATATATATACCGATGTAATTCACGGACACAACTAATTTAGAGAAAGATTTACATCCGATAAATCTTGATAACTAACAGTAGAAGATGGAACAATGACACAAGAACAACAGTTAAGAAATGTGAATAATTTATAAGATAAAAGAAGTTTTATGATGAGAAAAGATTGAGCAAAGTGTTATACTTACTAACCTAGCACCACGTCGATTGAGCGAAACCTCTTTCCATGGATGTTAGCAGTACAACCCTTGCCATCTTTTCTTCCATCTCCTTGGGATCCCACTGGACATGAACAATTATACGTTCCCGGCAAGTTCGTACATATTCCAATGCAGGGTTTTGAAATCACACATTCATCGATATCTGTGGGAACATATTCCAAATAGAAGAAGAATATCCAACACCATTTCAATTGGAAGGAGGTTGAAAAAGTAAATATAATTTCTTGATTGGGCAACGTTTTCAATTTTGAGAGGATATATCAAGTCAATTTGCTTTTCCTGAGATCGCGATACCTCACCACACTTTTTAAGTGATGGGTTGTTATCGCAAGAGCCTAAGCTTAACCAAACACTTGATCTTTGTTTAGAATAGAAGATTTAAGAATTCTCCAACAAAATTGTGCCATTACCAACTAGAACAACACATCACATAGAAAAGAATTCAAAAATAATTGTCTATAAATACAGAAAAATGCTGGATGTATTAACATTGGGAAAAGTACCAAAAAGTACCAAAAAAGTCATAAATCAATTGCATTGATACTAATTTAGTTATAAGCTTTTCAATCGAATCAATTCAGTCCTAAACATTTTCCTATTGATACCAATTCAAACCATCCAGCCAATTTAGATCGGAAATTGCTGACGTGGATGCTGGCTGTCCTATGTGGCATAACTGACACTAACGTGAATATTTTTAATTTTTTTTTAAGTCTCCTCCTTTGCCCTGTGACCGGTACTGGCCATGGCCAACGACCGGCCACAGCGGAGGGCTAGCGAGGGCATCGCGGCCGGTGACGGTCGCCCTTGCTGGCCACAGGCAAGGATCGCTCTTGCTACCCTCACCAGATTTGTCAAGGGCACAACCCTCACTGCCCTTCTTGCCATAGCCGGCGACCGGCCACAATGGAGGGCTGGTGAGGGCGACGCAACCGGCAACCCTCGCCGGCCACAGGCAAGGATTGCTCTCGCCGCCCTCACCAGATCTATCGAGGGCACAACCCTCACTGCCCTTCTTGCCATAACCATGATAATCCTTTGGGCATGAACATATATAATTCCCCTCAATATTATTGCAATTTCCCTCACATGGGTTCTTCTCTAGATCCGCACATTCATTAATATCTAGACAAATTAAGCGCACATCAATTGTATTTAATCTTCTGAAAAATCATATCAATAAAATAGACAAGTCAATGTTGATGTTATCAACTTACCTTGACAACCATCCGCAAGGTAAGGATTACCTCGGTAACCTTCTTTACAAGTGCACTTATACCCAGATCCATTTATGGCATCGGTGCAATTGCTGTTGGTCTTGCACATGTAGCTCATGCTGTTCTTTTGGGCCTCCTCGCATGTTTGATCCCCTATTGCCCAGTCGAGAACTAGAATGTGCTGTTCGAATTTATTCTTCGAAAGATCGCCAACTGAGAAGTTATAGGAGCCAATTTCGGCGACGAAGGCATAGCTGCAAGGATTAAAATCCAGGACGTTGACATGATTGGAAAAGCTCTCAATGGAGAAGTTATAGTTGAAGGAGTTCCTAGGGATGCTTGTCTCACAGCAACCGATGCCAGAACATGACCCGTCGCTCGCGTCCATAGTGCTGTTACACGAAGACATACAACCGAAAAAGAGCTTTTTACGGCTATCAAAGAAGAAGGCCGACGTGTCGCAACCGACAGCGGTGAACTTGTTCTTGGTGCTGGACATGGGGAATTTAGGTTGTATGAGCCACGGATAAAAGCTCAAAGACGCATCATGCCCGTTAGAGTTATAGCAGTCTTGACCAGCCCAAACTAATATTCGCATCTCGTGGTCCTCTATGGAAATGTGGCGTATTTGCAAGGTACTATTTTTCTTATGCATGTAAGGTGTAGGAGGGTCGGAAGAGTAGTCACAATGGACGATAAAGGATGATAAATTGAAGTGGCAGTCAGAGCTGCTATCGCTCAATCCAAAGGGATACGGAATCGAGAGATTTCCGCAGGAACTTCGGCATCCAGGCTTCGTGATTGAATAATCAGCTTCTGCTGCGTGACTGTGGTATGGACCCAATATGATGATCCCCAGCACCAAAACTTTTAAAAGAGACTCATGGATGACCATGGTTCTTCCTTCGACTCTCTCCATATTTTTTTTGTCTCGATGAATTGATCCGATGGGTTCAGGGGTATATAAGGAGAAGTAAGATGGATTTTTTCTTGTTCGTTTTTCTTTTGGGTCAAGTAACTGTAGTTATCGGCTTAGTTCAAGCTGCGGAGTTAACGTCAGCTGGTCCTAGACACTTGCATGAGAAATTTCAATGATAATTCCACGTGTGACGAAGCCTGGTGCAGTGCGGTGCACGGTTACATTTTCCAATTGCGTGATTTTTCTTGAATCTTTTGTTGCTACTCATCGAGAAGAACAAGTCATTGGGATCCAGAGAAGTACTCTTGTCCAAAAAGAGCTGCTCTGACTTTTCGAATATTCTCTGAAAGGATTCTTTGGATTCTAGAGTTTAAGGCAGTGCCTCTCCCTCCGTGGGAAAACAAAAGTCTAGTCTTCTCCTTTCCGAATTGATTTTTCATGGTTGGAATACTGGGGCAAAACTTCAAAGTTTTTTTTTTTTTTTTAATGAAGAAAGAGACTCTTTGGTAAACTATAAAATACAACAATTCCAAAACATATTATTGCACCGTAACTTTCAATCATTAGACGATAGTCTCTTTATTTTTTTAACGAATTTCATATGTTGAATGACAAGAACTAATGATAACCTTAGAAATTTCTCTTCACAATATCCTTAAATTTCTTTATAGACCTTTTGAAAATTTCTAAATGTCTTTGTTGTGGGATAAGGCATTGGTAATTGTTGTGTCTTAACTCATTGATTTATTAACCGGGGCTCCCACTCTCCCCACCACAAGCATCTGCAAGCTTTTTATTTAGTGCACGTGGGTTCTGATTTCTTAAAATAGAACAAAACTTCACTTATTATCTTTTCTAATAAAGTTAAAGTAATTGTCAAATTTTGAGAATATTACGAAAAAAAATACATATCATCCTCTATTAAATTGATATATTCAAATTTTCTAAGAATTTCGCATCTAATAAAAATTGACAAAACTTTAAAAAAAAACTCAAAAAGAAAATACTTAAAATTATGGACAAAAGCCATCACAAAAACCCCAGATTATGTCTACTGTGACACATTTATTATAATTTTTTTGACATCAAAAACCACAAATTTGTACATATGTAACACATTTACCCTCCATCAAGATTTTGTCAGTAAGCACCATAAAAAATCTGTGTACATGAACAACAAAGGCAAAAGGTGTTGACATGGTGCCCACGAGGCTTGGGTAAAATAAAAAATGACATTGTTTTAGTTGGAAAATTATTTAATGGAACCTTGACAAAGAGTAAATATCTGATGCAGGTACAAGTTTGGGTTGTTTATGTTACAAGAAAAGTTTAGGGTAAATATGTCATAGTAAACATAGATTGGTTTTTTTTAATATCACAAATAAAATTAAAGTAAATGTGTTACATTGGGCATAAATTAGGATTTTTTGAGCTTTTTCACTAAAATCATTCAAAACATTGCGCAGAATTTTACTTACATCTCCTAAGAGACTTTGATTTACATGTGTCATTTTCTTCTAGAGTTAAAGGCGCCAAATTCCTTTAAATGGCTTACTTTGCTTGCTAGAAGTAGCTTCATACTCAATGAATTGGCCAGCTCTCAACTATTGGCTGAACTAGTAAGATGTTGGTGCGAATGGGTCTAAGACCATGCCTATTATATAATTTTAAATATTGATGTTGACTTGAATTTTCAAAAAATATTTTAACATAACATCATAATCAAGTTCTCCTTAATAAATGGGGACTATGTCAAAGCCTCTCCTTTAGTGGAAAGAAAAGGTATGCTCTCCTCGTTAATTTCCCTTCAACTCTTCTTCGTAGATTTTAGCAATTTTACTAATTGGCGTAGGTTATCAGGCGCGATGCATGGCTTTCAAAGTTTGTTGATTTATAACCTTGTTTAGTTGAATATATGTTGCATTGCTATATATACAAAGAAATTACCAATATGCAAGACGTCTATTTAAGCAATAACGTACGTTCTTCATTCAAATTATCTAATGGGAAATTGAATAGCAGTATTGTGTTGCCGATTGGAGAGCTTGCCTTGTACTCTTAACAATTATACCACACATAAATAGATAATGTTTCCATTCCATAGATTAGTTCTAGAATATATAGAATTAATGAGTGTAATATCTTTTAACACACTGTCATAAAGGTTTTGTGGCAGAACATCAATTAGATATAACAAATGTGACCGTCCATCAACAAATTAACCTGGCCCGAACTGATCGACCTAACCTAGCAAGAAACTGTTGATTTAGGTCGGTTCGGGTTTCAATTTGGAATCTCAAAAGAACAAAAAACTAACCAACCTATATATAGCATAAGAACGAAATTTGCAGTGTCCAAATCTACACAATAGAAAACATAATCCTCAAACCAAATTACATTTTCCAGTTTAGAGTAAAACCACAGATATGGTCGAGATTTGATCATTGCTAAGTAAAAGGACTTTGGGAGTTTGAAATTGATTTTTATAAATTTTTAGGGTCGACCGAAAGTTTCAGGTAAACGCCAAGTCAATGGGGTCAGTTTCCTTGGCAATTTCTTATGTAGCACAATAGGTCGCATCAGAATTTGTAATGGCCCGCCAACTCTGACTATGTCATTGATAGATGTGCTTTCATTACATTGCCAAGACTTAAGAAGTCAAGCAAATCAGCGGTAAGCATATGCAGTGGGGGAGATATCACAACCCCAAAACAGGAGAATGACAAAGAAGAAAAATCAAAAAGAGCAGAGTGGTTTGAGCTAGGGATTGTACGCATGAAATGTGTTTCAAGGTGGATGGATTTTATACTCTGAAAATTTGTATTTTCCTATTTCTAGACTGTATATATGTATTCTAAAAAGGAATAATGGGTAGCTTCAAAATAATTAATCAACTAGCTTTAAAGAGGTAAAATATAATTTTTTATTTGTTGTGTTACAAAATTAAGATTTCGAAATAAGATTCCATTATATACTTTTAAATTAAGAAAAGACATGTTGCGTGCAGATATTTTTTTCCTTTTTCTTGGCTAGAATTTCCAACTAGTATGGATTGTGGAGGGAAAATTGTCCAAATATCCTAAACCTATTGCATTTTTGTCAAGTTAGTCCTAGACTTTTCAATTTTGTTAATTTAGTCTTAAACTTTTTCATCTTTTGCCAATTTAGTCATAAACATTTTTACTTCTTACCAATTGAGTCAATCTAGCCAATTTCGACTGGAAATTACTAACATGGATGGCCGATGCTAACATGGCACTTTTTAAATAATATTTTTTATGGTTTTTTTTTTTGGTTTCAGATCTAGATGGCAAGGGTTGCTAGCCAACCCTTGCCAGCCATAGGTGAGGGCCAGCCTACCTATGTCGGCTTTAGGCGGGGGCATTGTGCCCCTCGCCAGCTTTGGGAGAGGCTCGCAACACCCTCACCTAGAAATGACAAAGCCCATGACACCCTCACCAGATTTGGCCATGTGAGGGCTTGGCGACCCTCGCTAGCCCCAAGCGAGGGCGGCAACCTCACTTGAGGCCTTCCCCTGGCTTGATCTAGCAAGGGCTCGCTCGCCTTTGCCTTTGCCGGTGAAGGCGTCGCAACCATCGCCCAAAGCTCGTGAGGGGCACAGTGCCCTTGCCCAAAGCTGGTGAGGGTTGACCGACCCTCACCTGTGGCGGGCAAGGGTCACCTGCCCTTGCCTATGAACCCAAAAAAAAAAAAAAAAAAAAAAAGTAAAAAAAAAATGAAATTACCATAAAAAATTTCAAAATATTAGTAAAATATACTTAAAAAGAGCCATGTCAACGCCAACCATCTATGTTAACAATTTCTAGCCAAAATTGGCAGAATAAATTGAATTAATTATAAGTAAAAAGATTTAGGACTGAATTGAGAAAAGCGCAATAAGTTTGGGACTTTTTAGACAAGTTTTCGATTGTGGTTGATACGCATTTGTGGAGAATTATCATCGTCAAGAACTTTATTTTTTCTTTTCCTTTTTCTGGTCAAGTGACTGTAGTTATTAGCTTATTTAAAGCTGCGGAGTTAACATCAGCAGGTCCTGGAGACTTGCATGGGACGAAGCCTTTGTACGGTGCGGTGCGCGTTTAAATTTTCCAAATGTACAATTTATTTGACATATATTTCTTCAATCTTTTGTCGCTGCTCAGCCAGAAAAACAGGCCATTTTCGGACAGAGACTGGTGCATGGTTGTCAAAGAAGAGCTGCTCTTACTTTACAAATAATCCGTGGGAAACAAAAAGTCTTGGTCTTCTCCTTTCCCAATCGATTTTTAATACTTTGGTACATTGGGGCTGTTACTTCTGCGCATGGCAAATTTTTCTTTTGGGGCGTTGATTAATGCAAAAATTGAAAGTTGATAGCGAAAGGAGAAGACCTAACCTCTCTCTTTCACGAAGAAAGAGACTTCTTGTTTAACTCTATATCTGAACAATTCTAGAACTTACTATTGCACCTTAACTCTCAGTCGTCGGTCAGCAATTATCGATGAAAAAGGCACACTAGTTCACAAATTTCATCAGTTAACTTAAAATAAGGTATAATTATCTTTAGCAATGTCTCTACAAATCCTTAGATTTCTTTGGAGAGACTAATTGGAAATCCCAACCGCCAACATAATTGGACGATGCATTGATAAATGATGTGCATCCCAACTCAATAATTTATGGCTTTGACGCTCTCTATCATAAGCATCTACAAACTTTTCAAATGGGCTCTTTGCCAACTAATAATACGAGTCCCCTTGTCAAATTTCCAATAGAAATCTGGCCGAAAAGGAAATGAATCAACCCTGACAAATTGACACAACATGCCTACACGGGCAGGTCGAATCCTATCGATAATCTAAATCTATTAGTAAGAAAATGGACATTATCTGGAGTGTTTCCTTGGGCAATAATAAAATTGTATCAGCTGGTAACAAAGCCTAAATCTGACTGCTCGTTATTGTCTTGAACTGAATGTCATTGCACCCGTAGCCTGTGCACATGACCACCGTAATGTCAAAACAGCTGATTTGAGAAGGCAAGTGCAACTTCAACAAGAATTGGAGCAATCTCGATTGTTAAGGCCTGACAATCCCCACCATGACCAAGAAGAGGAGCTTAACACCTTCCACGATGTTCGGTTTTTACGCAGCTTGTGAAGTGGCTCCTTTGCATCACTGGCGTTAAAATCGTGATTCTAATTATTTCAATTTTAAAGTAGACATTTCAAACTTCCAAGGCACTATGCATCGGAAAACTTCGTTGATTGGCTCGACATTTGGGATCACTATCATTCAATGAGGTATGATTGATGCAGCATTTGGGATCACTATCATTCAATCCAAAAGGGGTATGGAATTTTAAGGTTTCCGCAGAAACTTCAGCATCCAGGCTTGGTCACTGAATCATCAGCTTCTGCTATGTGATTGTGGTGTGGACCTAATATGATGATCCCAAGCACCACAACTTTCAAAAGAATGCTCATGGATGACCATGGCTCTTCCTTCAACTCTCTTCATATATTTTTGTTTTTTCAGCGAATTAATTTGATGGATTCGCCGGTATTTAAGGAGAAGCAAGATAGGGCTTTTCCTTTTTCGCTATTTTCGGAGGAATTGTAGTTATTGCCCAAGTTCAAGTTGTGTAGTTAACATCAAGTGGTCATAGCCACTTGCATGAGACGATTCAACGACAATTCCTCGTGTGACTAAGTCTTGAGCAATGCAGTGTACGTCTCTCTACGAAAGTTCATAACATAAATCCGACATACTTTTCCTGGATCTTTGCTACCCATTGAGAAGACAAGCTATACTCTGAGCCGGAGACTGGGTAACTCTTGTCACAAAATGAGCTGTTCTTCCTTTTCAAATTATCTCCAAAAGATTAATCTAGGATTCTAGAGTCTGAGATAATGTCTCTCCCTCTGTGGGAATAAGAAAACGTCAGGTCTTCTCTTTCCCTATCGATTTTTGATACAATGTATATTGGGGAAGTTGCTTCTGTGCATGGCAATTTTTTCTTTTGGAGCATTCGTATAAATGCAAAAACTAAAAGTTGATAGGGAAAGGAGAAGACCATACGCTTTCCATGTTTGAGCATTTCCAAAACATAATATTGGACCGTAATGGCTGGTCGTTGCACGGCAATTACTGATGAAAAAGAGCCAATTTGTTGACAAATTTCATCAGTTAATAACCTTTGACATTTCTCCTTATAATATTCTTAGATTTCTTTTCATCGACCGTTTGAAAATGTGAACTGTTGACTAAATTTGCTGGAGTACTCTTGTCACAAAATGAGTTGTTCTTATTTTTCAAATAATTTTTGAAAGATTATTCTATGATTCTAGAGTTTAAGAAAAGGGAAAATTACCAAAAAAGTCATAAACCTATTACAATTGTGCAAATTCAGTCATAAACTTATTTTTTTGACCAATTGAGTCATAAACCTTTTACAATTGTTTCCGATCAGTCTATCGGGCTAAAATTGGCCAGCCGATGCGACGTGGCAACCGGCCGACGCCGACAAGCTTTTTTTAATAATATTTTATTTTTTGAAATTTTTTTTTTTAATTTTTTATCTTTTTTTTTTCCTTTTTTATCTTTTTTTTTTTTCCTCCTCCTCCCTCCTCCCTCCTTTGGCTCGCCCCCGTTGAATCGCCTCAGTCCGACGACCGGCCAGCCTAGTGGGTCGCTGGAGCCAAAGGAGGGAGAAGGGAGAAAGAGGGGGAGGGAAAAAAAAAAAAAAGAGGAAAAAGGGAAAAAAAAAAGAAAAAAAATTAATAAATATTTGAAAAAATAAAATATTATTGAAAAAAAGCTCGCCGGCGCCGGCCGACTGCCACGTCGCATCGCATGGCCAATTTTAGCCGAATGGACTAATCGAGAATAATTGTAAAAGGTTTATGACTTAATTGATCAAAAAATAAATTTGACTGAATTGACACAATTATAATAGATTTATGACTTTTTTGATAATTTTTCCTTTAAGAAAATGACTCCCTCCGTGGGAATAAGAAAAAGTCTGGTCTTCTCCTTTCCCTATCGATTTTTTATACAATCGCGGTGTCTAGATCTGCAAAATAGAAAACATAATCCTCAAACCAAATTACATCTCCCAGTTCAAGATAAAGCCACAAGTATGGTCCGAGATATGATCGTTGTTAAGTAAAAAGGACTTTGGGAGTCTGAAATTTATTTTCAGAAATTTAGTGAGGGTCATCTGTAAAGTTTTAGGTGAATGCTAAGTCAACTTGGTCGGTCTCCTCAACAGTTTCTTATGTACGACAATGTCTCATCAGGATTTGTTATTACCCGCCAACCTTGACTGCATCATTGATAGAGAACATCAATGATGCAGGCTACTTTCATTACAGTGCCAAGACTTAAGAAGTCAAGCAAAAACAGTAGTGAGCGTATGCAGAGGGGGAAAGATCACAACCCCAAATCAGGAGAACGAGAAAGAAGAAAAATCAACAAGAGCAGACTGGTTTGAGTTGGTGATTGTACGCATGCAATGTGTTTCTGGGTGGATGGGTTTTATACTTTGAACAATTGTATTTTCCTGTTTTTAGACTGTATATACGCATTCTGAAAAAAAAAAAATAATGGGTAGCTTCAAAATAAATAATCAACTAGCTTCAAAGAGGTAAAATATCAATTTTTTACAAAATTCATTTGATGGAAACATGGTTATTAATATTTAAAAACTTTAGTATATATTGCCATATCCCTCAACCACACGAGGATCGGTCAGTGTTGCTCTTGATTTTGACTCTCTAAAGAAAATCAACTTTTTACTTGTTTTTTTAAACTTAAAACAAAGATATATTCAGTTCTATTCCTTGTCCAAAGCATCAGATGCAATTAACGATTACCTAGACATAAAAAGCGAAGCAACGACTTGCATAGCCGACTCATATCTCTATGTTCCGTATGCCATGCAACACGACGTTGACCTTGACATGAGAAGCCAACCAGCGACTTGCGAGGCCAACTGATGTCTCCCCAATCTGAAGGCCTGCGAGCTTTAATGATTTGGCCGATCCCGAATTTGAGGTTCGCTTTTATTAGGCCCGCAATTCACGCTGTGATGTTACAATCGATTGTAAGAATTTTCAAGCTGATTTGAAACTTGAAAAGAGACCTGCACTAAGGATTCAATTTGGTCGTGTGTAACGGGGCTAACTTAACTCGAAATGAAACAATGACAAAAGGAAAAGTAGGATTCTTGATAAAGAAGATGGTTTGATTGATTTTGGTTTCTCAACTTTCTTGGTAGATATAGCAAAAGAGTTAAAGTTTTCTTCCCCGAATATAATATGGCAAAAACGGTACTGTTAAAGTTTTCTTTGTCGAATATAATATGGCAAAAATGGTAGCGTCATCGTAGAACTTTACCCTACAACTCTTACCGGAGAATTAAAATAGGAATCTATCGACAGAGGGACTTTATAAAAGTTGTCTCTATGTCTGTCAAATTCCAAGCAGTCTCGTTTAAAATTCCATGGAAAGGGCGTCAATTTTAGTGTGCCTCTCGAAGGCAGACTCTATAGCATGCCCTTTTAATAAAGACGCTTTTATGAGAATTTCACCACGATGTTGACTGAGGTAAAAACATGAATTTGCATGATGAACCTATGTTTTTTATTTTATTTTAATTATTCTGTGATCTTAAATTGTAATTTCAAGCTTCCATTTAACCTGATCCCTCACAAACTTATGTTATTTTTTAGTATTAGTTCATGTGGTCTATGAAATTCTAAAAATATACAAGAAATTTATCCATGTGAAGTGTCCTACCTTAGGCTATAATATGATTTGCTAACATTTTTTGTGGGAAATTTGAATAGAGAATAGGGTTAGTTTCGCCATTATGACATGATATACAACTCACCACTCCTTAACTCATCCACAGTCAAGATAATTTTAATTCATTTCTAGCCTTGCTGTCGTTGATAAAGAAGACTTCTTCGTCTGCTAGGAGGGATGATCTAAACGTTGGGCTGACAAAAAGAGAAAACAGCGAAAAATAGGATTGATATGGAGTTATTGGGTAAAATTGGCACTATCAAATAAAATTTAATGGAAAAAGGCCTTTGCTTTTGGGTATAATTCTACTACGAGTCGAACGGTTAGAGAAAACTAATTGAAATGCATTTGTCTATTTTGATGATCATTTCTGTTAAATTATATCTCGAGTTTAAGTAATTACAAAATGCGATTTGCTTGGACAAATAGAAGTTCGTGGGACTCCATGAAGATTTACCTAAAAGATTGTAGGTCTTCTTTTCTTTTTTGTCGGACGGCCGAAACCCTACGAAACAGAAAAGGAAAGCTGCGTGAAGTTCCTACACGTGAAGAGGAAGGTGGTGGAGCCCAAGGTCAAAAGTTTGACCTTGGGCACACAGGCACCCACAATATTCCGGATGGGGTTTTCTTTTGGCTGATGGTTAAAACAGGAAGCCTCTGCACGTACGCGTGAATCACAGCGCTGGTGGGCCCAGGTCAACTATTTGACCTTTGGGCACACGATTTCCTCCATTGGTGTGCGTGAAGTGGTTTAAAGAAAGAAGCCGTACGTAGAGCGAAAAACTGCACGTCCGCCGAAGCCTACGTAGAGCTGGACGTTCACGCCGCTTGGGAAAGAGCCGCATGTTTTCCTTGAAGCCGCGCGAATCTTAAACGTATGATAATTTTGTACCGTGAATTTATGTCCATATGAATTATTTATTTATAAACACTTTGGGTTTGAAGTTAAATTTAGATGTGGAAAACACTTGAGCGTGTGAGTGATTGTAAACTCTGATTCTCCAATTATAGTGGATTATTTGCTACTGACTCTCCCCGTGGACGTAGGTATCGATATTCGGATCGAATCACGTAAATTTCTAATGTTCTTATTATTTCTCGTTTATTCTCTGGTGATTTCGTGTTAATGTAAATTGCAAGATCCTGTCGTTTTCGCGTATTATATTCCAACAATTTCAACTGTCAATAGAATCCCTTACCTAAGAACTCCTTTTTGGGCTAGAAAAAAAATGATATTTTGACATGTACGACACTTCTACTTTTAACTTTTCCTGCTGTTATTTTGTTAAAATCAGGAATCCAGTATGGTAACATATATAATCCTACAATTGGATATGTGGTGTTTGTCTCATTTCTTGCACATTTCATAATAATTACCTGATAAAGTCAATTTAGTAAGTGACCATCAAATTCAAGGATACCATGTGGCTACTGACAACATTCACTCTATAAAGTGACCATCGAATTTCACCTAGATTGGTTCTTTCTTTTCACTTCAGATAAAATCACTCTACATTATAGTTAATGCTTCAATCCTATTATATATATATATAGATTAAATTTGATTTGACGTATGACAAATTCATCTTTTGGAATACAACAAAGTTTCATGCTATATGCTATGTTCGATTTCTCAAAATAATATATAACTTTAATTCAAGAAAAGCAAGAAATAACGTGGATAACAACAAAGTTTCATGCTTATGCTATCATCATTTCCTGATGCATTGCTTTTGAGGGTGCCATCACATTTGCTTGATCTCTCACCAAGCAAATGCCCAGCTTCTTCAAGGTCACAACTCTGTTCACCCATGGATGCCTGTCCATCACCCTCGTCAGTCCCTCCAATTCCATTGCCACTTCCTTGATGGTGTGCCAAAATTCGCCTTTCACCCTCAAGCATCGGTTCGCTAGCACTGTGACTTCCTTAATCTCTTCAGGGTTTCCCTCTGATATTCACATCCGATCTCCTCTCTCGAGGTGTGTCGCCCATGTGAGTATGGGTCGTGACACTCCACTATCACTCGGGGTACTAGTTTGAGAGAACTCGCGATTTTGTAAAGGAAACTCACAAGAGGTTCGTCCGGAGAATGAGGTGATGACATCCCTATGGTGGAGAACCATGAGGGAACTTTCCTGATCAAGCACCCTAAACCCGACCTTTTCTTTTTCCTTTCCTCACAAGAGGGATCGATGGGTAGCGAGATTAGGTTGCGACAGGGTAAATGTGTTACATTGATCCAAATTTAGGGTTTTTGTTGTCATAATTTTTTTTTATAGTAAATATGCCACAATGGGCATAATATGGGGTTTTTTTTATGGCTTTCATCCATAATTTTAAATATTTGCTTCTTCTTCTTCTTCTTCTTTAGTTTTCCCAATTTTTATTAGACGTGAAATTCTTAGAGAAATTCGAAATATATCAATTTAATACAGGATTTTATGTATTTTTTCATAATATTTTCAAAATTTGACAATTACTTTAACTTTATTAGAAAAGATAATAAGTGAAAGTTTTGTGCTATTTAAAGAAATCGAAACCCAAGTACACTAAATAAAAAGCTTGCAGATGCTTGTGGTGGTGAGAGTGGGCATCCCAATTAATAAGTTAATGAGTTAACACACCACAATTACCAATGCGTCATCTGATAACAAAGGCAATTTGAGATTTTCCAAGGGTCTATAAAGAAATTTGAGGATATTGTGGAAATAAATTTCTAAGGTTATCATTAATTCTTGTCATTCAATTGATTAAATTCGTTAAAAAAACAAAGAGATTGTCGATTAATGATTGAGATTATGGTTTAATATTATATTTTTGGAGTTGTTGTATTTTAGAGTTTGCTAAGGAGTCTCTTTCCTTATAAACGAAGGGTCAGGTCTTCTCCTTTCCCTATCAACTTTTAAGTTTTGTCCCAATATCCCAACTACCAAAAATCAATTGGGAAAGGAGAAAACTAGACTTTTGTTCTCCCACAAGGGAGTGACACCGCCCTTAAAACTCTAAAATTCTAAAAATACTTTAAGAGAATATTTGAAAAGTAAGAACAACTCTCTTTTGACAAGAGCACTTCAGTATCTAGCTCGTATTGGCTTGTTCTTCTCGATGAGTAGCGCCAAAAGATTCAAAAAATAAATATGTCAAATAAATCACGCATTTGGAAGATGTAACCATGCACCGCCACAACACAAGACTTTGTCACACGCGGATTGTTATTGTGAATCGTCTCGTGCATCATTGAGACTCTTCATCAATGATGCAGTCAATGTTGGCGGGATTAGTCAATGCTGGCGTGCAATGACAAATCCTGATGAGACATTGTCTCACTCAAGAGATTGTCGGGGAAACCGACCCATTGACTTGGCATTTACCTGAAACTTTACAGTCGACTTCTAGAATTTCCTGAAAATCAATTTTAGGGCGCGTTTGGTAACGATTCTGTTCCCGATAGTAGATTTTGATCAAAAATGATTTTTTTTATTCTGTTCCTGGGAACAGATTCTAAGCATTTTAAGCCGTTTGGTAACCGTCCAAAATTTCTGATTCTGGAATAAAATTGTGTTTGGTACTGTGCTAATTGATTCTGTTCCAAATTAATTTCTCTTAATTTTTAAATAATTTTTATACTTTTTTTTTCCTTTTTTTATTTTTTCTCCTACTCTTCTTCTTCTTCGGGCCGTCACCGGATCGACAACCGGCTAGATGAGGGCTGGCGACCTCACCAGAGCGTCACCGGCTCTCGGCGAGGCCGACCCTCACCGGCAGCTAGGTAAGGCCTGCGTGGCCACCAGCGGGGCTGGGCGAGGCCCTCCTGACCACTAGTGGGGCTGGGCGTCGTGAGCCTCGCCTGTGGCTGGGCTTGCCTCCAGCGAGCTCACCGAACCTCGCCCTAGCCTGGCAAGCCTTCGGCGAGCTCGCCGGACCGGTTGCCGGCGACCCACGGCGACGGCGGCGGCGACCGACAGCGGATGGTGGTGGACGGTGGCGGACAACAACCGCGCGATTGAAGAAGAAGAAAAGAGAAGAAAATAGTTGATTTTGATTCTTTTTTCTGATTCTGGAACAAGAATCACATTTTTCTTTTATTTATTCTTGATTCTACTCCCAATCTGTTCCCGAGAACAAAAATTTTACCAAACGTGATTCTGTTCCCAAACTGATCCCGAAACAAAAAAATCAGAATTTGGCCCTGTTTGGATGGTTACCAAACAAGGCCTTAGACTCCCAAAGTCATTTTACTTAGCAATCATTAGATCTCGGACCATATATGTGGTTTTAGTCTGAACTAGAAGATGTAATTCGGTTTGAATTTGGACACGGTGGATTTAGTTCTTCAACTATATATAGGTTGGTTAGTTTTTGTTCTTTTCAGATTTCAAACCAAAACCTGAACCAACTTGAATCAACGGTTTTTTGCTAGGGTAGGTCGACCGGTTCGAGCCAAGTTAATTTGTCTATGGACAGTCATGTTTGTTATATCTAATTGACGTTATGCCACACTTCCTATATGACATAGTATCAAAAGATATTACATTCATTACTTCTATCTATTCTATAACTAATCTATTGAAAAGAAACATTATCTCCTTATGTGTGTCATAATTGTTAGAGTACAAGGTAAGCTCCCCGATCAAGATCACAATACTACTATTCAATTTTCCATTGGATAGGTTGAATAAAAATGTACATTATTGCTTAAATAGACGTCTTGCATGCGATGAGGTAATTTCTTTGTATATATAGAAATGCAACATATATGCAACTAAACAAAGTTCTAAGTCAGCAACTTTGAAAGCCATGCATCGCGCCTGATTACCCGCGCCAATAAATAAAATTGCTAGAACCTACAAAGAAGAGTTGACAGGGAAATTAACGAGAAGAGCAGACATTTTCTTTCCACTAAAGGAGAGGCCTTGACATAGTCTCCGTTTATTAAGGAGAACCTGATTATGATATTATGTTAAAATATTTTGTGAAAATTGAAGCCAACATCAATATTTAGAATAATATAATAAATATTCTTAGACCCATGCGCACCAAGATCTTACTAGTTTGAGAGCTGGGCAATTCATCGAGTATAAAGCTATTTCCAGCAAGTAAGCCATAATAAGGAATTTGGCGCCTTTAACACTTATAGAAAAAGACACATGTAAATCAAAGTCTCTTGGGAGATGTAAGTAAAATTCTGCACAATGTTTTGAATGATTTTAGCAAAAAAGCTCGAAAAACCCTAATTCATGCTCAATGTAACACATTTACTTTACTTTTATTTGTGATATTAAAAAAATCAAATTATATTTACTATGACATATTTACCCCAAACCTGTATCTGCATGAGATATTTACTCTATGTCAAAATTTTGTTAGATAATTTTCCAACTAAAATAATGTCGTTTTTATTTTACCTAAGCCTCGTGGGCGTCATGTCAACATCGTTTGCCTTTTATCGTTCATGTAGGCAGATTTTTTTATTGTGCTTATTGATGAAACATTGATGGAGAGTAATGTGTTACATAGGTATAAATTTGGGATTTTTTATATAACAAAAGAAAAATTATAGTAAATGTGTCACAGCAAGCATAATTTGAAATTTTTTTGATGGCTTTCGTCCATAATTTTAAATATTTTCTTTTTGAGTTTTTTTTTTAAATTTTGCAATTTTTATTAGACGTGAAATTCTTAGAAAATTCGAAATATATCAATATAATACAAGATGGTATGTATTTTTTCATAATATTCTCAAAATTTGACAGTTACTTTAAGTTTATTAGAAAAGATAATAAGTGAAGTTTTGTTCTATTTTAACAAATCAAAACCCACGTGCGCTAAATAGAAAACTTGCATATGCTTGTGGTGGGGAGAGTGGGAGTCCCAATTAATAAGTCAATGAGTTAAGACACAACAATTACCAATGCGTCGTCCCGCTACAAAGGTAGTTAGGGATTTTCGAAAGATCTATAAAGAAATTTAAGGATATTGTGAAGAGAAATGTCTAAGGTTATCATTAGTTCTCGTTCTTCAACCAATGAAATTCATTGAAAAATAAAGAGACTGTTGTTTAACGATCGAGAGTTACGGTGCAATATTATGTTTTGGTATTGTTGTATTTTAGAGTTTATTAAGGAGTCTCTTTCTTGTTAAAAAATAAAAAGAACTTTTAAGTTTTGCCCGAGTATTCCAACCATCAAAAATCGATTGGGAAAGGAGAAGACCAGACTTTTGTTTTCCCACGGGGGGAGAGACACTGCCTTAAACTCTAGAATCCAGAGAATCTTTTCAGAGACTATTGAAAAGTCATAGCAGCTCTTTTTGGACAAGAGTAATCCAGTCGGCTCCCAATGGCTTGTTCTTCTCGATGAGTAGCCACAAAAGATTCAAGAAAAATATGTTGAATAAATCACGCGTTTGGAAAATGTAACCGTCTCCGCACTCCACAAGACATCGTTACACGCGGAATTATCATTGAAATATCTCATGCAAGTGTCTAGGACCAGCTGATGTTAACTCCGCAGCTTGAACTAAGCCGATAACTACAGTTACTTGACCCAAAAGAAAAACGAAAAGGAAAATCCATCTTACTTCTCCTTATATACCCCTGAACCCATCGGATCAATTCATCGAGGAAAAAAAAAATATGGAGAGAGTCGAAGGAAGAACCATGGTCATCCATGAGTTTCTTTTAAAAGTTTTGGTGCTTGGGATCATCATATTGGGTCCATACCACAGTCACGCAGCAGAAGCTGATTATCCAATCACGAAGCCTGGATGCCAAAGTTCCTGCGGAAACCTCTCGATTCCATATCCCTTTGGATCGAGCGACAGCAGTTCTGATTGCCACTTCAATTTCTCATCCTTTATTGTCTATTGTGACCACACTACCGACCCTCCTACACCTTACATTCGGGACAGAAGCTCTGGCTTGCAAATAAGTGACATTTCTGTCACGGATCACGAGATGCGGATATCACTTTGGGTCGGTCGGGACTGTTATAACTCTTCCGGACGCGATGGGTCTTCGAGTTATTATCCGTGGCTCGCCCTAGCTAAATTCCCCATATCCAGCACCAAGAACAAGTTCACCGTGGTTGGTTGCGACACGTTGGCCTACTTCCAAGACGGCGGTCAGAAATTCACTTTTGGGTGTGTGTCTTTGTGCAGCAACATTACGAACGTGAGTAACGGGTCATGTTCCGGTATTGGATGTTGCGAGACGAGCATCCCTACAGACTCCTTAGACTACCAAATCTTATTTCAGAGCTTTTACAATCATACCTACGTCCTGGATTTCAATCCTTGTAGCTATGCCTTCGTCGCCGAAATTGGATCCTACAACTTCTCAGTTGGCGACTTTGAGCAGCTTAAATCTAGAAAGTCCACCCTAGTTCTCGACTGGGCAATAGGGGACCGCACTTGCGAAGACGCCATGAAGGACCCCGCAAGCCACATGTGCACCCAGAACACCAAATGCACCAACGCGGAAAACGGCTCCGGGTACAAGTGCACCTGTTTAGAAGGTTACCAAGGCAATCCTTACCTAGAGAATGGTTGTCATGGTACGTTTATAACATCAACATTATTTGACTTGTCCTTCATATTATTATGATCCAATGAGATTAGATACATTTGATATGTGTGCGTGTTACTTATGTAGATATTGATGAATGCGCGGATCCAGTGAAGTACCCATGTGAGGGAAAGTGCAATAATACTGAGGGGAATTATACATGTTTATGCCCAAAGGGTTATCATGGTTATGGCAAGAAGGGCAGTGAAAATGGACAAGGATGCATTGCTAATCCATCGTATTTGATGAAGATTTTGGTTGGTAAGTTCTTTGATCTTACTTGGAGTGCCTTCCGCTTGAAACATACTATCCTAGCTGATTTCGAGAATAAATAACTAAATTTCATTGTGATTTATGAGAAAAATTAACTATATACACATCTTCGCCCGATTTTTCTTCCATTATTTCCCTCACTTGGAAAAATTCAAAATGAATCTTTTCTATATCAATTTCACTGAAGTTTCTATGCAAAAGACAAATGAGATTATCTAATGCATTACGTAAATCACACGTTACTAATTACATCACAATTGAGCTTTATTAAAATTCAGATATATATTAATTTCACTCGTGTCAATGTCTGTACTCTAGCACTTTTTATTTTCATTTTTTGACTTGGTGACTTGGGGTTTGGCTATAAGCGAGTACATTTCCCGTCGATTGAGATCATCTTGCGAGTATTAATATCTCTGCTGCACGACTTGTAAACGCATCATCTTCGGTGCTATTAATCCTATATTATAGCGCGGACACGCAAGGTCGGCCGATTGGATTTGTCAAAATGATGACTCGGATAATCTCACAAGTCACGAAATTGCCATTTGTGTAGATAGGTATAGAAGACTTGGAACATGTCAATGATTTGGTCAGCGGCCTTCTTGCATCATAAATCTTAATTATATTGTCGAGAATGGTAAAACAAAGCTCGAACTAGATAGAGAACTATGTGTCATCAGTGATCACCAAAAAATGATCTTAACATAATACACTTACCTTTTAGGAATAATCACACACTAAATCATCATCTCTCTTATCTCTCCCTCTCTGCCCACAAGCTCCATCAATTACCACCTCTGTTGCTCGTAGCCATCACCTCTGGCGAAGTCGGAACTGGGCGCGGCCGAGACAACCACAAGTCTCCCTCTGTGGGCGTAAGGGCGCGCCCATGTGGGGGGCATTTGTGTGAAAAATACACAGTTATCTCCAAATCTAGGATGCCGTTAGCCTTAAATATTTACACAATTATCGCACACAGTTATTAGCTTATTACTACCTGTGACACATTCTTTAATTCCTTTCCTCTTTATGCCGTTTCTATCTTCTTACAGTCATGAATTGTGCTTATTGAATTTATGAAATTTACTATTATTGAGGGGCCGGATACAATGGCAAGGAAATCAGACACAAAAAAAAAAAAAATCTCCGCATGAGGCATGCGGTGGGTACGCAACATCTTTACTAAATTTAAGCTAGGGCCGGAGGATGTAAATCTCACCCTCACCTCGCCCCATCTCTTTGCCATCCCCAACTATTTGCTTAAACTGCCTCCTTTCCCGAGCCTCCTTTCCCAAATGCAGTTAAATGGCAAAATGAAGAAAATGATTGATTAGATTCTGGACTTACATGCTCTTTTAATCTAATTAGGGTGGACAGTGTTCTCATTTTAAGAGGTAAAATAAGTGTAAACATACCCACAAATTTAAATAATCCTAATCCTTTCTTAATTCCTAAAAGTCAAACTTCTTCCTTTCTCTCTAATGTTTTGATTAGCATCTAAGGACTGATAGTAATGATTGAATGATTGAATGATTGTTTCGTCTTTCTCGAATGTATGGTACACAACCTAGGTAACTTTTTCATTTTTTGCACAAGCCATTTAGATAGAAAGTCGATTACTAGCAATATGACAAAATTTATCCGAGGTGATGACACGAGTCAAAGAGGAAGTTACACACAGCCTCTGTACCATATACTAGGCCATTTGAGAAGATGTCTTCAAAGTTACTAGTCCTTGCCATTTTCATGTCATCAAAAGGGATATAGCTAGAAATTGAGGTAGGACTTATATTGAGTTATTTAAACTCATGCATAGTTCGACCGAAAAGTCTCTATATATGCATGCTTTGAGACATGGATTTGGTTGCATAAGACCTAGAAAATTGTAAGCAAGTATACTGTAGTACCCTGGGCAAAGAAAATAAGCATTCTTGTGGTTAGTTCGAGTTTATATATATCTTTTTTTCTTGTCGATTAAACCAGTTAATTGACGACAATTTTAATATGCATTGGCCCTCGTGCTATTCTTTTTTCCGTAGATTAGCTTAACCAAATCCGTTGTTCTAATTCAGACTCAAATTGTCCCAAAACTAATAAGTTTTTAAGGAAACCTCGCCGTATAATTCTAGAGAAAGTTTCAAAGCGTGGCTGCTTTTACAAGTTACAATGACTCAATGTGCTGTTAATTGTGTGATTAATCAGTCTAAAAAAAGTGGTGTTATGCACAGGTGTTGCTGCGGGCATAATAGTGCTGCTATTTGGTATAGGCTTTCTGTATTTCGGATACAAGAAAAGGAAGTTCATTAGGCTCAAAGAACAATACTTCAAGCAAAATGGTGGCTTGCTTTTGCAGCAACAATTACATGAACATGACAGAATCACAAAAAATGCAAAAATCTTCAGCGCAGAAGAGCTAGAGAAAGCTACCAACAATTATGATGAGAGTAGAATAGTTGGCCGGGGAGGATATGGTACCGTTTACAAAGGGTTGTTGCCAAAGAATGTGGTAGTTGCGATTAAGAAGTCCAAGCTTGTGGATCAAAGCCAAATTGAACAGTTCATCAATGAAGTCATCGTGCTTTCTCAAATTAATCACCGTAATGTGGTCAAGCTTTTGGGATGTTGTTTGGAAACAGAGGTGCCTTTATTGGTGTACGACTTCATCAACAATGGAACCCTCTTTGACCACATCCACAATCCAAACAAATCATCAAAGCTATCTTGGGAGATTCGATTGAGAATTGCTTCAGAAACTGCTGGAGTCCTCTCGTACTTGCACTCCGCAGCTTCCACTCCCATTATTCATCGAGATGTCAAATCGGCAAACATCCTTTTGGATGATAGTTACACCGCGAAAGTCTCCGACTTTGGAGCTTCAAGATTAGTCCCACTCGATCAAATGCAATTGTCGACTATGGTTCAGGGAACATTGGGATACTTAGACCCTGAATACATGCTCACAAGCCAATTGACAGAGAAGAGTGATGTTTACAGTTTTGGGGTAGTGCTAGTTGAGCTATTGACGGGGAAGAAGGCACTTTCTTTTGACCAATCCGAAGAAGAGAGAAGCTTGGCAATGTACTTTCTTTCATCATTGAAGAAGGGCAAATTGTTTCACATTGTTGAGGAAATTATTGCAAACGGAGAAAATAATGAGCAGGTGACAGAAGTTGCCAATCTTGCAAAGAGATGCTTGAGAATAAAAAGCGAGGAGAGGCCAACCATGAAGGAAGTAGCAATGGAATTGGAAAGACTTAGAGCAATGGCTAACCATCCATGGGTCAATGGTATCGATGTGAATCCAGAAGAGATAGTTTGTTTATTGGGAGAGAAGACCAACGTGTACATGAATAGTATTGCCAGCACAAGCACTGGGTACACGGATAGCATGAAAAGCCATGTCATGCCACCAGTTAGTAGTGGGAGATGACCATAATATGGTTATCTATATATGTTTGGGTATGTTGTGAGGGATGTTATGGTTGCAATAGGTCTCCATTGACTGCGCTAGTGATTGGGTTCTTTCACGTTGAAACTAGTTCACCGAATGGTTTCCATGCATGGAAGAAAACTCTTGAAAAGTCTAGCCTTATAATAAAGTCAGTGTAATGATTCAGTAAGTGTTTCTGTGAATACAGGATAAGTTAGCTTTAGAAAGCTTTGGATTCAACTCGGTGAAAGGATGTAATATAGTTTCCTCCTTCTACTTTTTCTTGGTGGTTGCTTGTGAGATTTGGGAGCTCTATTGTCTTTTGAGTGTACCGAAGTTAATATGATATGGAAGTGCAGATTTCTGTTTGCTCGACGATGTAGTTTGTCCACCTTGGATGAATCGTTTTTTCCCGGGTAATTCCATGGTCTTGCCTGACATTCATACAATGAAACGTTCGTGAATCGATTATTCATATGAGAAATGTTCAATTCCATACACCATCATCCGAATTGAATTTCACGTTTGACTTTTGCTCGTGTATTACTCGTCCATACATCGAATGGGGGTACGGTCATATTTGCCTTAGTGAGATGCAATTATGAACATCATTCATATCCATTTGTAGTCAAGTTTTTACAAAGTTAATGTCCATATTAATAATCAACCAATCAAACACATTTCCTTCGATTAGTGAGGAGGGAAATAAAGTCCAATAGAAGTTCGTATGTCACAGGTGCTGGACTCACTTAAGTAAGGCGCATCTTTTCACAGGAAAAAAAGAAACCGAGAATTTGTGCTGAGATCCTCCTAATTCTTTGTAATTAAAAAAGTGCAATAAATTTAAAACTTTTTAAACAATTTTTCCTTGATACTTGTGCTTACAAAGATGTTTGAATTCACTATCTTTCAATCGAAATTACCGACATATGCTATATCGACATCCTAAATTACAGAATCTTGGCGGAAGAGGGAAGTGGAAATCTGCCACGAAGATGAGTTTAGTAGACGTGTGTTTTGAATTTGGTTTGGTTACACTTGTCGTAATTGTGGGCGGAGGTTAAATTGTACGCTCATTTGTGGCATAGCCTTGAGAATTTGCCTGTTATAGTTGATTCCCCTGATGTTGGGTTGCTGAGATCCGCGCCACTTGATTTGCATTTAGCCCGGAATGCTGATCGCGAAAAGCATGTTTCTAGGATTCTTTGTTTATGTAGATGTAGATGTTAAGAACTTGTTGAAGAGGATAAGCTACGAGTGTAGTAGACTACACATTCATTTCTAAGTTGCGAATGCATGAAGTGTTGAATAATAAGAAAGAGATCAACAATATCTGGTGAGTACTGCTGCGCTGTTAAAGGTGAGGGGTAAGCCACGAGTTCCAGGTTGTGTGCATACTTTGGGAATGAGAGATGTTGCTGAATTTTAAAATTTTCAATTTACTATTATCTGAACGGTTCTCATTGAATCTTTTTTTTTTTGTCGGTATTTGGCTGTTAATTATGACTGTTTCACCCATAAAAAGAGATTATCATTATTTTGGATACTGGAGGTGGAAATGCTTTGAATGTTCGGAGGACTGCGAAAGACTTGATAGCAGCAGGAGCTGCCGCTGTTTTCTAGGGGTACTAGTTCCAGCCGAGGGAGGTATAATGCTGCTCCTTCTACGAAGCTCTCAGCCTTTTCTTTTAATTATTCACTACATGAGCGCTGAAGTTCTATTATGAACTACCTAGTCCCAAATTGTAAATTAGTCAAGTTTGAGCCTATGTTTCAGTTTCAGATATGTTGAATTTTAATCAGTCGGACATTCTGTGAAAGAAGTTATTACAAGTATACACCTTGTTAGCAAATTCTGGGTGAACTGTCATTCTTTGAGTTAATTGTTCCTGAATTCGGTCTGACAACTGTGCATCTACTGATTTCAAATCACTTCCTCTTCAGGATCAAGCATGGCCAAAGAAGTGTGGCTGATAAGTATCATTATCATTGTCATTTCAGGGCATATGCGTGGTAAGCAGGTATACAAGCCTGCCCTTGGTGAATTTGAGCTGTGATTTTCTCTTTCAAAACTCAGGAGCATCGAAACACATAAAACTGCGATTCCTCTCAAACTGCCTCATTTATTGGTCAGACCAGGTGATGAGCATGCTGATAAAATAGCATCTGCAGGGGATGCTATTGGGAATTCTGACTTCTTCCTCAAGGCTAGGACCAATGCACATGCAACATCAGCCAGAAACTTGTCTGATCGATGCCATTGTAAGGGTTAATCTTTACATGGAGGTACTAGTAGACTGATCCTCTGCTTCTTGTCATGATCTACTGGGGAGTGAGGCTTCTGTTCGTTGTGAAGCAGAAATTCTGGTCTAAGAGGGCATCGCAGGGTCATCCCGTGCTGAGACACAGGTTTACAGTGAAAATGCGGACCTCTTTCCTGACATTATTACAGTATTCAAGTGATGACTAGATGTTCAACCCAAAGTTAATAACAAGAAATAGATATTTTGGCATCTTAGTATTGGTAGATCTCCACTTTTTTAATCCTATACCTTCATTTCTCCAGAAACTCATGCAACTTCTGCCATAATTCAAGTGTAGATTATATCATATGACTTCTTAGTTTGTGTTCCATTTGCCTCTCCTTTAACCCTTGCACTCTTGACGCTCATTATCACCCATTATCTCCCGTACTGCTCTCTGCATCATAAGGAATTCAGCAATTACGCTTACTGACGAAACCATCCCAGGTAAGTTATACATTTTTAGACTGGTCGTGAATGTGGCTTGTGAAGTCAAAATTAGAGCCTTTTCGGTTGGAACTGAGGTGATTGAGCTCAATTGTTTAATTCAGGCAGGGATACAATTGCTCTTCACGAATTCGCTCGTGAAGGCATTTGCTGTCTAATGCTCTGTCTGAAGAAGGAAAAAGGAAAGTAAATATCAGCAACATATCCTGACCTTTCAAATGTTTGCATGATGATTTCTGTCAAAATTTCATTTTACTATGTGAATCCGCTCGTCGTTTCTTAGCATGCACTGGATGGTCGACCTGTTGTTTATTGTAATAAAAGTTGCCGGCAGGAGCTGATGGATGCTTTGTGGAGGCACGAAGGGATGACGATGAGCTCAAGGAGATAGGACAGGACGGTGTACGAGAGGCTACGGGGTATGCAATATGATTGAAGGTGGAGTCACACCATTGACCGCTGCCGAGGAGCTGAAAGAGATGGGCTTTCATTTGATTGTGCGCCCTGTGCACGGTGCTCTATGCTTGAGCGCGCACCATTGTCGATGTCCTCAAGTCCTTGAAAGAGAAGGGAACTACAAGAGAGGATCTCGACAAGATGCCTATGTCTGAGGAATTTAACCAGTTGGTCGGAGCTTGGAGTCCTGGTTCAAGCTCGAACCACGATGCTCTGAATTTAAGGAGCGCTGTCGGAGTAAATTCACAGCAACTGCGAAAGCCGAAAGTAATCGAATATGTGCGGCAACATTTGAATTCCAATTTCCAGTTTCCCCCAAGGCTTCTAACACATAACGCCCCACGCATTTGCACGAGAGATGCACTGCTTAGAGTGTGTTAGAACTCTTTTCAATATGAATGCTTTTGCTAAGTAATTACATATCAATTTTTTTTTTTTTTTAAGTAAGTCTGTCTCTCTAATGGCCGACGATTCCAGCAACAGAAGATTATTATGCTGCCCTAAAAAATTATCTGAACTTGGCAATTCTTCAGTCAAAGAAACTTGGCAATTCAACAAAGCACCATGCTTGACTACGGGCCACAGCAGACGCGTTAAGAAGCATAGCATAAACACGCTAATCTGAACTTTCGTCTCTTGCACCGCCCGAGATAAACACACTTATTATTATGCTGCCCTAAAAAATTATCTGAACTTGGCAATTCTTCAGTCAAAGAAACTTGGCAATTCAAGAAACCACCATGCCTGACTACGGGCCACAGTAGACGGGTTAAGAAGCATAGCATAAACACGCTTATCTGAACTTTCGTCTCTTGCACCGCCCGGGTTAAACACGCTTATTTGGCTTTTCAAAAGGAAGAGTGAAAAGCCAGAATGGGATTAGGAAAGCACAGCCTCTTTGCAATTGCTACGAACTTTCGTCTCTGCACCAGGCATGACCACAGGCCGAAGCAAATACCTTAAATAGCAGAGCATAAACATGGCAAGGTACAGAATCGTTTCCATCGGAGAGAGTTATCAAGTACTAAGAACTCATCAAAGATTCCTTCACTGGTGCTCGAGACGGGTGTATTTGACTCGGCGTTCCATATTAACGCTTCGCGATTGGAAGACTGAGGAGCTAAAGAGGGCAAGCTGGATTTTTTGTTGGGTATATTTGATGTGGTAGGCTTTGAGCTGTATTTACTTTTTCTGGGGTAAACTACTTAGAACTCAATTCAAAACTTAATTGAACATAAATACTACTCATCGCCACAGATTGTCGACTACCACTCCAAAAGGACAATGCATAGAATCAATAAAAATCTAGATATGGACAATTATGGCTGGCATCCATCAAAGTTTCGTATTGTCATAAGCGGTAAGCAAATTCAATCGAATCTCAACAACTAGATATGTATTAATGTGGGGTAAGGAACAATCAAAAGAAAAAAATCTCAACCCACCAAAGTGCTATAAATTTATAGGGGCTCCATTTTAGCTGTTCGTGCAATCGTTACAAACTTTCGTAAAGACCCGTGCTCTACGCCGCATTATTGATTTCAATCGGTCGAGAACTCTTTCGGGTGAGATCAGTCTTCAAGCGATTATCCGCAGAACTAGCTGATTTCCCTATGTCAGGCCCAAAGAACATGTTCACCGCAGTCGATTGCAACACTTTGGTATATGCCGAGACTGCCGCGGTGAACTTGTTCTCGGCAAATAGCCAACGGTTGGTCGCAGCAATCGCAACTGGCTACAGCGAACTTGTTCTTCAGCTTGAAGACTCATCACACCTAGAAGAGTCATGGCAGTCTCTACCGATCGAAACGATAATGCCCACGTCGTGACCCTTGACAAAAATGTCAAGCATCTTGATGTTATCACAATCGGTTATTTCGTCACTGTCTCACTCTCTCACGTCTCCGCCTTAGATTTCGCCAGATTTAGAGCAAATCTCCATCCTTCCACAAGCTCTTCGACGCCGACTCGCCACCGTCCTCAACTCTTGAGTCTCTAGCGCAGACACGTCCTTGAAATCCCGGAAATCAACCTCGAGATCATCTTTTCCACGCACCGACGGCTTCCGGTTTGGCCTGCCTCTTCGAGTGCTTGCCTGACGATTTCTTCAGATCGGGCCCATATGAAATCCGCAGTCGATTCGCGAAACCTCTGGTCGGGGATGGAAGTCAGGAGACAATAGCACCTCGCTGAAACGGTACGAGAAGACCAGCAGGAGTAACAACAAAAAAGCTGGCTGACGATCAGAGCTTGCTTCGGTCTGGTGATCAGAGGAAATGAATTTCGGATAGATTGCGGAGAATTGCATTCGGGGTTTATGTAAATGAACTTTTTTTATTTTTTTTGTTCGAATATTTAATGAAGTTCGTTTGGTGGGATGCGTAATTTATTTGGTTGACAGAGGAGTAGAGAAAGGTTGTTACAAAATTCCAATCTCTGAAATGCTTAAGCTGGCTTCCACTACCTCTCGTCACCATCATCCCCTAGGCCCCTAGCTACTACTGTTCAAATCAAGGAGGAGTAGATTTGTGTAGTGATTGGGTACAGAAAATAGAATTAGAGAGAGAGAGAGAGAGAGAGAGATAATAAAATAGGTGTAATAGACTCAGCCGAAAAAGAGCAACAACTCAAATTGATTAGAGGAGAAGAAAAGGGGTGCAAGGGACAATGACAAAATGGGTTTAAGTTGGGCTTGTTTAGTTCACAGTCGGATTAGTAAGTTTTGGATTTAATAAGGCTTAATAAGCTTTGGGCTTGAGGCTTCATGAGCTTGGGCTTGTATAGGCTTGATGAGCTTAGATTTTAAAATGGACTTGAGCAAATAAGCTCATTTCATTTTTAAGGCCTTTCATGTTTTCTGTGACCTGGACCTGCGAGGTCCAAGCTGGGTCTAAATTCGGACTAAGCCCAAGGGCCTAGCCCGAGTCTTTATTTTCGGAAAATAATAAAAATTCGGGAGATGGAAGAATTTGAAAGAACTCATGCGATTGAGGACCTTTGGCCCTCAACTCAACATTACCTCTAAACTCCTCTTTTCCCCAACACTCATTCGGGAGTGTTGTGACAAGACGCACACATAGAGATGGCTATTCTACCAATGAAGTAGCTATCCTTACTTTCTAGTCCCAAATAAATTGAGTGAAAGCCCATGATCAAAGGATTTTGGGGGCAGGGCTGTGGTAAAATTCTTTTGCGCCACACTCAGGCTGGGAGAGGAATAGATATGGCTAGCCTTCTTGTCCTCTTGTTCTTTCTTTATTCCTCCTAAAAATTTTCTAGCTTTGTTGTTTTTACCAATATTCTTTCCTCATTTAACCGTGAAAACTTCATATAATAAACATAGCTTAATTCTGCACAAACCGTAAGGATGGATCAAATTTTGACTTGAATTTTCAAAGTTGCCCAATATAAAGCACTAGACTTTATAGTTATCTCAAATCTGGCAAGTCGTTAACTCAAATATTTACAAAATTCTAGCACATTGATATTATTTTTGTCACGACCTTCTTGTAGCGGAACCACGAGGGTAAGGCGCTTAGCGCATACTTTTGCACGTTGATATTAATTTTGCACAAACTAAAAGGATGGACCAATTTTTTACTCGAATTTTCAAAGTTGCCCAATATAAAGCACTAGACTTTATAGTTATCTCAAATCTAGCAAGCCGTTAGCTCAAATATTTACAAAATTCTGGCACATTGATATTATTTTGTCATGACCTTCTCGCAGCTAAATCACAAGAGTAAGGCTTTTAGCACATACTTTCTCAAAGTCTACCAATCACAACTTAGCACTCAATTCGACGTGTAATTAATCTTACCATTGGATGCCATTAATCGATTATATGTTAGTTAGACACAAGTAAAATATAGAAGTGTATTTTACTTTTGCGAACTAGAGATTTAATGGATTCAAACACTTGACTACACTAAATTAATCTAACACTTTTTGGTACTTTTGTTCATTATTTTGAAAATGTTTTACATGCAGTCGTCTATTTGATATCATTTCACTAACATATGAGGGTTGATCATGTAGGTACGCAAGCAGAGAATGTAACGCTCAATAATCAGTAATACAATTACAAAGAATTTTTAAAGAATCTGGATAGGCTTAGCAGGCAAAGCAAATTGCTAACCATCATCACAAAAATTCTGTAAACTATGATAGAGAAAATATGCAAGCAAAATGCATGGTTATGGACGGACTAGGACTAACTAACATCCATCTATACTAATCTTTTTTTTTATTTATTTAATTAACATGCAAGACTTAAGAAACGAACCCTAACATTTTGTATGACAGAGATCGATTTTACATGCACTAATTTAATAACTAAATGGCAAGCAAGAATGATACGGCTGTATGATATGCATGATGAGTTTTTAATGACATATTATGGAATTTGTTTTGAATACTATCATGTTAGTATATTAAAATTCTCATTATAGGCGACTTTTATGTTGCATTTAAAATCATATATTAAAATAAAACTATTGCATGAAATTAGTCAAACCTTGACTGCCTTATCCCCAAGATAGACTTGATGAGTCACGAAAGGCAGCAACAGTGGGCTTGGGTTGCGATGGGGGCAAGACAAGCGAGGCCTTGCGGATGGACTGAATTGGAGCGCCGGAATACCTGCAGGGAATGATCAAGGCCTGGCGTGGTCGTTAAATGGCTGTGCAAGACCCGAGCATCGGCAACGCCGGCGTGGCTCACGGTGGGGGCTGAGATTCAGCTCAACAAAGGCTCGTACACAGGCACGGATATGGATTGTTGCCGGGAACTTGTAGGCACGGCTATGGACGATGACTTCAAGCAGTGGATACCTGGACAGTGGAGATCTCAGACAGCGGCAGGTTGCTTGCTGGGCGTCGAAATGAAGCACGATGGCGGGAAGACTGACGTTGCTGGAATCGACCGTGGAAGGTGATGCAGGACGCTCGGCTTGATGGAGATTCGATGGCGAGGCTGATGGAGCAAATCTCTATTTCCTTTCCCATTACCGCAATCATTCACCCGGCTTGCTCCTCTTATTTTTCTTTCTTTATTTCTCTCGCTTGCTGCACTTGAAAACATTCCACAATTCTCTCCTCTTGGCTGACCGTGAATTTGTGGATTGATTGGTCCTCTTGATTTGCTTCCTTGTCACAATCTACTTGCCTCTTTCATAGTCGAGCATATTTTGAAGATATTTGCTAATTCGAGTGCCGGCTGAAAGTATTTCCCTGGCTTCTCAAATTCAAGCACGATGAAGCTAGATTAAATGAAATTTATTGGATGCGGACATGCTCTATGATGTCCAAATGCCTAAAATGCAATGCAAAAAATTAAAATTTCTTGTTTAGGGGTCGATTTTGATCCCAAAATTTTTTATGCAATAAATGATCAAACGTGTAGTCAAACTTTAGATGTCAACAATCTCTTTATTACCTATAACAATTCTTCTACCCCTTTCCTCTTTATGTTTTTTCTATCTTCTTACAATCATTAATTAGGCTTATTGAATTTTAAGACTTGCTATTATTATGCGGTGGGATCAAATGATAGTTAAATCCGCAGACTTGCAATTGCAAGGACGATGATGGGATAAAAAAAACTTGCTCCACATGAGGCATGAGGTGACTGATTAAAATGTGGATTTGCATGTATATATAGGGTGCATTTATTTTACAAAAACCATAATATTTTTGCAAAATCTTCTAGAAAATCATTTTTCTAAAAAATGGTTTGTTTTCCTTTATTTTGTGATATGTGATCGAAAAAGTTTTTTAGTGTTTGGATCTTATTCAGAAAATGATCTCAATATCATGATTTTATCTTAGGGGGAAAATTCAATTTTTTAAAATTTTTTCTTTTTTTCTTTTCTTTTTCCTTCTTCCTTCTTCCTCCCTCCACCGGTCTCCAAGCCTCAACTAGGGCTGACTTGGCCTGCCTCGTGCAAGGTTCGGCCTTGGGAACTTGAATATATGAAGAGAAAAAAATAGAGAAGAAAACAAGAGAGAATTTTTATGTGGAAAACCCGTCCCAAAATCAGGAAAAGGGAAAAATCACGGTGCTGCACTAGGTAGTGGAAGTATGATCTAGGGTTACAAGTTTTTAGCATTATCTTTTACCCTATTTATAGTAGGAGTCTAGGGTATACATAATTAATATGGAAATTACATGTATGCTATTAGCAACAATAAAATCCATATTGTCTGCTTTAACATTACAGGATGGGTGACCTATTGGGAATTGCCTGCCTAAAATAAATTGTTTCTGCACTTGAATATTATTTTCCTCTATTAGATTCCATAACTCTATCAATCTCCCACTTGGAGGCTAATCTTTAAAAAAAATAATAATAAGAGCAATACTTTTTTATAGTTTTTATCTTTGTAGCCCAAATTGTCCTAGTGCAGCGGCCTCCCTCATCACTTATCATGGAGGCCAACTAAGGTAATACACAGCCTCAGTTTCTTAGTGGTAACAACCTTTGTTGACATATCTGCTGGATTTTCTGCACCAACAATCTTTTTCAATGACAAAGTCCCATCATCTATCAACTGACGAATTTGATATACTTTGACTCAATGTGTTTTGTCCTTGAATGAAATACTAGATTCTTTGCAAGACAAACAGCACTTTGAATGTCGCTGAAAATAACACTGTTATCCTGCTCCTTGCTTATCTCCTTCAAAAAAAATTTCAACCAAATCATCTCCTAACCAACTTCAAATATAGCAACATCCTATGTCTCAGTGGTTGAATTATATAGAAGCCCGAGAAGGTTTCTGGCACCTTCCATTTTTCAAATATCGTCCGAATGTTATGTTACACAAATATAGAGGGCAGTTACTCTATTTGGACGTAGCATCTGAACTTTGAGTACATAGAACAAGCAACTAAACAGACAAAAAAAGAAAGAAAAAAGAAAAATAGTACAAGGGCCAATATTGCCATGAAGTCTCATCTTCCGCTTTCAATTTCGAAGGGCACTTGGTTGCTTATGCTATCATCATTTCCTGATGCATTGCTTTTGAGGATGCCATCACATTCGCTTGATCTCTCACCAAGCAAATGCTCAGATTCTTCAAGGTCACAGCTCTGATTCACCCATGGATGCCTGTCCATCACCCTCATCAGTCCCTCCAGTTCCATTGCCGCTTCCTTCATGGTCGGCCGATCTTCCCCTTTCACCCCCAGGCAGCGGCTCGCCAGCATCGCGACTTCCTTAATCTCGTCAGGGTTCCCCTCATTCAGCACCCTCAAGTCAATGATTTCGAACAGCCTCTCGCCCTTTATTGCAGAAGTAAAATACAAGGACAAGTTCCTCTCATTCTCTGCCCGATCGAAGGACAAGGCCCTCAGTCCAGTCAGCAGCTCAGCCAACACGACCCCGAAGCTATAGACATCACTCTTCTCAGTCAACTGACTCGAGTGGAAGTACTCTGGGTCCAAGTACCCGAGGGTGCCTTGAACCAGCGTGGTCAGCTGGGTCCGGTCAAGGGGGACTAGCCTGGAGGCTCCGAAATCGGCAACCTTTGCAGTGAAATTTTCATCCAACAATATGTTCGTGCTCTTTATGTCTCTGTGCAAAATCTGAGCAGATGCATCGGAGTGCAAGTACGAGAGCGCACCTGCAGTCTCCCCCGCAATGCGCAGACGAGCCCTCCAGGATAATGTGGACTCATGGCCACACTTGTGTATGTGGTCGGCAAGGGTGCCATTGTTCACAAACTCATAGACTAATAAGGGGACCTCTGTCTCGAAGCAACAACCGATTAGCTTAACCACATTGCGGTGATTAACTTGGGAGAGGATGATTAGCTCGTTGATGAATTCTTCGACCTGACTGCGGTCCAAAATCTTGGCCTTCTTGATGGCGACAACCGTATTGTCTGGTAAGATCCCTCGATATACTGTTCCTTGGCCTCCTTGGCCTAGGATTCGGCTTTCATTGTAGTGGTCCGTGGCCTTCTTGAGCTCTTCGTCGGTGAATATTCTCGCCGATTCAACGGAGCCTTCGTGCTCAGAAAGAAGTCTCTGCAACATAAGGCGGCCCCCATTTTCTAGGAAGAACTTCTCTCTCTGTCTGCTGATTTTTCTTTCTCTCAGCCCCCAATATAACCAGGAAATGACCAAAAGAACCAGCAGGAGGCTTATGCTCACACCTAGGAAAAGACGTCACATTCAGCGAACAAACAAATCAGTCGTCCATCACCCTATATAAGGTTCACACACCCAAGAAAAGGGGGAAAAAAAGAATCGAAATATGCCCAACTCTTTCTTTTTCATTGCTCAAACAATCTTGTGTTAATTTGGGGAAAAAAAAAAGAATCGAAATATGCTTAACTCTTTCTTTTTCATTGCTCAAACAATCTTGTGTTAATTTACTTCCCTGTCCTATTTTCTTTTCTCCTCCATCAACTTGAAGCTTTTGAATTAAGACGAACCTTGATAATAGCAAAATAAACCTAAATATATAATTATGCTGAGAGTATCTTTTGATAACAGGAATGATAAAATGCATCAAGTGGATAAAACGTGCTTGATTCTTTTTCAACAACAAAAGAACAAGTGGTTGATTTTGTTAATATCAAATTGAATAAATTGAGATGACAATACATGTATATAATATCAATTTAATTCATGGACACAACTAATTCAAAGAGAAAGATTTACATTCAAAAAATCTCGATAACTAACAGCAGAAGATGGAACAATGACATAATAACAACATTTAAAGAATGTGAATGAATTACAAGATAAAAGAAGCTTTTATATGATGAAAAGGTTTGAGCAATGTGTAAGACTTACTGACCTAGCACGATGTCGTTTGAGCGAAACCTCTTTTCATGGATGATAGGAGCACAACCCTTGCCATCTTTTCTTCCATCTCCTTGGGATCCCTCTGGACATGAACAATTATACGTTCCCGGCAAGTTCGTACATATTCCAACGCAAGGTTGTGAAATCACACATTCATTGACATCTGGAGGAACATATTCCAAATAGAAGAAACAATCCGACACCATTTCAATTGGAAGAAACTTGAAAAAGTAAATAGAATTCCACGATTTGTCAACACTTTCAATTTTGAGAGGACATATTGAGTCGATTTGCATTTCTTGAGACATGATACCTCACCACACTTTTTAAGGGATGGGTCGTTATCTCAAGAGCTTAACCTTAACCAAGCACTTAATTTTTGTTTAGAATAGAAGATTTAAGAATTATCGAACAAAATTGTGCCATTACCAACTAGAATAACACATCACATAGAAAATAATTCAAAAATAACTGTCTATAAATACAGAAAAATGCTGGATGTATTAACATCGGTACATGAAATTGATTTACAAGCTAATTTGACTGACTCATATTGAGGGTTCAGTATGGATCATTTGTTTATAGACTCAATTGCCGTTGACCACTTTAGTTTGTAAAACAATCGTATGGACTAAATTTAGGAGAGAAGAATGTCTAGAATATGAGGAAGGATTACTGTGAATATCTACAGATTATTGCTAAGGGCTTCATAGGTCATATTAAATTTCAAGCAACGAAAATTCGTGCTACCGAAAGAAAAAGAATTATCATGTTTTATGGCCTAGATTGTTATGATTTTTTAGATTATAAATTTTACGTGATTATTACAAGAATCATTTAAAAGATGTACCATTCATGAAGTCAAAATTTGGGCCTCTGACTTAAAAGTTTCGAACAATTTCTTTCTCTCGGTTTTTTATGCGATTGGATCCATTAAACATACTCGCCCGTATTGAAATAATGATCCACGATTCTATACATGAACACTTGTTCGAATGGTCTAATGAAAAGACCAGACAAGGTACCTTGACAACCATTTTGTAGATAGGGGTTCCCTTGAAAACCCTCCAAGCAGCGGCACTGGTACCCGTTTCCATTCTCAGCATCTGTACAATTGGAGTTCTCTTGGCACATGTAGGTCGTTGTATTCTTCTTTGCATCATCGCATGTATGATCTGGAATTAACCAATCGACAACTATAGGGACCTTATCAAATGGCGGCTCGTACAGATTGTCCGTGGAGAAGCTAAAGAAGCCGTCTTCGGCAACGAAAGCGTATCCGCATGGATTGAATTCCAAGATGTCGGAATGATTGTTGAAGCTATCGACAGAGATTTTGTATTGGTAGGCGTCTCGAGGTATGCTAGTCTCGCAGCAACCAATGCCTGAGCACGACCCATTAATCACGTCCGAGGTGTTGTCGCATGAGGACAAGCAACCCGTCACATACGTGCTTCCTTGTCGGCCGCTGAAGGTCGCGTACGTGTCGCATCCCACGGCGATAAATTTGTTCTTGGCAGAAGATATGGGGAAATCGGGAAGAACGAGCGAAGGTTCATTTTTGTAGGTTCTGCCAGACGAATTATAACAATCTCTGGCTACAAACATTGTTACACTAATCTCGTGATTCTCAAAAGATATATTGAGTATTTGGATATTAGAATCTTTACCGTACATATAAGGAGTGGGAGTATCAGTCGAGTTGTCGCAAAAGATGAAAAAAGAGTCTGATTCTTTGAAGTAGCAGTCGTTGCCGGCGTTGTTCATCCCAAATGGGTACGCGAAGGTGAGGTTGCCACATCTGTTCGCGCATCCGGGCTTTGTTGTTTGGACTACATATGCCGTAACAACTGAGAATTGAGCCACCAATGAGCACAACAACAGCACAACTCTCAAGGGAAGTCTATGGAGCAGCATGGATCCACCCATATTCTTCCTGAAATGAAGTGATTGTTTGCAACAAGATGATGAGCTTCATAGCCTGATGACAACCTTTATAAGCGATGATGGAGCTTCTAGAAAGCAAAGTAGTATATGCATTATTCAGAGTCCCCACTATATTGATAGTCTTCGCGGTGATTACATCATTAGTGATCAATCATACGGTTTTGTCCACCGTCCAATCCTAGCATATTCTTTGTCAGTTGTGGGGTCGTGCGTGTTGTCAGCTGTTCGATCCAAAACTTGTAATCATCGACCGTAAGATCCTGCTGCCAAATAACTCCATGAAAAATTAAAGTAGAAATTTCTATCACTATTGCTCTTCATTTATACTCTCCAAAAATAAGCAACTTTCTTGCTCTTTTTGCTTGCGTTCAGTCCCATTCCTTGTCCAAAGCATCAGATGCAACTGACATTTACTCTCTATGGCTCCTCACTAAGAAGCCTTGACAAGCCTGTCGTGATTCACGTTGTGGCGTCGCAATCATTCGTAGGAATTTCCAAACTGACTTGCAAATATTTAAAGTCGTGAAAATATAGATATTTTTTTCTTTTCAATCTCAGAATTAGTTTCGATGGGTGGTGCTCATAAACTATTGCACGCACATCTCTAACGTATGAACTCCTTAAATATTTGTACAAATATCAACATCATATTTAAGTCTTTATGCGCAGTGTAATATTTCAATTTATGCTATGTGCAATTAAAAAAAAATAGGTACATCGATGATAAGTAATAAAGATTAATTAGATACAGCAAGAAACTGTTGATTCGGGTCAGTTCAAATTTGAATTTGAAAATCAAAACAGCACCAAACAACCCAAATATAGAAGATGAATGAGAACGAAATTTGCGGTGTTTAGATATGATTTGCTAAGTAAAAGGACTTCAAGAGTCCGAAATTGATTTTGAGAATTTTCTTAGATTTGCCTATAACGTTTCAGGTAAATTCTAAGTCAATGCGGTCAGTTTTCTTGGCAATTTCTCAAGTATGAGAATATGTCTCATCAGGGTGCTTTCATTATCCTGCCAAGACTTGAAAAGTCAAGCAAGTATGAAGCGTATGCAGTGGGAGATGACAACCCTAAAATTCGTTAAAGAACTCATTGCCCTCAAGGAAATCTTAAGAGGTTTTATAATAGAAAATTAGCAAGAAAAAATTCTAAACCTATTATATTTGTACAAATTCAGTCATAAAATCTTCAATTGTGCTAATTAAAACTCAAACTTTTTGAAAATTTACCAATTTAATTTTTCTGATCAAATTTGACTGGAAACCGCTATTGTATATAATTTTTATAATTTTTCGGAAAAGGCCAAGTCAAGGTGGCCGGTTTCCTTGGCAATTTCTAATGTGCGACAATATGTCTCGTTTGGAGTTATGTTCCACCAACTTTGGGTGCATCATTGATAGAAAGTATAAATGAGACAAGATGCTTATTCTGCGAAGACTTGAAAAGTCAAGCAAGTACTAAGCGTATGCAATGGGAGATCACAACTAGAAGTGATTGGTTCCAAATGGTTCGGTCCCACCCCAAAATCGAGAACTGGACCAAAAGGATCGATTCCTTGTTTCTAAAATCATGAACCGGACCAGTGCCCTTGAAACCGAACTGACCAATTTGATTCAGTTCCCTGGTGGATCAAGGAACCGGTGGCATGCTCATAGTTTTTTTTTTTAATTTGTCATTAATGTTCAAGACGAATTGAAGATGTTCTTGATAACCAAGACATTTCTACAATCAGTGAACTACGTGTAACAATATAGGTTTCACATTTTTTTTTTCCAATTTGTGGCAAAATTTGGTTAGAATGAGCAACTACTGTTATGTTTTGATTTGTTCTTGTCATCTTACTCACATGCGTGAATGAAATGAGAATCGTGTGACTCGTGCTTGTCTTTGTGCATGAGTGAAGTCTGAAATGTGAGATAGATTAGGGTTTCTTTACAAATTATAAGGAAATTATATAAAAAAATTTAAAAAAATTGGTCCAACTTGGGTGGGCGGTTCCACACCTGGAACTGAGAATCGGACTGAAATTCACTAATTTCAAATTTATAGAATTGAGACCTAGATCGATGCCCCCAAGAACCGCCCAAAATTGGCCAATTTGATCCCATCCAAGTGGTTCCTTTTGCTTACCCCTAATCACAACTCTAAAATAGAAGAATGTCCAAGAAGAAAAATCATTTAAGAGCAAACTACTTTGAGCTGGCGATTGGTGGTGGGGTTTATATTCCTAGGTGTGAAATTTCCATTCATTCTGGAGAAGAAAAATGCATATTTTCAGAGTGATTAATCGACTAATTACAAAGAGGTAAGAACTAAACATTTGCCATTGTCATGCTACGAAAAGTAAGATTTTTAGATAAGATTTCATTATATACTTTTACATTAAGACAAGATAGGTCGAACGTAGGTTTTTTTTTTTTTTTTTTTTTTACCTTGGTTGTTGGCCTAGGATTTCTAATTAAAAACATGGACTGTGGTGATACATATTTGTCGAGAATTATCATTCCAAGGAATTTGCTTTTCCTTCCATCTATTATCCGTGTTGTAAATCTTTTGTTGCATTTCCATAATTTTGAGGAAAACACCATCTTGCTACCATCGTGGTAACCAAAAAAAAAAAAAAAAAAAAAACGCAATCATTATTGTGAAAAGTCATTTTGAAGAAACTAGGCTAATCGGATAAGGAGCAAAATAGTGTCTCATACATGGACCGTGTCTCATATATGGACCTTAGTGTAAATGTGACTTACAACGGAAAAAATACCAAAAAAGTTATAAATTTATTGTAGTATCAATTCAGTGCTAAACTTTTTAATTTGATCAATTTAATCATAAAATTTTCACATTACTATTAATTTAATCCATCTGACCAATTTAAGCCGAAAATTGCCAAGGTGAACGCCAGCCATCCTACATAGCACGACTGGCTCTGATGTGAATATTTTTAATAATATTTTAATATTTTTTTTAGAATTGTTTTTAATTTTTAAAATCTTTTTTTCTTTTATTTTTTTCTATCTCCTTCTTCTTTGCTTTTTCTTTTTGCCGATGGCCATTGCTAGCCACCGGCCACAGCCATGGCTAGTGAGGGCTAGCCTAGTTTGGGTCGCCTTCACCGGTCGCAAGTGATGGTCGGCTTGATGGGGCCGCCTTTGAGCGAGGGCAAGCACCAACCGTCAAGGCAAGCCCCCCTTGCCAAATCTAGCGACCAACCATCACACAAGCAAGGGCAAGGCTGGTTGGGCCTCGCCATCACCCACGCAGGGCTCGCCAAGCCTCATCCTCGCCCAAGCAAGCCTCGGCGAGGCCAACCCTTACTTAAGGCGAGGTGCGGCAAGGCCACCCTGGCCTAGGCGATGGTCGGCCTCGTCAGATCTGGTGAGGGGACCTTGCCTGGCCACACCTAGACAGCCGGCACTCCCTCGTGCCCACGCCCTTGCCCAAAGAAATTACCATCGGATAGTTGCATATATGTTGCATTGCTATATATACAAAGAAATTACCACTATGCAAGGCGCCTTTTTAAGCAATAACATACGTTCTTCATTCAAAATTATCCTATGGGAAATTGAATAGCAGTATTGTGTTGCTGATTGGAGAGCTTACCTTGTACTCTAATTATTATACCACACATAAATAGATAATGTTTCCTTTCGATAGATTAGTTCTACAATATATAGAATTAATGAGTGTAATATCTTTTAAGACACTATCATAAGGGCATCAATTAGATATAACAAACGTGACTGTCCATCAACAAATTAACCTGGCTCGAGCCGGTTGATCTACCCTTGGCAAGAAACTGTTGATTCAAGTCGGTTCGGGTTTCAATTTGAAATCTGAAAAGGACAAAAACTAACCAACCTATATCTAGCAGAAGAACGAAATTTGCAATGTCAGAATCTGCACAATAGAAAACATAATCCTCAAACCAAATTACATTTTCCAGTTCAAAGTAAAACCGCTTATGATCCGAGATCTGATCACTGCTAAGTAAAAGGACTTTGAGAGTCTGAAATTGATTTTCAGAAATTTCTGATGGTCGACCAAAAGTTTCAGGTAAATGCCAAGTCAATGGGGTCGGTTTCCTCGACAATTTCTTAAGTAGCCCAATAGGTCGCATCAGTACTTGTTATTGCCTGCCAACTTTGACTGTGTCATTGATAGATGCAGGGTGCTTTCATTACATTGTCAAGACTCGAGAAGTCAAGCAAATCAGCGGTAAGCGTATGCAGTGGGGGAGAGATCACAACCCCAAAACAGGAGAATGAGAAATAAGAAAAATCAACAAGAGTAGAGTGGTTTGAGCTGGGATTGTATGCATGAAATGTGTTTCAAGGTGGATGGATTTTATACTCTAGAAATTTGTCTTTTCTCATTTCTAGACTGTATATATGCATTCTGAAAAGGAATAATGGGTAGCTTCAAAATAATTAATCAACTAGCTTCAAAGAGGTAAAATATCAACTTTTTTAATTGTTGTGTTACAAAATTAAGGTTTCGAAATAAGATTCCGGTATATACTTTTAAATTAAGAAAAGATACATCGCATGCGGATATTTTTTTTTTCTTTTTCTGGGCTAGAATTTCCAACTAATATGGATAGTGGTTGATGCGCATTTGTGGAGAATTATCATCGTCAAGAATTTTAATTTTCCTTTTCCTTTTTCTGGTCAAGTGACTGTAGTTATTTGCTTAGTTTAAGCTGTGGAGTTAACATCAGCAGGTCCTGGAGACTTGCATGAGACGATTCCACTGCAAATCCTCATGTGACGAAGCCTTTGTGCGGTGCGGTGCGCGTTTAAATTTTCCAATGCACTATTTATTTGACATATATTTCTTCAATCTTTCCTCCCCGCTCATCCAGAAAAATAGGCCATTGTGGGGCATAGACGGGTGCACAATTGTCACAGAAGAGCTGCTCTTACTTTCCAGGTAATCCGCGGGAAACAACCAGTCTTGGTCTTCTCCTTTCCCAGTCGATTTTTTATACTTTGGTACATTGGGGATGTTACTTCTGCGCATGGCAAATTTTTCTTTGGGGGCGTTGATTAATGCAAAAATTGAAAGTTGATGGCGAAAGGAGAAGACCTAACCTCTCTCTTTCACGAAGAAAGAGACTTCTTGTATAACTCTATATTTGAACAATTCCAAAACTTAATATTACAACTTAACTCTTGGTCGTTGGGCGGCAATGATAGATGAAAAAGGCCAACTAGTTCACAAATTTCATCAGTTAACTTACAATAAGGTATAATTATCTTTAGCCATGTCTCTCTACAAATCCTCGGATTTCTTTGGAGAGACTACTTGAAAATCCTAATGGCCGACATAATTGGATGTCGCATTGATAGATGATATGCATCCCAATTGAATAACTTATTAATTAGGGCTTCGACACTCTCCATCATAAGCATCTACAAACTTTTCAAATGGGCTCTTTGCCAACTAATAATACAAGTCCCCTTGTCAAATTTACAAGAGAAATCTGGCCGCGGGAAATGAATCAACACTGACAAATTGACACATGATGCCTACATGGGTTGGTCGAATCACATCGATAATCTAAATCTATCAGGAAGAAAATCGACATTATATGGAGGGTTTCCTTTGGCAATAGTAAAATTGCATCAGTTGCCAATAGAGCCTAAATCTGACTCGTCGTTATTGTCTTGTGCTGAATGTCAATGTGTCCGTCGTAGCCCGTGTACATGACCACCATAATGTCAAAACAGCCGTTTTGAGAAGGCAAGTGCAACATCTCTAACAAGAATTGGAGCAATCTCGATTGTTAAGGCCTGGCGATCCCCACCATGATTAAGAAGAGGAGATTAACACCTTCCATGATGTTCATTTTTGATGCAGCTCGTGAAGTGGCTCCTTTGCATAACTGGTATTGGAATTGTAATTCTAATGATTTCGATGTTAAAGTAGACATTTCAAACTTCCGAGGCACTATGCATCGGAAGACTTCGTTAATTGGCTCGACACGTCTGAGCAAGTTTTTGATTACGAGAATATGGTGGAGAATCGAAAGGTGAAGCTTATGGCCATCAAGCTCAGAAAAGCATGCTTTGATTTGGTGAGAAAATCTGAAGTGTCAAAGAACTCGTGAAGGAAAGCTGTGTATCAAAATATTAGATAAAATGGAGGAGCTGAAGAGGAAGCATATCTAAAAAACGGAAGATATTGAGATCATTTTCCAAATAAGATCCAAAAACTAGAAAAAAATTCCGATCATATATTACAAAACAAAGGAAAACTAATCATTTACTAGAAAAATGATATTCCGGAAAATATTTTTTAGAAATAATACGTTTTCCGTGAAATAAGCGCACCCTAAATATACATGCAAATCCACATTTCAATCAGTCACCTCATGCCTCATGCGGAGCAAGATTTTTTATCCCATCACCGTCCCTTGCAATTGCAAGTATGCGATTTTAACTATTATTTTATCCCACCGCATAATAATATCAAGTCTTAAAATTAAATAAGCCTAATTAATGATTGTAAGAAGATAGAAACAACGTAAAGAGGAAAGGAGTAAAAGAATTGTCATAGGTAATAAAGAGATTATTGACATCTAAATTTGAATTACACGTTTAGTCATTTATTGCATAAAAAATTTTATGGATCAAAATCGACCCCTAAACAAGAAATTTTAATTTTTTGCATTGCATTTTAGGCATTTAGACATTATAGGGCATGTCCGCATCCAATAAAATTCATCTAATCTAGCTTCATCGTGCTTGAATTTGAGAAGCCAGGGAAATACTTTCAGTCGGTACTCGAACTAGCAAATATCTTCGAGATATGCTCGATTATGAAAGAGGCAAGTAGATTGTGCGCATGGCATGGGTGACGAGGAAGCAAATCAAGAAGACCAATCAATCCAGCAAATTCTCGGCCAGCCAAGAGAAGAGAATTGTGGAATGTTTTCAAAGTGCAGCAAGTGAGAGAAATAAAGAAATAAAAATAAGAGGAGCAAGTCGGATGAATGATTGCGGTAATGGGAAAGGAAATAGAGATTTCCTCCATCAGCCTTACCATCGAATCTCCATCAAGCCGAGCGTCCTGCATCACCTTCCACGGTTGATTTCAGCAACATCAGTCTCCCCCTCAGCGTGCTTCAGATTGACGCCTAGCGAGCAACCTGCCGCTGTCTGAGATCTCCACTGTCCAGGCGTCCACTGCTTGAAGTCATCGTCCATAGCAACGCCTACGAGCTCCTGGCGGCAATCTACATCCGCGCCTGTATATCAGCCTTCGTTGAGCCGAATCTCAGCCGCCACCGTGAGCCACACCAGCATTGCCCATGCTCGGGTCTTGCACAGCCCTTGAAATGAACACGCCAGGCCTTGATCTTTCCGTGCAGGTTTTTTCGGTGCTCCAATTCAGTCCATCCGCGAAGCCTCGCTTGTTCTTGCCGTCATTGCAACTCAAGCCCACTGTTTCTGCTGCCATCTGTGACTCATCAAGCCCACCTTGGGGATAAGATAGTCAAGGTTTGACTCATTGCATGCAATAGTTTTATTTTATAATATAATTTTAAATGCATCATAAAAGTCGCCTATTATGATAATTTTAATATACGAACATGATAGTATTTAGAACTAATTCCATAATATGTCATTAAGAACTCATCATGCATATCATACAGCTGTATCATTCTTGCATGCCATTTAGTTATTTAATTAGTGCATGTAAAATCGATCTCTGTCATACAGAATGTTAGGGTTCGTTTCTTAAGAATTGCATGTTAATTAAATAAAAAATAAAAAATTTGTTAGTACAGATGGCATGTTAGTTAATCCTAGTCCATCTATAACCATGCATTTTGCTTGCATATTTTCTCTATCATAGTTTACAGAAAATTTGTGATGAGGGATAGCAAATTGCTTTGCTTGCTTAGCATATCCAAATTCTTTAAAAATTATCTTTAATCGAATTACTGATTATTGGGCATTACATTCCCTGCTTGTGCACTTGTATAATCAATCCTCACATGTCAGTGGCATAGGGTAACAAATAGATGACAACCGCATGCAAAACATTTTCAGAATAATGAATAAAGGTACCAAAAAAGCGTTAAATTAATCGAGTAAAATCAAGTCTCCGAATCTGTTAAATCTCTTGTTTGCAAAAGAAAAATGCAGTCCTACATTTTACTTTTGTCTAATTAACACATAATTGATCAATGGCAACTCCAAAAGGTAAGATTAATTATATGTCGAATTGAGTGCTAATTTGCGATTAATAGATTTTGGGAAAGTCTATGCTAGCTGTGGGAAGGTCCGGCAAAATAATATTTTGAGCTAATAGCTTGCCAAGTTTGAGATGACTATAAAAGTTTAGTGCTTTATATTGGGCAAGTTTGAAAATTCAAGTTAGAATTTGAGCCATCCTTACGATTTGTGCAGAATTAAGCCGTGTTTATTATATAAAGTTTTCAAGGTTAAATGAGGAAAGAATATTGGTAAAACACTAAAGGTAGAAAATCTTTAGGAGGAATAAAGAAAAAACCAGAGGAAAAGAAGGCTAGCCATATCTATTGCTCCCCCAATCGGAATGTGGAGCAAAAGAATTTTACCATATCTCACCCGAAAATCCATTGATCACGGGCTTTCACTCATTTTATTTAGGACTAGAAAGTACTTGGATTGGTAAAATAGCCATCCCTATGTGTGCGTCTTGTTACAGTCTCCCAAACGAGTGTTGGGGAAACAAGGGGTTTAGAGGTAATGTTGAGTTGAGGGCCAATGGTCCTCAATCATCATGAGTCCTCTCAAATTCTTCCATATCTCGAATTTTTTATTATTTTCCGGAAATAAAGACTCGGGCTAGGTCCTTGGGCTTAGTCCGAATTTGGACCCAGCTTGGACCTCGCAGGTCCAGGTCACAGAAAACATGAAAGGCCTTAAAACGAAATGCGCGTATTTGCTCAAGTCCAATTCAAATTCATCAAACCTATTCAAGCCCAAGCTCATTAAGCCTATTCAAGCCCAAAGCTTATTAAGCCTAATTAAATCCAAAACTTACTAATCCGACTATGAACTAAACAAGCCCAACTTAAACCCATTTGTCATTCTCTGTTATACCCCTTTAATTCTCCTTGATCTTCCTATCGGCTGAGTTAATTACACCTATTTTCTTTATATATATATATATATTATATCTCTCTCTCTTTTTTTTTTTTTACTTCTATTTTCTATACCCATCCATACACAATTCTACTCCTCCTTGATTTAAAAAGTAGTAGCAGGCTAGCAGTGGCCCAGGGGGTGATGACGACGAGAGGTAGTGGAAGCCAGCTTAAGCATTTCAGAGATTGGAACCTTGTAACACCCTTTCTCTACTCCTCTGTCAACCAAATAAATTACACATTCCACCAAACGAACTTCATTAAATGTTTGAACAAAAAAAGAAAAAGTTGTTTATTTACATAAACCCCGAATGCAATTCTCTGCAAACAATCCGAAATTCATTTCCTCTGATCACCAGACCGAAGCAAGCTCTGATCGTCAGCCAGCTTTTTTGTTGTTACTCCTGCTGATCTTCTCGTACCGTTTCAGCGAGGTGCTATTGTCTCCCGATTTCCATCCCCGAACAGAGGTCCTGCGAATCCACTGCGGATTTCAAATGGGCCCGATCTGAAGAAATCGTTGGGCAAGCACTCGAAGAGGCAGGCCAAACCGGAAGCCGTCGGTGATGATCTCCAGGTTGATTTCCGGGATTTCAAGGACGAGTCTGAGTTAGAGACTCAAGAGTTGAGGACGGTGGCAAGTCGGCGTCGAAGAACTCGTGGAAGGATGGAGATTTGGTCTGGATCCGGCGAAATCTAAGGCGGAGACCGTGAGAGGGTAAGAGAAATAGTGACGGATTAGCCAATTCTGATAATAGCAAGATGCTTGATATTTATGTCAAGGATCACGACGTGGGCGTTATCATTTCAGTCGGTCGAGACTGCTATAACTCTTCCGGGTGCGATGAGTCTTCAAGCGACTATCCCTAGCTCAGATTAGCTGAATTCCCCACATTTAGCACGAAGAATTTGCTGTAGCCGGTTGCGATAGCCATGACCAACCGTTGGCTATTTGCCAAGAGCAAGTTCACCGCGGCAGTCTCGGCATACAGCCGAACTGTCGCAGTTGACTACGGTGAAGATGTTCTTGGTGCCAGACATGGGGAATTCAATTGGTGCCGCAGATAATCGCTTGAAGACTGATCGTGCTCAGAAGAGTTCTAAACCGATTAAAATCAATAATGCGGTGCAGAGCATGGCTCTTGACGAGAGTTCGTAACGATTGCACAAACAGTTAAAATGGAGCCTCTATAAATTTATAGCACTGTGGTGGGTTGAGAGTTTTTGCTTTTCATTGTCCACATTGATACACATCTGGTTGTGGAGATTCGATTTAATTTGCTTACTGCTTATGATATTACAAAACTTTTATGGATGCCAGCCATAAATGACCATATCTAGATATTCATTGATTCTATGCATTGTCCTTCTGGAGTGGTAGTTGATAGTCTAATACGACGAGTACTATGTTCAATTAAGTTTTGAATCGAGTTCTAAGTAGTTTACCCCAGAAGAAGTAAATGCAGCTCAAAGCTTATTATATCAAATATACCCAACAAAAAATCCAGCTTGCCATCTTTAGCTCCTCGGTCTTCCAATCGCAAAGCGTTTATATGGAACGCTGAATCAAATATGTGTGTATCGAGTACCAGCGAAGGAAGCTTTGATGAGTTATTAGTACTTGATAACTCTCTCCGATGGAAAAGATTCTATATCTTGCCATGTTTATGCTCTGCTATTTAAGGTGTTTGCTTTGGCCTGTGGTCAGGCACGGTGCAGAGACGAAAGTTCGTAGCAATTGCAAAAGAGGCTGTGCTTTCCTAATCCCATTGTGGCTTTTCATTATTCATTTTGAAAAGCCAAATAAGTGTGTTTATCTAGGGCGGTGCAAAAGACGAAAGTTCAGATAAGCATGTTTATGCTACGTTTCTTAACGTGTATGCTGTGGCCTGTAGTCGGGCATGGTGCTTTCTTAAATTGCCAAGTCTTTTTGACTGAAGAATTGCTAAGTTAAGATAATTTTTTGGGGCAGCATAATAATCTTCTGTTGCTAGACACTTCGGCCATTAGAGAAACACAGTGACTTAAAAAAAATCGATATGTAATTACTTAGCAAAAGCATTCATATTGAAAAGAGTTTTAACACTCTAAGTAGTGCATCTATCATTCAAATACGTGAGTCATTATATGTTAAAAGCCTTGAGGGAAACTGGAAATTGGAATTCAAATGTTGCTGCACATATTTTATTTCTTTCAGCTTTTGCAGTTATCATGAATTTACTCCAACCGTGCTCCTTAAATTCGAGTACCGTGGTTCAAGCTCGAACCAGGACTCCAAGCTCCGACCAACTGGTTCAATTTCTCCGGCATAGCCATCTTGTCGAGATCCTCTCTTGTGGTTCCCTTCTCTTTCAACTACTCGAGGACATCAACAATGGCGCACGCTCAAGCATAGAGCGCCGTGAGCGGGGTGCAAGATGAATTGAAAGCCCATCTCTTTCACAATTCCATTCCATTTCTCTCAGACAGAGTCAGCACCTCGGCAGTGTGCAATGGCGTGACTCCACCTTCAATCATATCGCATGCTCTGAAGCTTTTCGTACACCGTCCTATCTCCTTGAGCTCATCGTCATCCCTTGGTGTCTCCCGAAAGCATGCATTAGCTCCTGCCTGCAAGTTTTACTACAATAAATAACACGAGTTAGGAAACCAAAAAAATGTTTTCAATTATTCTTTTCAAATGAAATTCTATAAATGCTTTAGGAGGAAGCACTATCCTCCATCATGTAGTCTTAAAAGAACAAATAAACATCGTCTAAACAGCTCAACCATCCAGTGAATGCTAAGAAACGACGAGCGGATTCACATAGTAAACACATAGTAAAATGAAAATTTGACAGAAATCATCATGCAAACATTTGAACAGTTAGGATCTGTGGCCGATATTTCCTTTCCTTTTCCTTCTTCAGACAGAGCATTAGACAGCAAATGTCTTGACGATTCTAGCCATTGGGTGAAACAACTAAAACAACTTTGCCACGTAATTTTCTTGAAGAGCAATTGTATCCCCACCTGAAGTAAACAAGTAAGCTCAATCACCTCAGTTCCAACTGATAAGGGTCTAATTTTGACTTCATAAGCCACATTTACGACCAGTCTAAAAATGTATGACTTCCCTAGGATGGTTTCGTCAGTAAGCTTAATCACTGGACTCCTTATGTTGCAGAGAGCAGTACTGGAGATAATGGGTGTCAAGAGCGCAAGGGTTAGAGAGGCAAATGGAACATGAAGACGAGGAAGAAATAAAGAAGTCTAAGCAGTAGGGAAATTTCGGGAGAATATTGTATTTCTTCAACTTGAAAGTATTACATGTCCATTGTTCTGTATATATAATGCAAAGTACATAAAATGAAAGGAAACAACATATTCCAAGAAATCATTTCTAATCTCAAATTGATTCATTCTAATCCGCGATTGATTTATGTATCAATCTCAATCTGAATAGATTTCCTTGATTTTGAGCATATCTTCCAATACTTCACCTCACATTGGTGGTTTGTAAATGTCTAAGACACTTGGCTTGCTTAATAGATACGTGTGCTATTTTGACTATAGAGGTTTGGTGAAGACATTCGCAAGCTATTGTGCAATTCCGATTCCTTTTGTTTCAATCATCCTTTCTTGGACTTTATCTCGAATGATGTGACAATCCACTTCAGTGTGTTTTGTTCCTTCATGTATTATAGGATTTTCCCAACTTTAAGTGCTACATCATTGTCATAGAACAGTTTGGTTGGTCCCTTTACTTGTACATTGAGGCCTTGAAGTAGACCTCGTATCCATACTATCTCACACAAGTGTTTTTTGTTGTGCGCCTTACAAGCAAAGCTCGCGCAGTCCTTCATTGCCTCGTTGCAAGTCTCCTTCCAAACGGCCTAGTCGAGTACCGAGGGGACAACCGTCCTCTTCCTCATGCCATTAAGATCCGCCCTACTGAAATTGAAGGACTTTTTCTTCGACTATGAATGCATAACTGCAAGGATTGAAGCTCCACACATTGCTGTGGTTGTTCAAGCTGCCCACACTGGCATTGTAGTTGAGGAGCATCTTGGCTATCGAGGTCTGGCAACACCCGATCCAATCGCACGCCGGTCGGTCACATTGTCAATCCCAGCGCACACCGAGAGGCAGCCGCTCAAGAAGCCCTGGCCATTGGATCCTGCAATCACGGCGACCATGTCGCAGCCAATGGCTGTGACCTTGTTCTTGGTGTTAGAGAAAGGGAAAGCAGAGAGGACGGAGTAAGCAAAAGTGCGTGGCTATTGCCGTACACTAGGATCTTTGTAGCAGTCCTCGCGAGAGGAGGTGTTGACCCGGAGATATGTCGAGGACTTCGGCGTCGGAATTCCATAAGTAGGGTTTGGGGGTGGAGGTGGTTTTATCGGGGACCCTGCAGCCGATTACGAAGTACTTGTTCGAGGAGCAACCATCCCCGATGCCAAAGGGGTAAGGGACGGAGACGTTTCCGCACGATTCTTGGGAGTTGGAAGATGCGGCTTGAGACGACGACCGCGATGCCAACGTTAGTAATAACTGTCCAACCATTAACATCATCCTCACTATCTCCGAAGGATTCCACTTTGAAGCCATGGCCCTCTCTCTCTCTCTCTCTCTCTCTCTCTCTCTCTCTCTCTCTGTGTAAATTTGGTGGATCGTGGAAATGGATCGTGCGTGTTCTTATAACGAAGGAATGCGTTTGCTCGTTGACAAAGCACACAGCAGTGAAGTTTCTCGTATTCCTGTTTGAGGGAGGAATGACTTGGCGTTTGAAAATGTCGCCACTAACTACACCTTGTCCCGGAAGTCTGGGATTTGTCCCGTTTTACGTCCTACTATTCAATTCTTCTTGTATTTTCGCCCTCAAATATTAACGGATACTTCCAATTCTACCCCAAAATATCACCACAAGTATAAAAAAAATGATTAGAAGTTCCCATTCAGCCTTGTGTTACTCGCTTATTCCCATTTAATTAAGTCTAGTACGATACATGAAATCCTTTACATTTGCAGTGTAATAGCTAGCGCATTGTATAACATTAGGTGATGTTCAAACATTTCAATAAATTGCACATTGCATCGAAGATGTGAGAGGGCAAACAGGGAAAAGATAAAAGACCCAAAAAGAATAACTAGGTAAAGATAGAAGATGCTGCACAAAATGAGGGTATACCTAATTTCTCCCAACTTAACTAGGCCTAAGAAAAGAAGGGAAATGCCAATTTACACCCTCGAAAACATTGCAATCTTGTTTTGCTCCTTTCACCCAATATCATTTCACTCTTCGAAATTTGTCCACTTTTCTCATATAGTTTAAAATGAAAATTTGTTAACATCAACTTCTAACGATAGCCAATAAGAGAAGTTTTGACTGTGATGTGGATTTTTTTTTTTTAATTTATTTTGGGTTCTATTGGCTTAGCAAGTAAAAGTGATCTGGAATTTATTTGTTTAGACTATGGTGAATTTGGGTAAAGTAAACTTATTTCCATCGATTGAGGGACCGAATTGTCACAAATTTAGGTACAAGAGGAGGGTATGACTTTCCCCTAAAACATGAGTGGCAAATTGACGATTTTCCTATGAAAGAGAAAGCGCGGATTGACTTGGACTTTACCCTTTCTCATTTTTGGCATTCTCTAAAAACGTCTACTAAGGCGGGCAAATTGCCCGATTCAATTGGTCAAAGAATCCGTCAAAAGTCAGAGGGAAAATTCCAAATAAGGACCTGAAATGAATCTATTTTCTCAAATAAGGACCCAAAGTGAACTTTGTGTCAAATAAAGACCCGAAATGGACCCACTGTTTCAAATAAGGACCCAAAGTGAATTTTGTGTTAAATAAAAACTTGAAGTGATCAAGTTAATCTCTTTTGAGGACCTTAGCTCGCCGGCAGACATTTTTTGGTGATTAAAATAGGGGCAATTTTGTCAAAATTTGTGATTGGAAAAAAAGGGAAAATTCTAAATTAATTTAGGTTATTTATTTAGATGTTTACGTTTTCTTCTTTCTTCTCCTCTGCTGCTCCTCAACCAAATCGCTGCTCGGTCATCGTCGCGACTCGATTCTTGTCGCTCCTCGCCTTACTTGATTGGCGGAGAATTTGGGTCTCCACAAACAAACAAAGAAGCATATGGTTTTCTTCTTGTTTTTGAATTCGTGTCTCAACCGGCAGAGAATTTGGGTCTTCGACTTTTTTTTTTTTTTTTTGGATACAGGAGGAACCGGCTTGCAGCCGACAATTGCGCCGTAAACCCCCCGGTGATGCTAGCGCAAGACCCACCACCACGGCGTCACTCTTAATACACCTAGTGTCTCCTGCCAGCCCCCTTGCGTTGCAAGAGCTTCGAACCTCTCCCCTCTTACGCAAAGGGTCACTGAAGCCTACCCAGCAGAGCCACCACGGCCGGTGGTTTTGGGTCTTCGACTTTGCGGAGGATGGGTATAAGGAATGAGGAGACTGTAGAAAACCTAGGGTCTTTTGTTTCTATTTTAAGATTTGTTAATTTTTCCCTAGATTTTTTTTTTTGGACAAAATTGCCCATACTCCAGTTGTCGGAAATGTTGCATGCTTGATAGATGGCAAATATTTGGCTGACTAGCAAGCTCAAGTCCTTATTTGGAATTGATACAACCACTTCGGGTTCTTATTTGAGACAATGGGTCCACTTTAGGTCTTTATCTGACACAAAGTTCATTTCGAATCCTTACTTAAGAAAATTGATCAACTTCGGGTCCTTATTTGGAATTTTGCCAAAGTCAGAACACGCACACTCTCTCTTTGTCTGGCGCTAAAGAGGTGGATAATGGGCCAAGCCGGTAAACGGCCCGATACGTTTAGGCCGCGCCATGCACGGGCCCATTTCAAATAGGGCCATGCCTCATTTTGGGCTTGGATGGGGTCAGGCCCATGGGCCCTAATGAGCTGACCCATGCTCAACAACTTTTTTTGTCACGCCCCGATCCTCAAACGCGTGCCCATCCCTCACCTAGTTGATTTATAGCGACGTCCCAGGATGCATCACCGACCCTTTTATTTTAATATTCATGCAGAAGTAGATAAAAAAAAAAATATCCTTAGACAATAAAACAATGGGATAGGAAAGTAGGACTAAATTCTGAACTTTAAAAAACAACCACGATTATATACATTGTAAACTAGTGCACATATATATATGGTGGACTACTACTCTAGATTCAACTTAAACAAGTTCAGAATCAAGGTCTACAAATGGGGGTGGGGTTCCACAAACTAAGGGTCCTCATCCTCATCTTCATCATCCTCCACACTCCAACTGGAGCCTTTAGCGGACTATACCGGACTTCCGAGATCTTCAAAATCCAGGTCTACTGCATCTAGGGATCTGAAATGTTGTCCCACAATCGGGATGAGACTATATCTCAGTAAATTCTACTCCCTGAGACCCGATTAGGAAGCAAATACATCTTAGGGCTGCCTAAGCACAATACGAGTTAGATGACTCACCTCAGTCTTAGTTCCCTCATGCAAGTCAGTATATAAATCAAATATACACGATTACATCACATCACCCAATTAGATCGAATCATCGATCAATCGACCTAGTTGATTGCATGTCATCCATACCATTTCTTGGTCGGCCCCTTTCCATACTACCTATGAGTCTGATCAACATCCAAGACTACTCATCCTAGGTGATATATATATATATATATATATAGTATATTATCCTATCTCCAGATGACCTATAGAGTCATCGAGCTATCAAATCATATTGTACTGTCTCAAGATGATAGAGAGTCATCGAGCCGGTATGTCAATATCATACCGTACTGTCTTAAGATGATTTGTGGAATTATCAAGCCGGTATATCATACCGTACTGTCTCAAGATAATTTGTAGAGTCACCGAGTCGGTAGATCATACCGTCCTGTCTCAAGATGACATATAGAGTCATTGAGCCGGTATACACACAATTTATCATACCGTACTGTCTCAAGATGATCTGTAAAGTCACCGAGCCGGTATACATGCCATTTTTATCATTTCCGATAAAATGTCGTGTGTGGGTACACGGTCGGCTTTTGCCAAAATATAATAATTTCATTTCCAAAAATCCCACAATTTTCTGTAGTTCACCAAAACATTTTTGGCGCTGTTAACCGACGCCTAGTTATTTTCCAATTAATTATTCAAAATTAATTCATTTAGGAAAATAATCATAAAATCATTAATGAATCAATTTAGCACAATCTAGCACTCAATAAATTAAACAGACTGCATCACGATAATCAGCATAAAATTCCGGTCATTGACCATCCCGGTCTAATTTCCGGAAAATAAATAAATAAATAATTAATTCCGAAATTATTAAATAAATAGCAATAAATCCAATTTAGGCCCGTAATGCCTAATTGGAAGCCAAGACGAGCTCGGAAAATTATTGATACTCGTTCAATAAATACTAAAAGCTCTCTATTTGCTAATGACTAAGTCTAACCGCCTAACATGCATCATTAAGTCACTAATTTAATTATTCTAAACTAATATAACCACTTAATCATGCTTAATTAACACTAATCAATCCTTAAGCATCATTATCATACTAATAAGGGATTAGTAAGTTAAACTCACCCGTTTAACAATCCTTTCAGATTAAAACGTCGGGAATGTCGCGGGGGACGTTTTTCTCCAAAGCGGGCTTAGGGTTCGAAGCCCGGAAACACCTCAAATTGGACCTAGAAGCCGCTGCGATACCCACAAAAATAGTTGCTGATATTGGCTAGAAATGGAAGGAAATTAACTCGGTTTAGGCGGGAATTGATCGGGAAGGAAGAAATAGGCCAAACTGGGCCTAGATGTGGACTCACGGGGGTTGAACGGGCTTGGGACGGCTCCAGATGAGCTGCAATAGACCTAGAACAGCAGCTGGGAGGCATGAGGGAGGCGGCTAAGGGCGGACGGCGTGCGGCTGGTGGCGCGCGCGGGGGCGGGGCGGACAGCGGCGAGTGGCGCGATTCCGGTGACGGCTTGGCTGCTCCAACTCCTCCTTTGGTGACTGCTGGTTTCGCACAAGCAAGGAGGGAGAGCGAAGGTCTTGGACGGTGGAGTGAGAGAGAGAGAGAGAGAGAGGGAGAGGATAGAGATGAGGGGGTGAGGGCTCCACCAAGCCAATTTTTCCACCAAATTGTGTTCCTTAAGCTTGTCAACCAAGCTAGTAACCTATGGCTTCAAATGAGCCACCAACACTCCTCACAACCCTTGAGATAGTCCAATTTTGCTAGGGAGAGGGGGAGCTACGAAATTCCAATCAAATGACTTCAATTGGATACTTACCGGTTCTCAAATCAACATCAATTGGCCTCAATAAATTCAATCCACCTACCATTGGTCCTATCGATATTTTGCCTCACCCATTTACCCATCATGCTTCCCACATTTGAAATCAAAAACAATCCCCCGCCTTTTCTGCACAAAAAACGGTCATAAGCCGACTTTTTCCCAAAAAGTCTCGGTTGTTAGAAAAATCTTTTGAGTCTGAGTCGACACTCCTAGAATTTATTGTGACATGACAGAATCTTCAAATTCTGAAATTGGACTTGAATTGGCAATTAATTTCCATTCAGCGCATTTTTAGCGTGACTTAGGTTATCAGGTAGTTTTCAGAGATTTTTAGTGCAAAACCCGTGGTCGATTTTCTTCGAACCACTATGAACCCACTCGACACATTGGCGACTCTCGATTGTCGTGAAAATATCGAGGATTTAAATATGGACACAAAGTACCAAAACAATAGAGAAATCAAACTAGTGTCAGTCGACGAGAATTTTCTAATTTAGTAGAGTCACCCACGATTAGCCACACATTTCCGTCGAACCAACCTATCTTTGATCTCAATTCGATTTATATCTACGCCATAATAATCTCGACAGATGAGCACGGTCGAGTAACCGATCCCTGGTCAAATTTTCAAGTTTATTGCATTAAAATTCCTTAATAGCTTCCCCAGATAGTCTAGTTATCTCAAGAGTTATTAGCTCTAGGAATAGCCCTATAGGCACGTCAATGAAATGCCCAATTTATTCAGTAGAAATCAGGACTGAAAATCTGGAATGTCACATTTTTTGATTGGTCAGGCTACATGACCCAACCCTTAAGAAATTTGGGATTTTTTGAAGAAGTTTTTCTTATCCCTATAGAGCAAGTTTCTTTATCCCATCACAATTCTCGCGAGTACATGGATTCCCTACCATTTTATCCCACCCCCACGCTAATATTAATTTTTAAGATTTCCATGAGCATGATTCATGATTGTAAGAAGATAAAAATGATGTACAGGAAATCAAAAGTTGATAACGCTTTGTCGGAATTGTGTAAACATTTAGGCAGGATAGCCGATGACCGGAATTTTATGCCGATTGTCGTGGCGCAGTCCGGTTATTTAATTGAGCTTTATTTTGTGTTGAATTGAATTATTTGTGAAATTGTGAATTTTTCTTTAATTGAATAATCTTTGGTTATTAATTGAAAAATAACCGGGCATCGGTTGATAATGCCAAAAGGATTTGAGTAGACTACATAAAATGTGGGAGTTATGGAAATGAAAAATATTATATTTTGGCTAAGGCCAACCATGTACCTACGCACGTATATTTTTGTCAGAAATGAATAAAATGATAAATTGATTGTACATTCGAAGTATCATGTTACACAATACCGGCTCGGTGACACTATATGTCATTTTGTAGAATGGACGGTATGCAATACCAGCTCGGTGACAATATAGGTCATTTTGTAGAATGGATTGTATGCAACACCGGCTCGATGACCCTATAGGTCATTTTGTAAAATGGATGGTATTTAATGTCGGCTCGGTGACCCTATAGGTCATTTTGTAGAATGGACGACATGCCATAACGACTCGATGACTCAACAAGTCATTTTGTAGAATGGACGCTGTGATGATTATACTTGGTGACTTATAATGTCATTTTAGAGAATGAATCGTATAAAATACTGGCTTGGTAACCCGATAGGTTATTTTAGAGAATGGACAGTATTGATTGAAATGACCAAGAATGGTCCGTTTGACATGTAATCAACTAAGTCGATTAATCATTGCTTTAATCTGATGTTGTGAATTGATTGATTGAATAGAAATGACCTTGGGATGGTCCGATTGACATGTAATTGACTAGGTCGATTGATCAAAATATCGATTTGTGATGTGATTGCTTGGGTGTCTATTGAACTGTGCTAATATGTAGGTGGAAAGGTAAGTCCTCTGACCCATGCGTGCATAGGCAGCCCGGTTAGCGTATTGGTTTACTAATCGAATTTTAGGGGGTAGAACTTGTTGAGACGTGGTCTCAATAGTTATTGTATAACCATTTCAAGTCCGTAGATGGAAGCACCCCTACCTTCTCCCTTGTGTTCTGGGTTACCGAAGGAAATCACCGAGGAGAAGTTTCACGTGCCGATGTCTGGGCACGCTGAAGGCCTGGAGTACGAAATGGTGAAGCCCATCATCTGGGTGGATGTAGGTAGAACCCAAAGGATGCCCCATCAATACCGGGCATGGTATTGCTGTTATAGCGATGGGCGAAGAGAAGGTCTAATACCGGAATTTGAGGTGCCTATGTATGCTTTGGAAGTAGTGTATGGGGAGGGCATTGCAGAACCTAGAGGTGGAGAGGTAATTAATCCAGTGGTTCCCGTCCTTGAAGGCCCATGATCATTTGAATACCCTACGGTAGATTTCAGCAGGAGCGTGGAAGGAGGAAAGATTGTGAAGCAGAAGAAGAATCCAGATGAAGACTAAGTGGAGGACTGAAACCTCACTCTTGTTTTGCAAACTATAAGTTTGATCGGACGTATAGTAGATCAGACTTGCGAATAGTATTGTATTATACTATATAGCTTGCCTTGTATAAAAGTGTGGTTATGTGTTTTCATGTTGCGAAAATTATGGCCTACTTTTCTATCCCAAATGTTTTATTGTCTGGGGATTTTTGTCTACTTCCGCATGCATATTAAAAAGAAAGGGGTCGGCGATGCGTCCTAGGACGTCGCTATTAATCGACTAGGTGAGGGATGGGCACGCGATCGAGGATCGGGGCGTGACATAGAATGTGTCCAAAGACTCAACAAGAGAAGGAATAAATGCAACATGTTCCTTATACTAGTGCTGTTAGAAGCTTAATGTACGCTATGATGTGTACAAGACCTGATATATGTTTTGCAGTTGGAATGGTGAGTGGATACCAATCTAATCCAGGTCAAGCACATTGGAAAGCCGTTAAAAGAATACTGAGGTATTTGAAGGGAACTGCTGATTATACGCTGAGTTACCAATGAAAGGATCTGCAACTTGAAGGCTGAAGGAGATTTAGATGAAATGAAATCTACCTTTGGATTTTTTTTTTACTGAATAATGGTGCCATATCTTGGTGTAGTAAGAAACAAATATGTATAGCCTTATCTATGATGGAAGCTGAGTTTGTGGCATTATCAGCAGTAATACAAGAAGATGTTTGGCTTAAGAGATTTTTTTGATCATTTAGGTGTTATTGAGGATGCTGTAAACTCATTGTTGGTTAACTGGGATAGCCAAGCAGCGATAGCGTACACCAAAGATCCAAAATATCATGGTAAGACCAAACATATAGATACCAAGTATAATTTTGTCAAAGATATGGTTGCACGAAAAGATGTGAACTTACAATACATATCTATGCATAGAATGATAGCAGATATTATGACAAAGCCAATACCTAGAGATGTGTTTTGTGGTCATGTGCAATCTCTAGGACTGCGTAGAGGCTGATGTACTGAATATTGTAATTTTCCTAAAGTGTTCACATTTAATGAATTTGTGTTTTCATTATTAATGCCTATGAGTCTTTGTTGACGTTTATGTATCTTAATGCTTAATACATTATATAAAATTGAGAAAGTATGTCGGACTGGTAAAAGATTAGCTCACTCACATGGGTAATTATCTCTATTTACTATGTGATAAATAGATATGAGACAGTTTTTAAGCTTATTATCTAGGTGATAATCGAGAGCTCAAGCTTAAAATATATATGTCACCTTAACTGAGTGTTAAGATGAGGACATAATATTTACTATGTCTGAAAGTAAAATAACCCACATATTTTACTTTATCTGTTTATAATGCTAGATGTGAGTTCTGATAAATTATGTGAATGAGTAAATATGTGAACTCAAGTTAGACATTAGGTATGTCTGAGCTATCATATGTACGGTATTGAAGGTGTAGACATACGTTCCATAGGAAAGAAGTTAATACCGTAATACGTATTTCATACTACGTATGCATGAGACGACCAACAAGAGTGGCAAAAATTTTGATCTCAACTTTTATGCTGTGTAAGACTCTTAAGGAAAATAATTCATCAATTAAGTGCCCTTATGACTCTTACTTATTCTCAAGATTTCTATTCAGTGTTTGCTATCTTAGAATATTGCCAATGATCATGAATTGATTCAATCTAATGGGACATTCTAGAAAAGCAAGTTGAACAGAAATTGAGAGTTTCAAGGAAAGAGGAAGATCGAATTGGAGAATCACATTCTAGTTTTGTATTCACTGGTCGACCAATTATAATTGTTTTTGGGATAATCATAATTGTGAATATAATATATCATTGTTAAAAAGAGATCAATAGAGATATAAATGTGATTGATCGATCAAGGGTACAGCATACTAAATCTACTCAAAATATGACGCCTATTATGAGCTGCTATATATTCCTAACAGATGTATGGCAACAAGCTCTCAAAGTATGCTGGTCACACGGATTATTCACCGGTATGAATGTTGCAGAGAGGTAAAGAGGATTCTGTTCGGCCCACCATGTGCGAGTGGGAGATGATGGGTTTTTTATGTGATGATGGGCCTACTTAAGCCCATCCGCCCATGTTGGGCCCAAAAACCCAGCCCGTAAGTGAAGGGCCCATAGAAGAAGAGGCAGTTACTGTAGATAAAAAGAATTAAGGGGAAAATCTAAGTAGTTGGTTATTTGGAGAAGTTACGTAATATGAGAAAAGTGAGAATACGTTTTCTGCTCTACGCTCTCTTAGTTTTCTCCCCAAGAACAGTACACTCCTCAAAAGAACAATATTAGAATTCCTCTTCGAACTGCAACAACGGTGTTTAATCTGTGAAAGACAAGGTACATTCGACTCCATAATGTACCTTACGATCAGTGTAACATGTGTTTTCTGGGATCGCTTTTCGCATTTGTTTTTTGGTGTTTGATTGAGCATTGGATCGTCTTTGGGAATCCGTTTCCCAATAGTCGGAAATCTTCACTTTTGCCATCTGTCGTGTGCGGCTGCTATCGAAATCTCCGTGATAAGGTCTCGTTTTAGCCTGAGATAGAATGTGTTCAGACTCGGAGTCGATGTTGATCGCTTTGGCAGCCGTAGTTGACTTCAAGCCTAGGCTTGTGCGAGTGGTTTTGTGCATGAGTGTTCTTTCCACAGCGTATGCGTTTATGCTTGTAGAACATAATTGGGTACATTCTCCGTCCTTAGAGTCGTCAACGAGAATATATATATATAGAGAGAGAGAGAGAGCCAAACATTTGCACGACGTGTGTTTCGCGAAACCTTTGCCTTCTGCAAATTAATGATGTGCACATTCAATCAGAACTAGAAGAAAAGCCTTACCTTGCTTCACATTGCAGTAATAATGAATCCCAACGGTTACCTAGAGTCCTTTTAATGAACCAATCAGCTAATTCAACCCTTGGATCCCAACCGATTGTACTTGTCCTAATGTGGTATTAACTATAATACGTGCATATAGGCTACCATAATTACGAGGAATTAGGATTATTTAAACACAAATTCTCAGTTTTTAGATATGGCAAGTGGTTGCATTCGATACTTTTGTTGTGCCTAAAATTTTTTTCTAGATGTAAAGACCCGCCTTAGGTTAGAGCATACTGAGCCCATAAAATACATTTATCGCTTGGACTTTTTTTCCCCTCTATCACTAATTGAAGGAAATGTTTTTTTGTTGGTTAGTTAACAAAATGGATATTCTACTTCATTTACTAGAAATAAGTATAGATGATGTTTATATTTGTAATTTAGTAATCACAAGATGGATTGTAGGAAAATATGACCCTACCTCACTGATTTTAAGGACGAGTAACGTAAGCATAAGTCACTGGATGAAAGACCCAAATGTGAAATTCATTTCGGTTGGTAGTGCATGGAATTGAACATGTGTCGTGTATAATCGACACCCAAAAAATTCGCACTATAAGTAGCAAGGCAAGAGGCAAGACCACGGAATAGCCCAAGAAAAATATTCATTTAAGTCGGACAAACAGTACCCTCGAGCCAAGTTAGAGACAAGATAGCTCTCAAATCTCAAGAGCATCCCCAACAAAAGATAGAAGGAATTATACCATCTTTTATATCCTGTCACTGAGTTAGATCCAAAAGCTTTTTAAAGCTAAAATACACGCATAGCAACCATTTGATGAACAAGAGACAACCCAAATGCTACTACCTTTCAACGTGAAAAAATCAAATTATTTAGTGCAACCCATGGAGACCTAGTGCAACCATAACATCTATCACAACACACACAGATATATATCGGTAACTTAAATATTCTCATCTCCCTCTACTGACCATTGGCATGAGATGTTCTTCCATGGTACCTGGGTACCCACTGTTCATGGTCCCACTTATATCCTTGTGCACGTCGGTCTTCTTTCCCAGCAGAGGAACCATCTCTTCCTGATTCACATCTGTATTACCGTCACCAGTAGGGTTAGCCATTGCTCTAATTCCCTCCAATTCAATTGCTACTTCTTTCATGGTTGGTCTCTCCTCTCCTTTTATTGTCAAGCATCTCTTTGCAAGATTGTCAACTTCCCTCACCTGTTCATTGATTCCTTCATTTGTAATAATACCCTCAACAATCTGAAACAATCTGTCATTTTCCAATGATGAAAGAAAGTACATTGCCAAGCTCCTCTCTTCTTCCGATCGTTCAAATGAAAGTGCCTTCTTTCCTGTCAATAGCTCGACTAGCACAACCCCAAAGCTGTAAACATCACTCTTTTCTGTCAATTGGCTTGTTTGCAAGTATTCGGGGTCTAAGTATCCCCATGTTCCTTGAACCATGGTGAACAAATGTGTTTGATCAAGTGGGACTAATCTTGAAGCTCCGAAATCAGAGACTTTCGCAGTGTAATTAGCATCCAAAAGGATGTTTGCCGACTTGACATCTCGATGGACAATGGGAATGGAAGCTGTGGAGTGCAAGTATGAGAGGACTCCGGCAGTTTCCAAAGCAATTCTCAACCGAGTCTCCCAAGACAGCTTTGATGATTTGTTTCGGTTGTGGATGTGATCGAATAGAGTTCCATTGTTGACAAACTCATACACCAATAAAGGCACCTCTGTTTCCAGACAACATCCCAAAAGCTTGACCACGTTACGATGATTAATTTGAGAAAGAACAATGACTTCATTGATGAACTGTTCAATTTGATTCCGGTCTACAAGTTTGGACTTCTTAATTGCAACTACCATACCATTTGGCAATGATCCTTCATAAACAGTACCATATCCTCCTTGGCCGACTATTCTACTCTCATTATAATTATCGGTGGCCTTCTGTAGCTCTTCAGCGCTGAAGATTTTCACGGCTTTTGTGGTTCTATCTGGCTCATTTAATTGTTGCTGTAAAAGCAAGCCCCCATTTTGTCTGAAGTACTGTTCTTTGAGCCTAATGAGCTTCATTTTCTTGTGTCCCAAATATAGAAAGCCTAAACTAAATAGCAGTGCTATAACAGCCCCAGCAACACCTGTATACAACATCGTTTTTTCAGAACAATTAATCATATGATTAATTGCACAGTAAATCATTGTACCGTGCAAAAGTAACCACACTTTGAAACTTTCTGGAGAATTATATCATGAGGTTTCCTCGAAAAGCTTAGTAGTTTTAGGACAATTTGAGTCTGAATTGGGACAATGGATTTGGTTAAGCTAATCTACCAAAGAAAAAAAGCACAAGTTCAACGGCCTATAAAGAATGTCATCAATTAACAGGTTTAATTCCATATGATAGAAGTAATGAACTCAAACTAACCACAAGAATACGTATTTTCTTTTCCCGTGGTACTACAATGTATTTGCTCACAGTTTTTTAGGTCTTAGGCAACTAAATCCACATCATTTAAATCATGCCCGTATAGAGACTTTTGCTTTGAACTATGCATGAGTCTAAATAACTCAATACAAGTCCTATCTATACCCCTTTTCATTACATGGAGCTGGCACGGACCAGTAGGCTAGAATAAATTTTTTAAAATGGATAAGTATAACTTCCTCTTTAACTCGTGTCATCTCCTTGGATAGATGTTGTCAAATCACTAGTAATCTATCTGAATAATATCGTGGTAAATATGGCTTGTGCAAAAAATAAGAATGTTGTATAGGTCTTGTATCTCACATAAAAGAAAGACGAAACAACCCATTGAACCATTTTTATCGGTTCTTAGATGCTAATCAAAACATGAGAGAGAAGAACAAGTTTGACTTTTAGGAGGAAAAGAAAGAAAAAAAAGCACATGGAAATCCACAATTCAGTCAATCACTTACAGAAAGTGGCAATTTACACTGAGCATGTACTAGGGGAACGCAATGAGGTGGGGTGGGACAGGCCCGCCCTGCCCCACCTTAAAATTAAGAAAGATGTTCCATACCCGCCTTGTGCCTCATGTGGAACAAGTTTCTTTATACCATTACCGTTCTCATGATGATACCAAGTTTAAAAAAATTCAATAAGCACAACTCATGATTCTAAGAAGATAGAAATGACCTAAAGAGAAAACAAATGAAAGAATGTGTCACAGGTTGTAAAAAGATAATAGCGGCGTGTCAAAATGGCGTAAGTATTAGGAATTAATGGAGTATCAAGTTTGGGCTTACTATCAAAATTAGTGCTTTATTTTGAAATGCTTGGAAGTTTGGGCCAAAATTGGGTCAATCCCCGTGCGAAATTAAGCTGTGTTTATCTTATAGAGTTTTCAAGGTTAAATGAGGAAAGAATATAGGAAATAACACTTCAACTAGAAAATCTTAAGAGGAATAAAGAAAGGGCAAAAGTAAAAGAAGGCCAGCCACATCCATTCCCCGCCCTGAACTGGATGTGGAGCATAAAATTATTACCCGTGTGACTCGGATGTAAGGATATCCTCTCGGATTGATAGAATAGCCATCCCTAAGCGTACGTCCCCACCAGCTTTCAACCCCGCGCCCCCAAACAAAACAAAAAAAAAAGTCCTAGCCAACGCTCCACCAACTGCTGTTCCGACCATCGCCATTTGCCCCCTTTCTTTCCTAAGGTCATGATGTCAAATTGGGGGATGCTCACCTCTCACACGACGACAAATCTCTGGTTGCCTGAGACAGGTGACCTCCATTCGATTGACTATCAAAGGGCGAACCCTCAGTCCTCGCGTGTTTTCGCATGGGGTATTGATATTACTCGCGATATTATCTCGATGGTTGGAAAATGTATTCATACTTACCCAAAACACAAGGTGGCCTAGTCAAAAGATACTCTACGAGTACAGCCATTGACATGAGTGAGACTTATCTATTTTTGAAATTTAAAAAAGCTTCAAATGCGATGTGCTTAATGCATCATATAATGTCATTTATCTTCCGCAGAGAAACTCCAGTGAGGAAGATATAGAAAGTTTCATCTTGAATTTTCCCAAGCAAGGGAAATAGTGGAAGAAAAATTGGGTGAAATCGGGAATAATTAATTTTCTCATAAACCAAAGGAAATTAAATTATATATTCTCTAAATCAGCTAGAGTATTATGTTTGTTTTTTGTCAGGCACTCCTAGTCAAAAGAAAGAACTTACCAACCAAAATCTCCATCAAATGTGATGAATTAGGATTAGCAATGCATCCTTGTCCATCTCCACCGCCCTTCTCGCCATCACCATGATAACCCCTTGGGCATGAACATGTATAACTCCCCTCAATATTATGGCACTCTCTTACACATTGGTTCAACATTGGATCCTCACATTCATCAATATCTACATAAATTAATCACGCACGCATCAAATGTATGTAATCTTCTCAGATCATATCAATATGAAGTGCATGATAACAAAAGTGAATTTTATGAATGTACCTTGACAACCATTCACAAGGTAAGGATTACCTCGGTAACCTCCTTTACAAGTGCACTTGTATCCGGATCCATTTTCAGCATCAGTGCAAATGGTGTTGTTGGTGCACATGTAACTAGTACTGTTCTTCTTGGCATCCTCACATGTTTGATTCCCTATTGCCCAGTCGAGAACTAGAGTGGATTGGTTAAATTTAAGCTGCTCAAGATCGCTAACCGAGAAGTTGTAGAAGCCACTTTTGGCGACGAAGGCATAGCTGCAAGGATTGAAATCCAGGACGTATTTATGCTGGTAATCGCTCCTGATGGAGATCCCGTAGCCGAAAGAGTCCCTAGGGATGCTCGTCTCGCAGCAACCGATACCGGAACACGACCAGTTGCTGACATCCGAAAGGTTGCTGCACGAAGACATACACCCGAAAGAGAACTTCCCCTTAAGGTCCCAGAATGAGGCCGATGTGTCGCAACCGATGGCAATGAACTTGTTCTTGGTGTTGGATACGGGGAAATCACGTAGCTGGAGCCCCGAATATTTGCTCGAAGTCCCATTGCGCCCGGAAGAGTTATAGCATTCTCGACTGGATGCAAAATTTACTTGCATCTCATGGTCTTCGATAGAAATGTCTAATATTTTAATGTCACTAGTTATTTTATGCATGTAAGGTACAGGAGGGTTAGTAGAATTGTCACAATCGATGGTAAAAGATGGGTGATTGATGCGGCAATCGGAATTGCTATCCCTCGTTCCGAAGGGATATGGAATTGAGAGATTTCCACATGTACGTCGGCATCCGGGCTTCGTCATTGAATCAGTAGCTTCTGTTATGCGATTGTGGTATGAACCCAATAAAGCCCCAAGCACGACAACCTTCAAAAGGAGCTTATGGATGGCCATAGTTCTTCCTTCAACTCTCTTCAAATATGTTCTTTTCTTGATGAATTAACTCAATGGGTTCGGGGGATTATAAGGAGAAGTAAGATGGGTTTCTTCTTTTTTCGTTTTTTTCTTTGGTCAAGTCAGTGTTATTGGTTGATCAAAAGAAGTACGACAGTAAGTTAAAGCTGTGGAGTCAATGTCAGCTGGTCCCTGGCCCAGCCACATGCGGGAGACGATTTCACGATGATTCCTCGGGTGACGAATCTAGTGCAGTGCACGTGACAAATGCCAAACGCACGATTTATCTGAGAGTCCATCACTAATATCGACAAATGCTATACAATCGTTTTTTTGCTACTCATTATAAAAACACAAGCTACTCTGAGCCAGAGACTGGAGTACTCTGTCACAAAATGATATGCTCTATCACGTCCTAAAACCTTTTAAAGCGATTGATTTCTTCAATTTGAACGGGTAAAGAAATCTGCAATAATATTTTTCCCCAGGAAGGCATATCTAGAATTTCTTTTAATTATTTTCAGTATAGAATATTCAAATATTCATTATAGTGAATAATTTGTTTCTCTACTTTGTAAAGTTTAATTTGGTTGCATCATTGTTAGTGATTAATCTTTTTTCCTTACTTAATTTACCATGTGTAATATGTTATGTAGACATTCATGCGATAATAGTGGAATATCAATAGCCCCAAACTTTAACATCTCTATGCATTTAATCATAACAGTCATTAGTAATTATGCATTTTAGTCATATTTAATGATAAAATATAGAAACTGTGTAATGGAATGAAAATAATTTTTTCCTCTATAATTTTTTTTTTGTAATTAGGGTCTTTATATCTGCTAAAATTTTATTCTATATTTATATTCTTTTATGTTTTAGAACATCATATAATATGCCTAATTAACCTCTAATATTATTTATTCAACAAATATGAGCTACGATGTTAAGTTGCACTTTATATATAAAATAGATACACGTACTTCTGAAAATTTGCATTTTTAGTAAAAGGCATGATTTTTAATATTTAAATAATTTAACACTCCCTTTTATGAGTAGGTTGGATTTCATATAAGAATGAATCCTTGAATTATATAGTAGAGAAGATAAATAGAGACCTAAAAGGATATGAACTCAACATGTCGTGTTCTTATATCATTGAGGATTTTGTAAAATTGGAGCCAACTATTCAAAAAGTTTAATTTATTTGATGAAATAATGGTTGTTACTATTTAAAAACTTTAGTATATATTGCCATATCCCTAGACAACACGAGGCATAAACACAATGACAACTAGAAAATAAATAAACAAAAAAGTGTCGTACATGTCAAAAAAATCATTTTTTTCTAACCCAAAAAGGAGTTCTCAGGTAAGGGATTCCTTTGACAGTTGAAATGATCATCAAAATAGACAAACGCATTTCAATTATTTTTCTCTATCCGTCCGATTTGTAGCAGAATTGCACCCAAAAGCAAAGGACTTTTTCCATTAAATCTTATTTGATAGTGCCAATTTCACTTAGTGACTCCATATCAATTCCTATTTTTCGTTGTTTACTCTTTATGTCAGCCAAACGATTTAGATCATCCCTCCTAGCAGACGAAGTCTTCTTCTTTATCAAAGACAGTAAGGCTAGAACTAGATTGAAATTATCTTGACTGTGGATGTGTTAAGGAGTGGTGAGTTATAGATCATGTCATAATGACGAAACTAACCATATTCTCTATTCAAATTTCCCACAAAAAAATGTTTGCAAATCATATTATAAGCTAAGGTAAGACACTTCACATGAATCAATTTATTGTATATGTTTAGAATTTCACAGACTACATGAACTAAAACTTGAAAATAACAAAAGTTTGTGAGAGATTGCATTGAATGGAAGCTTGAAATTACAATTTAAGACCACAGAATAATTAAAAAAAAAAAAAAACATAGGTTCATAATGCAAATTCATGCTTTTACCTCAGTCAACATTGTCGGTGAAATTCTCATTAAAGCATCTTTAGTAAAAGGACATGCTATAGGTTCTACCTTTGAGAGGCACACCAAAATCGATGCCCTTTCCATGGAATTTTAAACGAGATTGTTTGGACTTTGACAGACATAGAGACAGCTTTTATAAAGTCCTTTGTCGATATAGTCCTACTTTAATTCTCCGATAAGAGTTGTGGGGTATAGTTCTATGATGATAGTACCATTTTTGCCATATTATATTCGGCGAAGAAAACTTTAACTATTTTGCTATGTCTACCAAGAAAGTGGAGAAACAAAATTAATTAAACTATCTTCTTTATCAAGAATCCTACTTTTACTTTTGTCTTTGTTTCATTTCGAGTTAAGTTAGCTTCGTTATATACAACCAAATTGAATCCTTAATGCAAGTCTCTTTTCAAGTTTCAAATCAGCTTGAAAATTTTTAGAATCGATTGTAACATCACAACGTGAATTGCATGCCCAATAAAAGTGAACCTCGGATTCGTGATCGGCCAAATCATTAAAGCTCACAGGCCTTCAAACTGGGGAGACATCAGTTGGCCCCGCAAGTCGCTGCTTGGCTTTTCAGGTCAAGGTCAACATCGTGTTGCATGGCATTTGGAACGTGGGGATATGAGTTGGCTGTGCAAGTCGTTGCTTCGCTTTTTAGGTCTAGGTCATCATCAATTGCATATGATGCTTTGGACAAGGAATAGCACTGAATATATCTTTGTTTTAAGCTAAATATATCTTTGGACAAGGAATAGCCCATCAACGGGCTAGTATGCAGGCATTCAAGGTCTAAATATCCCACTGTTCCCAGAACCATACTAGATAATACGGCTTGATCTAGTAGGACTAATCATGAAGCTCCGAAGTCGAAGACTTTCGCAGTCTAATTAACATCTAAGAGTATTCATTGACTTGACGTCTCATTGTTCACAAACTCATATATTAATAGAGGCACTTCTATTTCCAAACAACACCCCATTAACTAAACTAGCAAGATGGTGGTACGTTGCATAGGTCAACAAATCTTCCCATCAATTAAGTTTTCCTCTGGAGTTCACACGGATATGTCCTCTGATTGAAAGAAGATATGAATCACAAAATTGCAATATCTATTGAACGATAATCTAAACCAATGCAACGTTTCGAGCATGAAAAAGAAAACTAGTCAATATGAACACGAAAGCACAAAGTAAAAATGTAAATCCTCTCTTACTGATAGGTTTCGTCCATTTGTCGGAAATCTCCACTTTTGCCATTTGTCGTGTGCGGCTGCTATTGAAATCTCCGTGATAAGGTCTCGTTTGTGCTTGAGATTGAATGTGTTCAAACTCGGAGTCGATGTTGATCGCTTTTGCAACCGTAGTTGACATCAAGCCGAGGCTTGTGCAAGTAATTTTGTGCATGAGTGTTCTTTCCACAGAGTATGCATTTATTGTTGAATGCAAAATGTACAATTCCATGATCTCCATAACCAGAATAAGAACACAAATAATTGAGTAGAAAGATTAATGCACCTGTTTTGGAATCCATTGTTCTTGATGTGGAAGCAGAAAAGCGATGATCCACGCACAAGTCATTCTCCTCTATTGCCCTCCGTATCACTGGCTCAATGAGATGGCTCCCTCACCCTTAAGCGCTAGGTTAACGTTCCTTTTGTGAGGATACATGTAAGAATTAGGGTTAGAGAAGAGACTTGAGTACTATTTATAGAGTTTCCGACCAGGCCCTCTCATTACGAGCCAGGCTCAACTCAGCCCACACTAGCTAGCCTCATATTAGACTAATTAAGAAACCTTCATTCCACCTTAGACCAACCTCGTAAAATGGTAATTTACAATATTAATTAATGTAGTCCACATTAGGAAAGCTCTTACATTCTCCCACTTAGACTATATTAATTAAAATTGTACTGTATGTGCATACCTTGGTCTAGAGATAATTCTTAATAGTCAATCTCATTGCATAAAGTCTCAAACATCGAATCGTGGCGGTAACTACATGTATACACACAGAGCCTTCCATGGTCATGAGTGCTTTCGACTTTAGTTATATGGATTCAATATGGTAGTGTGGCAAATGGATAATATCTCTCATAGAGAGATCCCATTTGTTAGTCACCATTTTCTTACCTTTAGTGTCACAGAAATTTATGCCATTAGGGAATGTTTTTATGGTTTCAATGAACCCACATATGCCTTGTCTTTACGGTTAACATTTCTTTGTGTATAATAAGACATATGCACAAGGCTAATAACCGGATGCCCCTAGCCTTCACTCAAGGTTTATACAATACCTTGAGACTTTTCTCAATATGCATTCAATATCATGACAACACATTCAAAAATATTTTATTGAATGCAAAAGTTGATACATATCAAACCGTTACTAAGTATAATGAACACAGATGTAAACTTTATCAGAGTAAAATCGAAATAGCTCCCACTAAACAACAACATCTCATGATGCTCCTAAGCCCATACTAATGACATGTCGTTTAAGAACAGAAGAGTGAAGTCCTTTAGTTAGTGGATCTGCAACTATATTATCTGTGGAAATATGATATATTATAACGTCACATTTCTGTACCGTTTCTTTTTGTTGGAGAAAACTCCTTTAATGTTTTAAAGTTAACAAAACTTTTGCAAAGTCTAATCTGAATACTTCTAGACTTTAGTGTCAAAATCTGAAGACCGCCAGACTTTAGGTTCAAAGTCTGCCCACACTGACAAATTCCAGACTGAACGCTACTGAAGAATGAAGACTTTTCCAAACGCAATATCATCTTTATTTCTTCAAGAGTTCCATTCGTATGACTTATGGATGGCTTTCTGGTTGGATAAAACACCTACATGATTGGCTATCTTTATTGAAATCAATTTCGATATTCAAATCTTTTGGAAGGCAAGTAAACTTGGAAAGTATCTACTTATGGAAACCAAGATCTTAATTGTATGGGTAAACAGGATTGACGGGCTTTCATCTCAATCATCAAACGGCTCGAGATCTCCTTGATTGATTTTGTCCAACGGGTTAATTGGAGGAATTCCTTTGGAAAGTGCCAATGGTCGAGAAGGCATGAAGGAGTATTTAAAGGAGACATCTCTAGTCATTCGATAAGAGCATGAAAGAAAATTTTCAAAGTCCGAAACTTCCTAGTTCCTTGTTATTTCATTCACTGAGCTCAAATTTGTACTCAAACGAGAGAAAAAATTATAGTGTGACTTTGTGAAAGAGAAGCAAACTCTTCACTGTCAAGTTGAGATCACCAAGCTGTAAAATCTCTTTTGTTTCTTAGTGGAATCCAGCCAATAGGCTGTCAGCGTGGGAGAGTGGACGTAGGCTTGATTTAAGCTGAACCACTATAAACTTTGTGTTCTTGTTCTCTTCCCTAAAATCTTTTATTTTGTTTGTAGCTTTATCTAACTGCTAAAGTTTGAACTTGTTCAAAGTCTGTCATTTTCTAAAAGTAAATTACTTCTACTGAACTTTGCAAAAACTTTTCTTCACACATATTCATCCCCCCTCTAGGTGTTATTACTAGCCATTTCAATTGGTATCAGAGCTTGTGTGCTTATTTTATTGGAGTATTTTTACTTCTAAAGCTAAAGATCTATGGTTAGTATTTTGGCTCCAGGTTTGGTTGAAGGTCAAAGCAACACCAGACCTCCTTACTTTAATGGGAAGGAGTACAATGTGTGAAAAAACAAGATGAAGGCGTTTATGAGATCAAGAGATCCCCTGGAATGGGATGTGGTAGAAAAATGGATCAATTCCAAAGCTATATCAACCTCAGAAAGAGGAAAGGAAGTTGTAGATGCTAGCGAAATAACACAAGCAGAAATAACCAAGAGACAAGCTCTTGATGCTAAAGCTATCTACTCTTTATACTGTGCCTTACCTCCCACTGAGTATAACCGAATTTCTTCTTGTGAAATAACTAAAGAAGTTTGGGACAGGTTGCATGTTACCTACGAGGGGACTGATCGAGTAAAGGAAACAAAAATCAATATTTTACTCGGACAGTATGAAGCATTCAAAATGAAGCCTAGATAATCCATCACTGATATGTTCAGTCGTTTCACTAAAATCGTGAATGGATTGGCATATCAAGGATGGCTAATCTTAGGACCAATAAAGGTCAATAAACTGCTATGTGGACTCTCTAAAGACTAGAATCACATGAAGACGTCAATTAGAGAAACCCAGAGGATCATGCCTCTTTTAGTAGACGAACTAGTAGGCACACTTCAATCATATGAAGTTGAGCAGATCAATGAGGAAGAAGATCCAAGAGGTAAGAAGCCAATTGCTTTCAAATCTAACAATGATTCTAATTATACAGATTCAGAGGATGACATAGACGATAAGGAGCTAGCGCTTATGATTAAGAAGTTCAGAAAGTTGAATAAAAATGGAAGAAGATTCAACTGGAAGAAGCTGAGCACTCAAAATCCCCAGAAAAGACCAATAGAGTCAAATGAAACCAGTAAGGATGTGATATGCTTTGAGTGCAAGAAAAAATGGCATATCAAACATAATTGTCCTATGTTGAAGAAAAAGAAAGGAAGAACTGAGAAAAACAAAAAGGCTCTCAAAGCAGAAACTTGGAGTGATACCGAGTGCAAGGAAAGTGATGAAGAATATGCCAACATATGTCTGATGGCCAATTCAGAATCAGACTCAGATTTTGAAACATATTCTGATTCAGACTTAGACAAAGAAATTGAGGTCAATATCAAGAGGAAGATCAAATGGTATTTGGATAGTGGCTGTTTGAGACACATGACAGGAGATTTGAGTTGCTTTATAAAACTTGTACAAATGAATGGCGGAAAAGTTTCCTTTGGTGGAAACAACAAATGAAGAATTGTTCGATGTGGAACCGTGAAGATTGGAAGTCTGACTATCAACAATGTCTCCTTGGTGGAAGGTTTGAATTATAATCTACTCAGCATAAGTCAGCTTTGCAATACATGATTCAAAATAAAATTCCAAGAAGGCATTTGTTCGGGAATGAGTAAAAACTTTCTGCTGGTTCAAATTTATGTTGATAATATTATCTTTAGATCTCATAATGAAAATCTATGCAAGAAATTCTCTAGATGTATGTAGGATTAATTCGAGATGTGTATGATGGGTGAGTTAACTTTCTTTCTAAGATTGCAAGGTAGACAATCAAAGAAAGGTATCTTTATTCACCAAGAAAAATATGCGAAAGATCTCATCAAGAAATTTAGATTGGAGAATTGTAAGAAGACAGAGACACCAATGTCAAGTTCTTCGAAACTGGACAAAGATGAATGAGGAAAGAAAGTAGACCAGAAACTTTACAGAAGCATTATCAGTTCTCTTATTTACCTTATTGCATCTAGACCTGATATTTTATTTAGTGTTTGCATCTGTGCTAGAATCCAATTTGATCCCAAAGAATCTCATTTAAGTGCTACAAAATGCATCATCAAATATGTTGCGGCGACTCCAAAGCTAAGTCTGTGGTATCCCAAAGAATAAGACTTTACTCTTTTTTGATATTCAGACGCAGATTTAGCAGGTTGTAAAGTTGATAGAAAGAGTACTTCTAGTACTTGTCAACTGTTGGGCAGCATGCTGGTGTCTTGGTTCTCAAAGAAGCAGAGTATTATAGCTTTATCAACAGCAGAAGCAGAGTATGTGGCTCTTAGGAGCTATTGTTCTCAAATTTTGTGGATAAGATAACAACTAAGAGACTTTGAAATTGAAGAATCATGCACTGAGATCAGATGCGACAACACCAGTGCTATTAATCTCACCAAAAATCCAATCATTCATTCAAGGGCAAAGCATATAGAAATTTGGCACCATTTCATAAGAGATCATATCCGAAATTGGGAGATTATGATTCAGTTCATTGACTCGAAGAATCAGTTGGCAGACATATTTACAAAGCCTCTGGAGAAAAATCTATTTAAGTCTATTCGCACCAGACTGAACATTTTATCTCCTACTGATTAAAGTCTGAAATTGGTTAGACTCAGAATGTCTAGAAATTACTTATGTAAGTTAATATCTCTTCATTGCAGGTAATTTAATTTTAGTATGAAAATTCCGAATAGGTATGTTGATATTTTAATAATTGCTTGCATATTTTATTTTTAGAAGTTATCTTTTTCGAATTTTTAAATTTTTGGCAGTTTTTATTTTTTTGAAAAAGGTAGTTTTCTTTTTACCTTATGACAGTTCAATTACCCTGTTTTACTTTCTTTATTTACCGTCGAGTCTTTTTCTACATTCACATTTTCTCAAACCCTAGAATACAGACTCTCTATTCTCTCATTTTTACTCTCAAGTTTGTTCTGCAAGTTTTCATCTTTTTCACTTGAACCTATTCAAGAAATCCTCAAAAAATGAGAAGATGTATTTTCAAAGAAAGTCATCTCGGATCTCAAGTAGGGGACCACGGAATATGCCTGAGGGTCCTACACATTTTGATCTGACCAAAGAAGAAGAGTCTCCACAACACTCTCCACAGCGTGCTACACAGAATCCTCCGCGCCAATCAGTGGAAGAGGAAGTCGAGGAAGACGTAGAACCTCTTAGAACCTTGAAACCTTAGGTTCTTTATAAACTTTACACTCATTCTGCTATGACTTTTATTGATGAATTTCTGAAAGAAAGAGGATATAAGAACGAGACTCTGTTCTTGCGATCAATGGAAAGATTAGGAATAGCGCCTAAAGGAGTGGCAGATAGAGCATTTCGAAACTTTCCTGTTGATCCTCATTTTAGTTCTTTCAATCAGCCTGAAAGCAAAGATGAAGATGAAATGATGTTTTCGAACTTCCAGCCAAGAATGGGCATTGCTGTTGAAGTGCCTGGTGATGGAATGAGTCTCTTTTGTTCTAAGGATCACAGAAAGGTTTACTCCAAATTACTGAAAAGAGGGGTGATGAACCCTCGATTGGTCGATTTTGATTTTCTGGATTCGATAAAGGTGAACTTGAGGGAGAAGCTGACTCTCCTTCAACTAGAGAACTTTTTCTTTGAGACTACTGTTACATATCCTGAGTTGACTGCTTATTTCTATTCAAACTTGTCTTTTCTTGACCCGAATAGATTTCAATTCACTGTGCGTGATAAAAGCTACGTGGTGGGTGTTGACACATTGGCTGACATTATTGGGGTGGAAAGGAGTGGTTTCCAACCAATAAGTGTCTCAGTTGGACATGCGACATGATTTCTTGTTAGGGACAGACTCCCTGAAGGAGGCATCACTTATTCCAGACTGTCTGCCTCGAATATTTTGCTGCACAAAATCATGATCAACTACATCTGTCCAAAATCGACTTCAAAGACAGATGTTTCCCGATTTGAAGCCAAATTGATGTTTGCCTTCAGTAATGGAATGGAGTTCTCTCTGCCTCATACAATCTTGATGCATATGTACATGAATGTTGTGAATGATAAATGACAGCTCCCTTACTCAGCCTTGGTTACACAATTGTTTAGACATTTTCAGATTCAGTTTCCAGCCTCTCTCTATGCTAGAACTATTGCTCCTATGGTTATAGGATTGAAGATGGTGTCTAAGATGAGGTTGAAAGAATTGAACAAGGCCATAGAGCACTTGAAGGAAAAGTCCCCCAGCAAAACCGAACAAGACTCTGCTGCAAAAAGGAAAGGCAAGGAAATTATGCATGAACCTGCCAAGAAGAAAAGATCTCTTATCCTACAGGACGAAGAGGATGAGGATGATCTTACTATCTTTGCTTTTGCCTTAAAGAATCTTCGGAGTTTTGTCAGTTTTGAGCAGCAACAAGACAAAGAAGAAAGAGAAAAAGGAGAAACAGAGCAAAGAAAAGAAGGGAGAGAAGACAGAGAAAGAACAGAGGAAAGAGAAGAAGTAGGAAAAGAAGCCGGAGAAGCAGGAAGAGAAGCTAAAGAAGAAGAGGGTCAGGATGACTCTCATGAACCAACATTTGCAATATCCTTATCTGAGGATTTAGAAAAGACAAAGAGTGGAACTGTAAGAGCTCGAATTGAAAAAGAACATCACTCTCACGCTGAAATTGAGAAGGAACGAGAATTTCTTTTTCCACCTGTAGTCACAGAAACAGGGGGAGTTAGTGAGAAAAGAGATACTTCTTCTTCTCCTCTTTTTACAAGTGATGATGTTAGTAGATCTTCTACCGATCCAAAGGATGTCTATGATTCACATTTTCCTGAAGCTGACATTGAGGAATCCTCTCCAAGTCATGGCGTTCGACAAGTTGATTTTCCCTCAATTCTCAACACTCCTTGAATTCATTTGGCTGATACTGGTGCATAAACAAAAGCTAATGCAAACTTTTAATGGCTGCTAGAGTTCCTTCTGGAGTTAAAAGTACAACAATATGGTATGGAGTTTGAGATCAAAAACCTCCAATCTACATTGAAATCTACTTTAGATTCTCTCCATGAGAAGGTACAGACTATTAACCTTCAAGTTCAAGCTTTACAAGAGCATGTTAAAGAGACTACCAAGGTTGAAGATGTTGAGAAGCTGAAGGAGATAGTGCGAAAGCTAGAGGAGACAGTTCAGTCGATGGGGGATTTCCAGCACGTTCGAATTCCCAAACAAACCTGATTTTATTTGTCTTTATCTATTTTTGAATTTCTCCACTTTTTGCTGTTGACAAAAAGGGGGAGAACGTGCAGATTTGACTTGTTTGACTTTAGCTTTTGTTGAACTTTTGTTCTTTTGTTGAACTATTATTCTGTTATTCTGTTTGACCTTTACAGGCAACCTACTTTTGTGGTAATGATTGGTAATGATTATGGATGGATAGTTGTTTAAGTCTTGATATTTGACTTTTATTTTCAACATTAATATATTTTCTGTGGTTGCAGAATCGATGCTATCCAGATCCTAATCAACTTATTTTTATAAGATATCATGTACCACTTAAGAATCATTTTGTAGGTCAAAAGTTCTTAAATTTGTAGAAAAGTTTTGTCACTATCAAAAAGGGGGAGATTGTTGGAGAAAACTCCTTTAATATTTTGGAGTTGACAAAACCTTTCCAAAGTCTAATCTGAAGACTTCCAGACTTTAGTGTCAAAGTCTAAAGACCGCTAGACTTTAGGTTCAAAATCTGCCCACACTGACAAATTCCAGACTTAACGCTACTGAAGAATGAAGACTTTTCCAGACGCAAGATCATCTTTATTTCTTCAAGAGTTCTGTTCGTATGGCTTATGGATGGCTTTCTGGTTGGATATAACACCTACATGATTGGCTATCTTTATTGGAATCAATTTCGATATTCAAATCTTTTGGATGGTAAGTAAACTTGGAAAGTATGTACTTATGGAAACCAAGATCCTGATCGTATGAGCGAATAGGATTGATGGGCTTTCATCTCAATTATCAAACGGCTTGAGATCTCCTTGATTAATTCTATCTAACAGGTTGATTGGAGGAATTCCTTTGGAAAGTGCCAACGATCGAGAAGGCATGAATGAGTATTTAAAGGAGACATCTCTAGTCATTCGTTAAGAGCGTGAAATAAAAATTTCAAAGTCTGAAGCTTCCTAGTTCCTTGCTATTTCATTCACTGAGTTCAAATTTGTACTCAAAAGAGAGAAAAACTTATAGTATAACTTCGTGAAAAAAAAAAAAAAAAAGCAGACTCTTCACTGTGAAGTTGATATCACCAAGCTGTAAAATCTCTTCTGTTTCTTAATGGAATCCAATCAATAGGCCGAACCACTATAAACTTTGTGTTCTTATTCTCTTCCCTAAACTCTTTTATTTTGTTCGTAGTTTTATTTAACTGCTAAAGTATGAACTCGTTCAAAGTCTGACATTTTCTAAAAGCAAATTACTTCTACTAAACTTTGCAAAAAAATTTCTTCACACTTATTAATTCCCCCTCTAGGTGTTGTTACTAGCCCTTTCACTTTTTTGTCAAAAAATTTGACTGCCATATATTTAGACCTCTTAAGATCTCTGTTATTAATAAATAATACTACAAAGTTATTGTCTCAATACAATTGTATGGGTCAATCTATAAAGTTAAAAACAATCAACTCCTTAATGAGGTTCCAAAGCCTAAGAGCCCAAGTAACAGTTTAAAAGAATGTTACAAACTATGCTTACATAGTAGAAAATGACATAGAACTTTATTTATTGCACTTCCTGCTAAAATAAATATGTATTACGTTATTGATCTAATGTCATCCTAACAGCCAGTAAAGTTTACATCTAAATACCTTATTAGCTGCAATACTTGAATATGTCTATAAATTAGAATATATTTTCATGTCCTATTTAAGTACCTTAAAACTTTCTTGAAACAATCCAATGATTGTGTCCTAGATTTGACTGATATCTACCTAGAAATCCCATTGCAAAGGCGATATTTAGTCTAGTGCAAATTTGAGCATACATTATACTTTCAAGTGCACCGACACAAGATACACCATTTAACTAGATTTTCTCAATATTTAGATAATGACAATGTAATAGATTCGGTCCATCACCCTTCATGACAGGAGCAATTCCTAGCTTGTAATATTTCCAACAAATATTCTCTGAGATAAATCCTATATATATGATGAGAACAATCCTTATGGACCTCAATACAAAGGATAAAAGATGCCTCAAGGTTACTACGTGTAAGCAAAATATCACGTACATAAAGTATGAGAAAAATAAATTTCCTCACATTGATCTTGTAGTATATATCTACTAAATTACTTTGTTGCCAACTAAAAGAAATGACAACACCATAAAACTTTAATAATATTATCTGGACACTTGCTTAAGACCATGAATAAGACTTTTCAGTCTACACACAAGTTTACTTAAATCATCTTGCAAAATCCTTCAGTTGCACTATATAAATTTTGTATCTATTTGGCGTAACTCCATATCAAGAAGAACTATTAATGTCATGTTCACTCTAAAATTTTATTTCAATAAAGTCATTGATGACTATTCTTCTGTACTTAATTAATGAAAAGTTAGAATTAGTCTTAAAGGTTGTTAGGCCTAATAGTGGCAGTGAGTATTTTGGCAAGTATGACAATATTGTATAACTTAAAGGGTCATTTGTCAAATACTTGTTAAATTCTAGGATGGTAACTTAATTTACTATGCCTAAAAATCCTAATAAAATGATTTGGCCAAAAGGCATAATTGCACCATAATGAACATGGTGATGAGTATAATTAGTAAGACTAATTTATCCGGTCTTCTATGAGCTGATATTTTCAAAGCAACCTTTTCACATACAAAACGTGTTTCTTTCCAAAGTTGTTCCCTAAAATTATTTTGACTTAAGGACTGGATGTAAATTTAACTTGAATTATATTAAAATATAGAGGTGTCATGCAGAAGTGAGATTTATATAATTTAATATTAAGTGTGTCACACCCCGAACCTCAAGCGCGCGCACATCCCTCAGTGGTCGATAAAATTGATACGTCCCAGGACGCGTCGCCGACCCAATCGGTTATGCACATGTGGAAGCATATAATAAACAAACCCCAAACAACACAAACATAAGATAGAAAAGTACGACAACAATTTTCACAAAACACACTTTCATAAACAAATTGGTTTATATACAATACTAGTCTATAAACAAAAGCCTAACTCCAAAAAGAAGAGCCACTAAACCCTCTAGTCATTAGGCTCCTCATCCATGGCCTCAGGGGACTCCGGATCTATCACGACACCATCAAGAGTGTCGAGATTCATCGGGTGTGCTACCTCCCACTCCCCAGTCTCGACGGGAGGTTCGTCAAAACCCCGTAAGGGACCCTCCCGACCCCCTTAACGAAAGCCAATGAACCATGCTATGAATCAGTGAGGTACCAACTCAGGCAGGCCCTCATCGACCCATACCACAGACTCAACTAACTCCTGAGTCAAGGTAGTCCCGGGAATAGGGATGAAGGTATGCTCAAAATCCATCGTTTGTGGAACCCCATACCACACATGACGCTCCTCCATCTAAGGACTTGAAAAAGAATAAGCTCACGATGGGGTGAGACAATGTCTCAGCGAGTTCATGCCCTAAACCCTGATTATAAAGGAAATACACTTAGAAGTAGTCTAACCACACATCATAGAAGACTCACCTCACTTTAGTTCCTTCTTGCACGTCAGTAAATTCATATCACAGATGCATATAGTAAATGCACACATAATTTGGAACATTTCACTCTTTCAATCAATCACAGGGGTCTCGATTATAAGGCCAAATCGTTACGACATATCTCATTCCATGCCACACAATTTTGTCTCATAATCAGGTGCGTCTATCTCAATTAATCACATGTTCCAATTGATTACTGCCCACATAGGCACGATCTATCCAACGCACATCGGTCTTTCCACACAGCCGGCCATCGTTCTCGCCTCATCGAGCACAACAACGTCTACCTCTAGACGGCATTCCCAAAGTAGCTTCGGTCCGGCCTCTACCGCAATCAAGCATCCATTATTAGGGCATCCTTTATAGGGGCATCGTTCACCTGACGCACATTGGGGATGGGTTCTCATAACTATCACATGATCATTCAGTTCCGGCCAAGGATATTGTGCTTTGCACTCAAATGCCTCAATTAAGATAACATGCTTGGCCTATTTTCTTCGTATTAAAATCACTCGGTAAAATAATCGTGTGTGGATACACAGTCAAATTGAACTAGAAAAATTGATATCCTTCATTTTAAAATCTCACTATTTGATATAATACTTAAAGACATTTTCGGTGTCAAAATCCGACACCCGGTATTTTCTAATTATATACCAAAATTTCACTATTTTGAAATAATAACTAAAAATTAACAATCATCACTTAATTACACAATTTAGCTCTCAATTGCATAAACAAATTGGACCATGACAATCAGTACAAAATTATGGCTATGGGCTATCCCGGTATAATTTCCAAAAAATATTAAATAATTAAATAAATTACAAAATTATTTAAATAAATGCAAATTAAATCAATAAATGTCTACTTAGGCTAAATATGCTAATCTAACTACCTAAATGGACATAGAAAAATAATGCACCTATCTACATAAATCAAGCAACCTAATTAACCCTTAACTAATCTAATATAACCACTTAATAAGCCTAATTAACCAACTAAACCACTAATTAAACTAAAATAACCACCTAAACCAATTTTAAGCTAATATAATCCCCTACTAAACATAATTAACCCCCTAAGTAAGGTTTAGCAAGTAAACTCACCGAATTAGCAAGCCGTTGAGTTCACGGCGATGGCAATGCCAATGCCAATGCGGGCGAGACTCAAGTCTACGACGACATCCAATGAGGCTTGGAAGGGGCCGGAAGTGGGCCACAAAATCTCACGACCACTACTGGCCTTCGGTTTTGTCCAAGGCCCGAAGGAACTAGTCGAGCGGTCGGCTTGGCTGGAAACGACCATGGTGGAACGGCGGTGGCTGTAGCAGGTCCTAGCACAGCTTGCACAGATGGCAGAGGCAGCTGGCACGACTTTTACGGCGACCAAGGCGAGCTCAGGACAGCAGGGAATGTGCAGGTCGCAATAGACGAGCACGCAGGTAGGACGACAGGCGCGGGAGCTCGAGCGGCACTTGGTTGTGCTCGGATGGCCAGGAGGGATGGTCGACGGCTGTATGGGCTTGGCTAGCTGGTTCTCTGGTTTTCTAGCTCAAACACAGCAACGATGGGGAAAGGTAAGGCAAGAAGGAAGAAGAAGAAGGGCTCAACTGAAGAGGGGACCCAAATGCCTCAAAGTCTTCACAATTATCTCCAAAACACTCATCAAAAAGCCCCCAAAATCCATGGTTGAGCTCAGCTGCCCTATCCTCTCCAAAGCTTCCTCAAAAATCCATCCAAGTGGTCAAAAATATTGCTGCCCCCCATGGCTACGAATTTGAACATTTCCCCTTTAATTTCACTTCAATTCTCCTTCAATTGGCCTCGATTAATTAGCCAAAATGCCATGGAAGATGTCCACACTCAATTCCACATTTTTTTCCTTGCCAATTGACTCATCTTGAATGCCCAAATCCACACAAAAATGGCCCTCTTATTTTCCCAGTCCAATAACACCTAAACTTGAATTTTTGCCAAAAACTTAGGTTTGCTGAAAAATCTTCGAAGGAAGAGTCGACATTCTTAAAAAAATTGTGACATGACAGAACTTTTAGTTTCTAAAATCGGGTTCAATTTCGTGGTTAATTTCAACCGGGCGCAATTTTGGCGTGATCTAACCTACTAGGTAGCTTTTAGGAATTTTAGCACATTTGACCCGTGGTCGATTATTTTCGAGCCACATTGTACATCTTTGACTCATTGGTGACTGTCAGTTGTCGTGAAAATCTTAAGATTTCAAAAACAAGCACATGATACAAAAATGACAGAAAAATCGGCTTAGTGCCGTTCGACAAAGATTTTACAATTAGGTGGAATCACCCACACTTTAATTACATGTCTCAGTCTAACTGAAATATCTCCGGTCTTTGGTCGATTTCGACGGTGCCGTATTGACCCTTGTAGATTAATACAGTCGAGTAGTCGATTTATGGTCAAATTCTCAAGTCTGTCGCGTTTAGATTCCTTAACGGCTTCATTAGATAGATTAGTTATCTCTTGAGTGGCCAACTCAGAAAAAAAAGCCATAAGCGCATCGATAAAAGGCCCATTTCATTTCATTAAAAATATGGTTGAAAAATCAGGATGTCACAACTCTTTTCCTCTTATAAAAATTTTGTCCTCGAAATTTAAACCATTACAAATTTTAAACAAAAATGTGGAGGTATTGTCGTCTCATCGAATCTTCACTTTCCCAGGTTGCTCTTTCTATACCGTAGTGTTGCCAAACCTTTTGACTAACGGGATTGTCTTGGTGCGCAAAATATGTTCCCTCCGATTTACAATCTGAACTAGTCTTTCCACATACGACACTCTATCGTCCACGTCTAGTTTTTCAAAATTCAGCATGTGGGTCGGGTTAGGCTTGTACTTTCTCAACATCGACACGTGGAAGACGTCATGCACTTGTGCCAGTCTTGACGGCAATGTAAGATGGTATGCCAAAGTCCCTATCATCTCTAGAATCTCAAAGGGACCTACGTACCTCAGACTTGGCTTTTCTTTCTTACTAAAGCGCGAAGTACCTCTCATCAGTGACACCTTCAGAAAGACTTACTCACCAACTTGGAATTCCAAAGGCCTTTGATGCTTATCTGCATAACTTTTTTGGCAACTCTGAGCTGTCTTTAATCTGTCCCTGATAACTGCAACTGCATCCACTGCTGGTAGCTGTTGTTGTAGGCGAACTCGACGAGATGAAGCTATTCCTCACATCTTCCTTTGAAGTCTAGTACACAAGCTCTCAGCATATCCTCGAGGGTTTGAATCGTCCTCTTAGACTAGCCATCTGTCTGTGGATGATAGGCCGTACTATACTACAACTTTGTTCCCAAGGCAGTCTGCAAACTTTTCCTGAAGGCTGTTGTGAACTTCGGGTCTCTATCAGATGTAATCATTATTGGCACTCCAATAGACGTACAATCTGACGCACGTACAACTCAACATATCTGTCCAAGGCATGGTCCTTTCGTACGGCAATGAAGTGAGCCCTTCGTCAATTTATCTACCACGACCCAAATGGAATCATTACCCCTCCGACTCCTTGGTAAGCCAATCACAAAGTCCATTGTGATGTGTTCCCATTTCCACTCGGGAATCTCGATAGGTTACAGAAGTCCTCTTGGCTTATAGTGTTGTGCCTTCACTTGCTGACACGTCAGACATTTGGCGACATGTATAGCGATATCTGCCTTTATACCAGTCCACCAAAAGTATTGACGCAAATTTTGATACATCTTCATACTGCTTGGATGAATGTTGTAACTGCTACAATGAGCTTCTGACAAAATCTCCTCCTTAAGCTCTACATCGTCAGGTACACACAATCGTCCACGAAACCTCAATGTTCCATCTTCAAAAATCTGAATGTCAGCCTTTCTCTTTTCTGTATCCTCTTGTAGAATCTTCTGGATCTCTAGGTCTGTCAATTGTAAATCCTGATTCTGATCTGCACTTCCGGCTCAATTCTAAGGGTGGCCATAAGATTTGAAAGGTGGCCTACCTTAAATTTGAAAACCGAATCTTGAGCTCCTTCGAGTAAGACCCACTCTTTAATCACCATCTATGCAATCGAACGGTTCCGACTCAATGCATCTATGACCTTGTTAGCCTTTCCAGGATGACACAGGATGTCGCAGTCATAGTCCTTGAGAAGTTCCATCCAGCGACGTTGTCTCATAATCAACTCCTTCTAAGAGAATAAGTACTTGAGACTTTGATGATTTATAAAGATCTGGAACCTTTTTCCACACAAGTAGTGTCTCCAAATCTTCAAAGCGAAGATAATCGCTGTGAGTTCTAAGTCATGCGTCGGGTAATTCTGTTCATGAGGTCTCAACTGATGGGACGCGTATGCAACGACTTTCCCATGCCACATTAACACGCAACCTAGTCCTCTTAACGACGCATCACTGTAGATCTCATATTCTCTAAGACCAGATGGAATTGTCAGCACAGGTGCGATAGTCAGCTTTTGCTTAAGCTCTTGGAAACAACGCTCATACTTATCTATCCACACAAACTTTTCTTCCTTCTTCAACAGTCGAGTCAAAGGTGAAGGTAATGCTGAGAATCCTTCCACAAACCTTCTGTAATAACCTACCAAACCCAAAAAGCTTATGATCTCTATCACTGTCATCGATCTTGGCCAGCTAATAATTGCTTTGATCATTGTCGGGTCCATGGAGATTCCTTCACCTGAAATCACGTGACCTAAGAAAGCCACACGAGTCAACCAAAACTCGCACTTGCTAAACTTGGTGTACAGCCCATGATTCTGCAGAGTCTGAAGCACTGTCCTCAACTGTCTTTCGTGCTCCTCAGGATTTTTCGAGTACATTGGATGTCGTGAATGAACACAATCACAAACTGATCTAGATACTCCTTGAACACACGATTCATCAAATCCATGAAAGCAGCTGGGGCGTTCGTCAAACCAAACGGCATTACAATGAACTCATAATGGCCATATCGTGTACAAACACTGTCTTCGATATGTCCTCCTTTCTAATCCTCAGCCGATGGTATTATGTCCTCAGGTCGATCTTAGAAAATATCGACGCTACCTGCAACTGGTCAAACAAGTCATTGATCCTTGGCAGCGGATTCTTGTTCTTGATCGTTACTTGATTGAGTTGACGATAGTCGATGCAAAGGCGCAACGAACCATCTTTCTTCTTCACGAACAAAATTGGTGCTCCCTAAGGTGACGCACTGGGACGTATGAATTCCTTAGCCAATAACTCTTGCATTTGTACCTTCAGTTCCTTCAACTCTAACAACGCCATGCGATAAGGAGCCTTAGATATTGGCTTTGTCCCGGGGGCTAACTCAATTACAAACTCAATCTCCATTTCTAGTGGCAAACCCGGCAATTCCTTCGGAAACACATTTGGAAACTCCTGAACCACTGCAATATCTTCTATCTTCGGATCCTCAACTGTCGTATCCACGACAGTCACCAAGTAACCTTGACAACCTCCATATAACAAATAGGTTGTCTCAAGCGACAAGATTAAGGAAATTAAAGTCCTCATCTACTTCCAACAAACTCGAAACTTTCACCCGCTAATAGGTTAAATTGAATCGCTTTACGATAGCAGTCCATCTTAGCTCTTTGCTTGGTGAGCCAGTCCATGCCAATTATCACATCAAAATCATACATGGCTAAGACTATCAAATCTATCTTTCCCTCTCGCCCACTAATAACCAACTTGCAACTAGGGCAGCCTACCGTAGACAACATATTATCCTTTAATGAGGTAGATATGCTAAAGATTGACCCCAATGATTCAGGACTCAACTTTACCAGCTTAAAAAACTGCTTAGTTATAAATGAATGAGTAGCTCCAGGATCAAATAAACCATAAGTAGCATGGTCATTTGACGAGACCGTACCTACGATCACATCTAGTGATTCCTCTGCCTGTCATCTAGTGATAGCGTACACTCTACCTTGAGCTGGATGTCTGTTCAGTCCACCCTATGGTGCATTCTGCGGCGCGAATCCCCTGTTTTGACCCATCAGTGGTAACAGTGACAACTGCTGTTGTCCTATCGGTTTCTAGGATAGTTTCTAGCCTGGTGACTCTGCTGGCCACACTCAAAGCAAGCACCTGTCCCAAAATGGCACGGGGCTAATCCATGTTGCATTCCACAAAAGCGACACGCGCCATTAAAACTCAACGCTAACTTGCCTACTCCAACCTTCCTGTTTGCTAGAATAGAATACCTTCCTTTAGTCATGGGCTTCTTCCCAAATCGGTTCCCATCTCTATTTGAGCTGAACCTCGACCCAGATGTAGCAGCTTGCTCACTTAGGTTCCTCTTTATTAGCTAGGCCCGCTCATACAAGTCGTTATAGTCCTTCAGGTTGAACGGTACCAGCGGATTCTTCAGCTCTGGTTTGAGGCCATCCCTGAACCTCCTAGCTCTGTCCTCTGGATCTTCTACCAATCTCGGGGCATACTGCGATAACTCTGCAAATTTGGCCTCATACTGGTCCACTGTCATTATACCTTCACGAAGGCACTGGAATTCCTCCATCTTCTGCTCTCGGGCGTTGTCAGAAAGTTACTTGCCATTAAAGGCTTTGAGGAAGGCATTCCACACTAGAACCTTGCCTTCTGGGGTCACTCTCTTATTGGTGGCTCTCCACTAAGTACTTGCGTTTCCCTACAACTAGTATATTGCAAGGACAAATTTTTCTCCCTCGGTGCACATCAACAATGCAAAGGCCTTCTCCAAGTCTTGGACCCAGAGTGTTGCAGCCTCGGGATCTCCTGCGCCAGTGAACCTTGGTGGGTTTAGCTTCAAAAATTGTTTAACCAGTTTATGCATCGACCTCTCAGCAACCACATTCCTAGGTGGAACTTCAACAGGTGCGGTAGCAGCAACGACGGCAGCAGTAGCGACGGTAGTGGCAGCAGCGGCAGTGGCAGCAGCTTGATTCGGGGCCTACTACTCCATCAGATTCCCAAAGGTTTCAAGCGCCTGAACGATTCCATCGATTCTCAGATCGCCAGGTGCTGCTACACCAACATCGACCGGCAACAGTGCTACTCCACTAATGCTGGCCTAAGCCTATGTTCTACTTGGCCATCTCGGGTACTAACCCTTGTTGGCATCCTATCCCGAGTCACAAGGGCTACTGGCCTCTCCCTAGGAGTCGTCTACTCCTAATCGCTCATAATGCAAGATCTCCATCAGATTCCCCAGGGTCTCAAGTGTCTGAACGATCCCATCGATTCTCAGATCGCCAGGTGCTGCTACACCAGCACTGACCGGCGGCAGTGCTACTCCACTAGTGCTGGCCTGAGCCTACGTTCTACGTTGGCCATCTTGGGTATCGACCCTTGTCGGCGTCCTACCTCGAGTCACAAGGGCTACTGGCCTCTCCCTAGGAGTTGTCTACTTCTGATCGCTCATAATGCAAGATCCTCATAGAACCTGCTTTCCAATTCCACACAAAATTAGAAACTGCGGGATCACACAAAACAATCTACCAATCAACTATCAACCACATGCATTTGCATAAGAAAAAGGCATTTCTTACTAACTATTCCATAAACCCATCGCACCTTATCACTCCATACACTAACCATCTCTGCTACCACTTCGGGAGGGGATGTCACGCCCCGAACCTCGAGCATGTGCACATCCCTCGGTGGTCAATAAAATTGTGACGTCCCAGAATGCATCGCCAACCCAATCGGTTATGTACATGTGGAAGTGTATAATAAACAAACCCCAAACAATACAAACATGGGATAGAAAAGTACAACAACAATTTTCACAAAACACACTTTCATAAACAAACCAGTTTATATACAATACTAGTCGATAAACAAAAGCCTAACTCCAATAAGAAGAACCACTAAATCCTCTAGTCACTAGGCTCCTCATCCATGGCCTCAAGGGGCTCCGGATCTATCATGACACCATCAGGAGTGTCGAGATCCATCAGGTGCGCTGCCTCCCACTCCCCAGTCCCAACGGGAGGTCCATTAAAACCCCGTAATGGACCCTCCCAACCCCCTTGACAAAAGCCAATGAACCATGCTATGAATTGGTGAGGTACCAACTCAGGCAAGCCCTTATCGACCCATACCACAGACTTAATTAACTCCCGAGTCAGGGTAGTCTCGGGAATAGGGATGAAGGTATGTTCAAAATCCATCATTTGCGGAATCCCATAGCACACGTGACGCTCCTCCATCTAAGGACCTGAAAAAGAATAAGCCAACGACGGGGTGAGACAATGTCTCAGTGAGTTCACACCCTAAACCTTGATTAGGAAGGAAATACGCCAAGAGGAAGTCTAACCACACATCATAGAAGACTCACCTTACCTTAGTTCCTTCATGCACGTCAGTATAATTCATATCACAGATGCATATAATAAATGCACACATCAATTGGAACATTTCACTCAATTTTCAATCAATCACAGGGGTCCCAATTATAAGGCCAAATTGTTATGACACGTCCCATTCCATGCCACACAATTTTGTCCCATAATCAAGCATGTCTATCTCAATCAATCACACATTCCAAATGATTACTGCCCACACATGCACGATCTATCCGATGCACATCAATTTTCTGGCAGAGCCAGGCATCGTCTCTCCCCATCGAGCACGACAATGTCTACCTCTAGACGGCATTCCCAAAGGAGCTTTGGTCCGGCCTCTAACGCGATCTGACATCTAATGTTGGGGCATCCCATATAGGGGCATCGTCCACCCGACGCATATCGAGCACGGGTCGCGGCAGACAGGCGCATGGGCAGGACGACGGGCACGAGAGCTCAGACAGCGCTTGGCGATGCTCAGATGACCAGGAGGGGCGGTCGACAGCTATAGGGGCTTGGCTGGCTGGTTCTTTGGTTTTCTAGCTCAAACACAATAACAATGGGGGAAAGGTAAGGCAAGAAGGAAGAATAAGAAGGGCTCAGCTGAAGGGGGGACCCAAATGCCTCAAAGTCTTCACAAATATCTCCAAAACACTCATCACAAAGCCCCCAAAGTCCATGGTTGAGCTCAATTGCCCTATCCTCTCCAAAGCTTCCTCAAGAAGCCATCCAAGTGGTCTAAAATGTTGATGCCCCCCGTGGCTACGAATTTGAACATTTCCCATTCAATTTCACTTCGATTCTCCTTCAATTGGCCTTAATTAAGTAGCCAAAATGCCTTGGAAGATGTCCACATTTAATTCGACATTTTTCCTTGCCAATCGACTCATCTTGAACACCAAAATCCACACAAAAACGACCATCTTATTTTCTCAGTCCAATAACGCCCAAACTTGAATTTTCACCAAAAACTCTAGTTTGCCAAAAAATCTTCGGAGGATGAGTCAACATTGCTAAAATAAATCGTGACATGACAAAACTTTCAATTTTTGAAATTGGGTTCAATTTCGTAATTAATTTCAACCGGACGCAATTTTAGCGTAATCTAACATACCAGGTAGCTTTTAGGAATTTTTAGCGCATTTGACTCGTGGTCAATTATTTTCGAGCCACATTGTACATCTTCGACTCATTGACGACTATCGATTGTTGTGAAAATCTCGAGATTTCAAATACAGGCACATGGTACAGAAATGATAGAAAAATCGGTTTAGTACCGTTTGACGAGGATTTTGCAATTAGGTGGAATGACCCACACTTCAATTAGATGCCTCTGTCGAACCGACCTATTGACCCTTGCAGATTAACACGATCGAGTAGTTGATTTCTAGTCGAATTCTCAAGTTTGTCACATTTAGATTCCTTAACTGCTTTACCAGATAGATTAGTTATCTCATGAGTGGCCAACTTAGAGAAAAAAGGCTATAGGCATGTCAATGAAAAGCCCATTTCATTTCATCGAAAATAGGGTTGAAAATCAGGATGTCACAAAGTGCGTTAGAATTCAAATCCACTCGGAATTATTTTGTATCTTACCCAGATTGTTCAAAGAGGTATCGACTTTATGACCCTAATGAATGTTCAAGAGTTATGGAATTACAGACAGTAAAGTTTCTAGAGTTCGACGTAGTTGCAGATGATAGCTATTCTCAGACTATTAAGAATAATAGTACAATGGAGATCATTGTGTCTTTGTCTTTACCTATACAGACAATTGTGGAATCTCCTATATCATAAACTAAACTTGTTGATGTTCAAGATACTATTCTTGATATAGTTTATGATGAAATTTCTCAAACCTCTAAAGTGCAGAATGAAGTGGTTGTAGCTTTACTCATGAGATTTGTTAGGAAAAGACGATAAGCTATACCATCAGACTATATGGTTTATCTGTGAGAGCATGACTGCAATATCCACTAGATGGTTGATTTAACAACTTATATAAATGTTATTTATTATCCTCAATCAAGTATGAGATTAGATGTCATAAAAGGCGATATGCAATCTATGAAACATCATAGTGTTTGGAAACTTACTGACTTGCCTAAAGATCACAAGTTCATTAGTTGTAAATAGGCATACAAAACTAAAGGGATTTCAAAGAAAGATTGCAGAGTTTAAAGGTAAACTAGTAGCCAAAGTTTTCACTCTAAAAGAGAGGTGGACAGTGAAGAAACATATATATTATTTAGTATATTTTGAAGATTCTTTTAGAGTGAACATGGCATTAATAATTCTTCTTGATATGGAGTTATGCCAAATAGATACAAAATCTATATAGTGCAACCAGAAGATTTTGCAGCAGATGATTTAAGTAAACTTGTGTGTAGACTGAAATGTCTTATTTATGGTCTTAAGCAAGTTTCCAAATAATATTATGAAAGTTTTATAGTGTTGTCATTTTGTTCAGTTGGGAACAAAGTTTTATAGCGGTTACTTTAGAGCTTGACGAGGAGGCAAGATGCAAATATGCTAACTTGTTTGGTGATTAACATATGTCTAAATTTCAAGGATGAAATTTTTTTAAAGAGGGGAGAATGTAAAATATGGGTTGAAAAAGTCAAAGTAAAAAAAGAAAAGAAAAGAAAAGAAGAAGACTTGAATGGTCAAAAAGAAGAGGAAAACAGTGGAAGCTTGAGCAGAGGGCGAGAGATTTTGGAGAGAGAGGAAATAGAGAGAAAGAAAGAAAAAGAATGAGATAAAAGGAAAAGAAAGAAGAATGCTCAGGCAAAGGAAAGAAAAAGGAAAGAAAGGAAAGAAGAAGAAGAAAGGGGAAAGAGAAGGGGGGCATTCACGTTCTTGCCGTAGACATCTCACCAAGCCAATTTGACTATGTATCATAATACCTAGTAAGTGCTTGCGCTTCTTGTTCGTTCAATTGGAGAAGTTTCGAATTTAGGGCTTGAAATTCAGAATTATTGGAGATCACACGGCGAAATCCGATTTTTGAGTCGTTGAGCTGCATATCTATATAGAAATGATAGTTTAAAGTGTTATAAAACTATAGGAAATCTCGATTTGACTTTACAATTTACTCAAAACAAAATTTTGAAATTTCTCATGCATCCAGAATTTCGAGGTCATATTTTGTTTATTTTCGGCTTGATTTTGGGTTGGTAAGTTGGGATTCTTATAGTATGTTGGAAGAGCTTTCTATTGACTATAAGAACATTTGAAACAGGGTTCGGTGGAGAATGTTATGACATGACAAAATTTCACACTTAAGCTTCGTGCTATTAACAGCTTTGAGTAATTGCTTTAGGTAAGTGATTTGTTGGCGCTTGAGAGTTGTTTTGTAAATGTTCAAGCTTAGTTTAGTTGAGCTGTAGTTAAGGTAGTGTTTCACTCAATTTTAACATTATTTCTCACTTATTTGATAGGATCTCAAGTTTGACAATTTTAGTGACGCTTGTTATTTGGTTGTAACTATTCTAAGGTGAGTGATGCTATCTATTCTAAGGATTTATAAACTCATTAAAGATTTTATATTTTATGAGTTATGAATAAGCATGTTTGTCGCATAAAATGGAATCAGGCTACGTTTTGATATTTGTGAATAGTGTGAGAACTTTTTGGTGGAAATATATAATCAAACATTGAGAAATATTATATGTTTTGGGTTTGTGAAACTTTTTCATGAAAAGCTCGACTTTGAGATGATTTATGGAATGTTATATAGATATCAATTTGTGAAATGCCTTTTGACATGCATTTGATTTGATTCGATTTGTAAAACCGATTTTGTGAGATGAGTCTTGAAATGATTGATAATATTTTTTAAAAGTATTTCTGACAAATGAGTTGAATTGTGAAAGTTGTTGATGATTGATGTGTGAAATATATTTTGATAAGTGAGATTGTTTATGGATTGGATTTATGGTATTGGAGGATATTGTTGATTGGCATTGATGCTCATTATCACTTTGAGCCTATTGAAGGGCTTGTAGGTATGCGCATATTAGTTTAGGATATTTTTGTAGGGTGAGCCACCTACTAATAATAGGTGGAGATGTAACTAAGGGGGGAATCTTACTCGTCTTGTCACAAGCATTATGCGTGATAATGGCTAGATATTTGAGCATGAATTTGGTCAATGGAGTGAATCATTGATGTGTGATATGAGTTTGGTCAATGGAGTGGACCATTGACATGCCATATGAATTTGATCGATGGAATGGACCATCGACGTGTAGTTTGATAAGATTAATTAATGGAATGGACTATTGATATGTGAGTTATTGAGATTGATGAATGGACTGGACCATTGATTGTTTGTTTTAATATTTGTGATGAAAATGATATCTTTGCTATCGATATAATTATGCTAAAGTAATATATAATTCATTTTGATCTTGTAAGTTTGTTATATCATGTATTTAGTGTAAATGAGTTGTGTTTTTGTGTCTTATATATGCATAATGGGTGCTCGATTTGCTTAGAAGAGATATATTGCTCATTGAGTTGTGGTTGCTCACCCCACTATCTTCCAATCTTATGAGATGTCATATGATAAGAACACGCCGAATCTAGCACCCATTCGTCTCCTGACGAAGTAGCAGTCACACATAAAACAGCTTTTGCATCACTATTGCTTCCCTCGGCAACATTTGCCACACTACTTGTGGCATTCTGCCTATCAACTTTATTCATCTGATTTAGACAATCTCTCCTGATGTGCCCCTCCTCATGACACTCAAAGCACTTCACGCGTCCCTTGGACTTTCTATGGTGTGATTTTGATATGCTTTTACCTCCACTACTACTAGGCCCTCGATGTTGTTCTCTATCCCGAATCGTCAGTGCTTGCACTGCTCCTTGCGCCAGACCATCATCTCGCAACTTTCTCTGCCACTCCTTAGAGAATAAGGCGGACTTTACCTCCTCTGAAGTAATTGTAGTACGCCCCTGCAACAGTGAATCAGTAAAGTGCTCTCATGACTCTGGTAAATAGGCTAACAACATCATGCCATGTTCTTCATCATCAAGTATCTTACCGACGTTCTTCAAATCCATCATGAGTTTATTAAATTCATCTAGGTGGATTCTGATAGATGTACCTTCAATATATCTAAATTGAAACATCTTCTTCAACATGTATAAGCGATTATTCAAACATTTCTTCACATAAAGTGCTTGAAGTTTTGCCCATAATGCTGCAGCATCCTTCTCCTCAGCAACCTCTATTAAGACCTCATCCGTCAAATTTAACAAGATTATACTCTTTGCTTTTTCAATTAGTTCTACCCTCTTAGAGGGTTTCATAATAATAGGCAACTCATCTTCATCATCCAGTGCCTTGGACAAACCTTGTGTAGTCAATAATGCATGTATCTTGATGCTCCATAACACAAAGTTGTTACTCCCGTCAAACTTCTCAATTTCAGATTTCCTTTCAGACATAATTGCAGTAACAAAATTTCCAGATAATAATTAGACAAGCAAAAGCTCCAAATCATAATCAAGAAATCTAACCCCAAGCTCTGATACCAATTGTTGGGATATAATACGCGGAAACGACATGATCTTGCAATTTACGTCAATGCGAAATCACCAGAGAAATAGACGAGAAAAATAATAACACTAGAAATTTACATGGTTTGATCCGAGTATCGGTACCTACGTCCATGGGGAGAATCAACAACAAATAATTCACTATAATCGGAGAATCATAATTTACAATCGCTCAAACGCTCAAGTGTTTCCCACACCTAGATTTAACCCAAAACCCAAAATGTTTATAAATAAACAACTCACTTGAGTATAAACTCATGGCACAAAATTACCGCGCGTTCAAGCTAAAAACACAACGCTCTACGTACGCCAAAATCAAGAACTCCAGCGTTCATCTTTGGTCTATGTACGTATGGCTTCGCGTTGTTAATCAAGGCTTCACGCGGCTTTTCTCCTCTTAGGTACGGCTACCTTGTGCGGCTTTTTACGTAGGGTTTTATTCGCTACACACACGCCTGAAAAAGAGAAACGTGAGTACGTGTGTGCCCAAGGTCAAACTTGCCCAAGGTCAACTTGCCCAAGGTCAAAAGTTTGACCTTGGGCCCCACCACTTTCAAATCTTCATGCAGACTTCTTCTTTTATTTCTTCATCAGCAAAAAAAAAAAAAGAAACCTGGAATATTGTGTGTTTGGGCCACACCGTGGATAACATCTTTCAGCAACAATTCCGAAGAAGGAATTCGTATATGTGTGCCCATCTTTTTTTATTTCTTGTAAATCTTCAACAGTCCGGCGAATCGCATTTTTACAAACGCTCAAACTCGAGACATAATTTAATAATATAGTTATGAAACAACAACCGATGGAGCCGCTTCAGTTCAACAGGGAAAGCCATAGCATCGAAAGCCACGAAGAATTATAGATAACGGTAGATTTGCACTCCTCAAAACTTTAGCCTGCATAAACCAAACCTTGAGAATAACATTATTTTACCACCTCAATTAATTAAAAAGCTGGTTAAGGTCACAAATAGGCTCATCATGATAATTATATGCCGTTGCCTTAGCCAACATCATCGATGGAGTCTTCTGAAATCTTTTTCAATGATGATAAACATGCTACATGATCCAACTTTGAAAGGAAAACATTATAATTCAGCACCTTTTTTTGTGGAATTTAATACCAAAATTGGTTGATAATGAACATTAATATACATAGATAGCTTCTCTAAAGTCTCTTGTCGATTATATACAGTACTATCTTTACTTTCTTATATCCGATATCAAAAACTTTAACTTGCTTTCTACCACAATGAATTCGCAGATTTAATATTAATCAAAGTGCGTATTTATAAAGATCCCCACTTTTACTTCCTTTTCTTGCACACATGATAGATAGTTAGCACCATTTATCCAAAGAGAATTATTGGCAGGAGTTCATTTATCATATAACGAGTACAGGCTTAGTAGATTGCAAGCGTAGCCATAAATACGTAACTGTGTTCCATGAGATTACATAGTGAATTTGAATGTGGTTGGTTACTATCAAATATTGCTGGTACAAAAAAGTGACTAGAAACTTGCTTACCCAATCATGAAGAGAAGTACATTATCAGTGCCATAAGTTATGTACAGCGTTCACTTTGGTGCCAAAATTTTCCGTCGGATCACTTAAGTGTCAAATCAGAGAAAAAACGATCACTTTGATACCACCGGCGAGAATTTCCAGCCAAAATGATTACGTGGCTTTTATATTAAAAAAAAAAAAACAAATCGACAATTCTTAAGACTGTCCACGGTGGATGGCATAAAACGACGCCGTTTTCCTTTCTTCATAAGAAACGACATTGTTTTACCATTCCACGTGGATCACTTACAAAACGATTGTCGTTTTGTAAAATAGAGGAGTGGATTGACTACGGCCAAAAACGGTGTTCATATACGATTCTCGCTCGACCTCGCCGGCCGTAGCTCGCTCACCCACCATCATTCGCTCGCCCGCCATCGCTTGGCCACTGCTGTAGTTGCACCATCGTTCACGTTCGTTCGCTGGTTGCGTCCCCAACTCTCGCTCACTCAGGTTTGTCATGTTTTCTACGTGGGTCAATTTAGTGAAAAATTTAGGGTTTCAACGGGCAAGTTAGGGCGCGGAGGGCAAATTGAGGGCTTGGCTCAGGAGGAAAGTGGTGGGGAAAGTGGTGGGGACCGAATAGAAAAATTGAGGGGTCCGTCGTTCGTTCGCTTTCTTTTGTGGGGACCAAATAGAAAAATAGGGCATGAAGGGGAAAATGGGGCTCGACTCGGAGGGAAACAGTAGGGGGACCGAATTTGTTTAATTAATTAAACTGCTTCTGTGGGGGACCGAATGTGATTGAATTGAAAAATGGGTGGTCGGGACCTCATTTTGTTTATTCAATTCAGTTTCTTTTGTTTTTGTAAAGGCACCGAATTTGGGAGATTAGTCGCATTTGTTTCTTGACAATAAAACAACAAGGACCTGCATGTGAAGTTGCTGATTTTGTCATGTGGTCCCAACAAGTAATGACTCTTTTTTTTCATTGGGTGCAACATTGACATGGACGTGAATCAGGTAGGCGTCATTATTTGCTATGGTGGAGAGTTTCTTATTGGCACCGAGGATTGGGAATATATTGGTGGAAATGAAGGTACTATCTATGTCAATGTTCGGAAACCATCATATATTGATTTTATGAGAGATTTGGTATATTTTTTACGATGCAAAGTGCAAAAACTACATTACTGTGTTCCTGGGAAGGAATTGAAGGATGGTTTGAGATTTTTTAATGACGATAATGATATTAAGGATATCATTTACCATTATCTTCACGGCGAAGAAGGTAATGTATATGTTAAGTATTATAAGTATTATAGTGATGGTGAGGATGAGGATGATGATGAGGATAGTGAGGATGACGATGACGATGACGATAAGGATGAGGATGGGGATGAGTAGACCACCACTAAAAGAGGAGAAGTGAGGAATCCTATTCAAGTGAGTAATCAGGTCGGGGATGAGTTTAGGTTAAATGAAGGGCAAAATGAGAGGGAGAGAAGTCATATTGATAGAGATGAACAAACAGGAAGATGTCCTGAAATCTTGGGTGAAGATTTGGGTGAAGATGTGGGCGATGAGGACTTCATTGGATTAGAATGGGAAATTACTTTATCCAATGAGTCGGAAGATGAATATTTGGCTTCAGTAAATTTCCCAAGTGATGAAGATGATGATGAACTCGCACAGTCAAGACAAAAGCAAAGGGAATTTTTGAGAAAAAAAACTTGCAGCTTCAACAAAAAAACCCAAGCCAATAAATAAGGATGGAGCTCCAACTGAAGGTAATAGAAGTGAAGATGAAGAAAGCTGCGGCGATGAAGTTGCTGATTCGGAGAATGAGCTTGACAATGATGATGAAGAACCTACTCGTCGAAGAAAAAGTAAGTACCATTACTATAATCCGACTGTTGATAAACATGTTTTGTCTGTGGGCATGAGATTTGATAATGCCAAACAGTTCAAGAAATCTGTTGTGAAGAACTCCATTGGTGAATATAGGAGTGTTCAATTCATTATAAACACGAAGGAATTTGTGAGAGCTAAGTGCTTACAACTCAATTGTTCATAAAAGCTCTATGGCGCGCTAAGTAAGAAGGGGTCATTCCAAATTAGGTCCTTCCAGGAGGAGTATACTTGTCCAATTATCTTTAACAATAAAATGGTAACAAGTGTGTGATTATCGAAGCATTTTTTCAAAACTATCAAAGTAATGCCCGAGATTAAGGATTTCAACAGTTAGTGAATGAGCAATTAGGGGTTAATGTGTCAAGGAATCAATGCAAGAGAGCTAAGATGAGGGTGATGAAAATATTGATGGGTGGGTATAAGGAAGAATATGCACAGGTATGAGATTATGCTGGCGAATGCATGTTTTAAAACCCATCTAGTATGGTATATGTAGAGGTTGTGGAGAGGTCACTCTCTGATCTTGGGCCTAGATTTGATAGATTTTATGTCTGTTTTGATGTATGCAAACGAAGCTTCTTGACTGGTTGTAGAAGAGTTATAGGATTGGATAGATGCTTTCTAAAAGGTTTATGCAAATGGGAGTTGTTGGCTGCTGTGGGGAGAAATGTTAATAATCAAATGTTTCCAATAGCTTGGACGGTGGTGAAGATAAAGAACAAGGATATTTGGTCCTGGTTCCTCAAAAATTTAATTGCTAACCTTGAGATAACCGATAGGGGAGGATGGGTATTCATGAGTGACTAACATAAGGTAATTTCATTGTCAATTAATTTACTCCCTTTTAATATTAATCACTTGCATATTTTCCCTGACTTAGTGTGGTTGATAGTGTACTTCTCCCATTAAGTGTCAATTAGTGTGGTTGCCAATGCCTTTGAAGTTACTTACTTTTATTCGAAATCACCAACCTCAATTTGACTGAAGTACCAACATTTATCACATCAAGATACCAACTAATTATAGTCACATACCAATCTTTTATCTTTTGCTTCGTTTTGAGAAGTATGAACATCTCTTTCTACTTTCAAAATTATCAACCACTTTAATAATCAATCAACATTTATTCTTCTGGCTATCAACACCTTTAAAGCTTTTGGTATGTCGATATGTCAATAAAATTAATGTTGGTAATTACGAGTGAAGGTCAGTAAATTCAATGGCCTTTTTAAGCACAAGTATAAATGTTGATTGGTCATCCTGAAAGTGTGAAGAAATGTCGGTATTTCTCAAACGGAAGTAAGATAAAACGTTGGCAAATTATTGAGATGGTTGTTGCTACACTAGTCAAATTAACAAATAATTGATATGAGCTTTTAGCAAAGACAATATACATAAAAGTTGCAAAAAGAAAAATATCTAGGATATCTGATTAATCAATTGTAAAAAGAACCACTGACCAATATCTTCCTTTTATCGGATGAACTTAGGATATTCAAGAAGACCAACCAGTTAATCAACCCAATCAGTTGCACTTGCTTTAATGTGATATAACACTATGATAGCCACATATATGCTGTGCCACCATAATCACAAAGAATTAGGCAGATCTTAACACTAATTCTCGGTTTTATATATGGCAAATGGCCGCATTCTATGCCAGTTCATGCATATCATAAATTGATTAGCTTTTTACCGATTGACTTTTGTTGTCTTGTGCCCAAGAAAAAAGTGTACCCTTTTAATTTTCTGATAAAAAGACCCCCCTTAGCCTTACATAGGTGAACCGCACCTGTGAAATACGTACTTCTATCGGACTTTATTTTCCTCCCTCACTAATTGAATGTAATGTTTTGGATTGTTTGATTATTAATATGGAAATTAACTGCATAAAAACTTGGCTACAAATAAATATAGATGATGTTCATAATTTTAATTCAATAAGGCAAACATGACTGTACCCCATTGATTATATAATTGAGTAACACGCAGAACTCAAATGTGAAATTCATTTTGGTTGGTTGTGTATGGAGTTGAACATTTATCACGTGTCTAATCGATATGTGAAAGTTTCATTGTATTACTAGTAAGGTAAGATCGTGGAATTGCCCAAGGAAAAAAAAAAAAAAGATTCATCCAAGTTGGACATACTACTACATCCTCGAGTAAACAGAAATCTGCATTTCCGTATCATTTAACTTCCGTACACTCGGACAATATTTCCCTAATCTGGTAAGCTCCACCAACAAACAGTAGGAGTAAACCATTTTCACATTATGTCACTGATTTGAATTTAAAAGTTTTCTAAAGCTAAATTATGCTGCATGGAGAAAGACATTACAAATAAACTACACGCTTATTAACGAACAAGAAGCTACCCAAACGCTCCTACCTATGAAGTTTGAACGTGAAAGAACCGAATGAACCAGTGCAGTCAATGGAGAGCTAGTGCAACCACAACATCCAACACAACATACCCAGACATATATCAATAACCTATTATTGTTATCTCCCACTACTAACTAGTGGTAGGACATGGTTTTTCATGCTATCTGTGTACTTAGTGTTCGTGATTGCAATACCATCCATGCACACATCAAGCTTCTCTCCCAGTAAACGCACTGTCTCTTCTGAATTCACATCGATACCAGTGGCCCATGGGTGCTTAGCCATTGCACCGAGTCCCTCCAATTCCAATACTACTTCCTTCATGGTTGGCCTCTCCTTGCCTTTTAATTCAAGCATCTCTTAGCAAGATTGGCAACTTCCCTCACTTGCTCATTGTTTCCTTCATTTGCAATAACTTCCCCAACAATTTGAAACAAATTGTCATTTTTCATAGATGAAAGAAAGAACATTGCCAAGCTCTACTTTTCTTCTAGTTGATCAAAAGAAAGCGCCTTCTTCCCCATCAATAGCTCAACTAGTACAATCCCGAAGCTATAAACATCACTCTTTTTTGTCAATTGGCTTGTGTGAAAGTTTTCAAGGTCTAAATATCCCAATTTTCCCTGAACTATAGTAGCCAACTGTGTTAGATAAAGTGGGACTAATCTTGAAGCTTCGAAGTTGGAGACTTTCGCAGTGTAATTATCATCCAAAAGGATGTTTGTTGACTTGACATCTCAATGAATAATGGGAGTGGAAACCGTGGAGTGCAAGTACAAAAGGACTCCAATAGTTTCTGAAGTGATTCTTAAGGGTCTCCCAAGATAGCTTCAATGATTTGTTTGTAATCTAGACATGGTCGAAGAGAGTTCCATTATTGACGAACTCATATACCAATAACGGCATCTTGGTTTCCAAACAACATCCCAAAAGCTTGACCACATTGCGCTTATTAATTTGAGAAAGTAGAATGACTTCATTGATGAACTGTTCAATTTGGCTAGGGTCCACGAGCTTGGACTTTGTAATAGCAACTGCCATACTATCTAGTAGGGGTGTCAACGGTTCGGTTCAATTCGGTTCGGTTTTTTTGAAAAACCGAACCGAACTGAACTGTTGGAAAAAATTTCTAAACCAAATACGAACCGAACCGAAATTTTAGTTCGGTTTGGTTCGATTTTTTAGTTTTTGATTTTTATTTTTTTGCATTTCTTTTATTTCTTCTTTCCTTCTCTGCGTCGTCTTCCTGGACGCTCGCATCATCAAAAACCCCTAAAAAGATCAACGACCGAGAGAAAAAAAAAAAAACCCTCACCGGACCCTTCTCGACCACCACCGGAATCTCCTCAGATATGCCGCTCGTGGGCTCTCGAGCTGGGCCACCATGGAGCGAGGCGCGTGAAATTGAGCCAGAGGAGACGGAAGTCGGGAGAGAAAAAAACAGAATTTTTAATGGTTTGATTTTATGGGTTTATGGTTCAGTTTGGTTTGGTTAACCGATAAAGACCAAACCAATAAAAAAAAATATTGGTTTTTAATGAAAACTAAACCGAACCGAAAAAATCAAATTTTTCGATTCAGTTCGGTTCAGTTTTCGGTTCAGTTCCCGACACCCCTACTATCTAGCAACAACCCTTTGTAAACAATACCATAACCTGCTTGCCCAACTACTCTAGTCTCATCATAATTGTCGGTGGCCTTCTCTAGCTCTTCAGCGCTGAAGATTTGTGTAGCTTTTGTGGTTCTATCATGTCCATGTAATTGTTGTTGCAAAAGCAAACTGTCATTTTGCTTGAATTATTGTTCTTTGAGCCGGATGAGCTTCCTTTGTTTATATCCAAAAAACGTAAAGATTATGCTGAATAGTAGCACTATTATGCCCACAGCAACACCTGTATACAACACCGACTTTACAAAATAATTAACCACATGATTATCTGCACAACAAATCATTGCACCATGTAAAAGCAGCCACGCATTCTAACTTTATGTAGAATTATACGGCGAGGTTTCCTCGAAAAACTTCACAGTTTTGGGACAATTTGAGTCTGAAATAGGACAATGGATTTGGTTAAGCTAATCTACAAAAAAAAAAAAAAGGATGAAAATCGCAATCATCCCGGTCTACAAAAAAATGTCATTAGCTTAACAGGTTTAATTCGACATGAAAGAAGTCATAAAGGTATAAACTCATACTAACTACAAGGATTGTTCTTTTTTCCCTACTTGAATAGAAATCTATCCTCTTTTTCGACCAAAAAAAAAAAAAACTAACTACAAGGATACTTATCCTTTCTTATGGTCCCACGGCATACTTGCTTACAGCTTTTTAGGTCTTACGCAACCAAATTCACGCCATTTAAAGCATACGTTTATAGAAACTTTTTCGTTGAACTATGCATGATTTTGAAGAACTCAATACAAGTCCCTCTTTGTATTCATCTTGATCCCTTCTGATGACATGAAAATGGCAAGGAATAGTACCCTTGAGGAATTTTTTTAAAATGGATTAGATGCCGTGCAAAAGTTGCTTATATCTTCCTCTTTTACTTGTATTGTAACCTTCGATGGATGTTGTCATGCCGCTAGCAATCAACTAGCTATCTAAATGATATCGTGATAAATATGGCTTGTAAAGAAAATAAAAGAGTTGTGTAGATAGTGTCACACATAAAAGAAAGACGAAACAGCCATTGAACCAATTCTATCAGTTCTTACATGCTAGTCAAAACTAAATAGAGAAAGGAACAGGTTTGACTTTTAGAAGCCAAAAAAAAAAAGAAGAAGGATTGGGACTCTCTAATGAGATTAAAAATACGTGCAAATCCACATTTCAATCAGTCACCCCATGCCTCATGTGGAGCAATTTTTTTTTATCCCATCATCGCCCTTCCAATTGCAAGTATGCGGATTTAACTATTATTGTAAAAAGATAGAAACGATAGAGAGTGAAGGAGTAAAAGAGGTGTCATAGGTAATAAAGAGATGATATCAACATGCTCAAATTTTGTATATATTTCAGGCTAATGGTGTGCCAGATTTGAGATAATTGTCAAACTTAATGCTTTATATCGGCAAGTTTGAAAGTTCAAGTCAAAATTTGATCAATCCCTACAGTTTGTGCGGAATTAAGTTGTGTTTATTATATAAAGTTTTCACAGTTAAATGCATAAAGAATATTGGTAAGAACACCAAAGCTAGAAAATCTTTAGGGGGAAAGAAAGAAAAAGAGGAAAAGAGGGCGAGCCATATCCATTTATCCCCCGGCGGAGAAGAAGAGTTTTACCACATCCCAGCCCCAAAATCCGTTGATCACGGGCTTTCACTCGTTTTATTTGGGATTATGAAGCACGGATATCTACTTGGATTGGTAAAAAGAGCGATCCCTATGTGTACGTCTCCACCAGTTTTCGCCAGCACAACTTCCCGCCCGGGCCACCCCCTTTCTAAAGGTACGCATGCGGGCGCAAGCGTAGGGAGAGAGAGAGGGAGAGAGAGAGAGAGGGAGAGACTTGAGGTGGTGTTGGTTGTTTCAGCGGCACCCGGTGCTGACTTCACCAGAAGTGGTGGCTAAGAGCAACAGAGGCGGCGATGGATGGAGCTTGTGGGCAGGGAGGGAGAGATAAGAGAGAAATTATGGTTATGATCTAGGTTGTGATTATTATGATAAGATCACATATTCCATGGTTTAGTTCTAGCTCGGTTTTGTCATTCTCTCAAGGATGACGGTCCTCTCTCTCCACAGTTTTGTGTAGCCAACTTGAGGAAAGATTTAACCAGTTCGAGAGCACATTTCTATTTTTCGTCTTCCGTTTTTCATGGCTTTCTATTCCTTTTTCTTTTTTTTTCTAACATCAGCACGCCAACTAACGAACAGAAATTATTAGGACATTTTCTCCTTAACTCTGATGAATGTAGCTAGTAAAACGAAAGGAAGAAAAAAAAACTGAAGACATGTTCTCCTTTATTTTACGATATTCTAAAAATACTTATTACGTTTGATTGTAATTAAGTACAAAGAATCTCATTGAATGCATTATGTTTCAGATTTGGAAATATGCACCAGCATTGCCGACATTTTATCATAGGTGAGTGCAACATAGCATAAAAATTGTCCCAAAAAAATGTGAATTTTCATACATTACAATTACGTTAGCACACAAAAGATTTACAGCATCACGTCATGAGTGGGAAACTTTATAAAATGTCAATTTTTTTTTTTTAATTGATGACCAATTGCTTCATTTTATTGTAATCAAGTAATTGATATAATTTTCACTTTCATTTTATTTTATTTCATGAGTTATGGATATTTCAGCATTTCAGATATTTTATGAGGTTGTGAAGAAAATGCAAAATTGGGTACAAATGTGTGACCACCACCAACTGTTTGGTAAGCTTTACCTATTAGTTAAAGACATGGTGTCTCATGCATATACCAGATTTTCACCTAACCCTAAAGCGTGGAAATATTTAATTAAGAAGGCAAATAGAGGCTTGGAAAATTTGAACTCGGGAACTACACTGATATCATGTGAGAATTCATAAGATCAATGTCGACTAATAAGCCACACATTCATCTAACAGTTTAATTTTTTTATAATAGTTGATAGTAGTCCACGTTATTTCACATGATATTAGAACTGAAGATCTCGAGTTCAAATTTTTCTAGGCTCATTTGACTTCCCAACTAAATATGGCAAAAAAGACCACTAAATATGAGGGGGAGTGTTATAATACTTAAATAGTAAGTCACACAATAATCTAATAATTTAAACTTTTCAATTAGTTGGCAATGCCACAAAATCTCATAGAGAAAAGATGGGATGAAGATTGAGATTCAAGAGATGTAATCGGGATGAACAACAAATAGTTTTAATCTTCATGTCCTTCTCAGGAAATTGTCTTAATTTCTTTATAAAAAGCAGTTGAATAAATTGTAAACATTCGGTGGCATATTTTTATAGAAATTGTGGTATTGGCTTGAGATACACAATTGTTAACACATAAATTTTGCTTATTTATTTTTGGCTTAATTGCATATAAAATTAGGAATTAATTTCTAACCCCTAAGCAAAAAATAAACTTTCATTAAATTGCATCGCACGTAGACATTATGAATATTTGCATTACTAGTATTAATTATTAAAATCTTCAAAAAAAATATTATTAAAAAAATTAATTAAAAAACTGAAGAAGGCCGGGCTAGGGCTAGGGCTAGGGCGGGGCCGGGCCGGGCCGGCCCACTTTCTTTCCCCTCTCTTCTTTTTTCCCTGCGCGGCCCATCTCTTCTTCGCCTACGGCCCGGCCCGCTCACCCACCTCTCCTTCCCCTTCTCTTCTCTCTGCCGTTGGACCGTAGCTGGACGACAAAAGAGGCGAGGACGAGGACGTACGACCAGGATGAGCAGTGGGGATTGTCACGCGGTACGGGTTCGGACAGAGGCAGCTGGCGTTGTCCTGGAGAGAGAGAGAGAGAGAGAGAGAGAGAGGCGTTTAAACGTTGGCAAGGGGGGTCTTCTTCGTGGGTTCTTCTTCTTCGGCGGGGAGAGCAGAGAGAGGGTTTTGGAGAGAGATCCGATAGAGAGAGAGAGAGAGAGAGAGAGAAACGGAGAGAGAGACGGAGAGAAGGGAAAGCGAGAGCATTCTTGAAGGCGGAGGAATTCGGAGAGAAAGAAAGCGGGGAGAGGGAGAGCGAGGACGGAGAGAGTGAGCTGCCCGAGGGAAAGATCGGAGAGAAATCGGCAGAGAGAGGGGGAAGCAACTGAGAGAGGGAGAGTCTGAGAGCGAGGAGCCCTCCGGCATTCCGGCCACGCCCGAGCCCCGTCCAACGACTCCTGGCGTTCTCGTGCCCGCAGCTCCCGTTCTTCCCGTGCCCAACCCGGTCGATCACGTTTCCTTTTTTATTTTCTCCACGGTTCGAGCCATTTCTCCCGGGAATTCCAGCTCGGAAGTGCTCGAGGTGACGGGACGAGGCCCGATCTATCGAGCTCTCCCCTCATTCGTCGTTGCCGAGCCGGGTAGGGAATACCACGGGCTACCCCTGTTTTTTCGTTCTGTTTTTTGTGCTCTGTTTTCGCCCCCACTACCGATCCGGGGCTCGTCGCCCTGGTTGGCTTGCGCACTGGGCCTCGCGGCCACCGTTCTTTGCTGGTGTTGAATATTCTCTGCTTATTTGATAAAATGCCCTTGAGACGAACCCGTTAAAATTGCCACTGTTTTTACCTTACCTCGAGCTCATGTATCATTATTTGAATCTGTTAGTTGCTGGGCTTGTCTTATGTGGGGGGCCTTTTTCTGGTTGATCTTGACCGTCGCGGTTACTTCCTTTGCGTGCTCCCTTGCTGGTTGCCTCGAGAGAGTTTAGCCGTTAATGGTCGGCCACAAGTGCTCCGGTTATCAACGACTTTTGGGGTTAACCGCCAGAGGGGAGTGCGAGTTGGTTTTGTGTTTCGACGTGGACGGTCGACGGAGCGGCGGCGTGGTATGGCGATCGGATGTGGTCGGGGACGAGTGGCTTCAGGACTGCTCATCTCTGTTCATCCCCATGCTTCCATCCCTGAGCGAGAGACCAAGGGTGGAGAGTTGGGTTTGATTAGGCTTGATCATTGTAGGGCCATTTGTGACACTTGGGCTAGAAAGGTTATTTTGGGGACTCTTGGGCTTCACTTAATTGAGGATGGGCTAGCCGAAATAAGTGGGCTATTTTGAGCCGAAATAAGTTCGGCCAATTTAGGCTCCGTTCGTTTCACGGAAAATAATTTTCGAAAAAAGGTCTTCCTGATTTTCCGGCGTTCATTTCACAGAAAATGAATTTCTTGGGGAAAATATTTTTCATGAAAGAAAAAAAGTTTTCTAAATTAGGGGAAAATATTTTCCACTTTTAAAAAGTGGAAAATATTTTCCTCACTTGATTTCTCTTATCTTACACCTCTACAAATCATTACTTCCTCCTCTCCTTTTTTTTTTCTTCTTCTCTTTTTTCATTCGAATTATTTTTCAATTTTCTTTTTCTTTTTTAATTCGAATTATTTTTAATTTCCTTTTTCTTTTCTATTTCTTTTTTTTCTTTTTCTTTTCTTTGTTTCCCATCTTTTTCTTTCTTGGCTAGTCATTGGTCATTGTCAGGCGAACCTCGAGCTCGTTGATCTCAAACTTGCACTCTGCACTCTTGTTTATCCTTTTCTTTGTTTACTTTACCCTATAGTTGTACATTACTCAAGCAAATGGCTCTACATACTTTATTCCTTATTTCTTTTGTTTATTAGAACACAAAAAACGCAGGGGAAGAAACCACCGCCTGCGGTGGCTCAGTTGGATAAGACTCCCATGATCCTTTGCGAGGAGGTGAGGAGTTCGAATCCCGCTGGCCGCACGAAATCTTAAGCGTGACGTCGGGGTGGTGGGTCCTCCGCTAGCGTCACCCCGGGTTTACCTCGCCGGTTGCTGGCTGTACGGGGTTCCCGGATTACCAAAAAAAAAAAAATACAGGGGAAGAACAGGCCACTCAATTGGAAGATTCTCATGAGGACTATACATGCTTTGCTTCTTTTCTCTTTTACTTCTATTTAAAATCCATAGGAACAGTTTTTAGAGTAGACGAGCATTTGGCGACAATGAGAAAATAAAGATACAAAGTAAGTTTGCTCGAATTTAAAGGCAAGTTCATATTTGATGGATTTATAGGTTGATAAGTGATGCATGCCTAAGTGGTGAAGTCTTAGAAAATATTTTCCTTACTGAACATTTTCAGATTTTAGCCGAATACTAGAAAATATTGTCATTTTCCTAGAAAATGACTTGTGAGAAAATATTTTTCCGAAAATGGCTCATTTTCCGCAAAATAAATAGACTCTTAGTTGATTAAGAGTGAGCCTTAGAGCAGCCTCTTTTTTCAATCTAACCCAGACCGATAGGGTCCGAGTCGGTTTAGACCCGGTCTAAATTCCTTTTTATTTAAAAATTTAATTAATAATTATTAAGAAAAAAATATTAAAGAAATTAGAAAATTCAGAAAAAAAAATCCCCAAAAAGGAAATTCAAAAATCAGAATTCCTTGAAAAATGCTTAAAAATAGTCCTTTTGGGTAGCCATCTCTTAAAGTTGTGGGAAAATCATTGATAAGAAAATTAAGCTTTAAAATTGAACAAGCCCATATGACTTTACCATAGAATTCCGATTATCCTTAAAAATGAATGCTCTTGATTTCGCACTTTCAATATGTCGATTATGGTTTCCCCTAGCTTAGATAAAGATGGCATGCTCCTTATTTGATAATGCTAGAAGCTTGCCATGGTCCTAAAATCAATCCAAGCTGTCTGACAGAAAATCTTTTTGAAATAGAAAAAATTAGATACAGAAATGACACTAATTGTTTAATTAGTATAATCAAGTTTCCGACCCTAGACTTTCTGGTTGTGTAGGAAGTGATGTATATTTCTATACTTTACTTGGTTTCTAACTAACCTCAATAAGCTAGTCGCAACTCCTCACTAGAAAATGTTTATGAACACCCCAGCGTCACACGAGGTATATGCCCGAGAGAGTGCAAGTCTAAATCATGAGTTGTAGGCTTTGCTTTTAGGCAAAACTTCTGAACTATGTAGGTCGTGACAACCATCATTTTGAAGTAATTACAATATTGTTATGTTAGCGCTCCCCGTAATTAAAAATAAGACATGATACATAAAGCCTGCTGACCAAGTCATTGACATGTAACCTGGCGACTCCGTGCTATAAGCGGCAATGAAGATCACGCAAGTGCAAGTCATGCGGTACCAATATCAGCATTCGCAACTTAATGTCAATAGATGGAAGATGTATTCTCAATTACCCAAAGCCCCAGGTTACCACGTCGAGAGATGCTTGAAGACGCCAGACACTGACAAGAGTGAAATTAATCTACTTTTGAATTTTAAAAGAGTTCGATCGTGACATAATTAGTAACCGCGTGATGTACTTAATGCACTAGATGATCTCAGTTATCTTCTGCATAGAAAACTTCAATGAGAAGGACATGAAAAGTTCCATTTTGGATCTTTTTGCAATGGTGGAAGAACAATCGGACGAAAATGTGAATAATTAATTTTCTCCTAAACCATAGACAAATTAAATTATATATTCTTGAAATCAACTAGGGTAATATTTTTTGAGTCGGGAAGTCCAAGTAATATGAAAGAACTTACCACCCAAAATCTATATCAATGTGACGGATTAGCAACACACTCTTGTCTTTCTCCACCGCCCTTCTTGCCATCTTCATGATAACCCTTTGGGCATGAACATGCGTGACTCCCTTCAATAATGGGACTTTCCCTTGCATCGGTTATTCTCCACACATTCATCAATATCGACAAAATTTAATCACGCATATCAAATGTGTTAATTAAATTCCTGATATTTTTTGTAACCATTTGCTGTCTATCTTTTTTTGTTTTGACAAGACTTTATGGGTATCTCTTCATCCATGACGATGTACCACGAAGATAATTATTGGACAAATTGCAGAATTATGCAATATTCAGTTTATATATTTAAAGAAATACTTAATATTACTTTCCACAAAAAAAAAAAAGCATATCTAAAATTCCCTTGATTTATTTTAGAATGATAATGTTGGCATTTCCTTTTCTTGTGAGAATTTTGTCCCCAACACCTAACTGTCAATATATCCTACAATTATGAATGCTTAAGTTAGTAATTTTTCCAAGTTTTGTAAAATTTAAGTTGGTTGTACTTTTGATTATTGATCATTTTTTTACTTATATTACTATATTTAATGGGGATACTAATAAAAAGAGTAAAGCTCCTATAACGTATATCCTTAAGTATAATGCAGATTATGCTTTGAACTTGTTGCTGCTATATTTTTCCTTTACAACTTTTCTAAATAATAGGTAATTTCTTTTGTTGATTTTTAAATTTATTTTTAACATACATGTCGTATTAGTTGACAAAGTAAAATTAAATATTCAATTTCCATTTGCAATTTATATTGTTGCCATCAAATGTTCGCATATGATGACAACCATGGCAACCACAATTCAATGCTACTAAAGTTCACCTATCCATAAAAAAAATTGATACCATTTTCCGTTCTGTTCCAAGAAAGCTTTCATTATTTATGTCCAACAAAAAACGTATAAAAAAAATTAATTTTGTCTCTTAGGGTGTACCCTAAGGCAACAAAATTGGCAAATTGACCACCTTAAACTGCAGTCAATGCCGATGAAATTTACTTTTTGTCACCTTAAGCATACCCAACGATGATGAAGAAATGACTTTTGTCGCCTTTGGGTCAACGAAGCGGTCTAAGTCTTAGGTTCATTACTTTAAGTTGACAAAAGGCGATCAAATCCAGTAAGGTCATATCTAAATGCGACAAAAAATTTAAAAAATATTTCTTCAGTATGACGAAATTATATTTTTGTCGCCGTAAGTTCAAAGTTGGACAAACTCTCTCCTCGAGCAAACACGAAATCTGCGCTTACGTACCTTTCGGACTAGTTTATGACAACACTCGGAGAAAAGAGGAGGAAACCATTTCTACATTCGGTCACGAATTGATCGATTGCTCAGGTTGCAGCTAAATGATCCTGCCCTGATAACGTAAAGAACCATATGATTTCCAATTATGAATCACAACACTGACTTCATTACAATGTAGAGGAACTCTAGATCCAAAGTAAAGAAAAAGACTCAACCCCAGCAGATAAAATGGAACTCCATTAATAAGCCATCACCAATAATTTCCCTATAGTACGAGGCTACATATCATCTATAATCAGTTGGCAATTAATAGTTAACTTACACGCCTAAGAATCTCTTGATGAAGAAGAAACCCATTATTGTTCACATACCACTATTAACTGGTGGCATGACACGATTTTTCAAGCTATCCGAGGAACCGGTGTTGATGGTCTCAGTACAGTCCATTTACATGGTGGGGTCGGTCGTCTCACCCAGCAATTAAAAAACCTCTTCTCGATTCAAATTGACAGTACTCATCCATGGATGATGAGAATTTGCTTTGAGCCCCTGCATTTCAATTGCCACTTCCTTCATGGTTGGCCTCTCCTTGCCTTTTATTGTCAAGCATCTCTTTGCAACATTGGCAACTTCCCTCGCTCGTTGTTGTCTTCATTTGCAATTTGTTCATCAACAATTTAAAATAATCGATTGTTTTTCAATAACAGAAAATGCATTGCTAGACTCCTCTCTTCTTCAGGTCGGTCAAAAGAAAGTGCCTTCTTCCCAATTGTTAGCTCGACTAGCATGACCCCGAAGCTATAAACATCGGTTTTTTTTTTTTTTTTTTCGTCAGTTGGTTTGTATGCATATATTCAAGGTCCAAGTATCCCAATGTCTCCTAAGCGATAGTGGAGAATTGAGTTTTATAAAGTGGGACCAATCCTGATGCTCCAAAGTCAGAAACTTTAGCAGTGTAATTGTCATCTAGTAGGATGTTTGTCGACTTGACATCACGATGGATTATGGGAATGGAAGTAGCGGAGTGCAAGTATGAAAGGACACCGACGGTATCTGAAGCAATTCTCAATCAAGTATCCCATGACATCTTGGAGGACGTGTTGTAATTATGGATGTGGTCGAACAGAGTTCCATTATTCACGAACTCATACATTAACAAAGGCACTTCAGTCTCCAAACAGCATCCCAAAAGCTGGACCACATTGTAATGATTAATCTGAGAAAGTACTATGGCTTCATTGATGAACTGTTCAATATGAGTCCGGTCCATGAGTTTGGACTTCTTGATTGTAGCAATCGTGTTATCCGGCAACAACCCTTTGTAAAATGTACCATATTCATTGTGACCAACCAGCCTACTCTTGTCATAACTGTTGATGGCCTTCTCTAACTCTTTGGCTCTGAAGATTTTCACGGTGTTGGTGTCCTGTGACGTTCATGTAATTGTTACTAAAAAAGCAAGGCACCATTTTCCTTGAAATACTGTTCTTTAAGCTAATGAGTTCCCTTTTCTTGAGTCCTAGGTATAGAAACCCGGCGCTGAATAGCAGCATCATTATCCCCATACCAGCACCTGCGTGACATAACTAGTTTTCTTAAAATAACCATTGATGAATCTAAATTTCATGATTGCACCGTGCAGGGGGAGCCGTAATTTTTATACTTATCTTTAGACAACATTATACCGCTTCCTCGTTAAAGAAGAATTAAGCATGTTGAGTATTTGTCTCTAGTTTGATCAGGTTTACTAAAAAAGGATTCCTATTTTCGATAGGAGTAATAACAACCACACACACAAGGTAATTCCATTCGGTGGTTTTTTTATCTTGTTTTGGGCGTGGAATCCTTTGATATGGTGGATGCAATGATTGACATGAGGATCAAGTCGCTTATTATGGCCGATCCGAAATGCCAATCCCTGGCGCCGATGGTTTGTTGGTTGACGTCAACCAAGGCATATCTCTGCAATATGACTCGTGGAAGGAAGGCCGAGTTGAGAAGCTTGTGGCCTAGTTAAGGGCAAGGCCACAACCTTTGGATAGGCCAAAGATGGAGATAGGAGGTGTCCGAGCCAACTCTTGAAGGGATGTCAATCCACGTGCTTTTTACGAAAGTGGGAGACTTGTCGCGCAACATGGAGTCGGCCTAGTCGAGAGAGGTATCACTCGTGGAATAAATTGGAGTTCAAGAACTGTGCAACCGTGAAGTCAAGGAAAGGAAGAGTAAACAGCGGGGAAAACGAAAGAATTACAAACATCCAAGGAAGCCTATAATCCAAGGGAAAGATTTGATCAGGCAAGCGAAAAACTCTGAGTTAAGAGCGTTGTGGGCGTCACTCAATTAGGCGGCGAAGAATGTCACGAATCGAAGCTAATCAAGGCAAAATAGGCCAAGGAGGTGGCCAAGATGACCAGGCAAACTTTGAAATTTTTAATAGGGTTTCTATGGGTACTCTAGAATATTCACTAGAGGTATTATGGAAAATGTAAACTTGTATTGTAGAGAATTGTTGTAATTAAAGGGGGACGTAATAGATTGGGAGATGAATCTCCAACCTAGATCAAGAGAGATTTACAATTGCAATTAGAGAGGCTTAAATATATAGTTTTCCTCTCTCTCATTTGAATCAACTCACACCTAACGCTGTAAAAGGTAATAGAGCACTTTATCCCAAACGTATCTCTCTCTCTCTCTCTAGTTTCTCTTTACGATCCGAGGTGGGCCAAGTGAACGAGTGAGTCGAGGGGAAGGCTGAGCTTAGGTGACTCTAATAAGGGATGAACAAGTCATAGAAATTTTTAATTTCATACCTTGGCGAGCTCAAGTGATGGCCGGTGAGCCACCACTGTGTTGTCACTCTCCCAGGCGACGGGATCTATCGTGAAGTGTGGTGGTCAGAGTCACCTTAATATTCTTTATGGGAGCGGATATGACTAAACCCACAAATATATCCGGAGAAAGATAGAATATAAGAAATATGAGGATATTTTCTTTGACAATAAATAAAATGCAGCGTAGGGTATTATGACACTAAGAAAATCCGAACAATAAATTCTTAACATAAAACTATGTTTGATCGTCCGGATTTCTAATCAGGATAAAACTAGATAGAATAAGATATAAAATTCAGGAATTTATTATGTCATATTTATTGTTTGATGAATCATAGTAATAAAGTCGGATATATTCACATCATATCATCTATTTTTTTTATATAAATATCATATCAATGTAAATGAACCTAAAAATTCACAAATACATATGGTAAAAATCTCTTATGAAACTATTACCTAATTTACTTTTATTTGCTTATTTTATTTTATTTTTCCTCTCTTTTTTAATTATTTTCTTTTTTATTTCTTTTTTCCCCTTCTATCATTTGTTGACACCTAAATTTTGATTAGGTTTTTAATTAGGCTTTAAATTCTTTTATTTTTCCTTTTTTTAGATAATAAATAATAAATAATAAAAACAACAAGAAAAAACAAATAAAAGCAAGAAAAACAAGAAAAGAAGCAACCCGCAGCTATTGGGGTGGGCCTTCAAGCCCAACCCCTCCCCTCTTTTTCTCTCCCTCACACAGGCCACCACGGCCCGGCCCACGCGACCCAGCCCTTTCCCCTCCTTCTTCCTCTCGTCCTCTTCTTCCTTCCTCCTTCCGCCTCTGCAAGTCACGCGTGGCGATGCAGACGCGCTCGACGACAACCTACAACAAAGAGAGGAACGTAGGCTGGTGGCTGAGAGGACGCAGCATTGAAGGTGAGCATGCCTCCGTGGAAGGGGGAAGATTTGACGCCGGTTCGGCCACACCCAGGGCCAGTTGGCGTGCGAGGGCCGATGGCCGAACCTCCGTTGACCGGCCTCCTCCTCGCCTATAAATAGGAGGGCACAACCTCCGTCGAAGAACACACAGAAGCGGCAAAGGATCGAGGGCTGCAGATCTTCGAAACCTCCCACTGAGAGACTTCAGAAAGGGGGGCCGAGGACGAGCAGGCCGAGATCTGAGAGCTTGCAACCGAAGAGGGAGAGAGCGATCGAAAGCGAGCGAGAGTCGCAAGCTTCCCCCGAAAGACTTCAGGGGAGGTCGGAGCGCTTGCAAGCCCAGATTTGAGGAGGAGGAAGGGTTGGATTCGAGGAGAAAGGAGGTGTCGTCGACGCTACCCGATGCCATCCCCGCGCCAAGCCGAACGCTCCCGACCACCCCGATGCCGCCGCTACACCAGATCGCCGTTGCTGCTCACCATCCGACGAAGACGTCTCTACAACCGCCTTGCCATACCCTCGTTGCAAACAGGTAAAGGCCGTGCTCGCCCGCATCGTCACTGTCGCTCCGCCTTCTCCCCGAGAACCCAGCAGCTGCCCATCGTCGTCACCGCTTCTTGCGAATCCAATAGCTGCTCGTCATCGTTGCCGAAACCCTAGCCGCCATCCGCCGCGTCGTCGCCGTCGAGACACTGCCTGGTGACGTCCCAGCCCCGGCACTGCGGATCGCCAAATCTCGAGGGTTACACACAGGTCGGGTTGGCGACATCAAAACGCGTCACGAATCCGGGTAGGGTTTTAGGAATCGGGTCGCGGCTGCAAGCCAGGTCAGTGGCTGAAAACCGGGTCGGGCGTTGGTCTGAACTGGGTAAGGTTTGGCTTCAAAGCGGGCCAGGTTGTGCGCGTGGGCTAGGTAGATATTGGGCTGGAGTTTTTTATAAAGTGGGCCAAAATCGGTTTGGGGCTTTTTAAAAAAAAAAAAAAAAATATATATATATATATATCCTTGGCCGGGCCCGTCCAGGTCTCGCGGGTTGCGAACAGAGTCGGTCCCAACCCGAGAATCCGACCCAAGTCGGTTTTTTTATATTATTATAATATAATATAATATTTTTAAAATAAATAAATAAAATAAAATAAAATAAAAAATAATTTATTTTCCAGAAAAATCAAAAAAAATAAAAATATCCATATTTTCCCAAAAAAGCCAAAAAAGTCAGAAAAAAAGTCAAAAAAATGATTTATATTTATAAAAAAACCAAAAATCCAAAAATCCCTTTTATTTTCCAAAAAATAGAAAAAGGTCCAAAAAATGTTTTTCTTCCATAAATGCATGGAAAATCCCTAAAAAATCCAAAAGGCCTCAGGGTTTAAATAAGATTAGGTGCCGAAAGGGCATTAGTGATTAACTAGTGTAATCAAGTCCCCGATCCTAATTTCTCTAGTTGCGCAGGAGCGAGTATTTCTCCCGATATTTCGCTTGGGTTTCTAATCAACCCACCCCAAACCGATTAGTGGCGACTCCGTTTTAAAATTAATTTATAGGTTAAAAAACTTGGACCATTAAGTCGTGAATTGGTGGACTTGGGAGAGTCCGGGCTAAAATAGACCTAGCCAAACCATTAACCTCCGCAAGGCGCTCGCCCCTGATCCGGCGCCGAAAGAAAGAGGTCGCGACAGCTTGGCGACTCCGCTGGGGACATTTGAGGACTTAGGCCGTTTTATTTTGTTTAAGCACTTTACTGACTTGTTTTTGTTCTTTTTTTTTTTATGCAGGTCAGTACCTTAGAGGTTTATTTTAATTTTGGATTGTTTTGTGATTATAAATTGTTATGCATGCTTTAAATGTTTAAGCACTACACATGGCACACACAACCCGGCCGCCGGACCTGGGCCGCCATAGGATATTTAGGATGGTGTTAAGAAAGATATGGCTTCGAACGCGAGATTGCGTTATGAGGTTGCCTTTCTTTTCCCCGAATTTCTCTAGCCAAGGTTAAGAGGGTACGCTGCTAATGCGAGACTGTGACAGGCAAATACCCTTTTAATTTCAATGAACCTTCTCAATTAGAAATCGAGCCACACATCCCATGCGCATGTCTTTGTGTTTGCCATTTTCTTTAAAAGCAAAGTAATTTCTTTACTTTTACTCAGTCTTTTTATTGGCCCATGGCAATTTAGGGTAGGTTTTTCGAGTCCCAGTTTATATGCGATGGGAGAAGACGATATCCAGTTTATTCCCGCTCCCAAAGCAGAGCTCTTCAGATGGTGGGGTCAATTGGACCAGTATGCCTAAGAGCGCGTGAAAGCCAAAGTAGGTCATCTTCTATCATTGATCCAAATCCCTGTTCATCCCGAAATCATACAAGCCATGGCGCATTTCTGGTGCCTAAAGACAACTACTTTTATGTTTGGTAGGTTTGAGCTAACCCTAACTCTGGAAGAATACAACATCATCACTAGAATGCCTCTCGAGAATAAGCTTATCAGACCATCAACAGGCATCATCCCGTTGCGTGGGTTAACGCGACTTTTAAGAACTGAAGTTTATGTTATGAGGCAAATTCTTGAAAACAACCATAATACCTGCCCACTAGAATTTATGAATGCCTGTTTTCAAAATCAGCCTATTACCCAAAAAAGTGAGATTTTCCTCCTGGTCTTTTTCGGGTTCATCATTTTCCCTCATCGAAGAAATGTCATAAGTCCTAAGATGGCATGGATAGTTGATCAAATCTCGAGGGGGCAAAATTATGTCAACATGATTTTAACTGAAACGTTCTTGTCCTTTAATCATTTTAAAGAAAACACGAAAAAAGTCATGCGGGTCTCTCCGGAAATTTTACGAGTCTGATTCTTTTCTCACCTAAGTGAATTCCGAGGCTTCATGTGATCGTCTGAAACGAATGATTTCGAAAATCCATTACAAAAATTTATGGTTTTAGGACCATACATTTCCAATCAAAGCTGTTTAAATTGGATAAACTTCTTAAGAGACCCAGCTCCTGAGGCATTCCAATGGTATGCTGGTTGGTTCCATGAAAAGAGAGCTCGCTTCGCTTACAAACGCTGCCGCCCAATTCCGTTGCTCGGCCTCACCGGTGCCGTTCCCTATTATCCATATCGGGTGGCATGACAATATGGAGCCCTTCAGGAGATCCCACCGCCTTTCAAGAGGAGGATCCCTCCAGTCCTTTTCAACACAAGCCGTGACTACGCAGTCGAAATTTCTATCGTTGAGGAAACCTGGGACAAGTGCCATCGCAAAAGGATCGTGGTACCTGAAGGGCTTGAGGGAGAAGAAAAAGCCCACCACGCCTCCACGTCCTACATCCACAACCATCGTATCCCGACAAAATGGAAGCCATCGGTCCCTCACTCAATCAGCGAGAGCAACCAGCACGAGCAAGCAGAGCTTATGCAAAGGATATGGGAATAGGCCGGATACTCATCTTTGAGCCAGTCCAAGAAAGCAAGCACATTTGCAAGAACAAGGCTCCCCGTCGCATATAAAATATCAGTCATATGCCCCTTAGTGTTTATTTTGTGAAAGTTTTGTCCCATTGTTTAGGGGCTTTTGTTTAATACCGAGCATTTCGTTCTGTCATTTTAATTTCAAGTTCTGGGTGTCAGAAGTCTGTGGTTTATAAAATCCTCTTTTGATAAATAAAAAAATAGATAGACCGTTGCCATGGGTCAATCTTTGTCTACTCTTGTGCTCATTCATTGTTTTCACAACGACAGGTAATTATGAATCGCCAGCTATCATCCACCTACGAATGGCCTCACGTGATAGGGCCCGATCAAAATGATGTACAAAATCGCCTCACCAACATTGAAGACGGCGTAGGACAGATGTCCATTATCCTTCGACAACTCTTGAGGCAAATGGAATCCACTCAAGCCGAGCCCAACTCCGTAGCTGCTTTAAGCACCGTCATGACACTCGCGAATTTGCCAGAGAATAACCAACACCATAGACAGTTTGAAAAGATCATGAAAAAGTTAAACCAGCTACAAGGGCAAAATCCCATGGACCTGTCCAATTACGTCGGCATTGAGATCTCTGAAGAGCTCAAAGCACTTGAATGCGAAAGGTATACTGATACCTCCCACCCAGAGACCTATTTGCAGGCCTACCTAGTCCGAAGGATGATTCGATCGTACCAATCAAGCTTGACTGGCCTCGCCTTACGATGGTACATTGTCAGGAAGATTAGTCCCCTTAAGACTTGAGGGGAACTAATTCATGTTTTCCACCAAGAATATAATATTGACATCAACCTTGATATCGCCTTGCCCTACGAAGAGCCGATGGTCGCGGAGCACGAGGAGCCGTTAGTCGCTGAGATAGGAGAAGAAGATGTCAATGAAGCCTTGCATGATAAATGGGCGACCAAGCAATATCATATTGCCGAAAAGCTTCCCACTGGGAAAGGCAAGGAGCTTGTGTATGAGGTCAAAGACACAGAGCCTGTTCAAGACCGGGGCACGACAGGACAGCTCCTTAAGCTTACTGCAAGAGCTAGGGTCCAAAGAATACTAACCCTTATCAACCTAAAGAGTGAAGCAGAGAGTGAAGCTCCACTATCTCTCACTCCCCTTGACAAAGTCCAACTAGTGAAACGAAGGGCCTTACTCAAAAGGTCTGGACCAGGAGCCAAGAAAAGAAAGCCTAAACAATTCAATTCAACATGTGCCACTGAGTATAGGCAAAATCTGATAGCCAATAAGCCACTGTGCCAAAACCTCGAGCATCCCCTAGAGTACAACCGTGAAGACTACCAGTCCCTAGGATATAATCCCAAGGACTACCGGTGTTATATAGATGAAATCGACCATTCATCGTATAATTGCTTCCTACCCACACATAGGCTTAAAAGCCTGTCAGAAGAGGGAACATTCGTCCATATCCGCTATGATCCCAATGAACTACTACGCTTGTCACCTGACCATGAAGATAGCTTAAATGCATCATCATCATTTGGTGATTTTGACCCAGAAGAAAGCAATGGGATGATCTCGGGAGAGTCCAGCTTTCCTGAAGCAGCATAATTCACCACTGCAATGAATATGCAATGGGAAAACCAGTGGCCTAACCAAGACACACCAGGTCCTTCTTGCCCTCATAAGATCATGACCCCTAGAGAAATGTGGATACCTATTCTTCGCAAGTATAATGGCACGACTTGCCCCGTGGCTCATTTGCAATATCTCCACGCCGAAATGAGCCGGTACTATAGCCCGATGTTATTCGCAACTCGGGCCTTCCAAGAAAGTCTTACAGGGCCTGCATTGCAATGGTTCATCACAGCAGATATCTACCTCATAAGAGATTGGAATGAGCTGTCTTATGCATTCCTGCTTTAGTATCAAAGCCAGATTGGAACTGAACTGCCTTGCGAGAACTTGGTTCACTTTAGAAGAAGACCAATGGAAGATTTCCGAGCATATGCAAGTAGGTGGAAAGCTTTTATGATGCAAACCTACCCTCAATTGGCCGAAGAAGAAACGATGAAGCTATTCATAGGAGCTTTACCTCGCAAGCATCGTTGTTGGTTACATGGTTTGCACTTCCGTAGCTTCAATGAAGTGGTCCTCTCATGCGAACACTTCGAGTCTACTGGAGGCGAGGAACTCTCAAGAGCTTGATTTCATAACCAACACTATCAAAGTGCTCCTTTCTCATAGGAGTTTTCATGGGTTTTGCTTGTTTTTATAATTTCATGTTTCTTATCCTATCTAATGTGCTACTGTTGCATTTTCCATTCCAGTAATCTAATGTACAGTTCTAATATTTTGTTTTGAGAGCATGAGGCGGTATTCCAAACCAGCCTAGTGATGCTATCCAACCATGAAAAGAAAATATCATTCAAGGAGAATACTGAGGGCTGGGCTTCCTCATGCTTTCTTTCCCCCAAAGATATATACTTTTGAAAACAAAAAATGTTTCAAAAGCTTTCGTCAAAACAAGATGATTAAATCATGTTTGTCTTTCTAACTCACTCACTTCGTGTCTCAGAATATCATCCCCATCCCCCTTGACTTAGTGTGACATGGGGCATTTGAAGCTAGCGTATCATGTGAACTCGCCAAATTCAAAGACACCCTTCCAAGAAGGCAGTGGGACAAATAGAAGAGAGCATCCCACTTCAAAGAAGGTAAGTTTTATTCTCTGAATATAATTTTGGAAATGATGTCTTCTATTTTCTATTTACAGGAAACCAAAGATAGGACATAATAGGTACAGGCATACGGTTGAAATCGAGCCGTCCCTAAGAGCTCTGTGCACTCCACCTCGCTTATGCCCAACTCTTTCTCAAGCCGGAGTAATATCTTTTCCCTACAATGTGCCTGAGCAACTAGAAGCTGTGGTTTCATCAATGGGACTTCCAACTTCGACAAGCCTAGAAGCATAAGAAGGGATCTTTTCTCTTTCTTTGAATTGGCTACTGTCAACAGGGAAAAAATCTAGACAGTTGAAGCGGTCTCTAGCCCCTATTCAAAATGATGACATTAGGACCTAGAAACCTAACTTCTTTGTTCCAGACACATGCTCTCGCAAGAAGTAATTGCCATCAGAGAATTGGAGGTTTTGATTGTCCATCTCAGATTCTATAGAAGCTTGAAGTACATGACTTTGTTCAATGCTGCTAATGGTCATATGGTCAAAGACAGAATTCAACATAAGGAAGGCGTTGCAAATCATCAATCGTGTACACAGGGCCACAAATGAGGAGGCCCAATTGAAAGAAATGTCGAACCATGTCAAGACGAAGAGGCTGTCATCAACATACAAAGATCCCTAGGAGTTAACAAATACAAACTTTGAGGAAGGGTAATTCGGTATCGTTTCCAATACTCCCGCTCTTTGAACTTGCTTTTGACATGTTTTTCCTATCGACAAAAAGCATCGGGATTCAAGAGCCAAACTTGATGGTTAGGTTTGGCAAATCAATATTGGCCAAGCTAGTACGTGGAAATGACCCACATCGAATTCACCTGACTTTGTGTAAAAGGACGTGTCATCCAGGAGCCAATTCAGAGAATAATTGACCTAACGAAGCAATGGATGCAGGACTTCATGTCCCCCTCTCACTTCAAGTTCACCCAATCATCTGTAAACCAGTGAAGGGTAAAGTTGTATCACTTCCAGTTATTTGACTCTTGAAAGAGTTCATGACTAACACATTCCCTCTTGTCTATTACAGGATCACTTGACTGTCAAAAACAAGGATAACAAATCAATGAGAGGCATGACAAACTCTCCTAAGCAAAATGACGTCCTGAGTAATCACCAAAGCAAATGACAGAAAATCTTCAGGCCTCAACTCACATTTGATTTTGGCCAGACTAATTGATCTACTTGTACATCTTCTCTTCTACAGGGGCAAAAGTAAAGATGCCTGATCAAATTCCCAATCCTTAGCTGATCATTCATGTGTCATATCCCTAATAAATAGGAACAACCATCGACACCCCTTTGTGAATAACCCTTTTGATGTTCAAAATCTAACATATTTGGAAACACCACTATGTTAGCCCCTAAAGTTGTCAATATGGTCTTTTTTGAGTCAAAACCATTCATTTGTTTTGAGAGTACAAACTCCATCACATTTAAAATGCTGCATGCCTTTTCCAAATGGATTTTGCATGATGATTTTGTCTGTCTAAATCACTGATTTTACAAGGATTATTAGAATAGACAGCTAAGTGAAGAATATAAGATTGATCGAACATGTTGGATGAGGCGCGTCAGGATGATGAAAGGCAAGCCATATCCTACACACAGTCCCCCATCTATATACTTGTGAGATAAGTGCAGAAGATTCCATGACTGCAGGGTAAAGAGTTCTCTTGCAAATGGTACGATCACCAAAACAATGAGAGGCATTTCATTGCTCACCCCTTTGAGCTCCTTACACTAGTGAAGTTTCTGTCCTACCCCCCGTCAAGAACCACCCCCACACTGGGGCAGATCGGATGCGAAGCAGCATCACAAGGTGAGAAGAGAGATAGAAATTTTCTTGCTCACACTCGCATCAATCTTCGGGTGTCTTTATTGCATATGAACACTCACGTTAATTTAAGTGCCTTAGAATGACGAAGAGCAATTCCTTCTCTATGCACTTGTATGCATTATACAACTCGAGTGAGTCTAGAATTTTACCCTCACATTGAGACAAAGCAGAAGTTATTGCCATAGCCTAGAGCGCCGGCTGAAGATGAAGACTCAGGAGTCTAAATAATAGTGACAGTGCTTCGATTGAACTTGCCTAGGCCAGTTCCTCTAATGACAAGAATGAAAAACATGGGCATAAAAAAGTAGTGTATCTGGTTAAAGCAAGGTCAATGCCCATAAATGAAGAACTGGAATAAAAAATAGGGGCATGAAAAAGCAGTGTGCTTGGTAAAAGCAAGGCCAATGCCCCCCAGTCAAAAATACAGCCAAGAAAAAGTTGCTGTTGTGGTCCATAGAACCTTAATCTGACAAGAAAGACCAGTAACAAATGCCAAGACAGTCACCAACTCTCCCCTCTTACATGTGAGCCAAGTCTACGTTACATTCCTATTGTAAAAGTCTCTTCAGACTAGGGCACTTAAATTAACGTAGGATTTCATGTGTACATAAGCATCGCTTGAAGAAGTACGAGCAAGATTACTCTATCTCTTTTCGCTGAATTCTTGACTTGCAAACCCAGAGATGATCGTGCGGCACCTCGTTCATGAGCCTTGACCTCGACAGTCCCATTTGATGGGCCGTTGACCAAGTCTTCATCACAATTTCAACAAAGACCTCTTACATTGGTAAAGTTGTATCACTTGCGAGAATACTCAGACCCCTGTTGACATGATGACAATGAGATAGTGTGGTCCTTATAAATCCTGCATCAATTGTCAGGATAGCATTTTCCATGAAAGTGAGCGGAAAGTCCTTTCAGACTGAAAGTCCCTCATCTGGCATGCTCAAAACATCTACATTCTAAATGAAGGTTATCTTTTAAAATCTTCCCCAGTGGAACTCAGATGATGCAAAACTGACAAAATTGTCATGCATGAATCACATTTAAATTCATGAATTTACAGCATATACAATCATGTGTGCTTATTGTGCAAATAGTAGACATACTCTCAAAGATCAGAGATATTGCCAGGTAAGCATATCCCTATCCCAATTTGTTTTAAAGTACCTACCACTATCCAGGTACTCTCTTCTTGACACTTGACCCATTCGAGTCGTCCCTTGAGTTTGGGTGCTTGCAACGGTCTAAGTATCCCCTTGTCTTTGAGTACCCACCACTTGTCAGGTATCCCCCTGTTTTTGAGTACCCACCACTTGCCGGGTGCTCCCTCTGTTGACACTCGACCTGTTCGAGTTGTCTTTAAAGTTTGGATGCTCGTGACTATCCAAGTATCCCCTTGTCTTTGAGTACCGGCCACCGTTCGGATACTCCCTTTTCTTGACACTCGACTTGTTTGAGTTGTCTTCATAGCTAGGATGCCTGCAATTGGCCAAGTATCCCGCTACCTTTGAGTGCCTTTCATTGTCTATGTACTCCATTTCCGCGACACTCGACCTATCTGAGTTGTCCTCAAAATTGTATCTTTGAATACTAGTAGTTATTCAAGTATTCCACTACGTTATGCACCTGCGATTACCCAGGTATGCTCTCTTATCATCAAAACACATGGACCTGTCTAAGTGGTCCCAAATCATACCATTGAATACTTGTGTTCATCCAAGTATTCCAATACTTTGTACACCTGCGGCTACCTAGGTGTTCTAGCCCTTTTGAGTGCCTGTGGCCATCCAGGTAAGCCTCGTGCTACATTCAAGTTTATGTTGCCATGAGGTGGGAGACCTTCACAAATATGCGAGGCACATCCTCGATATTCCCCTTTACCAGGAGGTGAGAGACTTTCATGAATAACTGAGGCGCGTTCTCAATATTCCCCATACCAGGAGGTGAGAGACCTTCACGAATATCCCAAGTACGTCCTCGATATTCCCCTTTACCAGGAGGTGAGAGACCTTCACGAATATCCAAGGTACGTCCTCGATATTCCCCTTTACTAAGAGGTGAGAGACCTTCATGAATATATAAGGTACGTCCTCAATATTCCCAATTACTAGGAGGTGAGAGACCTTCACGAATATGCGGGGCACGTCCTCGATATTCCCATTACCAGGAGGTGAAAGACCTTCATGAACATCCTAAATACGTCCTCGATATTCCCGTTACCAGAAGGTGAGAGACCTTCATGAATATGTGAGGCACGTCCTCGATATTCCCCATACCAGGAGGTGAGAGACCTTCATGAATATTCAAGGTACGTCTTCGATATTCCCAATTACCAGGAGGTGAGAGACCTTCATGAATATCCAAGGTACGTCCTCGATATTCCCTTTTATCAGGAGGTGAGAGACTTTCATGAATATGCGAGGCACATCCTCAATATTCCTAATTACCAGGAGGTGAGAGACCTTCATGAATATCCAAGGTACATTCTCGATATTCCAACTACCATGAGGTGAGAGACCTTCACGAATATGCGAGACCCATCCTCGATATTTCCACATACCAGGAGTTGAGAGGCCTTCACGAATATCTCAGGTATGCCCTTGATTCCATCTACCAAGAGTTAGTACTTGTGATCATTCAGGTACCCCTTCGATACTTGTGAACGTCCAAGTATCCTCCAAGAGTTTGTACTTGTGATCATCCAAGTACCCCTTCGATATCTGCGAACGTCTAGGTATCCTCCAAGAGTTTGTACTTGTGATCATCCAAGTACCCCTTCGATACCTGCGAACGTCTAGGTATCCTCCAAGAGTTCGTACTTGTAATAATTCAAGTACCCCTTCAATACCTGTGATCAGCTAGGTACCTATTCAACGCCTGTAAGGGTCCAAGCAACCTCTAGAATTTGCACTTGTGATCATCCAAGTACCCATTCGATGCCTGCGAAGGCCCAAATATCCTCCAGGTTAGTACTTGTGAATATCCAGGTACTCTTTCAATGCCTATGAATGTCTAAGTATCTTCCAGAACAGATGCCCTGAGAAAGGTGGCGCATCTCCCGAGAAAGGTCGGGTATCAACCGATGTCCTTGATTTAGGTCAAGCACCCCCAACAAATTGATGCCCTGAGAAAGGTCGGTGCATCTCCCGAGAAAGGTCGGGTACCAACCGGTGTCCTTGATTGAAGTCAAGCACCCCCAACAAATCGATGCCCTGAGAAAGGTCGGCGCATCTCCCGAGAAAGGTCGGGTACCAATCGGTGTCCTCGACTGAGGTCAAACACTCCAATAAATCGATGCCCTGAGAAAGGTCGGCGCATCTCCCGAGAAAGGTTGGGTACCAATTGGTGTCCTTGACAGAGGTCAGACACCCCAACAAATTGATGCCCTGAGAAAGGTCGGTGCATCTCCCGAGAAAGGTCGGGTACCATCCGGTGTCCTTGATGATGATCAGACACCCCACAAACAGATGTCCCGAGAAAGGTCAGCACATCCCCCGAGAAAGGTCACGTAAACAACTTGTTGCTTTAACAGACGACCAAAGAATGGTTCGGGTCCTGCAAAAGCAATTACCCATCAAGGCGATCGAAGAAAGGTTCGGGTCTTGGAGGAGCAACCTCCTCACGTCACCAGATAAGATGATGCCCTGATACTTGCCAAACTCGAGATTCGCACCCTATCTTACTCGTGCCCGGTAAATAAATATAGGTATCTTCTTATCTGTCTTAGTATGTGTAATGTTATATTGCTCATTTTCTGCATAGGATACTAGGTCCCAAATAAGATATAATTTATTGCATATGTATAGACAAAATTTAGGTATCAGGTTTGTCTTTGAATGCAACCTTTGCGAACTCACCTTCAAAGAGAGGCAGCTGTTGACACCTAAATTTTGATTAGGTTTTTAATTAGGCTTTAATTTCTTTTATTTTTCCTTTTTTTAGATAATAAATAATAAAAAAAACAAGAAAAAACAAATAAAAGCAAGAAAAACAAAAAAAGAAGCAACCTGCAGCTGCTGGGGCTGGGCCTTCAAGCCCAACCCTCCCTTCTTTTTCTCTCCCTCGCGCAGGCCCCCACGGCCCGACCCGCGCGACCCAGCCCTTCCCCCTCCTTCTTCCTCTCGTCCTCTTCTTCCTTCCTCTTTCCGCCTCTGCAAGTCACGCGTGGCGATGCAGACGCGCTTGACGACAACCTACAGCAAAGAGAGGAACGTAGGCCGGTGGCTGAGAGGACGTAGCATTGAAGGCCAGCATGCCTCCGTGGAAGGGGGAAGATTTGACGCCGGTTCGGCCGCACCCAGGGCCGGTCGGCATGCGAGGGCCGATGGCCGAACCTCCGTCGACCGGCCTCCTCCTCGCCTATAAATAGGAGGGCACAACCTCCGTCGAAGAACACACGGAAGCGGCAAAGGATCGAGGGCTACAGATCTTCGAAACCTCCCACTGAGAGACTTCAGAAAGAGGGGTCGAGGACGAGCAGGCCGAGATCTGAGAGCTTGCAGCCGAAGAGGGAGAGAGCGATTGAAAGCAAGCGAGCGTCACAAGCTTCCCTCGAGAGACTTCAGGGGAGGTCGGAGCGCTCACAAGCCCAGATTTGAGGAGAAGGGAGGGTCAGATTCGAGGAGAAAGGAGGTGCCGTTGACGCTGCCCGACACCATCCCCGCGCCAAGCCGAAAGCTCCCGACCACCCTGATTACGCCGCTGCACCAGATCGCCGTTGCTGGTCACCACCCAACGAAGACGTCCCCACAGCCGCCTTGCCGTACTCTCGTTGCAAACAGGTAAAGGCCATGCTCGCTCGCATCGTCACTGTCGCTCCGCCTTCTCCCCGAGAACCCAGTAGTTGCCCGTTGTCGTCACCGCTTCTTACGAATCCAGTAGCCGCTCGTCATCGTCGCCGAAACCCTAGCCGCCGTTCGCCGCATCGTCACCGTCGAGTCACCGCCTGGTGATGTCCCAGTCTCGGCGCCGCGGATCGCCAAATCTCGAGGGTTACACGCAGGTCGAGTCAACGAGATCAAAACGGGTCACAAATCCGGGTAGGGTTTTAGGAATCGGGTCGCGGCTGCAAGCCGGGTTAGCGATTGAAAATCAGGTCAGGCGTGGGTCTGAACCGGGTAGGGTTTGGCTTCAAAGTGGGCCGGGTTGTGCACGTGGGCTGGGTAGATGTTGGGCTAGAGTTTTTTATAAAGTGGGCCAAAATCGGTTTGGGCCTTTTAAAAAAAGAAAATCCCGGGCTGGGCCCGCCTTGCGGGCTCATCCAAGTCTCGTGGGTCGCGAACCGGGTCAGTCCCAACCTAGGAATCCGACCCAGGTCGGTTTTTTATATTATTATAATATAATATAATATATTTAAAATAAATAAATAAATAAATAAATAATTTATTTTCCAGAAAAATCAAAAATATCAAAAATATCCATATTTTCCCAAAAAAGCCAGAAAAGTCAGAAAATAGTCAAAAAATGAATTATATTTTAATAAAAAAAAATCCAAAAATCCCTTTTATTTTCCAAAAAAAATAGAAAAAGGTCCAAAAAATGTTTTTCTTCCACAAATGCATGGAAAATCCCTAACAAATCCAAAAGGCCTCAGGGTTTAAACAAGATTAGGTACGGAAAGGGCATTAGTGATTAACTAGTGTAATCAAGTCTCCGATCCTAATTTCTCTGATTGCACAGGAGCGAGTATTTCTCCCGATATTTCGCTTGGGTTTCTAATCGACCCACCCCAAACTGATTAGTGGTGACTCTGTTTTAAAATTAATTTATAGGTTAAAAAACTTGGACCATGAAGTCGTGAATTGGTGGACTTGGGAGAGTCCGAGCTAAAATAGACCTAGCCAAACCATTAGCCTCCGCAAGGCGCCCGCCCCTGATCGAGCGACGAAAAAAAGAGGTCGCAAAATCATTCTCTAATAAAATTTTATTAAATAGCAAACTATACTAATAAACCTCAAATACAAAAATTCCTCAAATATATATCTATATTTATATATTGAATTTATATTATAAGATAGAATGAATGTTGAATATATAAACAAAACTAAGATTAAATTGAAAAACTAAAATTTATTTTTTTGATGTTTTGAATTTCTTACATTAGAGTTCAAATATTATTTATATTGAAATATAATTTTAGTTTTGTTAATTTAATAAGTTTGTTATTCGAAAGAAATAACTTTCCTATTATAGATGTTAGAAATAATATCCATATTTATCCCACCTCCTCCATGAAATAATTTTATCCAGTTTGCATATCTCTTATATCCAATTTTATCCTATCATGGGCAAGTACCAAACGCAAGATAAGATAAATTTTATCATATTCCAAATTTTATCTTGATCACCAAATGTAGCTTAAAGGTTCAAAGATTTGGTCTAAGATTAAGATATAAAAAATATTTTAGCTTTCCAAATGCCAAAAAGCTTCCGATTAGAGATTGGAAAGTATTAGAGATTCATGAAATCATGATTTGAATTGCTAGAGATTGGTTTACTTTGAACTACAATTTTACCGCACAATTTGAAGCTGGCCAAGGCCGAGGAATTTAAATTTTGAAGGGCTGTTTATTTAGGATTAACTAAAAGCAAAAACTACTTTTTTGCTCTCCTGCCAAAATTCAAAATACACCTGTGACAAAATTATAATTAAGTAAAATGCCAAAAAGTAAAAGTCTACATTGACATGAGTTTAAGGTTGAAATCCTTCTTTTGAGTTGTGAGTTTTCTTTGTTATAGGAGAGATTAAATTATCATCAAAACCAGCTACAACAAAATTACTTTTGAGGCAAAGTCCCAAGTAAAATGAAATAACATACCATCAAGTATCTTCACCAAATGTGCTGGATTAGCATTAGTGATGCATCCTTGCCATCCTTCCTGTTATTACCTTGATAACCCTTTGGGCATGGGCAATTATAACTTCCATCAACATTATGGCAAATTCCATTGCACACATTCCTATCTGGATCAACGCATTCATCGATAGCTACTAAAACACACATATCCAAAGTGATAAACTTACAAAGAAACTTTAAAAAAAAAAAAAATGTTATATTTGATCTTCTGGGATAATATCATTAGTAAGGAAAAAGTAAGAATGTCAATGTGAAAATACCTTGACAACCATTTGCAAGATAAGGATTGCCGTGGTAACTTTCTAAACAAGTACACTTATACCCCAATCCATTTTTGGCATCGATACAATTGGTGTTCTCGGTGCACATGTAGTCTGCACTTTTCTTGGCGACCTCGCAACTTTCTTTATTCCTTATTGCCCAGTCGAGAACTAAGGGCACCTTTTGAAATTTAAGTTGCCTAAGATCACCAGAACTGAGGTTGGAGAAACCATTCTTCGTGACAAAAGCATAGATGCAAGGATTGAAATCCAAGAATGGTTGATTTTTTCTCCAATCAATATGGATGGTGTAGTTCTGTGAGGTCCAAGGTATGCTCGTCTCGCAACAACCAATGCCCAAGCTCGACCCATTAGTCACTTCGGAAATGGTATTGCATCTCAATCTACATCCAAAGACCGAAACTCCAACGGAGGAGGTTGCGGTCGTCTCACAACCAACAGCAATGAACTGGTTCTCGGTGTTGGATATGGGGAAATCAACGGCGGTTGTCCCTGTAAAGATGCTTGAAGACTCATCATACCCCGAAGAGTTAAAGCACTCTTGAGTGATCCACCTGGATACTTGCATCTCGTGATCGTGAACAGAGATTGCGGCTATTCGCAATTCTCTATTTCTGTCATCCATATATGGCGTGGGAGGGTAAGTAGAGTCATCTACAATCAGCAATAAACAATGGGGCTTCGATGTGGCAGTTAGAACTGCTATTTCTCAATCCAAAAGGATATGGAATCAAGAGGCCTATACAGAAACTTCGCATCCGGGCTTCGTCATTAAATCATCAGCTTCTGCTTTGCAGTTGTGGTATGAACTTAATTTGATGATCCCAAGCACCACGGCTTTCAAGAGAAGCTTATGGATGAACATGGTTCTTCCTTAAACTCTCTTTAACTATTCTTTTTGTTTTTTTCTGATGAATAAATTTGATGGATTCGAGGGAATTTAAGGACAAGTAAGATGGGTTCTGAAATATATGGGTTAGTTGACTTGGTCGAATGAAGTGGCTAATAAATAAATAAATATTAAGAGAAGGCCACTTTATTTAAAGCAATGACACATGACCCAGAGACAAAAGGGGAAGCGCACGCACGAAGAAGGAAAAAAAAAAAAAAAAAATACAAGGGAGACGGAAAAGAAAAGAGGAAAACTTGCACGTACGTGCTTCGAAGATTTCGTTAAGCTATATTAATATGGTTTTGTAACAACTAGTAAAAATTTAAGTCATTTGTTCGTCTATTGGAGTAATTTTCAGAATTAGAGCATAAATTCAAAGTCATGTGAATCTTGAAATGCGAAGTCCGATTTTGAAGTCGTTAAGTTGTGGAATTTTATGAAAATGATAGATTAAGGCATTGCAGAGTTGTGGGATTTGATGAAAATTGATTTGGAATAACGGTTAAGTCAAAGTGAAAAAGTTTCACACTCAAGCTCCGCATTGCAAATAGTTTTAAATTTCTGTTTTGGACAAAAATTTTGTTAGCATGTGCGAGTCTTTTTCTAAGCGAGTAAACTTGGTTTAGTTGATTCATAGTTGAGATAACATTTTACTCTATTTTGTCATTTTTTTTTTTTTTGCTTATTTGATAGAATTATAAGTTCAACTGTTCAAGTGACCTTCATTATTTGATTTTGGATATTCCAAGGTAAGTGATGCTATCTCTTTTTCGAGTTTGTAAACTCATATTTCGAAAGCGATATGGATTAGATATGTTGTAAGTTTCGAAGTGATATAAGAATAAACCTAATAAATTAGTGTTACTATTAACGGGACAAGTCCCTTTTTTCTAATTAATGTAGACAATAGTGAGAATAAAACTAGGGAAAAGTATTAAAAATAGTTTTAAATCTTTCATATTGGTTTTAATTTAGTCATAAACATTTTAATTGAACCAATTTTGTCTTTATATTTTCACATTAGTATTAATTAAGTCAATCCGGTCAATTTAAGCCAAAAATCACTAACGTGGACGCTAGTCATCCTACATGACACGGCAGGTATTGTGTCATGCCCCGATCCTCGATCGCATGCCCATCCCTCACTTGGTCTATTAATAGTGACGCCCCAGGACGCATCGTCGACTCATTTAATTTTAATACGTATGCGGAAGCAGATAATAATCCCCAGACAATAAAACATTGGGATAGAAAAGTAGGCCATAATTTTCACAACATGAAAACACATAACCACACTTTTATATATGACAAACTATAGTATCATATAATACTATTCACAAGTCTGATCTATTATATATCCGATCAAAACCCAAAGTTTGCAAAACAAAATGGGATCTCAGTTCTCATCCAGGTCGTACTAGGATCCTCCTCTGGATCATCTTCTTCTTCAAAATCTCTCTTTTCTTCAGGTTTCACATCAGAGCTCTCCTCTTCAGATTCCTCTTCCTCAAGCTCCTAATCAGGGTCCTGAAATGGTTATACAATAACCATTGAAACCACGTCTCAGCAAGTTCTATCCCCATAAGACTTGATTGGTAAACCAATATGCTAACCGGGCTGCCTATGTACACACAGGTTAGAGGACTTACCTTGGTCTTAGATTCCACATGCATATTAGCACAGTTCAATAGGTACCCAAGCAATCACATCATAGATTGATATCTCGATCAATCAACCTAGTTGATTACATGTCAATCGGACCATCTCAAGGTCATTTCCATTCAATCAGTCAATTCACAACAACAGATCAAGGCAATGATCAATCGACCTAGTCGATTACATGTCAGTCAGACCATTCCCCGGTCATTTCAATCAATACCATAAATTTCCCCACGATGGAATATCTAATCGTCGAGCCCACGTGCATTCTCCACGATGACGTACCAAGTCTCCGAGCCCACGTACATTCTCTGAGGCGACCTATTCGCCAAGATGATATACTTAATCATTAAGCCCACGTGAATTCTCTAAGGCACTAGTTCGCCAAAGTAACACATCAAATCACCGAGCCCACGTGCCCTTTTTCCATGATGCCATACTAAAACATTGGGCCCATGTGCATTCTCTTAGGTACTAAATTTGCCAAAGTGACGCATCAGATCACTGAGCCCAAGTGCCATTTTCAGATGCCATACTTAATCACCGAGCCCACATGCATTCTTCCAGGTGACAGATCAACTCACTGAGCCCATGTGCATTTTCTAAGGCGTCGTTTTTGCCAAGGTGATATATATAATAGACAGTTACGTGCGTTCTTTAAGGCGCCGTTTTCGCCAGGGATATCCTTAATCACCAAATCACGTATGTCCATAATTCACGTACATGCTCTCAGGCGTCGTTTTTGCCAGGGTGATATACTTCATCACAGAGCCATGCACTAACTATTTCTTTCCCATCTTTACCATATCCGATATTAATGTACCCAATTGGTCTTAGCTAAGAGTATATTCAATTCACTCTCACAATCTTCTCCACTTAATAGCCCATCAAAGCATTTTTGGCGCTAAACAATTATACTCGGCCATCTACCAATCAATTACTCAATTTCAAACAATTTAGGAATGATTCCTAAAATTCCACAATCAATTCAATTCAACGCAACGTGGAGCTTAATCAAATAAACGGACTGCACCACGACAATTGGCATAATATTTCAGTCGTCGGTTATCCTTGCCTAATTTCCGGAAAAATAAATAAATAAATTAATTAATTAATTTCGAAAATTAATAAATAAATACTAAAAATCCAATTTAGGCCCGTAATACCTAATTGAAGCCCGATAAGGGTCGGGAAAAATCCCGAGATGCATTCCACAAATAATATAGACTACACTCTAGCTAATTACACTAGTCAAAAGCCTAACATGCATCATAATTAATTAATAATCGCTAATCTACTATAATCTAACCACCTAATTGCACTTAATTAAATCTAATCAACCCTTAAGCATAATTAACAAATTAAGAAAGCATTAGTGAGTAAAACTCACTTGTGCAAAGCGAAGACCGGAACACCGCAATGGCGGCCGAATTCTGAATTTTCAGCGGCATCAACGGACACTCAGGTCAGGCCCAAAGGCCTTGCAAGCCCACAACAAATTGCTGGGCTTGGTTGATGGGCTTGGGCTGCTTCTTGGGCTTCAAATGAGCTGGACAACAACTAAGGATGGGCTGAACTGGATGGGCCTGCTGCAGTTGAAAACTCACGGCCGGGCTACTGCACTTGGTGGAATTGGGTCGTGAAATTGCTTCGGTAGGCTGCTGGCGTTGGGCTTCGTGTGGACTGGTTGTGGGCCACTCAAAGAAGTTGCAGGAATTCGGTGGAACCGTGGACAGCTGCAGGCGTGGGAGGCGGTGGAGGAGATGGACGCCGAAAGAGCTGCTCGGTGGACAAGCTTCGCTGGCGTGAGATGGGCGGTCAACAGTTGGGCTTTCGTGGAGGGGTGTGTTGACCGGCGGGGACACGCCGAAGTGGAGGAGGGGAAGACAAGCGTGGCAGCAAGAGGGCTGGGTTTCTTCGGCTGACTTACTGGACTGAAGACGCGCGGTAGCTGGAGAAGTCGATGGTCTTCAAGATGCGCTGGAGTTGACTGAGGAAGATGGAGACTCGGACGCGTGGGCGTGAGATGGAGAAAGAGATGGGGGTTTACGGTGGGATAGGGATGCTGCCGTGAGGGAAATACACGGAGAGAGAGAGAGAGAGAGAGAGAGAGAGAATTTGAGGGAGACCGAACTTCGTCGAATGAAAAAAAAATGAAAAGCAGAAGTGGCCGAGAGGGAAAGCAGCGAAGGAGATGGGAATGGAGAATGCGTGATCGAGAAGCTGCTGAAGGTGGAGGCGAAGTCAACAAATCTCACCCATTCCATTAATTGTTGATCCCCCTAAAGCCCTCATGAATATCATAATGTCCCCCACTTACTTTCTAATAGATAATTTCCACAAAATCATTCATTTTGAAACCAAAATTCAGCCCTCTCTACAAGGCTCCGAATTTCATATTTTAGTCTTCAATTTCTTCAACAAATTCCCAAATTCAAAGTCCAATTTTGGTGTAGAAAAAGTCAACATAATTTCTGCAAGTGCCCCTCGTCAAGTAGCTTGGCTTGCAAGTCTAAATCTCTTCAATTCGGCCAATCCGAATTTCCATTAATTTTCCGTGACGTTCAAATCGATTTTCCATAAAAATCTCGGAATCTCTGAAATATTTTCGGAAGGTGAGTTGACGTTCCTAAAATAGATCGTAACATGACAAGACTTTCAATTTCTGAAATCGAACTCGAATTCACGGTTAATTTCCATTCAACGCGTTTTTAGCATGACCTAGACTACTGGGTAATTTTCATAACTTTTTAGGGCAAATGACTTGTGGTCAATTTTCTTCAAGCCACTATGAACCCACTCGACTTATTGACGACTCTCGATTGTCGTGAAAATCTTGAGGATTCAATTACGGACACAGGGTACCAAAATGACAGTAAAATCATTTTAGTGCCGGTCGACGAAAATTTTTCCAATTTAGTGGAGTCACCCATGATCGGCCACACATCTCAGTCGAACAGACCTATCTCTGATTTCAAATCGATTTTATACTATGCCGAAATGGCCTCTAAAGATGAGCACGGTCGAGAAGTCGATTCCTGATCGAATTCTCAAGTCTATTGCCTTAAAATTACTTAATAGCTTCCCTGGATAGTCTAGTTATCTCTAGAGTAATCGGCTCTGAGAAGACGCGTCAATGAAATGCCCGATTAGTTCAGTAGAAAACAGGGTCGAAAATCTGGGATGTCACAAGTCTTCCCTTTTTATAAAAATTTCGTCCTCAAAATTTAAACATTTACAAATCCTTAAACAAAAAGGTGGGGGTATCGTCGTCTCAACTAGTCTCACTTTCCCTGATTGCTTCTTTAGTCCTGTGGCGTTGTCAGACCACTTTGACCAAGGGTACTATCTTGGTTCACCGAATCCAATCTTTCTGATTCATGATTTGAACCGGGCTTTCCACATACGACACTCTGTCGTCCACGTCTAATTCTTCGAGATTTACCACATGGGTTAGGTCAGTTTTATACGTTCTCAACTTTGACACGTGAAAGACGTCATGTACTTGTGCCTACCTCAGCGACAATGCAAGACAATACGTTAGGATCTTGATTCTTTCTCTATAATCTTAAATGGATCTACATACCTCGGTTTTAGATTTTCCCCTCCTTGCTAAAGCGCAAGGTATCCCTCATTGATGGCACCTTCAAAAAGACGTAATCACCAATTTGGAACTCTAAAGGCCTTTAATACTCAATGATACAACTTTTCTGGCGACTCTGAGCGGTCTTTAATCTGTTTTTTATCATAGCAATTGCAATAATTGACTCTGGGCCTGTGATCTTTCTTTCTCTGATCTCATTTTAGCAAACTGAAGTTCTACATACTCTGCTCTGTTCTGTCTTAAAAGGAACTATCTGACTATTCTGCTGAAACTAGGAACCTCGGTTCTAGATCTGATATAAGTTCATCACTGGTACTCCACGCAGATGAACTGTCTAACACAAATACGCTTCTGCATACCCATTCCAATCAAGATCCTTCCATATGGCGATAAAGTGGGCCGACTTCATCAGTCTATCGACCACTACCCTAACTAGAGTCATTATTCCTCTGACTCCTTGGTAAGTCTATCACAACATTCCATCGTGACATACTTCCGTTCCCACTCGAGATTCTCGAGTGATTGTCAATGGCCTCTCGGCTTACATTACTGAACTTTCACTTACTAGCACATCCAACACTTGCAACCTGTCCGACAATAACTATCTTCATATCGGTCTACTAATCGAGCTGACGTTGATTTTGACCTACCTCGCACTGAATGGTCAAATACTGCAACTGCTACCGTAAATTACTGATAGAGTCTCTTCCCTGAGTGTTACATCGTCAGGTACACCCAATCACTCTCGGAACTTGAGTATTCTATCCTCATAAATTTGAAAGTCAGCCTCTCTCTTATCAGTATCCTCTTGCAGGATTTTCTGTACTTTTGGATCTGTCGGCTAGAGTAACTTGACTCTGATCGGAACATCCGGTTCAATTCTAAGGGTGGCCATAAGACTTGAAAGGTGGCCTACCTCAAACTTGAATACCGAATCTCGAGCTCTTTCGATTAAGTTCCACTCCTTAATCAATACATGAGCAACTGAAGACTTTCGATTCAAAGCATCGACGACCTTATTCGCCTTTCCCGAATGATACAGAATATCACAGTCGTAGTCCTTCAGCAACTCCAACCATCGGCACTATCCTATGTTCAACTCCTTCTGAGAGAACGGGTACTTGAGACTCCGATGGTCTGTGAAGATAAAAAATCTTTCCCTGCACAGTAGCGATTCTAAATCTTCAATACAAGATGATAGTTGCGAGTTCTAAGTCATGCGTCGGGTAGTTCAATTCATGAGGCCTCAACTAACGGGAAATGTACGCAACAACTCTACCATGCTGCATCAACACACAACCCAATCCTCTGAGTGGCGCATCAGTGTAGATCTCGAATCTTGCAAGGCCAGATGGAATCATCAGCACAAGCGTGGTAATCAGCTTTTCTTCAAGCTCTTGGAAACTACTCTTGCACTTGTCTGTCCACACAAATTTCTCTTCTTTCTTTAGGAGTCTAGTCAAAGGCGATGCCAAAGCTAAAAATCCTTTCACAAACCGTCTGTAATACCCTGCTAAACCCAGAAAACTTCTTATCTCTGTCACTGTTGTCGGTCTTGGCCAGTTGATCACGGGTTCAATCTTGCTCGGGTCCACTGAAATTCCTTCGCCTGAAATCACATGCCCTAAGAAAGCAACACGAGCTAACCAAAACTCACACTTGCTAAACTTGGCACACAACTGATGAACTCTCAGTGCCTGCAGCACTAGTTTCAAATGACTCTCGTGTTCTACATCACTTCTTGAATACACCAGAATATTATCAATGAACACGATCACGAACTGACCTAGGTATTCCTTGAATATCCTATTCATCAAATCCATGAAAGCAGCTGGAGCATTCGTCAACCCGAATGGCATCACTGTAAACCCATAGTGACCATACCGAGTACAAAATGCTGACTTAGGAATGTCCTCCTTCCTAATCCTCAACTGATGATATCATGTCCTCAAGTCGATCTTCAAGAAAATTGACGCTCCTTGAAGTTGATCAAACAAGTCATCAATCATTAACAATGGATACTTGTTCTTGATCGTTACCTGATTGAGTTGCCGATAGTCGATGCACAAAAGTGACGAACTATTTTTCTTCTTTACAAACAGAACTGGTGCTCCCCAAGGTGATGCACTGGGGCGAATAAATCCTTTATCCAATAACTCTTGCATCTGCACCTTCAATTCCTTCAACTCAGATAACGCTATTCGATAAGGAGCCTTAGAGATTAGCTCTGTCCCGGGTGCTAGCTTAATCACGAATGCTATTTCTTTTTATGGCAGTAGACCTGGTAATTCCCGTGGAACCATCTAAGAAAATTTCTGTATCACGGCCATCATCTTCACATTCTATTTCTCATCCGACACATCCACTACAGTCGTCAAATAAATCTTGGTAGCCTCTGTTTAACAAACGGGTTGTCTTCAGCGAACGAGATTAATGAAATCGAAGATTCTTTTCGACTCCAAATAACCTCGACACTTTCACATGCTAATGGACTAAGCTGGATTACTCCTTAACCATAATTCATTACCACAAGACGCTCAATGAGCCCATTCTACTCATGTGGCTGTCACGACCATTTTTTGGGTAACCACCTAAAACTAGGCTAATGGAATACTAAGTCTAACTTAGCTCGGGCTCTCTCAAGCCCATACCAATTCACGACTTAAGTTTAAATTTCTCAACATGCAAATGGATTTTATCTAGGAGCCGCCACTAATCAGCAAGCAACTTGAATTAATTTTAAGCTATTTCGCTAACATGTGAGACGATTATGCAGGTGCGCAAACCACCAATTTAATACCCAAGAAAGTAATGAATAAATTATGGGACTTACCTTATAGCAACGAAAGCATCTGCGTTGTTAGATCATAATTCAAATCAACAGTCCTAGATATTATTTCTAATTAACACGCAATTTCTTCTTCTTTTTTTCACTTTATTTAATGAAAATCATGCAATATGCAATGCAATATAACTAAATGACATAATTCTAATGACATGCAGTTTCTAATTAAATGGACCTCGCAACAATTATCAAATCTAATTCTATATGACATGCAATGACATTTTTTATTTTTCCTAAAAAATGCAATCTATCCTAGAGAATGAAACTAATTTATTCTAAGACATTTTTTGTATATTTTATGAAATTCGGAATTAGGAAAAATGTGAAAATTATCTAACTAGATTAAGATTCTATTCAATTTGCATTAGGAATTAGGTTAAGCCAAATCCTAATTTAAACTAGAATATTATCTTAACCCAAATGATCGTAGAATGTAATCTAATATCTAAGCTTATAATAAATTAAGAAAAATATTATCTAGAATTAAACTAAGTGCAATTTTACTCTAATATGCAATGACATACAAAAAGATGCCCTAACTCTACATGACATATGCATGATGATTTTTTGTGTTTTTGTTTTATTAATTTCGAAATTAATAATTGTCAAATTGATTGTTTTGATTTTTTGATTTTTTTTTTAAATTCGAAATAAAATTCCTGTTCTAAATATGGAAACCCTAAAACAGGAAATAAACCTAATTCTAACCTACATTTTTTTTTCTTTTACGAAAACAAAATTAACTTAAACGGCACGATAGCAAATAGAGCAAGATTGATATCCAAATTGACGAACCATATCTTGCGCATGAGATTGGGTTGACCAATTTTACATAAATCGCAAATCAAATCCTAGGCGTGAGATCGGATTGGCGATTTTTCAAACGATTGCGATTGCGAGTCGGATTTCGAACATGAAAATCGGACTGTCAATCCCAGATTTCAAAGGCAATCTCATGTCGGAATCTCAATCATACATTAGGAATAATTCTACTAAAAAAGTAAATAACATAAAACAAAAGCTTGGCAGGAGCATCTGGTCACCGTCAGTTGTCGGATCTCCGACAAGGGCAGACTGGCAAGAAAGGGGCAGCAGCCGGGTAGCAAGGACAACTAGCGGAACAAGGGAGTCGCTTGGGTGGAGGGCTGGCTGAAGCAGATCACTAGCGAAGACGGGGCGGCATTGCTGCGTCTGGGCGAAGCAGAGGTGTGGCGTTCGGCAAACAGAGGAATCAGGTCGCAGCACGAGGCTAGCTGCAGGAGTAGCAAAGACCGACCTAGGGGTGCAGTGGCACGGCTGGATCGCGGAGTAGAGGCAGAGGCGCGCGAGTGCAGGCGGCGTCAGCAACCCAATGGCAAGGGGGTTTCGGCTGCTGAGGAGCTGCGTTGGGCTGTGGCTCGCTAACCAGCGGGGAGCGGACCAGAAGCAGCGTCGGGGTCGTCGCGCGGTGAGGAGTTGGAGGTGGCTGGCGCGGCACAAGCAGGGGACACGCGAGCAGGTGCGGGAGCTCGCGCAGTGCAGGGATCCGTGACCGGCTTAGATTTGGGCGTCGGGCGGACCGAGCAAGCTGATCAGAACAGTAGTGGTCTGGGCAGTGTGTGGCACCCCGAACCCCTCTTAGGACGCCACAGGCACCAACATTTCACCTTATTACATCTCTAAGAAGAAGCGTCGAAATTAGTAGACACATTTTTTTTTTTAAAACGGTCCCAGCGCGACTCTTTAGCGGAAGCAAAATAAAACATCACCATCTCTCCCTCCTTCAACCATGATACAAATACACACCACTAATCATCATGATTAAAAGACAAGCCATGACACTTTATTTACATATATCCAGGATGGGATTTCTTTGGGTCGGTACATCAAAAGGAAAAGCCAGGACTCAGCCACGTCCGACCTAAAACCCCAAAAAGAACCCTCGACCCGCTACAATTCACGTGCAACAATCCCCATCATCAGTGTCGGCTAACTATCCCCAAAAAATCCAACTCCTACTTGTCACGCACGGGCCCTCACACCCAATCCGGTGCATCAGGCGGTGGCGGCAGCAACATCCCACGCATCACACCGTCGTGACGAATGTGGACCGATATGAACTCCCGGACAACAGGGCCCCCAGCCAGGCCTACATCGTACATGACTAAACAGCGCACTCGTATATACGTCAATCCAGGAACAGAGGGATAGCCAAATTCCTCGCACTCGACCTCTACATCGGATGGTAGACCGTAAAACACACCCCGCGTGACAGCAGGGAGCGGCATGCTGCTAATCTGAAATGTTGGTCCCCAAAGGGGTGAGTACAACCACTCAGCAGGTAAAAGAATCCAATAGCCACTCAATGCATCATACAATACAATCATAACATCGTACATGCCATTTATGCATCCATGCGTGCTTACCTCGAAGCCATGCATATACCATCATCATGCATCCATGCACTCATCATCATCATATCACATGTATCATCATCATTACCATGCATCCATGCACATCTCATCATCCTCATGTCGTACACATGTATAGTCACATCATAAGTCATCATCATATCATACCATGTCATATCATATCATATGTGATCATCATCATATCATCTCATATATCATCATCATCATACCATATCACATATCATCATCATCATATCATATCATATATCATCATCATCATATCATATCATATATCATCATCTTCATCATACCATATCACACATCATCATCATCATATCATATCATATATCATCATCATATCATATCATATATCATCATCATCATTTTTCACTTTTGTCTTTTAATTCGATCACCACTTCCGTCATCGCAAGATAACCCTCCGGCACACACCACCGGGAATCCAGCCCCCCACATTCCGGGCATCTCGTATCTCAACTAGCATCACGAGGCATCCTCTCGGGCAAAAACCTCCGACAAGGCTTCCGGCATTTACACTCCCTGGCTGGGCATCTCGCATCCCAATTGGCGTCACGAGGCATCCCCCTGGGCACAAACCTCCAGGGCTTCCGGCACCCCTACTTCCCGGGCATCTCGAAACTCCCGAGGACAATCCGGCCTTGTATCTCAATACAATCCGGCTTCCGGCACCCCCCATCCCGGGCATCCTGATACTCCCAGGGCATTATCATCCGCCATAACAGTTTTCTCATTTATCATCGTTCACGTTTACCAATTCATACCTCAACTCAGCATGGCACACAATATAATGGCAAACAAGATCACTTTCATCCTTTGATTCATACATGTATTTCTAATCATCATCATACATGCAGCAAGACATAATCATTGATAACAATGCCATTCATGGAGTCCATGCCATTTAAGATGGTCCATATTTCATGCCTTTTACAAAATTCCAGCATGTACCATTTTTGGAAAATATTCAAATTAAATATCCATATGCTTCTCAAAAATTCATGAAATCAAGGCATGTGATAAACAAGACAATAAGATAGTAATTTCATGAGAAACACATGCCCCATAGAGTTCCACACAAGTAGGTACAATTCACACAAAACAGGATGCAATTTCGGATAGAAACAGAATGCACAGTTTCCGAAATAATTTGATTAAAATACCCGAACGACCTTCACAAATTACGAAATTTTACCAAGTTATAGCCAAGACACCAAAGTATAATTTTTCATGAAGACTTCCAAGCCAAATTCTTTTTAGATTATTTTCTACAGTCACACGAAGCTTCTGGATCTAACACCGAAACGTCCAGTACATGCTTCTTCGAAATACTAGGTTTTCAACCACTTATTCTTCTTCGTTTCCTCTGAAATTTGGATATGTTTTACTTCAAGCTGTTCTCTACAACTTTCATTAAGGAACCTAAGTCAAATTTCCAAATAATAGTCACCATATAGGTCCATGAAGTCTCGGGTGTCCAATACCGCGTTCCCAGATCTACCATCTTCAAGAGTAAGTCGATTCACTAGGCTACACTTGTTCATTTTACTTCAAATTTGAGTATGTTAATCTTTATAATGTTCTCAACAAGTTTCATGAAGAAATCGAAGAGATATTCTTAGTAAATATCAACATGCAACCACAAATCCACCGAAAGGTCAGTGAAATCGTTCCAGATCTAAGGTCTCCGTAGAATGAGAGTTTGACCCCTTAAATCTCCATCATTTTACACCAAATTTTAGTATGTTGTATTTTAAGATGTTAGCTACAACTTTCATGAGAAATCAAAGTCAAAATCGAACTCAAAACATGCATGCAAGCTCTCACAAAGTTCTGACTCAAACTGTTCATGCGAAAACAGCATGCAACTCAAGAACAAACACATTAGCCTCACTCCTATGCCTCCAAACATCCTAAATTTCGACCATACATGCCAAACATTGGTGCAAGAGTAGAAAGTGGATTCCCAACTTGCCTCTAGACCACACAAACGACGGCACACGGCGGCGAACACGGCAGCACACGGCGGCGAACACGGCGGCGAACAGCGACTCCTTCCTCTCGGCTTCTCCTCCCTCTCGGCCTCACTCTCCCTCTCTCTCGTACAATCTCTCTCTCTCCTTTGGGCGGTAACTCAACCGGCCACCTCTCTCTCCTCTTCCCTTTTATTTCCCCCAAACCTCATCATTTGCAATGATTAGGTTGCCTCTCAAATGGCCAATGCATGGGAGTTCTTTTTGCCACTTGGCAAGACCCATGCATGGACTTGGGCCTCCCTTTCTTGGGCCTCCTTTTGGGCCGGCGACAGCCCCTCCGTGGGCTCCTATTGGGCCGACCAGCTTGGCCCATTTAAGCTTAGGCCAATGGGTCTAAGGTCCAACCTAAATAAAAATTAAATTTTCCCCTTTTTATAATTTCTTCTATAAATTTTAAATTTTAAATTCCACATGGCCAAAGTCTTGTGACATTTTATTTATAGAAATTTAGTCTATAAAGTGAATGGCCAAGCATAGATTATTATCATTAATCTATCAAATTTAAAATCTCATAAACACAAGCACAAATCACCTAATCTTAAAAGAGACTAATGGCTAAAGCATAAACCATAGGTAATTTCATTACCTATTTAGAGGCTTCAACACACCTTATAGCTTGACTTTGGATTTTTGGGATGCCACACAGCGAGCGGTGGTATAGCGATGGGGCGGTACTCGTGGGTCGCTGAAAAAACGTGTCGACGAGCAGCGGTGGGCCAACAACGGCTGTGGCAGCGTTAGGTCACGTGGCGTTGCTAGTAGATCACAAAAAGAGCAGGAGAAGCAACGTCATCGCGGATCAGCACGGTGGTGGCTTCGTCGGGCTGGTGGAGCGGCTTGGCAGAGCAGCGGCTTCACAGGTCGATGCGGTGCTCACTAGCCGTTGGAGTCACAGGCAGATCGTGTTAGGCGACAGGGTTGCACGTTGCGCGAGACCAGTGAAGCGGCGGTGACCGGCGGGCTATCGATGCTGGGCTTGCGAACGGGTGGCGAGTATGAGGGAAGAAGATGAACAGTATCTGTCCTCCTAAGTCCCCTCTCTGCTGCTTGTCCTTTTATGCTTCTCCAACAAAAGCCAAAAACCTTGATTTTTCTCCACAAGCCCTAAAGAAATGGTGGAAATGTTTCTCTTCTTGCCTGAATTTTTTTAACCTTCAAATCGAGAGAAAAACAACCCCCACAATATGGCCGTATATTCAACGTGTGTGTGGCCCCCTCGAAAACCCTATACGACTAATCTATTTATAAGCCTCAGACTAGGGTTTTAATTTTTCCAAATTGATACCCACGAAGATTCTTTTTTCCAAATGCAATATTTACTTTTCACATCTGCTCTATTCAAAAAATTCATCATATCTCAGAAAATTTCAAATTCTTATTTTCTCACGAGATAATTTCCGATTACTTAAAAAAGGGGCTTGGGCCAATTCGCTTGCTTCATGGGCTTAGTTCAACCTACCAATTTAAAGCTCATAACCATTAATTCAAATCCACCCATCACCGATCCAATAAATAAATGCAAAACATGTAAATTAAAAATAAATGCACCTACATCCATATGCTATGCAATTAATATTTTTTCAGGGATAAAATTAACCCCTTAATTTTCTATGCAATAAATAAATGACCAGATCGCCAAAATTTAGGTGTCAATAGCTGTCCCTCTTTGATGGTGGGCTTACAGAGATTGCCTTCAAAGATAAATTGAGACCTAAATTTGGATCATGCGCATGCAATGAATGATTTTTTGTTGGAAAATGAATTCACTTTTTGAATGCAATTTATATGATGCATGGAAATGCTAATGCAAATGCATGATGCAAAAGGAAAGAACGTACCTACAGTCACTTACCAATCAGTGTGGTAGAGCATCTTGAGGTACATGATAAATCCCTATTTGCTCCACAAGTACCCAACTCTCACTCAGGTTCCTTGAAGAGTGTAATAGGTAATAGATTGAAACATTGAGATTGAGAAGAACATTCACATCCAAAGTGAAATGTTCAACGAAAAGAATTGAGACATCCAGATCCAGACTGAGATATCAAAACTTGAAATACCTAGATCCATACTAAGGTATAACGAGAAAGCTCAAAAAACATTCACATTCAAAGTGAAATGTTCAACGAAAAGAATTAAGACATCCGGGTCCAGACTGAGATGTCAAGATATTTGAAGCTTGAAATACCTAGATCCAGACTAAGGTATAACGAGAAAGATTGAAAAACATTCACATCCAGAGTGAAATGTTTGAGTGAAAATAATCAAGACATCCGGGCCCAAATTGAGATGTCATGATTTTTGAAATTCGAAATACCTAGATCCAAACTAAGGTATAACGAGGAAGATCGAAGAACATTCACATCTAAAGTGAAATGTTTAATGAAAAGAATTAAGACATCCAAATCCAGATTGAGATGTCAAAGGAACCCACCTAGAATATCTTACCTTGAAGTAGAGTAGAGTGATTCAAGATAGTTTGTGTTACATGTCCAGGACCCGTACCATTCTACGGTCGCCTGAATAGGGAAATAGATGTTGTCTAGGACCTGTACCATTCTACAGTCGCCTGAATAGGGAAATAAATGTTGTCTAGGACCCGTACTATTCTACGGTCGCCTAAATGGCGATTCGCCTTCCAGGACCCGTACCATTCTACGGTCGCCTGAATAGGGAAATAAATGTTGTCTAGGACCCGTACCATTCTACGGTCGCCTAAACGGGGATTCGCCTTCCAGGACCCGTACCATTCTACGATCGCCTAAATCAGACTGAATCTAGAAAAAAAATCTTTTGGGGACAACTCCATCGAGTTTCGGTGTAAAGGACTCTGGGCTACGAAAGCATGCCAAGTCGATAAAAGAAAACCGGGCTACAGAAACACGCCGGCTCGATAAAAGGGAACCTGAGCTGCGAAAGCACGCCAGGTCAATATAAATGGACAGCTTAACTGAGTCAAGTGTCGATGCACTTGAGAGGAATTACCTCCACAATGACAAGTATATGGGTAGAGATATACTTACCTGATGATATCTCCAATTCTTGGGGATATGTCTTTTGGAATTTAGATATATGTGGAGATCTCTCACCTCCTGGTAGAAATAAATTTTGGAATATCAAGGATGCACCTTGAATGTTCGTGAAGGCTTCGCGAAGGATTTTGAAAGGAACCTGAATGTTAGGAGCTCTTGGGTCCTGTTAAACATGATTAAACCAAAAGTGCATTCACCAAAGAAATAAGCAATTAAGGTTATTCTGGAATGCACACTTCAAAATCTACTGAAGTTTTTATCAATACAATCAAGATTCATGCATAATGACTTTTGCATCACCCAAATTTCCATTAGAGAGATTTATTGTTCAAGACAATTTTCACTCGTGACATGGATTTCCTAAGAATACTAAATGAGAGACTTTCAGTTAGAAAGGACTTTCACTCACTCTCATTTAGAGGCTATTTTATGAGAATCACTCCATCTCACTATCATCATACCAACAAGGGTCCGAGTATTCTCGCAAGCGGTACGACCTTACCAATTTGAGAGGTCTTTAATAGGGACCGTAATGTAGGCTCGGTCAACGGCTTAACAAAGGGACTCTTTGAGTCAAGGCTATTGAAAGAACAACTCTATAATCATATCCGGGTTTACAAGTCAAGAACCCTGCAAAATGAGAAATAAATAATCTTGTTCGCACTTTTTCGAGCGATGCTTATAAACATATGAACTCCTATGTTGATTTAAGTGCCATAATCTGAAGAGACTTTGTAAAGGACGTAACGTAGGCTGGGTTCATGGGTTGAGAAATGAAAGGATCATTAGGCTCAAAATGTGTGTGAATGGTGAGAGTTGGTGATCATCTTGGTATTGCCACCAGTTTTCTTTTTCATCATCGGGAATTGTCTTCATGAAATGCCCCATTGATTGTAAAAACTCAACTTTTGAGTTCTTTGAGTATTGCTCCATCGGGATTCAATTCTTACAATTGACAGTCACCTTATCTTGACTCTCTTTTTTCATCTATGGGCATTGGCCTTGCTTTTACCAAGCACACCGCTTTTTCATGCCCATTGGTTCTATTTTCAATGACCATGTGGTGTTTTTAACATTTTGACTTTTTTGGAGGTTTTCACCTTCTATCAACACTCCAGACCATTCTGTTTGAAAAACTGCTTTTTGCCTTGCCCCAATGTAGGGGATGATCACCAACTGGGTTTAAAGAAATGAAATTGCAGGCTCAAGTGGGCTATGCAAAGGATATAAGTATATATGATAGTGAAAGAAATGCCCTTAGTTATCCTAAGGCACTTAAATTACCACGTGAATTCAATGTAATAGCACAACTTGAAGATTGATGCAAGTGAGAGCAAGAAAATTTCTTTTCATTTTCCTCGTCTCATGATGCTGTCTTACCTCCAATTTGCCCAGATGTGGGGTGGTTCTTGACATAGGTAATTTGAAAAGAATCTCCACAAGTGTATAAGGCTCAAAAGGGTTAAACGACGGATCACATGTTGTGTTTGGGATAGAGAAATGAATGGCCCTTCATCATTTCGCTCGTCGTACCTTTTGCGAGAGAAATCTTTACCTTGCAGATATGGAACTTCCTATACTCATCTCACAAGTGTATAATTAAGGGACTGTGTGTAGGATAAGGCTTGCCTTTCATCATCCTAACACGTCTCATTTAGCATGCTTAATCCATTCCACATCATTCATTAAATTGGTATGTGATGACAATCTTCAAGGGAATTGGTGAATTAGATAGGTAAATCTGTCATGCAAAAATTCTTCTTTTGAAAGATTACAAGCATTTTATGAACTTGTCAAGAACATCATTCAAGATGTGTTAGAATATCAAGTGCAGATGGTTGTCCATGAATTGCCTCTTATGAATTAATCAACTGATACTTTAACTTCGATGTTTGATTTGAAGAACACTCCATTTTGCCCCTGCATAAAAGAACGTGCATGAATAGGATTTTATGCAATGAGAAATGAAACTTGATTAATTTCTGTTATACACTAAAGAACCGGCTTAGTTAGTCCGCTATCACCATCGGAATTTGACATGCTCCTAAGTTTGTCATTTGCAAGGAAAAAGGGAGAGAATGACACTTCCAGACTTGATTAAATTCAAGAATGAGATACACCTTTTTTGGCATCAAACATAGAGTTGAGAAGGGTTGAGCGCTCATTTTGCTTCTTTGTGATTAATATCTCACACAAGTAGTAATGAGAGTTGCCCCACATCCATTTTTCCTTTGGATGTATGTTCTCAAATCAACGGGCCCATTGTCACTGGAAATTGACGCGTTATTTTCAAACGCCTCTCTATTATGCTCTAAGACATAAAGTAAATGAGTTAGAAAGACAAACAAGGGTAACCTAATGCATGCTTTTGGAAATGGCTTCAAAAATGATTTTATTTTTTATTTTTTGATGAGGAAGTATGAAAAAGCCCAATCCTCATAATTTCTCCATAGATAATATTTTCTTTTCATTGTTGGATATCGTCACCGGGCTGGTTTGGTGTACCTCATCATGTCCTCAAAACAAAACTTGTAATTTTATTGATATTCATCAATTGAATTACATTTATTGGAATGTGATGTTCAAGTACAGAAGAAATTGAAATCAAATCCTAAAACGCGATAAAAATTCTCACGCAAAGGAAGGTGTATGCCCCTAATTAAATGAGGAAATCGAACTACTTAGGACCATGAATCATGTGTACTTGAATTCTTCACCCTCCTTGATCTTATGATGCGAACCCTTCAAGTGAGATATTTTTCCCTCTAGATATGTCACTAGTCTCTTCATGATAACATCAAATTTGGCTACCTCAGGAAAATGAGACGGTTCAAAAAGTCTTTTTGGCTCTCTCCTTGGAGTCGCAATTTCTCATCGAAGATAGATCGCAGCACTTTTGCTTGACGAGATTAGCTCTTCTTGATCCGTCATTTTAGCTCTCGATCTTGAACAGATGGATGAGCAGGATCGCTCCATAATCACCTAATTCAAATGAACGTGAACATGTAACCATGAGGGTAAATAGAAAGTCAATCCATGACAATGATCTAATCAATTTTATTTATTTATTTATTCATGAAAAGTTCGTACAAGAAGGGCATTTCCTAAAAATGGACTAGGAAAATAAAGATAGACACCCTAACAAGACCAAATTTCCTAGACATGAATTGTAAACAAATTCTCCAAAGTTTCTTCTATTTTCCAACTGATTCATTGCATGGAAATTTCCTCATTTCATTCCTAATTGATGAATGAATTAGATTAGACGACTAACCTAGATTGTCATAGATGGACCAAAAGTACGACAAAGTAAGTAAATTGCATAGTATAAGGGTAGAAGACTTCACCAAGGAGAATCAATGGCAATCACATAGACATGCGCATGGTAAGTGGCTCGATTTCTAATCTATAAGGCTTATCAAAGTGGAGCCACAAGGATGATCGGACTAGCCATGGGGGTGTGGACTATATTGGGTCCTCATGACTCCGGCTTGATCAAAGAGCCGACCTGGGTTGCGGGCATGCGAACCGAGGTAGGTACTCTTGACACCAAAAAAGAAACTTCGGGATTGAGATGGGCGATTCGTACTGCAGGCAAGCGGTTGAAGTGACATTCATCTCAATACCATCCTAGATGATCCTATGCAGCCTAGGTCCGGCAGCAGGTTGTGTGTGCAAAAGTGTAGTATAAATGCAAAGCATGCATGATAGTTTATATCAAGCAAGACTTCATACATGAAAATAAACCATACATTCCTACACCTCCCTGCAAAACAAATGTTAGCAAACACTTCCCCTTATACCTCCCATCCTGCAAGAACATTTAATACCTTAAATGTTAGGGACGTACCTGGGATCCTTGCTGCCAAGCAAAAACATTTTTTTAAATAAAAGAGAAAATTGGCCTAAGTCCACTAAGAGTATTAACTCAAGTCCCCAGTGGAGTCGCCAAGCTGTCGCGACCTTTTTTTCGGGCGCACCACCTAAAACTAGGCTAATGGACTACTAAGTCTAACTTAGCTCGGGCTCTTCCAAGCTCATACCAATTCGCGACTTAAGTTTAAATTTCTTAATATGCAAATGGATTTTATCTAGGAGTCGCCACTAATCGATTTTTGGTGGGTCGATTAGAAACCCAAATAAAGTAACAAGAGATTGTAACGGGAGATTTACTTTACTCCTACGAACCAAAGATTTATGAGTTCAGGGACTTGGTTACGCTAGATTTTTCTACCGCCCTTTCGGTACCTTTCTCTTTTATTTTGAAAAAAATGTTTGGCAAACAGCTTGAATTAATTTTAAGTTATTTCCCTAACATTTGAGATGATTATGCAGGTGCGCTAACCACCAATTTAACACCCAAGAAAGTAATGAATAAATTACAGGACTTACCTTATAGCAACGAAAGTATCTGCGTTGTTAGATTAGAATTCATATCAATAGTCCTAAATATGATTTCTAATTAACACGCAAGTTCTTTTTCTTTTTTGTTTTCACCTTATTTAACGAAAATCATGCAATATGCAGTGCAATATAACTAAATGACCTAATTCTAATGACATGCAATTTCTAATTAAATGGACCTAGCAACAATTATCAAATCTAATTCTATATGACATGCAATGACATTTTTTATTTTTCCTAAAAAATGCAATCTATCCTAGAGAATGGAACTAATTTATTCTAAGACATTTTTTTGTATATTTTATGAAATTCGGAATTAGGAAAAATGTGAAAATTATCTAACTAGATTAAGATTCTATTCAATTTGCATTAGGAATTAGGTTAAGCCAAATCCTAATTTAAAGTAAAATATTATCTTCACCCAAATGATCCTAAAATGCAATCTAATATCTAAACTTATAATAAATTAAGAAAAATATTATCTAGAATTAAACTAAGTGCAATTTTACCCTAATATGCAATGACATACAAAAAGATGCCTTAACTCTACATGACATATGCATGATGATTTTTTGTGTTTTTGTTTTATTAATTTCGAAATTAATAATTGTCAAATTGATTGTTTTGATTTTTTTGATTTTTGGATATTTTTAAAATTCGAAATAAAATTCCTGTTCTAAATATGGAAACCCTAAAACAGGAAATAAACCTAATTCTAACCTACATTTTTTTATTTTTTTTATTTTTTACAAAAACAAAATTAACTTAAACGGCACAACAACAAATAGAGCAAAATTGATATCCAAATTGACAAATCATATCTCGTGCATGAGATGGGGTTGGCCAATTTTACATAAATCGCGAATCAAATCCCGGGCATGAGATCGAATTGGCGATTTTTCAAGCGATTGCGATTGCGAGTTGGATTTCAGGCGCGAAAATCGGACTGTCAATCCTAGATTTCAAAGGCAATCTCATGTCGGAATCTCAATCATACATTAGGAATAATTCTACTAAAAAGTAAATAACATAAAACATAAAAAAATAGAATAAAGCAAATAAAAAAGTCTACCTAATTAGATTTTCCTTTTTGTTTTTTTTCTTTTTGCTTTCCAACCAAAGCTTGGCAGGAGCGTCTGGTCACCATCGGTCGTCGGATCTCCGGCGAGGGTAAACTGGCAAGAAAGGGGCAGCACCTGGGTAGCAAGGACAACCGGTGGAACAGGGGAGTCGCTCGGGTGGAGGGCCGGCAGAAGTAGATCACTAGCAAAGGTGAGGCGGCATTGTTGCGTCTGGGTGAAGCAGAGGTGTGGTGTTCGGTAAACAGAGGAATCTAGTCACGATGCGAGGCTAGCTGCAGGAGCGGCAGAGACCGGCCTAAGGGTGCGGTGGCACAGCTAGATCGCGGAGTAGGGGCAGAGGTGCGCAAGTGCAGGCGGCGTCGGCAACCCACCGGCAAGGGGGTTTCGGCTGCTGAGGAGCGGCGTCAGGCTGTGGCCTGCTGACCGGCAGGGAGCGGACCAGAAGCAGTGTCGAGGTCGTCGCGTGGTGAGGCGTCAGAGGTGGCTGGTGCGACATGAGCGGGGACGTGCGAGCAGGTGCGGGAGCTCGCGCGATGCGGGGATCCGTGACCGGCTTAGATCTAGGCGTTAGGCTACTCGAGCAAGCAAATCGAAACAGCAACGATGTGAAAAGCGAGCGGTGGTGCGGCGACGGGGCAGTACTCGTGGGTCGTTGGCAGACACGTCGACGAGCAACGGGGGGTTAGCAGTGGCTGTGGCAGCGTCGGGTTGCGTGGCATTGCTTGCAGATCGCAAAAAGAGTAGGAGAAGCAACGTCGTCGCGGATCGACACGGCAGTGGCTTCGTCGGGCTGGTAGAGTGGCTCAGCAGCGCAACGGCTTCACGAGTTGGTGTGGTGCTCGCTGGCCGTTGGAGTCACAGGCAGATCGTGTCAGGCAATAGGGCTGCACGTCGCAGCAAGACCGGTGGAGCGGCAGTGACTAGCAGGCTATCGATGCTGGGCTTGCGAACGGGTGGCGAGTGCAGAGGGAAGAAGATGAATAGTATCTGTCCTCCCAAATCCCCTCTCTGCCGTTTGTCCTTTTCTGCTTCTCCAACAAAAGCCAAAAACCTTGACTTTTCTCCATAAGCCCTAAAGAAACGGTGGAAATTTTTCTCTTATTGCTTGAATTTTTTTAACCTTCGAATTGAGAGAAAAAAAACCCCCCACAATATGGCCATATATTCAACGTGTGTGTGGCCGCCTTGAAAACCCTATACGACTAATCTATTTATAAGCCTCAGACTAGGGTTTTAATTTTTCTAAATTGATATTCACGAAGATTCTTTTTTCCAAATGCAATATTTACTTTTCACATATGCTCTATTCGAAAAATTCATCATATCTCGGAAAATTTCAAATTCTTATTTTCTCACGAGATAATTTCCGATTACTTAAAAAAAGGGCGTGGGCCAATTTGCTCGCTTCATGGGCTTAGTCCGGCCTGTCAATTTAAAGCTTAGAACCACTAATTCAAATCCACCCGTCACCGGTCCAATAAATAAATGCAAAACATATAAATTAAAAATAAATGCACCTACATCTATATGCTATGCAATTAATATTTTTTCAAGGATAAAATTGACCCATTAATTTTCTGTGCAATAAATAAATGATCAGATCGCCAAAATTTAGGTGTCAATAGTGGCGTCTAAATTATATCTCAGCAACTAGTTAAACTCGACTATAACTAGCGTTTTCCCTTTCTTCCACTTTATTTCAACTAACTAAAATTCTACAAACGCAGTCCAAGGCTCTACTGCACTACTTTGATAAAATCTTCCCATGAACATTCTTCTCCGGATTGGAGCAGGGTCGGTTCCATTCCCGTCCCTTTCACCATCCTAGTGGCATCCTAGTCGCAGTAGCAATGTCTATGCTACCTTAGACTTTCATTGATAGTCTCTCACCTGATGACCACGCTGCTCATCATCACAGCATGTTATAGCCATAACCAGACACTAGATTTATCTACGCTTCCTTCCATACTTTTGGCACCCATCTGGTGAGTCTTCTATCTCCTGTCAAGTGACAGCACGCACTCTTTCTGGTTGTCCCATCGGTCTGCTAGAGCCACTCCTGACTCGATATTCCTGTTGGCTACACTCCAAACAATTTCTTGTCCTAGGAAGGACATAAGACTGATCTTCATCATCACGTCCGAAAACAACATGATCCATTCGACTCGGTGCTGACTTGACTATCCCACCCTTCTTATTGGGTGGAATAAGATACTTTTCTTTCGACCTCGGTCTTTTCCCTGACCGATTTCCATTTCTACCTAAACTAGATCTGTACCTTGACTCGGATGCAACGGCTCACTCCCAGATCATATCTCCACACTGGACCTCAGCAGGTGTGGCAACAACGACGATTGCGGCACTAATGGCGGTAATGATAGCAACAACGGCGGCGGCTCGATCCTGAGCTTGCTGGCTCAACCAAATCCAAGGACACTAGTGCCTGAACGATCCCGTCAAACCTAGGATCACTCAGTGCTGCTACACTAGTACCGGCCTACAACAGTACTCTTACACTCTTGCTGGCCTGCGCCAACGCTCTACCACGACTATCTCGGGCACCGATCCATGTCGGTGTTCCACCCCGAGTCACAGAGGTTACAACCCTCTTACCATGAGTCCTCAACTCCTGCTCGTTCATGATTCAGCCTTTACACTGAAACCTGTCTTCCAAATCCACACTAGATTAGAAGATGAGCGATCTACACACGACAAACAATTCTAACATCCAACTAACACAAACATGCACCAGCATGAATTTAAAGGCCTTTTTTACTACTATTCGAAGACCCATCGCTCATTATCACTATAATCTTGAACCTGGCTCCGATACCACTTAAGCGAGATGTCACGCCCCGATCCTCGATCACGTGCCCATCCCTCATTTGGTTGATTAATAGCGACGCCCCAGCACGCATCGCCGACCCCTTTAATTTTAATTTGCATGCGGAAGCAGATAATAATCCCCAGACAATAAAACATTGGGATAGAAAAGTAGGCCATACTTTTCACAACATGAAAACACATAACCACACTTTTATACACGGCAAACTATAGTATCATATAATACTATTCACAAGTCCGATCTATTATACATCCGATCAAAACCCAAAGTTTGCAAAATAGGATGGGATCTCAGTCCTCATCCGGGTCGTACTCGGGATCCTCCTTTGGATCATCTTCTTCTTCAAAATCTCTCTTCTCTTCAGGTTTCACATCAGGGTTCTCCTCTTCAAATTCCTCCTCCTCAGGCTCCTCATTAGGGTCTTGAAATGGTTATTCAATAACTATTGAGACCACGTCTAAGCAAGTTCTACCCCCCTAAGACTTAATTAGTAAACCAATATGCTAACCGGGCTGCCTATGTACACACGGGTCAGAGGACTTACCTTGGCCTTAGATTTCACCTGCATATTAGCACAGTTCAATAGGCACCCAAGCAATCACATCACAGATCGATATCTCAATCATCGACCTAGTTGATTACATGTCAATTGGACCATCTCAAGGTCATTTCCATTCAATCAGTCAATTCACAACAACAGATCAAAGCAATGATCAATCGACCTAGTCGATTACATGTCAGTCGGACCATTCCCCAATCATTTCAATCAATACCATACATTTCCCCACGATGGAATATCTAATTGTCGAGCCCACGTGCATTCTCCAAGACGACATACCAAGTCTTCGAGCCCACGTGCATTCTTTAAGGCGACCTATTTGCCAAGATGACATACTTAATCATTGGGCCCACGTGCATTCTCTAAGGCACTAGTTTGCCAAAGTGACGCATCAAATCACTGAGCCCACGTGCCCTTTTTCCATGATGCCATACTAAAACATTGGGCCCACGTGCATTCTCTTAGGCACTAAATTTGCCAAAGTGACACATCAGATCACCAAGCCCACGTGCCCTTTTCAGATGCCATACTTAATCACCGAGCCCACATGCATTCTTCTAGGTGATAGATCAACTCACTGAGCCCATGTGCATTCTCTAAGGCGTCGTTTTTGCCAATGTGATATATATAATAGACAGTTATATGTGTTCTTTAAGGCGCCGTTTTCGTCAGGGATATCCTTGATCACCGAACCACGTATGTTCATAATTCACGTACATGCTCTCGGGCGTCGTTTTCGCCAAGATGATATACTTCATCACAGAGCCACACACTAACTATTTCTTTCCCATCTTTACCATACCCGATATGAATGTACCCGATTGGTCTTAGCCAAGAGTATATTCAGTTCTCTCTCACAATCTTCTCCATTTAATAGCCCATCAACGCATTTTTGGCGCTAAACAATCATGCTCGGCTATCTACCAATCAATTACTCAATTTCAAACAATTTAGGAACTCAATCAAATAAACGGACTGCACCATGACAATCAGTATAAAATTTCGATCGTCGGCTATCCCTGCCTATTATACGGAAAAATAAATAATTAATTAAATTAATTTCGAAAATTAATAAATAAATACTAAAAATCCAATTTATGCCCATAATGCCTAATTGAAGCCCGATAAGGGTCGGGAAAAATCCCAAGATGCATTCTATATATGATAGGCTATACTCTAGCTAATTACACTAGTCAAAAGCCTAACATGCATCATAATTAATTAATAATTGCTAATCTACTATAATCTAACCACCTAATTGCACTTAGTTAAATCTAATCAACCCTTAAGCATAATTAGCAAACTAAAAAAACATTAGTGAGTAAAACTCGCTTGTGCAAAGCGAAGACTGGAACACCGCGACAGCGGCTGAATTCCGAATTTTCGGCAGCGTCGACGGATACTCGGGCCGGGCCCAAAGGCCTTGCAAGCCCACAGAAAATTGCTGGGCTTGGTTAATGGGCTTGGGCTGCTTCTTGGGCTTCAAATGAGCTGGACAACAACTAAGGATGGACTGAACGGGATGGGCCTGCTGCAGTTGAAAACTCACGGCTGGGCTACTGCACTTGGTGGAATTGGGCCGTGAAATTGCTTCAGTAGGCTGCTGGCGTTGGGCTTCGTGTGGACTGGTCGTGGGCCGCTCGAAGAAGCTATAGGAATTCGGTGGAACCGTGGACAGCTGCAGGCGTGGGAGGCGGTGGAGGAGATGGACGCCGGAGGAGCTGCTCGGTGGACAAGCTTCGCTAGCGTGAGATGGGCAGTCAACAGTTGGGCTTTCGTGGAGGGGTGTGTTGACCGGCGGGGACACACAAAAGTGGAGGAGGGGAAGATGAGCGTGGCAGCAATAGAGCTGGGTTTCTTTGGCTGACTTGCTGGACTGAAGACACGCGGCAGCTGGAGAAGTTGATGGTCTTCAAGATGCGCTGGAGTTGACTGAGGAAGATGGAGACTCGGACGCGTGGGTGTGAGATGGAGAAAGAGATGGGGGTTTACGGTGGGATGGGGATGCTGGCGTGAGGGAAATATATGGAGAGAGAGAGAGAGAGAATTTGAGGGAGACCGAACTTCGTCGAATGAAAAAAAAATAAAAGAAAGAAGTGGCCGAGAAGGAAAGCAGCGAAGGAGATGGGAATGGAGAATGCGTGATTGAGAAGCTGTTGAAGGTGGAGGCAAAGTCAACAAATCTCACCCATTCCATTAATTGTTGATCCCCCTAAAGCCCTCATGAATATCCTAATGTCCCCACTTACTTTCTAATAGATAATTTCCACAAAATCATTCATTTTGAAACCAAAATTCAGCCCTCTCTACAAAGCTCCGAATTTCATATTTTAGTCTTCAATTTCTTCAACAAATTCCCAAATTCAAAGTCCAACTTTGGTGTAGAAAAAGTCAACATAATTTCTGCAAGTGCCCCTCATCAAATAGCTCGGCTTGCAAGCCCAAATCTCTTCAATTCGGCCAATCCAAATTTCCGTTAATTTTCCGCGACGTCCGAATCGATTTTCCGTAAAAATCTTGGAATCTCTAAAAAATCTTCGGAAGGCGAGTCGACATTCCCAAAATAGATCGTGACATGACAAGACTTTCAATTTCCAAAATTGGACTCAAATTCACGTTTAATTTCTATTCAACGCGTTTTTAGCATGACCTAGACTACCAGGTAGTTTTCAAAACTTTTTAGGGCAAATTACCCGTAGTCGATTTTCTTCGAGTCACTATGAACCCACTTAACTCATTGACAACTCTCGATTGTCATGAAAATCTCGAGGATTCAATTACGGACACAGATACCAAAACAACGGTAAAATCATATTAGTGCCGATTGACGAGAATTTTTCCAATTTAGTGGAGTCACCCACAATCGGCCACACATCTTAGTCGAACAAACTTATCTCTAATTTCAAATTAATTTTATACTGTGCCGAAATGGCCTCTAATGATGAGCATGGTTGAGAAGTCGATTCCTAATCGAATTCTTAAGTCTATTGCCTTAAAATTCCTTAATGGCTTTCCTGGATAGTCTAGTTATCTCTAGAGTGATCGGCTCTGAAAACAGCCCTATAGACGCATCAATGAAATGCCCGATTAATTCAGTAGAAAACAAGGTCGAAAATCTGAGATGTCACATATTGACACAAGTATTTCTTTAAATGATTTTTAATATTTTTTGAAAACTTTTAATTTTTGATTAATTTTTTCTTTTCTTTTTTTCTTTTCTTTTTTTCTTTTCCTCTTTTTTCTTTCTTTTCTTTATTTTTTTTCACTGTGGCCGGCATGGGTCGCCAGAGTTTGAGACCTCTAGGCAAGGGTTGTAGAGCCCTCACTAGAGGTCAACGAGGGTCATGGCCCTCACCTAGCCTCTCCTAGATCTAGGCAACCTAGTTGGGGTCACTAGAGGCTTGTGCTACTTAGTAGTGTGGTGGTCATGATTCCATCACTGTCTTGCCTGCAGCCACTTGCGCCTCGCCCACATCTAAGCGAGGGCTGCAACCCTAACTGGGGACCAACAAACGTGACATTCTAATTTTCAATTGAATGAGTTGGAATTTTCATCGACGCGACTATAGTCTTTTTCTCTTACCTGATCACTCACAAGATAACTAATCTATTAGATGAAGCCGTTAAGGAATTTAAATGCAATAGGCTGGAGAATTCGACCAGAAATCGACTGCTCGACCGTGCTAATCTGTAAAGGTCAATACGGCACTGTCAAAATCAATCAGAGATCAGAGATAAGTCGATTTGACTAAGGTATGTGATTAAAGTATGGGTGATTCCACCTAATTGCAAAATTCTTGTCAAACGGCACTAAACAGATTTTTCTGCCATTTCTATACCTTATGCCCATATTTGAAATCTCAAGGTTTTTACGACAACCGAGAGTTGCCAATGAGTCGAAGATGTACAATGTGGCTCGAAAATAATCGATCACGGGTCAATTGCATTAAGAATTCCTAAAAGCTACCCGATATGCTAGGTCATGCTAAAATCGCGTCTAGTTAAAATTAACCGCAAAATTGAACCCGATGTCACAATTTATTTTAGAAATGTCGACTCATCCTTCGAAGATTTTTTTGCAAACATGAGTTTTTGGCGAAAATCCAAAGTTGGGTTATTTTGGACCGGTAAAATTAGAGAACCGTTTTTTGTTGCATTTTTGGCATTCATGTTGGACTAATTGGCAAGGAAAAAATTGGAATTGAATGTAGACACCTTGGCTGAATTTATGGGCACCAATTTGGGTTGATTTGAGTTGGAATTGAATGAAATTGGATGGGGAATGTCCAAAATTCATAGCCAAGGGGGGCAGCAACTTTTAGACCATTTGGAGGCTTCTAGGAGAAGCTTGAGGGAGGAAATTGGCTGAGAATGAGGCAGCAACAAGGTGGGGCAGCCACTTGAGTGAAATGGATATTTTGTGGAGACTTTGAGGCATTTGGGTCCCCCCCCCTTCAGCTAAGCACTTCTTCTTCCTTCTTGCTACTGCTTTCTCTATGGTTGTGGTCATTTGAGAGCTCAAGAACCAGAGGAAGCCAGCCAAGAGCCAACAGCCACCATCGACCGCCTGCTCGAAGCCGTCCGAGCATCGTCGCTGCCACCTGAGTTCGCTAGCACCGTTCGCCTCCCTGCTCGCACGTCCCCCCGTCTTCGCTATCACACGCCCTTGTTTGACGAATTCAGGCCTGCATCACAGTCGTGCCAACCGCTGTACGTCACTGTCCAACCGTCCGAAGCCTGGCCGTCGACCGCTGCTACCATCCGCCGCTCGCCTAGTTCTTTTCCAGCCCGTTTCAGCCATGAAGCCCCTTTGGTTCAGCCTTGGACAGAACCAAACCTCACAACCCAGCTGTGAGCTTTGTGGGCCTTTCCTGGGCCCATCCAGACTTCGTTTGGCGTCGCCGCAGGCTTGTGTGTCGCCTGCCTTCGCGTTGCCATCATCGTGGACTCACCGGTTCGCTAATCTGGTGGGTTTACTTACTAAACCTTTCTTAGGAGGTTAATTATGATTACAGGTTAATTAGATTAGGCTAAGTATGGTTAAGTGGTTAGTTTAGATGGATTAGTGATTTAGTTGGTTAATTAGAATTGTTAGGTGGTTAGAATAGATTGATTAGGGGCTAAATAGATTGTACTATTTATGTGGATAGGTGCATTAATTTTCTAGGCTCGTTTAGGTGGTTAGATTAGCATTTTCAGCCTAAGAATGCATTTATTAGATTAATTTGTATTTATTTAATTATTTAATATTTTCCGGAAATTATACTAGGATAGTTGATGACCAGAATTTCGTGCTGATTGCAATAGTGTGCTTAGTTTATGTAATTGAGTGCAATTGAAATGTGATTTTGATTTTGATTTTTGAGTTGTTATTTCAAAATCGTGAAATTTTGGTATTTAATTAGAAAATACCAGGTATCGGGTTTTGACACCGAAAATGATTTTAAATACTATATCAAATAGTGGGATTTTAAAAGGAAAGATATCAATTTTTGGAGTTTGATTTGATTGTGTACTCACACACAATTATTTTCATCGAGTGTTTTTAATACGAAGAAAATAGGCTAAATGCATTATCTTAATTGAGACATTTGAGTGCAATGCACGGTGTCCTTAGCCGGAATTGAAAAAATTGTGTGATGGTTATGAGAACCCGTCCCCGATGTGAGTCTGGTGGACGTTGCCCCTATACGGGATGCCCCTCGACAACAGATGTCGATCGCAGTAGATTCTGGACTGATGCTTCTTCGAGATTGCCATCTAGTAGAGACGTTACTGCGCTCAATGGGGTGAGACGGCGCCTGACTATGCTAGAAGACCACCGAACGTCGAGTAGGCCATGCCCTTGGAGCCGTAATCAATTGGAATGCATGATTGATTGAGATCAACGCGTCTGATTATGGGACAAAATTGTGTGGCACGGAATGAGACGTGTCATGATGATTTGGCCTTTTAATCGGAACCCCTGTGATTGATTGAAATTGAGTGAGACATTCCAATTGATGTATGCATTTATTATATGCATCTGTGATATGAATTGTACTGATGTGCATGAAGGAATTGAGGCGTGGTAAGTCTTCTGTGATGTGTGGTTAGACCGCCTCTAGACGTATTTTCTTCCTAGTCGAGGTTTAGGGGGTGAACTTGTTGAAACGTTGTCTCACCCCGTCATGGGCTTAACCTTTTCAGTTCCTTAGATTGTGGTTCCTCCAGTAAGTTTTGGACAGCCTCGAGGAGTTACTAAGTAGAGTATAGATGTCCCTGTCCTCGGGAGTCACTGGGTCTATGAGCTTATAGTAACCACTATCTGGGTCGATGAGGGCCTACCTCAGAGGGTACCTCATCGATTCAGGGCGTGGTTTCGCCATGGACTTAATGGATATAGGGTAGGTCCCCTTCAGCTGTCCTGGGACGTCGTAATTTTATCGACCACCAAGGGATGTGTGCACGCTCAAGGTTCAAGGCATGACAACAAAGGCTTCACAGCCTTTGTCCAATGGCCGGCGAGTTCTGGCAACCTAGTTGGCCATAGTGTATAAGAAAAGGAAAGGAATGAAAAGATAGAGGAGAAAAAATTAATAAAAAATTCAAAAATAAAAAAATTATCTATATTAGCGTTTGTTGTGCCACGTCGGATGGCTAACATTCACATCAGTAATTTTCAACCTAAATTGATGGACTAAATTGGTAACAACATGAAAAGATTTAGGCCTAAATTGTCTAATTTAAAATTTTAGTACTGCATTGGTACCGATATAATATGTTTAGGATTTTTTTGGTACTTTTTCTATAAAGCCATGTTGTGATGTGGCCATAAAATTTTATTCTAGTCACTTTGCTATTTGTATGTTAGATCTTACTCCAAGTAATATTGGACAAATAGGACTCGAAAAGATCTCTAGCTTTGAGACAATGTGAGATTTCGTAAATTCAGTGTCAATTGTTCCAAAAATTTAAGTTATTAGATGAGAATGTTACTTTTTACGTACAAATACTTTATCATATATTATCACATCTCATAGATTACGGAAGGTATAAGCACAATCATAAGGAGAAAACTGAGAACGTTAAGAAGTGTCTCGTTTGAACTCTTGACTTTCATTTTCTTAGATGTCAAAAAATCTTCTTCTTTTTCCTCCAAGAAGGAGTTCTCCGGGATTAGACTCCTTCGACAGTTGAGATGATCAACCAAAACAGAAAAGCCATCACGACTATTTATCTCTTTTCTTCCAAATCATAGTAGAATTGTACCCAAAGGCGAAGGACTTTTCCATTAAATTTTGTTTGATCGAGCCAATTTCACAAAGTGACTCCCTGTCAGTTACGTTTTTTTTTTTTTCCTCTTTTTGTCAGCCGAATAAATCAGATCATCACTCCTTGTAGACTAAGAAGTCCTATTTATCAAGGATAGTAAGGGTGAAATGGAATTTTCAGAAAAGTCTCTTTACTAAAAAGACATGCTTTAAGGTCCACCTTCGAGAGGCACACAATATAGGACACCTTTTTTAATGGAATTTCTTACGAAATTGGTCGATATTCGACAGGCATGAAGACAGCTTTTATAAAGTCTCTAGTCGATACAATTGCTATTTTAATTCTTTGATAAAAATTGTGGTCTATAGTTCTTGTGCACAAATGATGACGGTACAACTTTTACTTAGCAATATTCAGCAAAGAAATGTTTAACTATTTTGTGAGAATAACAGATTGTTATGAATAATAAATTCTTGAAATAGTGGACCCAAAAAAATTATAATTATTTGTTATTTGATTTTTTGTGGACTAGAACAAATTGTTATTCTCACAGTAGATTAAATACTATCACCTAAACATTTCTCTTTATTAAACTATCTTCTTTTATCAAGAATCCTATTGTTACTTTATTCTTCCTTTCATTTCGAGTTGAGGTAGCCACGTTGCGCCACACAAATTGAATCTTTGGTAGTTACCGTCGATCTGCCTATATTATTTTAATTGTACCTTGCGAAAATAAAAACATCAGTCCACATATAAAGATCTAAATACGATGTCGGTATTTGTACAAATATTGAAGGGGTTCCTACATTAGAGATGTGCACGCAATAGTGTGTGAGGACCGCCCATCGAAACAGATTCATCTCATGGGCAGATGATTGAAAAAGAAAAAAAAATATCTATCTATTCACGATTTTTATAATTTGCAAGTCAGTTTGGAAATTCCTACAACCAATTACGACATCACAATGTGAATCACGACGGTCTTGTCAAGGCTTCTTTAGTGAAGAGTGAGAGAGAGTGAATGTCAGATGCATCTGATGCTTTGGACAAGGAATGGGACTGATTGCATCTTTGGTTTCAGCTAAAAGAACGAAGAAAGTTGTTTTTCTTTGGGGAGTCTAATTCAAGAGCAATAGTGATAGAAATTTCTACTTTAATTTTTTCAAGAGTTACTTGGTTAAAATCAAGTATGGCTACTAAGCGAGAAAAAAAATCAAAGGATCTATTTAGTTTTATTAACTGCTACAGCAAAGTATGTCTAGGTTAGCAAACAATACAAAAATTAATATTTAAGTATTCACCCAATAAATTAGTGTTTTTGCTAGCGGGACAAGTTCCTTTTTTTCTAATTGATGTAAATAATAGTGAGAATAAAGCTATGTTGTGATGTGGTTACAAAATTTTATCCTAGTCACTTCGCTATTTGTATGTTAGACCTATTCCCAAGTAATATTGGAGTTATATATGTCCGATCCAACCAAATTTTTCTCTGCCGCCCGGGAAAAAAAAAGTCAAACCTTTCTCTTTCGTTGTACTCCACATATAAATCCCGTCTTGAGGAGATTTATATATGGAGAACAACTCAGTCCTCGAGGGCACACAATTGTTCCATCGGAGTCAAGGGAAATTTTGACGTTGAAATATAGATTGACGAGACTCAATCGAAGTATCTGTGACCAACTTCTTTTGAGGATTGGTATCTCAACAAATTAATGTTGGAGACTTGAAAAATTATTGTCATTAGCCATAGTTAAGCCAGCTTAGGAAAGGTTGCTAAGAAAGAAAGTTCCGAGCACTTGCATTCATATACGGCAGTATAAATAGATAAATACATAGATATATGTCGAGTAGAGGTTTCAATGAAACCTTTGTCGCGCCGAAACGTGATGAACTTGGCTGTTGTTCTCAATTATGAGACTTTTTTTGGATAAATTTCTATCTTTATTTTCAACATCATATGCCAATCTAGACATGCCTTTCTAGGGAAGTTGCGTTTGGCAATCAACCTTCTAGTTCTTGATACATTTTGCACGGCAAAAGTATACTCCATGTACTAAAACCTAGCACAGATGGACATATAAGTGCCATTTTTTTTTTAAATTGGACGCTTAAGTGCCAACTCTAGCAAGACTTGCGGAAAATCCGATGTGGTGTTATTTTAATAATTAAAAGTGGTCTACATGGCTCACCAGAGTGTCCACTCAGCAATCAATGTGAAAAACGACGTCGCTCTGCCCCCAAATTTATTAATTAAATTATATTTAAAAAATAAATTAAAAAAAAAGGCGGCAACATTCAGCGAGGGCCTCCACAGCCTTCGCTGCCATCACTCCCCATCATTGGAAAAGGGTCAGCGACAGTGGGCCGAGGGTCGGCCGAGGTTGCTAGGCCCCGGCTAGTGGCTAGCGACCCCTCGCCTAGATTTGGGCGAGGGCTTCCCTCGTCAAATTTGGTGGAGGTCTGTGACCCTTCGCCCCAAATCTAAGCGAGGGCCTATAGGCCCCTGGTTGACCCTCATCCCATCGTCGTTGGCCCTTTACGCAATGGTGGGGTGGTGGTGGCAAGAGCTGTGGAGACCATTGTTGAATGCTGCCTTGTTTTTCCTTTTTTTATTTAGTTTTTAAATTTTAATTCAATAAATATTTATATTAAAAATCAAATTTGGGGGAAAAACTACATCATTTTTGGGTTTATCTAGCCATGTTAGCACCACATGAATACTATTTTTTTAAAGAATTGCCATATCAGTAAAAAAATCTCACAGGAAAAAGTCATCCTAGTAGTTTGGCCGAAAATTCTCACTGTTGGTACTTAAGTGTCATTTCTTCTTCAATTTTCATATTTAAGTATATCTTTTGGAAGTTTTGGACTTATGCGTCCACCCATACCAAGTTTTAGCACTTGGAGTTGTCCAGCACTCCATTTTGCACTTAGAAAATTCATTTATGTTATCTTTCTCACTAAAAACTTCATACATGTCTGCGCACATACCTAATATGAAACTATAGTACAAAACTTTTTTGAGAGCTTTTACTGAACACAATCTTCCCATGATGAGCCTAATGCGGATGACAATAGATCCGTTGTAATGCAATGTGCAGATATTTGCACTTAAATAATTTTGCACATATCTATTGTTGAGACCTAATATGAAACTCAAATAGTTCAAAATTTTTGAAAAAATTATAATGAATACTGTATGTCCATGAAGAGTCCAATATGGATATCGGAACGCAAGGCACAGGTACACTATGTCTCTTGAACTTATATATAGTTCCCGATCTAATATAAATTTTGGATAAAACATGATGAGGCCATCACTTATAAACTCCATTTGCGTTTATGCATATAATCTATTGAGCTTACAGGATGAGTACCATGGGAATCAGCGTAAAAGTGAATATATATATATATATATATACGTGTCAAATTTGAGGTGTAAAATTTGAGTCTACTATAATCTAAGCGAATTATTAGAGATGCATTAAAATGAGTGCATCTACTCATAAATTTGACGGCAGACATGTACCAGGGAAATTGAGCTCGTTGATGGAGTAGGTAGAAGGCACACGTAAGGTACTTTCAAGGTACAATAAGTTTTTCATATTACAAGACCGTTAGAATTGAGTTCGGGAGCGGCGAGATACAACAAGAAGACGAAAGAAATCAACTGAAGTAGTATGAAGTACAATTGTTGAAATAATCAAATCAACATTTTCCTTGTAAAAGCCATATAAATATATTCCACATGCTCATTGATTTACACAGACCGGTAAAAGTGCGCACACCTCGCGTTTCTATAGAAATTGACATTGGAAATATATATATATATATATATATATATATTATTGCAAAATATATCAATGGAAAGTGATTATTGATATAATACGAAAAAATGGGAAACACATGTATGTGGAAAGAGACCAATATTTCAAGATTGAAGTAAATGACTGATAGAGCAGTGATGAATTATTTCTAAAACAACTAATTAGGAGTATTTTGGTAAGGGGGCTATTTTCTTGATCTAATAGTGAACCCCAGTGAAAAGCTAAAGCAAATTAACAAGAAATGAAGAAGAGATAACATAGTCATCGCTGATACTAGACAGACAGAGTACATCAAAAGGGTTCATGAATCTAGTATATTGTTTCTGGGCACTTCAAGGTCTAATCAATACTATTCTGCAACTCACGTATAAAGGCAAAATGAGGAGATTGCAATGTCTCATGTCACAGAAATTTGGACAGAGATAACCAAATGCATCTTCATCTCGACGGTAAGAGTGACTGATCCTCCTTCATTGAAGTCAACTCCACTTCTGCTTCTAATTGCATCCACATGGAAATCGCACTTGAAGCACGGATAGATCTAGTTCTAATGCGATCAATCTCTCCTTCATTTTGCTCGACGACCATGGGATTTTGCAGTGATCGTACTCGCTCCAATTCCATTGCCACTTCCTTCATTGTAGGCCTGTACCTTCCATGAAGTCTTAAACATCTTTTCGCTAAGTTGGATACCATAATAATTTCTTTTTTATCGCCATGGTCTAATACCTCTTTATGAAGAACATCGAACAAGCGGTTCTTGTCCATCGAAATGATGAAGTACGAAACTAGATTTCTGCACTCTTCTACCCTTAGTTGAGAAATTGGCTTTTCTCCGGTTAGTAGCTCGACAAGGACAACCCCAAAGCTATAGACATCACTCTTGTCCGTAAATTGACTTGTTTGGTAGTACTCAGGGTCCAAGTATCCGAAGGTTCCTCGCACCATTGTGGTCAAGTGTGTTTGGTCGATGGGAATGGATTTGGAAGCTCCAAAATCTGCCACTTTGGCTCGATATTTTTCATCCAAAAGTATATTTGATGACTTAATATCACGATGATAAATTGGTATGGCCGCATCAGAGTGCAAATATGAAAGAGCCTTGGCAACTTCATTGGCAATTCTTAACCGCATTTCCCACGAGATAGGAAATTCTCTGTCTGGATCATGAAGATATTGGTAGAGAGTTCCATTGGGGACAAATTCATATACCAAAAGAGGGACTTCACTCTCCAAACAAAATCCTAATAACTTGACCACATTTCTGTGATTGATTTCAGAGAGAATAACAACTTCATTGACGAACTGTTCGACTTGTTCTGCATCAATAACTTTGGACTTCTTGACCGCAATAATCATTCCATCTATCAACATTCCTTTGTAAACAGTTCCTTGACCACCTTGACCCAATATTCGATTCTCGTTAAAATGATCCGTAGCCTTGTCTAACTCTGTTGAGGTGAATAACCTGCCTTTCTTCACATGATTGTCTTCAATAGAAGATAAGCGTTGTTGCAATAGAAATCCGCCGTTTCGTATGAAGAATTTTTGTTTGAGTTTCGCCTCGCGCCTTCTTCTGATGTATTTGCACAGCCACCAACAAAGGAAAAACAACACTATAGATCCGGTACCCGCGCCCACCCCTGTGTCAGAAAAAGTCAACGCGAATTGCTGGGTAACCAATTTCTCATTCGTCGTCAACAAATTACCTTCCATTAATTTGAGCAAAGTGCTTTCATGCTTTGAAGAGAGAAAGACAAAAAGGAGGATTCGCTCAACAAATAATTCAAAAATATTATGCATCATTTATGGGTGAGAAAGAAAGATAAAACGCATAGACTGAAAATATAGATCTATTATCCAAAATTTCTTAAATTTAGCATAAGCGGTCAATTCAGTTATAAACCTTTTAATTATGTCAATTTAGTCATAAACCTTTTGACAACATGCCAATTTAATCATAAATTTTTCAATTGTGCCAATTAACCTTAAACATTTGAGTCTGAATTAGAAAAATGGATTTGATTAAGCTAATCTACAGAAAAAAAGAATAGCACAAGGGCCAATGCATACTGAAAATGTCATTAATTAACGGGTTTAATCTGACAAGGAAGGAGATATAAAGTATAAACTCGAACTAACCACAAAAATGCTTATTTTCTTTTCCCAGGGTACTACAGTATAGTTGCTTAAAATTTTCTAGGTCATATGCAAACAAATCCATGTCTTAAAGCATGCATATGTAGACACTCTTCGGTCGAAATATGCATCAGTTTAAATAACTCAATACAAGTCCTACCTCTGTATCTAGCTATATCCCTTTTGATGACAAGAAAATGGCAAGGACTAGTAACTTTGAAGAAATCTTCTCAAATGGATTAGTATATGGTACAGAGGCTGTGTATAACTTCCTCTTTGACTTGTGTCATCACCTCGGATAAATTTTGTCATATTGCTGGTAATTGACTTTCTATCTAAATTATATCATGATAAATATGGCTTGTGCAAAAAATGAAAAAGTCACATGGGTTGTGTAACTCGCATGTGAGAAAGACGAAACATCATTCAATCATTACTATCAGTCCTTAGATGCTAATCAAAACATTAGAGAGAAAGGAACAAGTTTGACTTTTAGGAATTAAGACAAGGATTAGGATTCTTTAAATTTGTGGGTATGTTTACACTTATTTTACCTCTTAAAATGGGAATACAGTCCACTCTAATTAGATTAAAAGAGCATGTAAGTTCACAATCTAATCAATCATCTTCTTCATTTTGCCACTTACTGCATCTGGAAGGAAGACTCGGGAAAGAATGCAGTTTAAGCAAATACTTGGGGATGGCAAAGAGGTAGGGCGAGGTGAGGGTGAGATGTACATCCCCCACCCCCACCTCAAAATTTAGTAAAGATGTTGCGTACCCACCGCATGCCTCAAGTGGAGCAAAGTTTTGTTTTGTTTTTTCCTTTTTTTCAAGATTTCCTCACCATTTTATCCAGCCCCACAATAATAGCAAGTTCAATAAACTCAATGAGCACAATTCATGGTTGTAAGAAGATAGAAACGGCATAAAGAGGAAAGGAATAAAAGAATGTGCCGCAGGTAGTAATAAGCTAATAACTGTGTGCGAGAATTTTGTAAATATTTAAAGCTTACGGCATGCTAGATTTGGATAACTGTCAAAGTTAGTGCTTTATTTTGGCACGTTTGAGAATTTGGCTAAGAATTGGGTCAATCCATACAGTCTGTTGGGAGTTAAGCTGTGTTTTCTATGTAAAGTTTTGACAGTTAAATGAGGAAAGTATATCGTAAATAACACTTAGGATTTATGATTTAGGGTTTAGGATTTAAACTATAAAATCTTTAGGAGGAAAGGAAGGCTAGTCATATCCATTTCTACTGGGCTGGATAGGGAGCAGAAACACTTCACCGCCAGCACCAAAATCCATTGATCCAATTTCATAAAATGGCTAACCTTAGTTTTCTCTAAGTGTACATCTTCACCAGTTCTCGCCGACACAAGTCCTTACCAATTTACCATCAACTGCTGCAGCTATCACCACCTTGGTCCCTTCACTTTCTAAAGGTCACAATGTCAAATCGGAGGATGCTCACCTCTTGCGCGATAACAAATCTGTGGTTGCCTGAGACAGGTGACAATCTCCTTGTGATTGAATACCGAAGATCGCACATATCGTAAAACCGTGTATTTTTTACACAAATGCCCCCCACATGGGCGCGCCCGTACGCACACAAAGGGGGACTTGAGGTGGTAAAGCTGGTTATCTCGGCCGCGCCCAGTTATGACTTCGCCAGAGGTGATGGCTACGAGCGACAGAGGTGGTAATTGATGGAGCTAGTGGGTAGAGAGGGAGTGATAAGAGAGAATTTGAGATTATGATTTAGTGTGATTTGTTCCTCAAAGGTAAGTGCATTATTTTAAGATCATGTTTTGGTGATCAATGATGACACATAGTTCTCTATCTAGTTCGAGCTTTGTTTTACCATTCTCAACAATACAATTAATATTTATGATGCAGGAAGGCCCCTGACCAAATCATTGACACTTTCCAAGTCTTCTATACTTATGTATAGAAATGGCGATTTTGTGACTTGTGAGATTATCCTAGTCATCATTTTGACAGATCCAATCCCCCGACCTTGCGTGTCCACGCTATAATTATACAATTAATAGCGCAGAAGATGATGCGTTTCCAAGTCGTGCAGCAGAGATGTTAATATTCGCAAGGTGATCTCAATCGATGGAAAATGTACTCGCATATAGCCAAAACCCAAGGTCACCAAGTGAAAAAATGAAAAAAAAAAAAAATGCTAGAGTACAGACATTGCCATGAGTGAAATTAATATACTTCTAAATTTTAAGAAAGCTCAGTTGTGATGTAATTAGTAATGCGTGATGTAGGTAATGCGTTAGATAATCTCATTTGTCTTCTGCATAGAAACTTCAATGAAATTGATATAGAAAAGTTTCATTTTGAATTTTTCCAAGTGAGGGATATAGTGGAAGAAAAATCGAGCGAAGATGTCAATAGTTAATTTTTCTCATAAATCACAAAGAAATTTAGTTATTTATTCTCGAAATCAGCTAGGATAGTATGTTTCAAGCGGGAGGCACTCCAAGTAAGATCAAAGAACTTACCAACCGAAATCTTCATCAAATATGATGGATTAGCAATGCATCCTTGTCCATCTTCACCACCCTTCTTGCCATAACCATGATAACCCTTTGGGCATAAACATGTATAATTTCCCTCAATATTATTGCACTTTCCCTCACATGGGTACTTCTCTGGATCCGCACATTCATCAATATCTACATAAGTAACACTCACACACATCAAATGTATCTAATCTCATTGGATCATAATAATATGGAGGACAAGTTAAATAATGTTGATGTTATCAACGTACCATGACAACCATTCGCTAGGTAAGGATTGCCTCCGTAACCTTCTAAACAGGTGCACTTGTACCCGGAGCCATCTTTGGCGTCGGTGCATTTGGTGTTGTCAGTGCACATGTAGCTTGCGGGGTTCTTCCTGGCGTCTTCGCAAGTTTGATCCCCTATTGCCCACTCGAGAAGTAGAGTGGACCTGTCAGATTTAATCTGCTTAAGGTCGCCAACTGAGAAGTTGTAGGATCCAATTTCGGCGACGAAGGCATAGCTACAAGGATTGAAATCCAGGACGTAGGTATGATTGTAAAAGCTCTGAAAGGAGATTTGGTAGTTTAAGGAGTCTGTAGGGATGCTCGTCTCGCAACATCCAATACCGGAACATGACCCGTTACTCACGTTCGTAATGTTGCTGCACAAAGACACACACCCAAAAGTGAATTTCTCACCGCCGTCTTGGTAGTAGGCCAACGTGTCGCAACCGACCACGGTGAACTTGTTCTTGGTGCTGGATATGGGGAATTTAGCTAGGGTGAGCTGCGGATAAAAGCTCGAAGACTGATCATTACCGGAAGAGTTATAACAGTCTCGACCGACCCATAGTGATATCCGCATCTCGTGATCCTCGACGGAAATGTCGCTTATTTGCAAGTTAGAACTTTTATTCCACATGTAAGGTGTAGGGGGGACGGTAGAGTGGTCACAATAGACAATAAAGGATGTGAAATTGAAGTGGCAGTCAGAGGTGCTGTCGCTCGATCCAAAGGGATATGGAATTGAGAGGTTTCCGCAGGAACTTTGGCATCCAGGCTTCGTGATTGAATAATCAGCTTCTGCTGCGTGACTGTGGTATGGACCCAATATGATGATCCCAAGCACCAAAACTTTTAATAGAAACTCATGGATGAGGATGACCATGGTTCTTCCTTCGACTCTCTCCATATTTTTTTTTCTCGATGAATTAATCCGATGGGTCCATGGGTATATAAGGAGAAGTAAGATGGATTTTTTCTCTTTCGTTTTTTTTTTTTTTTTTTTTTTTTGTTGGGTCAAGTTAACCGTAATTATCGGCTTAGTTCAAGCTGCGGAGTTAACATCAGCTGGTCCTAGACACTTGGATGAGACATTTCAACGATAATCCCGCGTGTGATGAAGTCTTGTGCAGTGCGGTGCACGGTTACATTTTCCAAATGCGTGATTCATTCGACATATTTTTCTTGAATCTTTTGTCGCTACTCATCAAGAAGAACAAGCCATTGGGAGCCAGAGACTGGAAAATTCTTGTCCAAAAAGAGCTGCTCTGACTTTTCAAATATTCTCTGAAAGGATTATTTGGATTCTGGAGTTTAAGGCAGTGCCTCTCCCTCCGTGGGAAAACGAAAGTCTGGTCTTCTCCTTTTCGAATCGATTTTTGATGGTTGGAATACTGGAGCAAAACTTAAAAGTCTTTTTTTTTTTTAACAAAGAAAGAGACTCCTTGGTAAACTTCAAAATACAACAATTCCAACTCATAATATTACACCGTAACTCTCGATCATTAAATGATAGTCTCTTCATTTTTTAATGAATATCATTTGTTGAATGACAAGAACTAATGATAACCTTAGAAATTTTTCTTCACAATATTCGTAAATTTCTTTATAGACCTTTCGGAAATTTCTAAATGCCTTTGTTGTGGGACGAGGCATTGGTAATTGTTGAGTCTTTAACTCATTGACTTATTAACTGGGCCTCCCACTCTCACCCCCCCCAACAAGCATCTGCAAGCTTTTTATTTAATACACGTGGGTTTTGATTTATTAAAATAGAACAAAACTTCACTTATTATCTTTTCTAATACAAGTAATTGTCAAATTTTGAGAATATTATGAAAAAATACATACCTTCCTGTATTAAATTGATATATTTTGAATTTTCTAAGAATTTCGCATCTAATAAAAATTGACAAAACTTAAAAAAAAATCAAAAAGAAAATATTTAAAATTATGGATGAAAGCCATAAAAAAAAAAAAAACTCCAAATTATGTCTATTGTGATGCATTCACTATAATTTTTTTTTGACGTCAAAAACCCAAATTTGTTCCAATATAACACATTTACCCTCCATCTAGGTTTCGTCAATAAGCACCATAAAAAATCTGCCTACATGAACGACAAAAGGCAAACGGTGTTGATATGACGCCCACGAGACTTAGGTAAAATAAAAATGACATTATTTTAGTTGGAAAATTATCTAACGAAACCTTGACAGAGAGTAAATATCTCATGCAGGTACAAGTTTGGGGTCTGTTTATGTTACAAGAAAAGTTTAAGGTAAATATGTCATAGTAAACATAGTCTGGTTTTTTTTTTTAATATCACAAATAAAATTAAAGTAAATGTGCTACATGGGACATAAATTAGGGTTTTTGGAGCTTTGTTGCTGAAATCATTCAAAACATTGCGCAGAAATTTACTTACATCTCCCAAGAGACTTTGATTTACATGTGTCATTTTCTACTAGAGTTAAAGGCGCCAAATCCCTTAAAATGGCTTACTTTGCTTGCTGGAAGTAGCTTCATACTCAATGAATTTGCCAGCTCTCAACTGTTGGCTGAACAAGTAAGATGTTGGTGCGCATGGGTCTAAGACCATGCCTATTATATAATTCTAAATATTGATGTTGAATTGAATTTTCAAAAAATATTTTAACATAATATCATAATCAAGTTCTCCATTATAAATGCGGACTATGTCAAAGCCTCTCCTTTAGGGGAAAGAAAAGGTCTGCTCTTCTCGTTAATTTCCCTGTCAACGCTTCTTCGTAGATTTTAGCAATTTTACTAATTGGCACGGGTAATCAGGCGCGATGCATGGCTTTCAAAGTTTGTTGATTTAGAACCTTGTTTAGTTGAATAAATGTTGCATTGCTATAAATACAGAGAAATTACCAATATGCAAGACATCTATTTAAGCAATAACGTACGCTCTTCATTCAAATTATCCAATGGGAAATTGAATGGCGGTGTTGTGTTGCCGATTGGAGAGCTTACCTTGTACTCTAACAATTATACCACACATAAATAGATAATGTTTCCTTTCGATAGATTAGTTCTAGAATATATAGAATTAATGAGTGTAATATCATTTAACACACTGTCCTAAGGGTTTTGTGGCAGAACATCAGTTAGATATAACAAACGCGACTGTCCATCGACCGATTAACTTGGCCCAAACTGATCGACCTACCCTAGCAAGAAACTATTGATTCAAGTTGGTTCAGGTTTCGATTTGAATTCTCAAAAGAAGAAAAACTAACCAACGTATATATAGCTGAAGAAAGAAATCTGCAGTGTCCAAATCTGCACAATAGAAAACATAATCCTCAAACCAAATTACATTTTCTATTTCAGAGTAAAACCACATATATGGTCGAGATCTGATCATTGCTAAGTAAAACGACTTTGGGAGTCTGAAATTGATTTTCAGAAATTTTTTAGGGTCGACCGAAAGTTTCAGGTAAATGCCAAGTCAATGGGGTTGGTTTCCTCGGCAATTTCTTATGTAAGACAATAGGTCGCATCAGAATTTGTCATTGCCCGCCAACGCTGACTGCGTCATAGATAGATGCAGGGTACTTTCATTACATTGCCAAGACTTCAGAAGTCAAGCAAATCAGCGGTAAGCGTATGCAGTGGAGGAGAGATCACAACCTCAAAACAGGAGAATGAGAGAGAAGAAAAATCAACAAGAGCATAGTGGTTTGAGCTGGGGATTGTATGCATGAAATGTGTTTCAAGGTGATTGGATTTTATACTCTGAAAATTTGAATTTTCCTGTTTCTAGACTATATATATGCATTCTAAAAAGGAATAATGGGTAGCTTCAAAATAATTAATCAACTAGCTTCAAAGAGGTAAAATATTAACTTTTTTAATTGTTGTGTTACAAAATTAAGCTTTCGAAATAAGACTCCATTACATACTTTTAAATTAAGAAAAGATACGTCACATGCAGATTTTTTTTTTCCTTTTTCTAGGCTAGAATTTCCAACTAATATGGATTGTGGAGGGAAAAATGTCCAAATAGTCCTATATTGCATTTTTGTCAATTTAATCCTAAACTTTTCAATTTTGCCAATTTAGTCCTTAACATTTTCACTTCTTGCCAATTGAATGCATTCGGCCAATTTTGGCCAGAAATTATTGATATGTATGGCCGGCGCTAACGTGGCACTTTTTAAATAATATTTTAATCATACTTTTTATACATTTATATATATATTGGGTTTTGGATCTAGACGACAAGGGTTGCCAGCCAACCCTCACCGGCCATAAGCAAGGACCAGCCACCCCTTACCAGCTCTAGGCAAGGCTTGTGATGCCCTCGATAGCGAAGGCGAGTGCACACAATGCCCTCACTAGATCTGGCCAAGCGAGGGCATGGTGACCCTCGCTGGCCCAAGGTGAGGGTGGCAACCTCACTCGGGTCCTTCACTTGGCTAGATCTAGCAAGGGCTTGCGTGCCCTCACCTTTGCTAGCAAGGGCATCGTGACCATCGCCGAGAGCTCGCAAGGGGCGTAATGCCCTCGCCTAAAGCTGGCCTCGCTTGTGGCTGGCGAGGTTGGCTGGGCCTCGCCGATGAACCCCCAAAAGAAAAACCATAAAAAGTAGAAAAATGAAAAAACCATACAAAAATTCAAAACATTAGTAAAATATTATTTTAAAAGTGCCACGTTAGCACCGGCCATCCACATTAGCAATTTCCAATCAAAATTTGCCAGATAAATTTAATTGACTAGAAGTGAAAATGTTTAGAACTGAATTAACAAAAGTACAATAAGTTTATAACTTTTTGGATAATTTTTCCGGTTGTACTTGATACACATTTGTGGAGAATTATCATCGTCAACAATTTTATTTTTCCTTTTTCTTTTTCTGGTCAATTGACTGTAGTTATTAGTTTATATTAAGCTGTTGAGTTAACATCAGCAGGTCCTGGAGACTTGCATGAGACGATTCCACCACAAATCCTCGTGTGACGAAGTCTTTGTGCGGTGCGGTGCGCGTTTGAATTTTCCAAATGTACGATTTATTTGACATATAATATTTCAATCTTTTGTCGCTGCTCATCCAGAAAAACAGGCCATTGTGGGCCAAGGACTGGTGCACAATTGTCACAGAAGAGCTGCTCTTACTTTCCAAATAATCCGTGGGAAACAAAAAGTCTTGGTCTTCTCCTTTCCCAGTCGATTCTTTATACTTTGGTACATTGGGGGTGTTACTTCTGCGCATGGAAAATTTTTCTTTTTTGGGGCGTTGATTAATGCAAAAATTGAAAGTTGATAGTGAAAGGAGAAGACCTAACCTCTCTCTTTCACGAAGAAAGAGACTTCTCGATTAACTCTATATTTGAACAATTCCAGAACTTAATATTGCACCTTAACTCTTAGTCGTTGGGCAGCAATTATCGATGAAAAAGGCACACTAGTTCATAAATTTCATCAGTTAACTTAAAGTAAGGTATAATTATCTTTAGCAATGTCTCTCTACAAATCCTTAGATTTCTTTGGAGAGGCTAATTGAAAATCCTAGCCACCAACATAATTGGACGATGCATTGATAGATGATGTGCATCACAACTCAATAACTTATTAATTAGGGCTTTGACGCTCTCTATCATAAGCATCTACAAACTTTTCAAATGGGCTCTTTGCCAACTAATAGTACAAGTCCCCTTGTCAAATTTCCAATAGAAAATTGGCCGAAGGAAATGAATCAACACTGACAAATTGACACAAGATGCCTACATGGGCAGGTCGAATCACATTGAAAATCTAAATCTATCAGTAAGAAAATGGATATTATCTGGAGTGTTTCCTTTGGCAATAGTAAAATTGTATTAGTTGGCAATAGAGCCTAAATTTGACTGGTCGCTATTGTCTTGAATTGAATGTCAGTGCTCTCATAGCCAGTGTACATGACCACCGTAATGTCAAAACAACTTATTTGAGAAGGCAAGTGCAACGTCTCCAACAAGAATTGGAGCAATCTTGATTGTTAAGGCCTGATGATCCCCACCGTGACCAAGAAGAGGAGATTAACACCTTCCATGATGTGACATCCCAGATTTTCACTTTTGTTTTCTATTGAATAAATCGAGCATTTCATCGACGTACCTATAGGGCTGTTCTTAGAGCTGATCACTCTCGAGATAACTAGACTATTTAGGGAAGCCATTAAGGAATTTTAAGGCAATAGACTTGAGAATTCAACCAGGAATCGACTTCTCGACCGTGCTCATCTTTAAAGGCTATTACGGTACAGTATAAAATCGATTTGAGATTAGAGATAGGTCAATTCGACTGAGATGTGTGGCTAATCGTGGGTGACACCACTAAATTAGAAAATTTTTGTCAACCAGCACTAGACTAATTTTTCTATCGTTTTGGTACTCTGTGTCCGTATTTGGATCCTCGAGATTTTCACGACAACTGAGAATCACCAATGTGTCGAGTGGGTTCATTGTGGCTCGAAGAAAATCGACCACAGTTGCACTAAAAGTTTCTAAAAACTATCGAGTAACCTAGGTTACGCTAAAAACGCGCCTGAGTGAAATTAACCGCAAATTTGAATCCAATTTTAGAAATTGAAGGTTCTGTCATGTCACAATAAATTCTAGAAGCATCAACTCAGTCTCAAAAGATTTTTCTATAAACTGAGACTTTTTGGGAAGAAGTTGGCATAGGACCTTTTTTGTTCAGAAAAAGACAGGGATCGTTTTTTTATCGCAAATTTGAGGATCAAGTGGATTGTATGGGTGAGAAAAAAGGCCAAGATGACCGATGTTGGGTTGATTGAATTTATTGAGGTCGATTGGGATTGAATCAAGTGAGATTAAGTGTCCAATTGAAGCCAAAGCCCATGAAATTCGTATGCCCCCCATTCCATATGGTTTTGGACCATTTCAAGGTTGCAAGGGGGAGCATTGGTGGCTCATTGAGGGCCAAGGAATCCATACTTGGCTAGGGATGGGTCAAGGGAACATTTGATAGAAAAAAAAAAGGGCATGTGGCCCCCCTCTTGCCTCCATCTCTCTCTCTCTCCCTTAGCAGCCGGAGACCAGCTCCATTTCCTCCCTTTATCGTTGTTGTTCGACATCCAGTAGAAGCCAGAGAAGTCGCCGGAAGCAGCCAGCAGCCACCAAAGCCGCATGATGCCACTGCATCCACCGTTTGCCCTCCTCGCATGTACACACGCTGTCACGCCTTGCCGTGCCTCACCGTCGTCTAGTAGCCTTGTCCGCATGTCTAAGGTCGTTGTCCAACCGTGCCAGCCACCATTGGAGCCAGCCAAGGTCGTTGGAGTCCTCGCCGTTGGTCATCGAATACCCTAGCCGCCTCCACCGATCTTGCTTCGCCGTAACCCGCTTGTTTACTCTGTTTTGCAGCTCAAAACAGAGGCTGATTTTGTGGGTTTTCTAGCGGCTTCAAGGCCCATTTTGAGGTGGTCCCGAGCCTCAGTTGCTAGGCCCGCCTTGAGGAAAGTCAAGTCCTGCGACATTCCTGTCATTTTGCACCAAACCGCTCGTAAAACAAGTGAGTTTAACTCACTAATCCTCTCTTAGTATGCTAATGATACTTAAGGGTCGATTAGATTTAATCAAGTGTGACTAAGTGGGTAGATTAAATTAAAGTAATTAATTTAGTGCTTTACCGATGCATGTTAGATAGTTAGTTGTAGCAATCAGCAAGTAAATAGATTCTAGTATTTATTGAACGAATCTCGAAAATTTTTCGAGTCCATTTCGGCGTCCAATTAGACATTATGAGCCTAAGTTGGATTTTTAGTATTTATTTAATAAATTTTTTAATTATTTATTTATTTATTTATTTTTCGGAAATTAGGCTGAGATAACAGACAACTGAAATTTTATGCTAATTACCGTGGTGCAGTTTATTTATTTATTCGAGCTTTAATTTGTGCTGAATTGATTTAATTATGATTTTAGGATTTATCCTAAATTAATTAATTTTGGGTAATTGATTGGAAATTAACCGAGCATCGGTTTACAATGCCAAAAATATTTTGGTGGATTATATAAAATGTTGGGAATTGTGAAAGTGAAAATACTTTTATTCTGGCTAAGGCTAACCGTATATCTACACACGATATTTTATCGAATATGATAAAAATGGTGGAAATGTTGGATGGTTTAGACGATATACTATATTTCCCTACGGGCGATATGTCAACTTTGGGAAAGCAGTATACTGATATACTAATATCGGCCTACGGGCGGTATATTAGTTTTGGGTGAGCAGTATACCTTATTATTAGATTGGGGTGAGCATATATACAGTATACTATATTATCAGCTTTGGGCGAGCATATATACAATATACTATATTATCAACTTCAGGCGAGCTATACCACTGCCTACAGTGGCCTAGCTGGATAAGAGCCCCCATGAAGTCTACCCAGGACAAAGGGGTTCAAATCCCGCGGGACGCACGGGATCTTAAGCGCGACGTCGGGGTGGTGGGTCCTCCACTAGCGTTGCCCCAAGGTTTGCCCACCGGCTGCCGGCTGTACGGGGTTCCCCGGGTCATCAAAAAAAAAACTTCAGGCGAGCTATACTATCTATTTTCAATTTTGGCTGAGCAGTCCTAAAATAATAGGACTTTATAGATAGTATTGAATGTACCGACCAGGGAAAGGTCGTGGTGACATATAATCGACTGAGTCGATTGATCGATAGTTTGATCTGATTGGGTAAATTGATGTGATTCCTATATATTTGATACATACTAAATTGCATGATGGAACTGAGACCAAGGTAAGTCCTCTGACCCATGTTGTGCTTAGTCAGCCTTCAGGGCGTATTGACTTCCTAATCGAGTATTAGGAGGGTAAAATTTGCTGAGATATTGTCTCACTGGTTATTGTATAACCATTTTCAGGTCCCTAATGTTGACACCTAAATTTTGGCATTAGGAGCATTTGCGTCACTAGTTTTAAAATTTATCAAAAAAATATTATTATTACAAAAAATTTAAATAAAAGAATTCGAAATTTTAAAATATATATATAATTAAAAAAAAAAAAAAAAAAAAAGAAGAGGAAAGAAAAGTAAAAAAAAAAAATCATCATTAAGGTATCGTGTTTTCATTATTGCATGGCATATTGAATGGTCTTTAATTTTCCAAAATTGTCAAAAAAATTTATTAAAAAAAAAGAAAAAAAGATCAATTAAAATGTATAAAAATCGAATGAGGCCGAGTATATGGGTCTTTCTTCAAGCATGGGCTCGCCCACATATCTCTTTTCCTTTTCCTTTTTTCGCACTTGGGCTGGCCCATCTCCTTTTATTTCAACTCGGCCCGTGCGCAGATCATCTTCCTCCCCTCACAACATCCATGCTTCTGCAAAAAAGGAGAAAAGAGGAGGGTACAAACAGAGGAACAGAGGATCGCAAGGCCAGAGGATCGCGAAGGCAAAGGACGGCATGATCCCAGGGTCGAAGACCAAGCGGCCGCAACAGGCTGGCGGTGGCAGGAGCCATGCGCGCCTGTTGTTGGCCGAGCTTAAAAGGAAGAAAGCAAACAGTAGATGGGGGGGTTCACGGCTGTTTTTTTGGTCAAGAGAGAAAAAAGAGCACCAAAGGGCGAGCTTGAGAGAGAGACGATTGGGGAGAAAGCGCTTCGCCGTCGCCTGAAGTACCCCCGTTTCTCGCCATCCGAACTAGGTAGGCTTCCCGCTTCACTTCGAGGTCTTGGGCCAAAGCTCACAGCCGACCTGTTCACGCGAGCTTCGGCTTCACCGGTCCTCCATGAAAGCTCATAGATGTCCTAGTGCATGTTGATAGACGTCCAAGCTTGTGCTTGAGTCTATACCAATCCGAAGATCCTTCATTTCTGTTGTGTATGCTAACCAGTTGATGAAATGCCTGAAAGAGATTAGAGTCTGTGAGTATGTTGTGACTGAAAATACTTGCTGTGTTCGCATCTGTTCGAGTGTGATATATGTCCCTTAGTGGATCTTGAGTGTTGCTTGTGCATATTGTGTTGATCTTTACTCGGATTCGAGCCTCGAGTGAGCCTGTATGCCCCTTTTAGCTGTTGCACACCCAATGTTTGACAAAATGTCTCAGAGAGAATCGACAAAAAACCTGCGTTCAAACTCGGTCTAATTTGCGCTTGTTCATATATATGTTGGACCATGTCTGTCTTTTATGTTTTCATCGCGATTTCATGCGATTTTCGTGAAGTAATCATGTGTGTTTGAGCTGGGGGTGTTTGCATCCGAAAATGGTGTAGCAGCCCTCGGAGTTAGATGGCCGGCGTTGATTTGCGTCGGTCGGGGTGGTTTGGTGTTAGAAGGGATGCTAAGTGCTTTGGTTATTGTTGTTGTTCAAATTAGTTTTGGTAAAGAAACAAATTTCGGTGAGGAGTGTCGCGAGGAAGGAGAAGACAGTCTTCGGGAGGGTTGAAGGTGTGCAGGGGGCAAGCACGAAGGAGAAGAAGACCAAAAAGGGAAAAAAAAAAGAATAAAAGAAAGAGAAAAAGAAAAGTATGGAAAAAGTGAAAAAGTAAAACAAAATATTAAAAAGAAAGGAAGAGTTGGTCTTGGGAAGGAGGAATCGCAAGAGGGGAGTGTGCAGTGAGAAAGGACTAACGAAAGGAATTTTTTATTTATTTATTTTTATTAAAAAAAATTGAAAATGATTTTTTTTTAAATCCAAAAGTGTTGGATCTGAGTTTGGGTTGGGTCCACGGGCCGGATTGGGTTTACCCAGTCCAAACCCATTTTATTGAAGTATAATAATTGTCACAACCTCTTTTTTTCGGTGCCCGCAATCGGGTACGAGTGCCTAAGGAGGCTAATGGCTCGGCTGAAATTAATTAGGCCCGGACTCTCCCAAGTCCACCAATTCACGACTTTAATAGTCTAAGTTTTTAACCTGTAAATTAATTTAAAAACGGAGTCGCCACTAATCGGTTTGGGGTGGGTCGATTAGAAACCCAAGCGAAGTATCGGGAGAAATAATCGCACCTGCACAACCAAAGAAATTAGGATAGGGGACTTGATTACACTAGTTAATCACTAATGCCCTTTCGGTACCTAATCTTGTTTAAACCTTGAGGTTTTATGGATGTTCGAGGGATTTTCCATGCATTTTTTGGAAGAAAAACATTTTTGAGTCTTTTTCTAATTTTTGGACATAAAAGGGATTTTTGGATTTTTTTTTTTTTTTGGTATTTTTAGAAAATACAAGTCTTTTTGCTTTTTCTGAATTTTTTTGGCTTTTTCATGAATTTTTGGCATTTTTTGGAAAATATGGAATATTTTTTATTTTTATGATTTTTTGGAAAATAAAATATTTTTTAATATTTTTCGAAAATAAAGTATTTTTTATTTTTTGATTTTTTTAAAAATAAATTATCAATTTTTATTTAGTTATTAATTTTTTTAAATAAAAAAGAAGCCGACCGGGTCGGGTCCGCAGATTGGGTCAGACCTGGGTCGGCGACCCGAACGCGGACGGGCCCGCGTTGCGGGCCCGACTAGGATTTTTTGCTTTTTCTTAAAAACTCAGCCCACACACACGGAATTGGGCCTATATAAAAAAGGGGATACCCGGCCCGCGGAGAAGCCGGCCCTACGTAACCCTAGGGCGCCGGGTCACACGCCCGACCCGACGACCTGACCTCCGGTTGCCCCAAATTCATGGAAACCCTACCCGATCCGATGACCCGAATCCCTCTTCGCGAAACTCGAATTTTCGGAAGCCTAGGGTTCGACGATCCGCGGCGTCGAGGAAAGGGATTGAAGCGTCACAGCGGCGACACGAACAGAGGAAAGCAGCGGCAGGAGGACATGGTGCGGCAAAGACGACGGCAAAGAACGGATGGTGATACCGAGGGGAACGGTGGACAGAGAGCGACCGGGGACTGGATCTCACGGTGGCTCAAGGCAGCGACGCGGCAAACGACGGCTAGGGTTTCCGACGAGGCATTGACGACGGATCGACGAGGACGACGCATCAAAAGGCATCTGCTACCTATTTGCGGCGTCTGGGCTCGGTTGACGATGTTGACAACGGATCAACGACGGCGTTCCTGCAGCTTCTTGATCTGGTATGGGGGGAAGAAAATCGTCACAACGACGATGTAACAGGGCTGTTACTGGTTTGGGGACAGTGTCGAGAGGGAACTGCAGCACGGCTAGGCAGCAATCTGGTACAGCGACGGCAAGTGTAGCGATAGCAACGAAACCCCTACCTTCTGGAACTCACTTACTCAGACCTGGACGGCGTCGAGGCACAGCTCGGGGCGGCGTCGGGGGGGTGATCTACCCTAGATCTGGGCCTTGACCGAGCCTACTCACTCGGATTTCTTCCACCCTTTGATTTCCTTCCTCATTGGCCAGATCTGAGCCTCCACCGGCCAGATCTGACCTCCTCGGACTCGCTCGCCGCCGGCTTCCCCCGAAGTCTCTGAGTGGGAGGTCGGCTGAGCTCGCGACCCGATTTCTCTCTCGCTTACTCTTCGATTCCTCCCCTGAAGTCTCTCAGTGGGAAGATCTCGGGGCTCGCTCTCCCCGTTCTTCGACGAAGGTGGTGCCCTTTTATAGGCGAGCGGATCCGGTCGACGGAGGGGCTTGGCCGCCGGTCTTTGGCTTACCGACCGAACCCCCGTGGCTGAACCGGCGTCACATCTCAGCATTAAAGGCGTGCATGTGAGTCGTCCTCTCCTCCGACGGCCTACCTTCATTCCTCTCTGTCGTAGGCTGCCCTTGAGCACGTCGCTGGCCACCGTGCGTGAGATGCAGAGGCGTCTGAGGAAGAAGAAGATATGAGGAAGAAGAGAGAGGGAGCCTGCGTGGAAAAGAAAGAAATGGGCTGCTTCTTTTTCTGTTTTTGTTTTGTTTTTTTTGTTTTGTTTTTTTTATTATTTCGAAAAAGACAAAATAAATAAAATAAAAACTTAATTAATAAAATAAAATAAATATAATTAAAATTGAGGCGTCAACAGCTGCCCCTCTTTGAATTTGAGCTCGCAGAGGTTGCATTCAAAGACAGACTGATGCCTAAATTTTATCCATGCATGCGTAGCAGATTATATTTTATTTGGGACCTATTATTCTATACGGAAAAAGAGCAATATAACTTTACATATACTAAGACAGATAAGAAGATACCTGTAGTTACTTACCGGGAGTGAGTGAGATAGGGTGTGAACCCCGAGTTTGGCAAGTATCAAGGCGTCATCTTACCTGGTGATATGAGGAGGTTGCTTTTCCAAGACTCGAACCATTCTTCGGTCGCCTGTTAAAACAATCAATAATTTGTCTAGGACCCAAACCTTTCTTCAGTCGCCTTGACAGGAAATTGCTTTTCTAGGACCCGAACCATTCTTCGGTCGCCTGTTGGAGCAATCAGTGGTTTGTCTCGGACCTGAACCATTCTTCGGTTGCCGTGATGGGAAATTGCTTCTCCAGGACCCGAACTATTCTTCGGTCGCCTGTTAAAACAATCAAGGGTTTGTCTCGGACTCGAACCTTTCTTCAGTCGCCGTGACAGGAGATGTTCTCAGGGCATCGTATTTGTTGGGGTGTCTAACTTCCGTCAAAGACACCAATTGGTACCCGACCTTTCTCAGGGCATCTATTCGTGAGGTGTCTGACTTCTGTCAAAGACACCAGTAGAACCCGACCTTTCTCGGGAGGATGCGCCGACCTTTCTCAGGGCATCGATTTGTGGGGTGTCTGACTTTTGTCGAAGACACCAGTAGGAACCCGACCTTTCTCGAGAGGATGCGCCGACCTTTCTCAGGGCATCGATTTATGGGGTGTCTGACTTTTGTCGAAGACACCAGTTGGAACCCAACCTTTCTCGGGAGATGCGCCGACCTTTCTCAGGGCATCGTATTTGTTGGGTGTCTGACTTCTGTCGAAGACACTAGTAGGAACCCGACCTTTCTCGGGAGGATGCGCCGACCTTTCTCAAGGCATCGATTTGTGAAAGGTACCTGGACATTCACAGGCATATCAAAGAGTACCTGGATATTCACTAACTTGAAGGATATTTGGGCCTTTGCAGGCGTCGAAAGGGTACTTGGATGATCACAAGTATTGAATGGGTACTTTGAATTATCACAAGTACGAACTCTTGGAGGGTGCCCGGATTTTCGCAGGAGTTAAAGGAGTATCTAATTGCTTGCAGGTATTGAAGGGGTACTTGAATTATCACAAGTACAAAACTCTGAAGGAAGAATCAAAGGCGTACATGAGATATTCATTAAGGTCTCCTACCTCTTGGTATTTGGGAATATTGAGGACGTACCTGAGATATTCGTGAAGGTCTCTCACCTTCTGGTATGTTGGGAATATCGAGGACGTACCTTGGATATACGTGAAGGTCTCTCACCTCCTGGAAATTGGGAATATCGAGGGCGTACCTGAGATGTTCGTGGGGGTCTCTCACCTCCTGGTAAAAGGGAATATTGAGGGCGTACCTGGGATATTCGTGAAGGTCTCTCACCTCCTGGTAATGAGAATATTGAGGACGTACCTGAGACATTCGTGAAGATCTCCCACCTTCTGGTAATGAGAATATCGAGGACGTACCTGAGATATTCGTGAAGGTCTCTCACCTTCTGGTAATGAGAATATCGAGGACGTACCTGAGATATTCGTGAAGGTCTCTCACCTTCTGGAAATGAGAATATCGAGGACGTACCTGAGATATTCGTGAAGGTCTCCCACCTTCTGGCAATGAGAATATCGAGGACGTACCTGGGATATTCGTGAAGGTCTCTCACCTCCTGGTATTGGGAATATCGAGAGCGTACCCCGCATATTCGTGAAGGTCTCTCACCTCCTGGTAGTTGGAATATCGAGGACATACCTTGGATATTCATGAAGGTCTCTCACCTCCTAGTAATTGGGAATATCGAGGGCGTACCTGAGATATTCGTGAAGCTCTCTCACCTCTTAGTAATTGGGAATATCGAGGGCGTACCTGAGATATTCGTGAAGGTCTCTCACCTCATGGTAATTGGGAATATCGAGGGCGTGCCCCACATATTCGTGAAGGTCTCCCACCTTCTGGCAATGAGAATATCGAGAATGTACCTTGGATATTCGTGAAGGTCTCTCACCTCCTGGTAATTGGGAATATCGAGGGCGTACCTGAGATATTCGTGAAGGTCTCTCACCTCCTGGTAATTGGGAATATCGAGGGCGTACCTGAGATATTCGTGAATGTCTCTCACCTCCTAGTAATTGGGAATATCGAGGGCGTGCCCTGCATATTCGTGAAGGTCTCCCACCTTCTGGCAATGAGAATATCGAGGATGTACCTTGGATATTCGTGAAGGTCTCTTACCTCCTGGTAATTAGGAATATCGAGGGTGTACCTTGGATATTTGTGAAGGTCTCTCACCTCCTGGTATTGGGAATATCGAGGGCGTGCCCCGCATATTCGTGAAGGTCTCTCACCTCCTGGTAATTGGGAATATCAAGGGCGTGCCCCGCATATTCGTGAAGGTCTCACACCTTCTGGTAATGAGAATATCGAGGATGTACCTTGGATATTCGTGAAGGTCTCTCACCTCCTGGTAATTGGGAATATCGAGGATGGGTCTCGCATATTCGTGAAGGTCTCTCACCTCCTGGTAGTTGGAATATCGAGGGCGTGCCCCGCATATTCGTGAAGGTCTCTCATCTCCTGGTATTATAAACTTGAATGTGGTATGAGGCTTACCTAGATTGCCGCAGGCACTTAAAAGGGGTGGAACACTTGGATAGCCACAGGTGTACAAAGTACTGGAATACTTTGGATGAACATAAGTATTTAATGATACGATGATGGACCACTCAACTGGTCCAAGTGTAAGAAAACATACCTGGGTGATCGCAGGCGCATAATGTGGTGGAATACTTGAGTGGCTGCTAGCATTCGATGACATAATTTTGAGGACAACTCGGACAGGTCGAGTGTCACTAAAATGGAGTATGCGAACGGTGGTCGATACTCAAAGACAAGATGATATTTGGACAGTCATGAGTATCCAAAACATGAATAGGTCGAATGTCAACAGAGAGAGCACTTGGGTAGCAGCAAACTCTTGAAAACAGGGGGATGCTTGGACAATTGCAGATATTAATACTTGGGGGATAATTTGAACAAGCTGAGCATCGGTAAGAGGGAGTACCTAGACAGTGGTAGGTACTCAAAGGCAAAGGGATACTTGGTCAATCACAAGTATCAATACTTTGGGGACAATTCGAACAAGCTGAGTGTCAATAAAAGGGAGTACCCGGCAAGTGGTGGGTACTCGAAGATTATTAGACATAAAGGTTTGGGAGCAGGGATAGGGGTATGCTTTTCTGGCAATATCTTTGATCTCTAAAAGTATGTTCGCCGTTTATACAATATGCACACACGTACACAAAGATTGTATATTCTTTAAATTCGTAAAGTTTAAATGTGACTTATGCATGATGATCTCGTTAGTTTTGTATCATTTGAATTCCACTGGGGAAGATTTTGAGAGACAACTTTCATTTAGAATGTAGATGTCTTGAGCATGCCAGACGAGGGACTTTCAGTCTGAAAAGACTTTTCACTCGCTCTCATGGGAAATGTTGTTTTATCCTGACCATTGATACAGAATTTATAAGGACCACATTGTCTCACTGTCATCATGTCAGCAGGGGTCCGAGTATTCTCGCAAATGATACAACTTTAGCAATGTGAGAGGTATTTGTTGGAATTGTGATGAAGGCTTGGTCAATGGCTTATCAAAAGGGACCAATAAGGTCATGGCTTTGTGGGAAAGATGTTGCACGATCATCTCCAGGTTTGCAAGTCAAGAGTCCTGCGAAAATAGATAGAATAATCTTGCTCGTACTTCTTCGAGCAATGTTTATAGACATATGAAATCCTATGTTAATTGAAGTGCCCCTAGTCTGAAGAGACTTTTTACATTAGGATGCCATGTAGGCTTGACTCATGTGTAAAAGGGTGAGAGCTGGTGATTGCCTTGACATTTGTCATCGGTCTTTCCTCTCACAGTCAGATGAAGGCTCTATCAATTGAACCACAACAGCAACTTCTCTTGGGAATACAGATGGCTGCATTTTTGTTTGGGGCATCAGCCTTGCTTTTACCAGGCACACTGCTTTTTTATGTCCCAATTTCTCTTTTCAATTTTTCATTCATGGGCATTGACCTTGCTTTTACCAGGTACGCTGCTTTTTTATGCCCCAATTTTGTTCTTATTGCTTGAGGAATTGATCTTGGTAAGTTCAAGCAAACACCTTTATTAGACTATTGAGTCTTCATCTTTTGCCGGTGCTTCTGATTGCTACTTGAGTGGCAGCAGCTTTTGCTTTGCCTCCATGTGAGGGTGAATTTACAGACTCAATTGGGTCGTACAATGGATACAAGTGCGTAAAGAAAGAATTGCTCTTCATGACTCTAGGGCACTTAAATTAACGCGAGTGTTCATATGCAATAAAGACACTCAAAGATTGATGCAAGTGCAAGCAAGAGAATTTCTATCCCTTTTCTCACCTCGTGATGCTGACTTGCCTTCAACTTGCCCTAGTGTGGGGGTGGTTCTTTGACGAGGGGTAAGGCAGAAATTTGGCTAGTGTATGGGGCTAGAAGTGAGCAATAGAATGTCTCCCACTATTTTGGTCATCGTACCATTCGCGAGAGAACTCTTTACCCTGCAGTCATGGAATCTTTTGCACTTATCTCACAAGTGTATAGATAGGGGACTGTGTGTAGGATATGGCTTGCCTTTCATCATTCTGACATATCTCATCCAGCGTGCTCAATCAATCTTGTATTCTTCACTTAGCTGTCTATTCTAATAATCCTCAGTGGAATCAGTGATTTAGACAGACAAAATCATCATGCAGAATTCATCTGGAAACGACATTCAGTATTTTAAACATGATAGAGTTTGTATTCTTAAGAGAAATGAATGGTTCAACCAAAGACCCTATTGATAGCTCTAAGGGTTAATAAAACAGTGTTTCCAAATATGTTAAATCTTGAATATCAAAAAGGTTATTCACAAATGGGTGTCGATGGTTGTCCCTATTGATTAGGGATATGACACATGAAGGATCAGCCGGGATTGGGGATCTGATTGGGCATCTCTGTTTTTGCCCCTGCAGAAGAGAAGATGTACAAGTAGATCAATTAGCTTGGCCAAAATCGCACGTGATTTGAGGCCTAAAAGGTTTCTGTCATTTAGCGATTACTCAGGGCGCCATTTCATTTAGGAGAGCTTATCAGGGTTTGGCATGTCTTTCCTTGATTTGTTATTCGTATCTTTAACGGCCAAGTGATCCTGCAATAGACAAAAGGGAACGTGTTAGTCATGAACTCTCTCAGGAGTCGGACAACTAGGAGCGATACAACATTACCCTTCATTGGTTTGCAGATGATTGGATGAACCTGAAGTGCGAGTGGGACACGAAGTCGTGCACTTTTCACTCCGATAGGTCACCTGCTCTCTCATAATTTGCAAGTGCAAGAGAAGCAAAAAAAATTTTATTAGTTTTCTTTTCTTTTTTTCTACCAAGCGGCTAACTGCCGGGTCGGGGATTCGAACCCCCAACTTCGGACCATTTCGCTTCTTCCCGGGTACCACTCGGCTAGAGGTGCTGATGGTGTCTGTAGGGCGCTGCCTTTTTTATTTAACCGAACCGGCTCCTGGACGACACGTCCTTTTATACCAAGTTAGGTAAATTGATATGGGTCACTTGATTTGCCCAATTTTAACCATTAAGCTTGTTTCTTGAACCCTATGCTTCCTGTGAATAGGAGAAAATATGTCAAAAGTGAGTTCAAATAGTGGGAGTATTGGAAATGATACCAAATTACCCTTCTCCAGAGTTTATATTTGCTGACTTCTAGGGATCTCTTAATGTTGATGACAGCCTCTTCGTCTTGACACAGTTCAATATTTCTTTCAATTGGCCTTCCTCATTCGTGGCCATGTATGTATGATTGATGATTTGCAACGCCTTCCTTCTATGGAATTTTGTCTTTGACCATATGAACATTAGCAGCATTGAGCGAAGTCATGTATTTCAAGCTTCTATGGAATGTGAGATGGACAATCTCAAGCTTTCTGGTGGCAATTACTCCTTGGAAGAATATGCGTCTGGAGTGAAGCTTCTAGATTCCAAAGTCATTGTCTAGGGTGTAAGGCTATAGATCGCCTTGACTGTCCTGGATTTTCTCCCGTTGACGGTAATCACTTTAAAGGAAGAGAAAGAACTTCTTCCTCATGCTTCTAGGCTCGTCGAAGTTGAAACTGTAACATCTAGTTGTTTTGGGCGTGTCGTGCAACAAGATAGTCCTTTAGCTTAGGATGGAGCTGGGCAGGAGTGAGGCATGTCATGGATGCTTAGATTTCAACTGTATGCCTGTACTTATTATGTCTAACCTTTTGTATCCTGTAAATAGAAGAGTGGGGTTGTCATTCTTAATATTATGCTAAGGGAATAAGACTTACCCTTTTTTGAAACGGGATGCTCCTTTCTGTTTGCCACCGCTTTCTCGAGTCTGGTCTGTTCACACGATGTGCTAGTCACACTAAATCAAAGGGGATGATGTTCTGAAACATAAAGTGAGAGGGTTAGAAAGACAAACGTGCTTAAATTTATCATCTTGTTTTGACAAAAGCTTTTGGGTGATGAAATATTTTTTATTTTCAAAATACGTCTTTGGAGGAGAAAAAGCATAAGGAAGCCCAGCCCTCAGTATTCTCCTTGGATGATATTTTCTTTTCATGGTTGGATAACATCACTGGGCAGGTTTGGAGTACCGCCTCATGCTCTCAAAATAGAATATTAGAACTGTACATTAGAGTACTTGGAATGGAAAGTACAACAGTAGTACATTAGACAAGATAAGAAACATGAAATTACAAAAACAAGTAAAACTCATGAAAACTTCTGTGTAAAGGAGCGCTTTGATAGTGCTGGTCTTGAAGCTAAGCGTCTTTGAATTCCTCACCTTCAGTAGACTCAAAGTATTCGCATGCGATGACTACCTCGTTGAAGCTACGGAAGTGTAACCCATGCAGCCAATAGTGATGCTTGTAGGACAAAGCTTCTATGAACTGTTTTATTAACTCCTCCTCAGCCAGTTGAGAGTGGGTTTGCATCATGAAAGCCCTCCACCTCCCTACGTATGCTCGGAAATCCTCCATTGGTCTTCTTCTGAAGTAAGCCAAACTCTCGCAAGGCAGTTCAGTTTCAATCTGGTTTTGGTACTGATGCAAGAATGTGGAAGTCAGCTCGTTCCAATCCTTTATGAGGTAAATATTTGCTGTGAAGAACCATTGTAGTGCAGACCCCGTAAGAATTTCTTGGAACGCCTGAGTTGTAAATAACATATGGCCATAATACTGACTCATTTCAGCATGGAGATACTGCAAGTGAGCCACGGGGCAAGTCGTGCCGTTGTACCTGCGGAAATTGGGTATCCACATTTCTATGGGGGTCATGATCCTACGAGGGCGAGACGAGCCTGATAGGTCTTGGTTAAGCCACTGGTTTTCCCACTGCATATTTGTTGTAGTGGTTAATTTTTCTGTTTCAAGGAAGTTGGACTCTACCAAGATTACCCCATTGCTTTCTTCTGGGTCAAAATTTCCGAATGATGATGAAGTATTGAAGCTATCCTCATGGTCAGAGGACGAGCTTAGTAGTTCATTAGGATCGTAGCGGATAAAGACGTACGTTTCCTCTTCTGACGGGCCTTCATCCTCGGGTGAGAGTAGGAAACAGTTATACGATGAATCGTCAGTTTCATCGAAATAACGCTGGAAGTCCTTGGGATTGTATTCTAGGGACGGGAAGTCTTCAGGGTTGTACTCTAGGAGATGGTAGCCTTCAAAGCTGTATTCTTGGGAATGCTCGAAGCTTTGGTGCGGTGGCTCGTTGGCATATGCTGAATTGATCTGCTTAGGCCTTCTTCTCTTGGCTTCTGGTCCAGACCTTTTGAGTAAGGCTCTTCGTTTTGCCAGCTCAATTCTATCAAGGGAAGTGAGAGACATTAGAGTTTCACTGTCTGATTCACTTTCCAGGTTGATAGGGGTTGGTATTCTTTGGACCCTAGCTCTTGGAGTAAGCTTGGGGAGCTGTCTTGTCATGCCCCGGTCTTGAATAGGCTCTGTGTCTTTGATCTCGTACACAGGTTCCTTGCCTTTCCTAGTAGGAAACTTTTCAGTAATATGATGTTGCTTAGTCGCCCATTTATCATGCAAGGCTTCATTGACATCTTCTTTTCCTATCTCAGCGACTAACGGCTCCTCGCGTTCCGTGATCATCGGTTCTGCATAGGGCAAGGCGATGTCAAGGCTAATGTCAATATTATATTCTTGGTGGAAAACATGGATTAATTCCCTCAAGGTTTTAAGGGGACTAATCTTCCTGACAATGTAACATCGCAAGGCGGGGCCAGTCAAGCTTGACTGGTATGATTGAATCATCCTTCGGACCAAATAGGCCTGCAAGTAGGTCTCTGGGCGGGAGGTATCAGCATACCTTTCGCATTCAGGTGCTTTGAGCTCTTCAGGGATCTCAATGCCGGCGTAATTGGACAAGTCCATGGGATTCTGCCCCTGCAGCTGGTTTAACTTTTTCATGATTTTTTCAAACTATCTATGGTGTTGGTTATTCTCTGGCAAATTCGCAGGTGTCATAACGATGCTTAAAACAGCTACGGAGTTGGGCTCAGTTTGAGCAGATTCCATTTGCCTCGAGAGTTGTCGAAGGACAATGGACATCTGTCCTACGGCGTCTTCAATGTTGGCAAGGTGATTTTGTACTTGATCAGTCCCTATCATGTGGGGCCATTCGCGGGTGGATGATAGCTGGCGATTCATAATTACCTGTTGTTGTAAAAATAATGAATGAGCACGAAAGTAAACAGAGATTGACCCATGGCAATGGTCTAACTGCTTTTTTATTTATCAAAAAAGGATTTTATAGACCGCAAACTTCTGACATCTAAAACTTGAAATTGAAATGACAGAATGAAATACTAGATATCAAACAAAAGTCCCTAAACAATGGGACAAAACTTTCACGATATTAACACTAAATGGCACATGTTGCCAATTTATATGCGACGGGGAGCCTTGCTCTTGCGAGGATGCCTGCTTCCTTGGACTAGCTCTGAGATATGTATTCAGTCTATTCCCAAATCCCTTTGCGTAAGCTCTGCTTGCTCGTGCGAGCTACTTTCTCTGATTGAGTGAGGGACCGATGGCTTCCACCTTGTCGGGATGTGATGATTATGGATGTAGGCCGCAGAGGCATGGTGGGCTCTTTCTTCTCCCTCAAGCCCTTCAGGTACCACGATCCTTTTGCGATGGCACTTATCCCAGGTCTCCTCGACAATGGCGATCTCGAATGCATAGTCACGACTTGGATGGGTAAAACGGAGAGGATGTATTTTCCTCCTGGAAAGCGGCGGGATTTCTTGAAGGGCTCCATATTGTCGAGCCACCCTATATGGGTAATAGGGAGTGCCGCTGGTGAGGCCGAGCAATGGAATTGGATGGCTTTGTCTGTAAGCAAAGCGAGCTCTCTTTTCATGAAACCAACCAGCACGCCATTGGAATGTCTCAGGAGCGGGGTTTCTTAAGAAATTTATCCAGTTAAAACAGCTTTGGTTGAGAATATATGGCCCTAGGATCACAAATTTCTGTAATGGATTTTCGAAATCATTTGTTTCAGACGATTGCATGAAGCATCGAAATTCGCTTAGGTGAGAAAAGAACCAGACTTGCAAAATTTCCGGGGGGGCTCGCATGATTTTTTCCGTGTCTTCTTTAAAATGATTAAGAGATAAGAATGTTTCGGCTAAAATCATATTGACGCAATTTTGCCCTCTTGAGACCTGATCAACCACCCATGCCATTGATGGACTTATAGCGTTTCTTCGATGGGGGAAGATGATGAACCTGAAAAAGGCTAGAAGGAAAATTTCACTTTTTTGAGCCATGGGTTGATTTTCAAAACAGGCAATCAAAAATGCTAGTGGACAGGTATTATGGTTGCTTTCAAGAGTTTGCCTCACATCATGGACTTCAGTTCTTAAAAGTTGTGCTAAGCCACGTAACGGGTCAATGCCTGTTGGTGGCCTAACAAGTCGATTCTCAAGAGACTTTCCAGTGATGATGCTATATTCCTCCAGAGTTGGGGTTAGCTCGAACCCACCGAACATAAAAGTGGATGTCCTCGGGCACCAGAAATGTGCCATGGCTTGCAAGACTTCAGGATGAACAGAGATTTCGAACAATGATAGGAGATGACTGACTTTGGATTTCACGCGCTCTTGGGCATACTGGTCCAATTGACCCCACCATCTGAAGAGCTCTTCTTTGGGAGCGGGAATAAACTGGATATCGGCTTTCCCCATCGCATATAGACTAGGACTTTGAAAAGCTTATCCTAAATTGCCATGGGCCAATAAAAAGACTGAGTAAAAGTAAAGAAATCACTTTGCTTTTAAATAAAAATGACAAGCACAAAGACATGCGCATGAGATGTGTGGCTCGATTTCTAACTGAGAAGGCTTGTTGAAATTAAAAGGGTATCCGCTCATCACAGTCTCGTGTTAGCAGCATATCCTCCTAACCTCGGCTAAGAAATTCGGGGAAAAGAAAGGCAAACTTTACATCGCAGTCTCGCGTTTGAGGTTGTATCTTTCTTAATACCATCCTAGAAATCCTATGGCAGCCCAGGTCCGGCGGCTGGGTTGTGTGTGCCATGTGTAGTGCTAAAACCGTAAATCATGCACAATAATTTATAATCACAAAACAGTCTATTTTAACCAAAATTAAAATAAACATTTAGGCTATTGACCTGCATAAAGAATAAAACAAGTCAGTAAAGTGCTTAAACAAAATAAAATGGCCTAAGTCCTCAAATGTTCCCAGCGGAGTCGCCAAGCTGTCGCGACCTCTTTTTTTCGATGCCCGCAATCGGATACGAGTGCCTAAGGAGGCTAATGGCTCGGCTGAAATTAATTAAGCCCGGACTCTCCCAAGTCCACCAATTCACGACTTTAATAGTCTAAGTTTTTAACCTGTAAATTAATTACGGAGTCGCCACTAATCGGTTTGGGGTGGGTCGATTAGAAACCCAAGCGAAGTATCGGGAGAAATACTCGCTCCTGCGCAACCAGAGAAATTAGGATCGGGGACTTGATTACACTAGTTAATCACTAATGCCCTTTCGGTACCTAATCTTGTTTAAACCTTGAGATTTTATGGATGTTCGAGGATTTTCCATGCATTTTCGGAGGAAAAACATTTTTGAGTCTTTTTCTAATTTTTGGACATAAAAGGGATTTTTGGATTTTTTTTTTTTTTTGGTATTTTTAGAAAATACAAGTCTTTTTGGCTTTTTCTGAATTTTTTTGGCTTTTTCATGAATTTTTGGTTTTTTTGGATTTTTGTCATTTTTTGGAAAATATGGAATATTTTTTATTTTTTTGATTTTTGGAAAATAAAATATTTTTTAATATTTTTGAAAATAAAGTATTTTTTATTTTTTATTTTTTTAAAAATAAATTATTTATTTTTATTTAGTTATTAAAATTTTTTTTTAAAATAAAGAAGCCGACCCGGGTCGGGTCCGCAGATTGGGTCCGGCCGGTCGGCGACCTGAACGTGGACGGGCCCGCGTTGTGGGCTCGACTCGGATTTTTTGCTTTTTCTTAAAAACTTAGCCCACACACACGGAATTGGGCCTATATAAAAAAGGGGATACCCGGCCCGCGGAGAAGCCGGCCCTGCGTAACCCTAGGGCGCCAAGTCACACGCCCGACCTGACGACCCGACCTCCAGTTGCCCCAAATTCGTGGAAACCCTACCCAATCCGATGACCCAAATCCCTCTTCGCGAAACCTGAATTTTCGGAAGCCTAGGGTTCGACGATCCGTGGTGTCGAGGAAGGGGATTAAAGCGTCACAGCGGCGACACGAACAGAGGACAGCAGCGGCAGGAGGACGTAGTGCGGCAGTACGACGGCGGCGACAGATGGTGATGCCGAGGGGAACGGCGGACAGAGAGCGACCGGGGACTGGATCTCACGATGGCTCAAGGCAGCGACGCAGCGAACGACGGCTAGGGTTTCCGACGAGGCATCAACGACGGATCGACGAGGACAACGCATCAGAAGGCATATGCTACCTGTTTGCGGCGTATGGGCTTAGTTGACGGTGTCGACAACGGATCAACAACGGCGTTCCTTCAGCTTCTTGATCTAGTGTGGGGGGGAAGAAAATCATCACAGCGACGATGTAGCAGGGCTGTTGCTGGTTTGGGGACGGCGTCGAGAGAGAACTGCAGCACGGCTCGGTAGCAGTCTGGTACAGCGACGGCGAGTGTAGCGACAGCAATGAAACCCCTACCTTCTGGAACTCACTTACTCAGACCTGGACGGTGTCGAGGCACAGCTCGGGGCGGCGTCGGGGGGGTGATCTACCCTAGATTTGGGCCTTGAACAAGCCTACTCACTCGGATTTCTTCCACCCTTTGATTTCCTTCCTCACTGGCCAGATCTGAGCCTCCACTGGCCAGATCTGACCTCCTCGGACTCGCTCGCCGCCGGCCTCCCCCGAAGTCTCTCAGTGGGAGGTCGGCTGAGCTCGCGACCCGATTCTCTCTCGCTTACTCTTCGATTCCTCCCCTGAAGTCTCTTAATGGGAAGATCTCGGAGCTCGCTCTCCCCGTTCTTCGACGAAAGTGGTGCCCTTTTATAGGCAAGGGGATCCAGTTGACAGAGGGGCTCGGCCGCCGGTCTTTGGCTTGCCGACCGAACCCCCGTGGCTGAACCGGCGTCACATCTCAGCATTAAAGGCATGCATGTGAGTCGTCCTCTCCTCCGACGGCCTACCTTCGTTCCTCTCTGTCATAGGCTGCCCTTGAGCACGTCGTCATCCACCGCGCGTGAGATGCAAAGGCGTCTGAGGAAGAAGAAGACAAGAGGAAGAAGAAGACAAAAGGAAGAAGAGAGAGGGAGCCCGCGTGGAAAAGAAAGAAGGGGGCTGCTTCTTTTTTTGTTTTTGTTTTTTTTTTTTTTTTTTTTTTTTTTTTTATTATTCCAAAAAGACAAAATAAATAAAATAAAAACTTAATTAATAAAATAAAATAGACCTAATTAAAATTGAGGTGTCAACAATAATATTAAATATTAAATATATATTAAAAATTCAAAAAATTCAAAAAAATCAAAAATTTCGAAAAATGATAAAAATTCAAAAAATTTTCCGAAATTTCAAAAACTCAGTAAACATTAAAAAATTCGACTTTTTTAAGAAAAAAATAAAAATTAAAAAAGAATTAAAATTAAATTAAATTAAAAATTTCAAAAATCCAAAAGTAATGGGGTTTGGTTAGGAATTGCTATGTATTGCCGCTTTAGTGTAATTAGGTCTTCATTTTATTGTATGTTGTTTTTATCGCATGTTTAATTTGCGTGTTTTGTGTTTAATTTGCACGTGTTTAATTTTAGGGCAAATAGGATCTTGGTAGTTATAATTATTACTTTAATGATTGCGCACCCACATGCTCACCTCCTATGTTAGTGGATAGGTATGAAATCAATCCAAACTGCCTGATGAAAATCATTTTATTAAAATGAACAAGATTAGGTACCTAAATGGCACAATTAGTCAATTAGTGCAATTAAGTCCCCGACCCTAGATTCTCCGGTTGCGTAGGAAGTGAGGTACACTCCTATGCCTCACTTGGTTTCTAGCCGACCCCAATAGGCTAGTGGCGACTCTTTTTGTGCAAAATTCCTAAAAAGTATCCCAATGTCACGCGGGGTATGGGCTTGGGAGAGCCCGCACCTAATCATGGGCCTTAGGCCCGTCCTTTAGGCAATACCCCTAAACCTATTCCCTCCCCCGAGGGTAGGTCGCAACACCTAGTTGACATCAATGGAGGACCCGAGGCCCGAAGTTTAAAAGGTAAAGCTCGGAGAATCGGCAAGCATGTCCGACTAGTTAGTCCTAGGACATTTCTCTTTTGTTAAAAGCCGATTCCTTTTTGTAGACTTCTATGTATAAACCTGGGTGTTTATAAAAGGTCTTTTGTGAAAATTTGTAACTACTTTCCTATCCCATTGTTTTATTGTCGGTGGATTTTATATCTGCTTCCACATGCGTATTAAAATGAAAGGGTCAGCGATGTGTCATGGGACGTCGCTATTAATCAAATAAGGTGAGGGATGGGTGCTTGTCTGAGGATCGATATGTGACACATGATGTTCAATTTTCACGCAGCTTGTGAAGTGGCTCCTTTGCATCACTGGTGTTAAAATTGTGATTCTAATGATTTCAATGTTAAAGTAGACATTTCAAACTTCCAAGGCACTATACATCGGAAAACTTTGTCGATTGGCTCGACAAATCGAGCAACTTTTTGATTATGAGAATATGGTGGAGAATTGGGTGAAGCATGCTTTGATTTGGTGGGAAAATCTAAAGTGTTAAAGAACACATGAAGGAAAGTAGTGTATCGAAACATTGGATAAAATGAAGGAGCTCAAGAGGAAGCATATCTCATAAACGGAAAATTGTCCAAAAAGTTATAAATCTATTGTACGATGGCCTATTTAACTCTAAACCTTTCAATTGTGCCATTTTAATCTTAAATCTTTTAACAACTTGCCGATTTAGTTTTAAACCTTTCAGTTGTGTCGATTTAATTCTAAACATTTTTATGATTTGTTAATTTAATTCTAAATATTTTGAAGACTTGCCCATTCAGTCTTTCTGACCAATTTTGATTGAAAATTACTAATATGGATGTCGACCCCACCGGCCATCCTACATGGAGTGGCTGATTATTGGCTTGTGGCCGACAATCGGCAATGGCTGACAACCGACCACAAGCGAGGGCTAGCGAGGGTGTCATGGCCCACGGTGAATCTAGAGAAGGCTCGCTCGTGGCTGGGAGAAGGCTTGCTCGTGGCTAGGAGAAGGCCACCCTCGTCAGATCGAACAAGGACTCGACCTTTGCCCAACTACAGGCTTAAAGGAAAGAAAAGGATAACGAAACGAAAGGTAAGAAAATGTAAATTTTTTTATCAAAAAATGCAAAAATTATCTACGTCAACGTCAGCCATGCCATCTAATCATGCCATCTAGGATGGTCACCTATTGCTGAGTGTCCATGTCACCAATTTATGGCAAAAAAATTTCAAAATGACAAAATTGGCAAATTGTTAAAAGGTTAAGAACTAAATTTGCAGGTTTAAATCTAAATTGGCAAGTTTTCAAAAAGTTTAGGATTCAATTGATACAATTAAAAGGTTCAGACCAAAATTGGCTATCGCACTACAGATTTAGGATTTTTTGGATAATTATCCTTCCTTGAAACTGATCAATAAGATGCTTTCCATTTTTTTTCTTTATTCATGTAAGGTATAGGAGAGTCAATAGAGCCATCACAAACAATTCTAAATGAGGTATGATTGATGCAGCATTTGGGATCACTATCATTCAATCCAAAGGGGTATGGAATTTCAAGGTTTCCGCAGAAACTTCGGCATCCAGGCTTGGTCACTGAATCATCAGCTTCTGCTATGTGATTGTGGTGTGGACCCATTATGATGATCCCAAGCACCACAACTTTCAAAACAATGCTCATGGATGAGCATGGCTCTTCCTTCAACTCTCTTCATATATTTTTGTTGTTTCAGCGAATTAATTTGATGGATTCGCGGGTATATAAGGAGAAGCAAGATAGGGTTTTTCCTTTTTCGCTTTTTTGGGAGTAATTGTAGTTATTGCCTAAGGTCAAGTTGTAGAGTTAACATCAAGTGGTCATAGCCACTCGCATGAGACGATTCAACGATAATTCCTCGTGTGACTAAGTCTTGAGCAATGCAGCGTACGTCTCTCTACGAAAGTTCATAAGATAAATCTGACATACTTTTCCTGGATCTTTCTTTGCTTCTCATCAAGAAGACAAGCTATACTCTGAGCCGGAGACTAGGTAACTCTTGTTACAAAATGATCTGCTCTTACTTTTCAAATTATCTCCGAAAGATTAATCTAAAATTCTAGAGTCTAAGAAAATGTCTCTCCCTCTGTGGGAATAAGAAAACGTCAGTTCTCCTCTTTCCCTATCGATTTTTGATACAATGTATATTGGGGATGTTGCTTCTGTGCATGGCAATTTTTTCTTTCGGAGCATTCATATTAATGCAAAAAACTAAAAGTTGATAGGGAAAGGACAAGACCATACGCTTTCCATGTTTGAGCATTTCCAAAACATAATATTGGACCGTAACCGCTGGTCGTTACACGGCAATGACCAATGAAAAAGAGCCAATTTGTTGACATAATTTCATCAGTTAATAACCTTTGAAATTTCTCCTTATAATATTCTTAGATTTCTTTTCATCAACTGTTTGAAAATGTGAACTGCTGACTAAATTTGCTGGAGTGCTCTTGTCACAAAATGAGCTGTTCTTTTTTTTCAAATAATTTTTGAAAGATTAATCTATGATTCTAGAATTTAAGAAAATGTCTCTCCCTCCATGGGAATAAGAAAAAGTCCGGTCTCCTCCTTTCCCTATCGATTTTTGATACAATCGTGGTGTCTAAATCTGCAAAATAGAAAACATAATCCTCAAATCAAATTACATCTTCCATTTCAAGATAAAGCCACAGGTATGGTCCGAGATATGATCGTTGTTAAGTAAAAAGGACTTTGGGAGTCTGAAATTTATTTTCAGAAATTTAGTGAGGGTCATCTGTAAAGTTTTAGGTGAATGCTAAGTCAACTTGGTTGGTCTCCTCAACAGTTTCTTATGTACGACAATGTCTCATCAGGATTTGTTATTACCCGCCAACCTTGACTGCATCATTGTTAGAGAACATCAATGATGCGGGCTACTTTCATTACAGCGCCAAGACTTAAGAAGTCAAGCAAAAACAGTAGTGAGCGTATGCAGAGGGGGAAAGATCACAACCCCAAATCAGGAGAACGAGAAAGAAGAAAAATCAACAAGAGCAGACTGGTTTGAGTTGGTGATTGTACGCATGCAATGTGTTTCTGGGTGGATGGGTTCTATACTTTGATCAATTGTATTTTCCTGTTTTTAGACTGTATATACGCATTCTGAAAAAAAAAAATGGGTAGCGTCAAAATAAATAATCAACTAGCTTCAAAGAGGTAAAATATCAATTTTTTACAAAATTTATTTGATGGAAACATGGTTATTAATATTTAAAAACTTTAGTATATATTGCCATATCCCTCAACCACACGAGGATCGGTCACTATTGCTCTTGATTTGGACTCTCTAAAGAAAAGCAACTTTTTACTTGTTTTTTCAACTAAAAACAAAGATATATTCAGTACTATTCCTTGTCCAAAGCATCAGATGCAATTAACGATGACCTAGACATAAAAAGCGAAGCAACGACTTGCATAGCCGACTCCTATCTCTATGTTCCGTATGCCATGCAACACGACATTGACCTTGACATGAGAAGCCAACCAGCGACTTGCGAGGCTAACTGATGTCTCCCCAATTTGAAGGCCTGTGAGCTTTAATGATTTGGCCGATCCCGAATTTGAGGTTCACTTTTATTGGGCCTGCAACTCACGCTGTGATGTTACAATCAATTGTAAGAATTTTCAAGCTGATTTGAAACTTCTTGAAAAGAGACTTGCACTAAGGATTCAATTTGGTCGTGTGTAACGGGGCTAACTTAACTCGAAATGAAACAATGACAAAAGGAAAAGTAGGATTCTTGATAAAGAAGATGGTTTGATTGATTTTGGCTTCTCAACTTTCTTGGTAGATATAGCAAAAGAGTTAAAGTATTCTTCGCCGAATATAATATGGCAAAAACGGTACTGTTAAAGTTTTTCTTGCCGAATATAATATGGCAAAAATGGTAGCGTCATCGTAGAACTTTACCCTACAACTCTTACCGGAGAATTAAAATAGGAATCTATCGACGAAGGGACTTTATAAAAGTTGTCTCTATGTCTATCAAATTCCAAGCAGTCTCGTTTAAAATTCCATGGAAAGGGCGTCAATTTTGGTGTGCCTCTCGAAGGCAGACTCTATAGCATGCCCTTTTAATAAAGACGCTTTTATGAGAATTTCACCAACGATGTTGACTGAGGTAAAAACATGAATTTGCATGATGAACCTACGTTTAAAATTCCATGGAAAGGGCGTCAATTTTGGTGTGCCTCTCGAAGGCAGACTCTATAGCATGCCCTTTTAATAAAGACGCTTTTATGAGAATTTCACCAACGATGTTGACTGAGGTAAAAACATGAATTTGCATGATGAACCTACGTTTAAAATTCCATGGAAAGGGCGTCAATTTTGGTGTGCCTCTCAAAGGCAGACTCTATAGCATGCCCTTTTAATAAAGACGCTTTTATGAGAATTTCATCAACGATGTTGACTGAGGTAAAAACATGAATTTGCATGATGAACCTATGTTTTTTATTTTATTTTAATTATTCTGTGATCTTAAATTGTAATTTCAAGCTTCCATTCAACCTGATCCCTCACGAACTTATGTTATTTTTAAGTATTAGTTCATGTGGTCTGTGAAATTCTAAAAATATACAAGAAATTGATCCATGTGAAGTGTCATACCTTAAGCTATAATATGATTTGCAAACATTTTTTGTGGGAAATTTGAATAGAGAATAGGGTTAGTTTCGTCATCATGACATGATATACAACTCACCACTCCTTAACTCATCCACAGTCAAGATAATTTCAATCCATTTCTAGCCTAGCTGTCTTTGATAAAGAAGACTTCTTCGTCTGCTAGGAGGGATGATCTAAACGTTTGCCTGACAAAAAGAGAAAACAGCGAAAAATAGGTATTGATATGGAGTTACTGGGTGAAATTGGCACTATCAAATAAGATTTAATGGAAAAAGGCCTTTGCTTTTGGGTATAATTCTGCTACAAATCGGACGGTTAGAGAAAAATAATTGAAATGCATTTGTCTATTTCGATGATCATTTCAACTGTCAAAAGAATCCCTTACCTAAGAACTCCTTTTTGGGTTAGAAAAAATGATATTTTGACATGTACGACACTTCTACTTTTAACTTTTCCTGCTGTTATTTTGTTAAAATCAGGAATCCAGTATGGTAACATATATAATCCTACAATTGGATATGTGGTGTTTGTCTCATTTCTTGCACATTTCATAATAATTACCTGGTAAAGTCAATTTAGTAAGTGACCATCAAATTCAAGGATACCATGTGGCTACTGACAACATCCACTCTATAAAGTGACCATCGAATTTCACTTAGATTGGTTCTTTCTTTTCACTTCAGATAAAATCACTCTACATTATAGTTAATGCTTCAATCCTATTTTATATATATATACATAGATTAAATTTGATTTGACGTATGACAAATTCATCTTTTGGAATACAACAAAGTTTCATGCTATATGCTATGTTCGATTTCTCAAAATAATATATAACTTTAATTCAAAAAAAGCAAGAAATAACGTGGATAACAACAAAGTTTCATGCTTATGCTTTCATCATTTCCTGATGCATTGCTTTTGAGGGTGCCATCACATTTGCTTGATCTCTCACCAAGCAAATGCCAAGCCTCTTCAAGGTCACAGCTCTGATTCACCCATGGATGCTTGTCCATCACCCTCATCAGTCCCTCCAATTCCATTGCCACTTCCTTGATGGTCGGCCGATCTTCGCCTTTCACCCTCAAGCATCGATTTGCCAGCACCATGACTTCCTTAATCTCTTCAGGGTTTCCCTCTGATATTCACATCCAACCTCCTCTCTCGAGGTGTGTCGCCCGTGTGAGTATGGGTTGCAACACTCCGCTATCACTCGGGGTACTAGTTTGAGAGAACTCGTGACTTTGTAAAGGAAACTCACAAGAGGTTCGTCCGGGGAATGAGGTGATGACATCCCTATGGTGGAGAACCATGAGGGAACTTTCTTGATCAAGTACCTTAAACCCGACCTTTTCCCTTTCCTTTCCTCACAAGAGGGATCAATGGGCGGTGAGATCAGGTCACGACAGGGTAAATGTGTTACATTGATCAAAATTTAGGGTTTTTGTTGTCATAATTTTTTTTTATAGTAAATATGCCACAATGGGCATAATTTGGGGTTTTTTTGATGGCCTTCATCCATAATTTTAAATATTTGCTTCTTCTTTTTTTTTAGTTTTCCCAATTTTTATTAGACGTGAAATTCTTAGAAAAATGATTGAGATTATGGTTTAATATTATATTTTGGAATTGTTGTATTTTAGAGTTTGCCAAGGAGTCTCTTTCCTTATAAACGAAGGGTCAGGTTGACTCCCAAAGTCATTTTACTTAGCAATCATTAGATCTCGGACCATATATGTGGTTTTACTCTGAACTGGAAGATGTAATTCGATTTGAATTTGGACACCGTGGATTTAGTTCTTCAGTTATATAGAGGTTGGTTAGTTTTTGTTCTTTTCATATTTCAAATCGAAACCTGAACCAACTTGAATCAACAGATTTTTGCTAGGGTAGGTCGATCGGTTCGAGCCAAGTTAATTTGTCTATGGACAGTAATGTTTGTTATATCTAATTGATGTTCTGTCACACTTCCTATATGACATAGTATTAAAAGATATTACATTCATTACTTCTATCTATTCTATAACTAATCTATTGAAAAGAAACATTATCTCTTTATGTGTGTCATAATTGTTAGAGTATAAGGTAAGCTCCCCAATCGAGATCACAATACTACTATTCAATTTCCCATCGGATAATATGAATAAAAATGTACATCATTGCTTAAATAGACGTCTTGCATGCGATGAGGTAATTTCTTTTTATATATAGAAATCCAACATATATGCAACTAAACAAAGTTCTAAGTCAGCAAACTTTGAAAGCCATTCATCGCGCCTGATTACCCGCGCCAATAAGTAAAATTGCTAGAACCTACAAAGAAGAGTTGACAGGGAAATTAACGAGAAGAGCAGACATTTTCTTTCCACTAAGGGAGAGGCTTTGACATAGTCCCCGTTTATTAAGGAGAACTTGATTATGATATTATGTTAAAATATTCTGTGAAAATTGAAGCCAACATCAATATTTAGAATAATATAATAAATAGTCTTAAACCCATGCGCACAACATCTTACTAGTTTGAGAGCTGGGCAATTCATCGAGTATGAAGCTATTTCCAGCAAGTAAACCATAATAAGGAATTTGGCGCCTTTAAAGATAGGGTTAATGCCCTAAAAATCCTCAAACTGGTACACTTGTGACAAATTTACCCCAAACTATTTTTTTTACCACCAAAAACCCTAAACTGATACATATGTAACAGATCTACCCTCTGTTAGCTTCCGTTTGATTTTTTCGTTAATTTTGCTAATGTGGTTGCTGACGTGGCAAGCCATGTGGAAATTCATAATTTTAATACCATTAAAAACCCCAAACTGGTATATTTATGACAAATTTACCCCAAACTGGTATATTTATGATAAATTTACCCCAAGCTAGTATATTTACGACAAATTTACCCTAAATTAATTGTTTCGATTATAAAAAACCTAAATTGGTACACGTGCGGCACATTTACCCTCTTTCAATCTTTCCTAATTTGACCGAGTTGTGATGTCCAATCAATTTTATTTTCTGGATTACTCTAACATTGCTTCCATATCATTAATACTTGATTTTTTTTCTTTTTATTGGAATCATTATTAGAAAACTATTCAAAGACTACCAAATGTGCACTTCATTCTTGTGCCGAGAAGATGCCCATTAACTAAAAGATGGACAGATCGCTTGCGCACATATACAAAAGAATCACACTCAAAGTACACCTGAAATCAGCGACAAACATAAGTGATTTTGGTTTCGGCATTTCAACGAGCATGTGATGTACGAGTCAATCATACCACTCACATGCAAGTTCCATATTAAAATTTTGACACTTATGATTCAAGGTAGGAAAGACTATGTAACGCTAATAAGGACATGGACTAACACGAATGACCGGCAAAGCAAGAGTAATATGTAAGCGTACAAACAGATTGCGGACAAGTAGTAAACCATGTGGGGCTGAGACATATAAACATAAAGCCAAGTTTGTCACAAACCAAAAACGAGTGAAGCAACCACGATATGTGCACTTCTTTTGTATATGTGCGCAAGCGATCTGTCTATCTTTTAGTTAATGGGCATCCTCTCGGCACAAGAATGAAGTGCACATTTGGTAGTCTTTGAATATTTTCTAATAATGATTTCAATAAAAAGAAAAAAATCAAGTATTAATGATATGGAGGCAATGTTAGAGTAATCCAGAAAATAAAATTGATTGAACATCACAACTCAGTCAAATTTGGGAAAATTGAAAGATGGTAAATGTGCCGCACATGTACCAATTTAGGTTTTTTATGATCGAAAAAATTAATTTAGAGTAAATTTGTCGTAAATATATCAGCTTGGGGTAAATTTGTTATAAATATACCAGTTTTGGGTTTTTAATGGTATTAAACTTATGAATTTTCACATGGCTTGCCACGTCAGCAACCACGTCAGCAAAATTAACGGAAAAATCGAACGAAAGCTAACGAAGGGTAGATCTGTCACATATGTACCAATTTGGGGTTTTTGGTGGTCAAAAAAATAGTTTTTGATAAATTTATCACAAGTGTACCAGTTTGGGGTTTTTTAGGGTATTAACCGTTAAAAATAATAGAAAAAGACACGTAAATCAAAGTTTCTTAGGAGATGTAAGTAAAATTCTGCACAATGTTTTGAATGATTTTAGCAAAAAAGCTTGAAAAACCCTAATTCATGCTCAATGTAACACATTTGCTTTACTTTTATTTGTGATATTAAAAAAACCAAATTATATTTACTATGACATATTTACCCTAAACTTTTTTTGTAACATAAACAAACCCCAAACTTGTACCTGTACTCTATGTCAAAATTTTGTTAGATAATTTTCCAACTAAAATAATGTCATTTTTATTTTACCTAAGCCTCATGGGCGCCATGTCAACATCGTTTGCCTTTTATTGTTCATGTAGGCAGATTTTTTATTGTGCTTATTGATGAAACCTTGATGGAGAGTAAATGTGTTACATAGGTATAAATTTGGGATTTTTGATATCACAAAAGAAAAATTATAGTAAATGTGTCACAGTAGGCATAATTTGAAATTTTTTTGATGGCTTTCATCCACAATTTTAAATATTTTCTTTTTGAGTTTTTTTTAAAATTTTTGCAATTTTTATTAGACGTGAAATTCTTAGAAAATTCGAAATATATCAATTTAATACAGGATGGTATGTATTTTTTCATAATATTCTCAAAATTTGACAATTACTTTAAGTTTATTAAAAAAGATAATAAGTGAAGTTTTGTTCTATTTTAAGAAATCAAAACCCACGTGCGCTAAATAGAAAACTTGCATATGCTTGCAGTGGGGAGAGTGGGAGTCCCAATTAATAAGTCAATGAGTTAAGACACAACAATTACCAATGTGTCATCCCACTACAAAGGCAGTTAGGGATTTTCGAAAGGTCTATAAAGAAATTTAAGGATATTGTGAAGAGAAATGTCTAAGGTTATCATTAGTTCTCGTTCTTCAACAAATGAAATACGTTGAAAAATAAAGAGACCGTTGTTTAATGATTCAGAGTTACGGTGCAATATTATGTTTTGGTATTGTTGTATTTTAGAGTTTACCAAGGAGTCTTTTTCTTGATAAAAAGAAAAAAAAAAGAACTTTTAAGTTTTGCCCCAGTATTCCACCCATCAAAAATCGATTCGGAAAGGAGAAGACCAGACTTTTGTTTTCCCACGGAGGGAGAGACACTGCCTTAAACTCTAGAATCCAGAGAATCTTTTCAGAGACTATTTGAAAAGTCAGAGCAGCTCTTTTTGGACAAGAGTACTCCAGTCTCTGGCTCCCAATGGCTTGTTCTTCTCGATGAGTAGCCACAAAAGATTCAAAAAAAATATGTTGAATAAATCACGCGTTTGGAAAATGTAACCTTGTCCGCACTCCACAAGACTTTGTCACACGCGGAATTATCATTGAAATATCTCATGCAAGTGTCTACTGTCTAGGACTAGCCAATGTTAACTCCGCAGCTTGAACTAAGCCGATAACTACAGTTACTTTTTTTTTAACAGAGATAATTACAGTTACTTGACCCAAAAGAAAAACGAAAAGGAAAAATCCATCTTACTTCTCCTTATATACCCCTGAACCCATCGGATCAATTCATCGAGAAAAAAAAAAATGGAGAGAGTCGAAGGAAGAACCATGGTCATCCATGAGTTTCTTTTAAAAGTTTTGGTGCTTGGGATCATCATATTGGGTCCATACCACAGTCACGCAGCAGAAGCTGATTATTCAATCACGAAGCCTGGATGCCAAAGTTCCGGCGGAAACCTCTCAATTCCATATCCCTTTGGATCGAGCGACAGCAGTTCTGACTGCCACTTCAATTTCACATCGTTTATTGTCTATTGTGACCACTCTACCGTCCCCCCTACACCTTACATGTGGAATAAAAGTTCTAACTTGCAAATAAGCGACATTTCCGTCGAGGATCACGAGATGCGGATATCACTATGGGTCAGTCGAGACTGTTATAACTCTTCCGGATATGATCAGTCTTCGAGCTTTTTGTTGGATTTTGCGGAAGCGTGTGTGCGCGCGCAAGTGTGTACGAAATATGGCAAGGAAATATGAAAAAAAATTTATTATGATAGTTGGTATTACAAAGGAGGGAGCATTTCTAATTTTTTCAGCTTCTACAAACAAACGTCCAATACTCCTATTTATAGGCGTGAATCCACCGCCATAATCTACCGACTTTGAGTACAAGAAATAATATAAAATTGGGCTTGCTTCTTTGTCTCTGCTTGTTGCGGCTTCTCCCTATTCGTGTAGTTGCTTCTCCCTTATTCTCCATTTTTCTATTCTTTGCAACTCCCAGCCACTTTTGTTGACTTTTCAACCAACTTCCAGCTGGCTTTCTTCCTTCATACGTATACTTGATTCATAAGCAAGTGTAGTCTAATGTAATCTAGAGTTTTCACAAAATGGATCATATTTTAACACTTATCCATGGCTCACCCTAGCTAAATTCCCCATATCCAGCGCCAAGAACAAGTTCACCGCCGTCGGTTGCGACACGTTGGCCTACTTCCACGACCGCCGTGAGAACTTCTCTCTTGGATGTATGTCTTTGTGCGGCAACATTACGAACGTGAGTAACGGGTCATGTTCCGGTGTTGGATGTTGCGAGACGAACATCCCTACAGACTCCTTAAACTACCAAATCTCCTTTCTGAGCTTTTACAGGCATGCCTACGTCCTGGATTTCAATCCTTGTAGCTATGCCTTCGTCGCCGAAATAGGATCCTACAACTTCTCAATTGGCGACTTTAAGCAGCTTAGATCTAGAAAGTCCACTCTAGTTCTCGACTGGGCAATAGGGAAACAAACTTGCGAAGACGCCGAGAAGGACCCCGCAAGCTACATGTGCAAGCAGAACACCAAATGCACCAACACGGAAAACGGCTCTGGGTACAAGTGCACCTGCTTAGAAGGTTACCAAGGCAATCCTTACCTAGAGAATGGTTGTCATGGTACGTTGATAAATCAACATTATTTGACTTGTCCTTCATATTATTATGATCCAATGAGATTAGATACATTTGATATGTGTGTGTGCGTTACTTATGTAGATATTGATGAATGCGCGGATCCAAAGAAGTACCCATGTGAGGGAAAGTGCAATAATACTGAGGGGAATTATACATGTTTATGCCCAAAGGGTTATCATGGTTATGGCAAGAAGGGCAGTGAAAATGGACAAGGATGCATTGCTAATCCATCGTATTTGATGAAGATTTTGATTTGTAAGTTATTTGATCTTACTTGGAGTACCTCCCGCTTGAAACAAACTATCCTAGCTGATTTCGAGAATAAATAACTAAATTTCATTGTGATTTATGAGAAAAATTAACTATTCACATCTTCGCCTGTTTTTCTTCCATTATTTCCCTCACTTGGAAAAATTCAAAATGAAACTTTTCTATATCAATTTTACTGAAGTTTCTATGCAGAAGACAAATGAGATTATCTAACGCATTACGTAAATCACACGTTACTAATTACATCACAATTGGGCTTTCTTAAAATTCAGAAGTATATTAGTTTCACTCGTGTCAATGTCTGTACTCTAGCATTTTTTGTTTTCATTTTTTGACTTGGTGACTTGGGTTTTGGCTATATGCGAGTACATTTTCCGTCGATTGACATCACCTTGCGAATATTAATATCTCTGCTGCACGACTTGTAAACGCATCATCTTCGGTGCTATTAATCCTATATTATAGCGTGGACACGCAAGGTCGGCCGATTGGATTTGTCAAAATGATGACTCGGATAATATCACAAGTCACGAAATTGCCATTTGTGTAGATAGGTATAGAAGACTTGGAACATGTCAATGATTTGGTCAGCGGCCTTCTTGCATCATAAATCTTAATTATATTGTCGAGAATGGTAAAACAAAGCTCGAACTAGATAGAGAACTATGTGTTATCAGTAATCACCAAAAAAAAATGATCTTAACATAAGACACTTACCTTTTAGGAATAATCACACACTAAATCATTATCTCAAATTCTCTCTTATCTCTCCCTCTCTGCCCACAAGCTCCATCAATTACCACCTCTGTTGCTCGTAGCCATCACCTCTGGCGAAGTCGGAACTGGGCGCGGCCGAGACAACCAGCACTACCACCACAAGTCTCCCTCTGCGGGCGTAAGGGCACGCCCATGTGGGGGCCATTTGTGTGAAAAATACACAGTTATCTCCAAATCTAGGATGCCGTTAGCTTTAAATATTTACACAATTCTCGGACACAGTTATTAGCTTATTACTACCTGTGACACATTCTTTAATTACTTTCCTCTTTATGCCGTTTCTATCTTCTTACAGTCATGAATTGTGCTTATTGAATTTGTGAAACTTACTATTATTGAGGGGCCGGATACAATGGCAAGGAAATCAGACAAAAACAAAAAAAAAAACACTTTTCTCCACTTGAGGCATGCGGTGGGTACGCAACATCTTTACTAAATTTAAGATAGGGCGGGAGGATGTAAATCTCACCCTCACCTCGCCCCATCTCTTTGCCATCCCCAACTATTTGCTTAAACTGCCTCCTTTCCCGAGCCTCCTTTCCCAAATGCAGTTAAATGGCAAAATGAAGAAAATGATTGATTAGATTCTGGACTTACATGCTCTTTTAATCTAGTTAGGGTGGACAGTGTTCTCATTTTAAGAGATAAAATAAGTGTAAACATACCCACGAATTTAAATAATCCTAATCCTTTCTTAATTCCTAAAAGTCAAACTTCTTCCTTTCTCTCTAATGTTTTGATTAGCATCTAAGGACTGATAGTAATGATTGAATGATTGAATGATTGCTTCGTCTTTCTCGAATGTGTGGTACACAACCTAGGTAACTTTTTCATCTTTTGCACAAGCCATTTAGATAGAAAGTCAATTACTAGCAATATGACAAAATTTATCCGAGGTGATGACACGAGTCAAAGAGGAAGTTACACACAGCCTCTGTACCATATACTAAGCCATTTGAGAAGATGCCTTCAAAGTTACTAGTCCTTGCCATTTTCATGTCATCAAAAGGGATATAGCTAGAAATTGGGGTAGGACTTGTATTGAGTTATTTAAACTCATGCATAGTTCGACCGAAAAGTCTCTATATATGCATGCTTTGAGACATGGATTTGGTTGCATAAGACCTAGAAAATTGTAAGCAAGTATACTGTAGTACCCTGGGCAAAGAAAATAAGCATTCTTGTGGTTAGTTCGAGTTTATATATATCTTTTTTTCTTGTCGATTAAACCAGTTAATTGACGACAATTTTAATATGCATTGGCCCTCGTGCTATTTATTTTTCCGTAGATTAGCTTAACCAAATCCGTTGTTCCAATTCAGACTCAAATTGTCCCAAAACTAATAAGTTTTTAAGGAAACCTCGCCATATAATTCTAGAGAAAGTTTCAAAGCGTGGCTGCTTTTACAAGTTACAATGACTCTATGTGCTGTTAATTGTGTGATTAATCAGTCTAAAAAAAGTGGTATTATGCACAGGTGTTGCTGCGGGCATAATAGTGCTACTATTTGGTATAGGCTTTCTGTATTTCGGATACAAGAAAAGGAAGTTCATTAGGCTCAAAGAACAATACTTCAAGCAAAATGGTGGCTTGCTTTTGCAGCAACAATTACATGAACATGACAGAACCACAAAAAATGCAAAAATCTTCAGCGCTGAAGAGCTAGAGAAAGCAACCAACAATTATGATGAGAGTAGAATAGTTGGCCGAGGAGGATATGGTACCGTTTACAAAGGGTTGTTGCCAAAGAATGTGGTAGTTGCGATTAAGAAGTCCAAGCTTGTGGATCAAAGCCAAATTGAACAGTTCATCAATGAAGTCATCGTGCTTTCTCAGATTAATCACCGTAATGTGGTCAAGCTTTTGGGATGTTGTTTGGAAACAGAGGTGCCTTTATTGGTGTACGACTTCATCAACAATGGAACCCTCTTTGACCACATCCACAATCCAAACAAATCATCAAAGCTGTCTTGGGAGATTCAATTGAGAATTGCTTCAGAAACTGCTGGAGTCCTCTCGTACTTGCACTCCGCAGCTTCCACTCCCATTATTCATCGAGATGTCAAATCGGCAAACATCCTTTTGGATGATAGTTACACTGCGAAAGTCTCTGACTTTGGAGCTTCGAGATTAGTCCCACTCGATCAAATGCAATTGTCGACTATGGTTCAGGGAACATTGGGATACTTAGACCCTGAATACATGCTCACAAGCCAATTGACAGAGAAGAATGATGTTTACAATTTTGGGGTAGTGCTAGTTGAGCTATTGACGGGGAAGAAGGCACTTTCTTTTGACCAATCCGAAGAAGAGAGAAGCTTGGCAATGTACTTTCTTTCATCATTGAAGAAGGGCAAATTGTTTCACATTGTTGAGGAAATTATTGTAAACAGAGAAAATAATGAGCAGGTGACAGAAGTTGCCAATCTTGCAAAGAGATGCTTGAGAATAAAAAGCGAGGAGAGGCCAACCATGAAGGAAGTAGCAATGGAACTGGAAGGACTTAGAGCAATGGCTAACCATCCATGGGTCAATGGTATCGATGTGAATCCAGAAGAGATAGTTTGTTTATTGGGAGAGAAGACCAACGTGTACATGAATAGTATTGCCAGCACAAGCATTGGGTACACGGATAGCATGAAAAGCCATGTCATGCCACCAGTTAGTAGTGGGAGATGACCATAATATGGTTATCTATATATGTTTGGGTATATTGTGAGGGATGTTATGGTTGCAATAGGTCTCCATTGACTGCGCTAGTGATTGGGTTCTTTCACGTTGAAACTAGTTCACCGAATGGTTTCCATGCATGGAAGAAAACTCTTGAAAAGTCTAGCCTTATAATAAAGTCAGTGTAATGATTCAGTAAGTGTTTATGTGAATACAGGATAAGTTAGCTTTAGAAAGCTTTGGATTCAACTCGGTGAAAGGATGTAATATAGTTTCCTCCTTCTACCTTTTCTTGGTGGTTGCGTGTGAGATTTGGGAGCTCTATTGTCTTTTGAGTGTACCGAAGTTAATATGATATGGAAGTGCAGATTTCTGTTTGCTCGACGATGTAGTTTGTCCACCTTGGATGAATCGTTTTTTCCCGGGTAATTCCATGGTCTTGCCTGACATTCATACAATGAAACGTTCGTGCATCGATTATTCATATGAGAAATGTTCAATTCCATACACCATCATCCGAAATTGAATTTCACGTTTGACTTTTGCTCGTGTATTACTCGTCCATACATCGAATGGGGGTACGGTCATATTTGCCTTATTGAGATGCAATTATGAACATCATTCATATCCATTTGTAGTCAAGTTTTTTCAAAGTTAATGTCCATATTAATAATCAACCAATCAAACACATTTCCTTCGATTAGTGAGGAGGGAAATAAAGTCCAATAGAAGTTCGTATGTCACAGGTGCTGGACTCACTTAATTAAGGCGCATCTTTTCACAGGAAAAAAAGAAACCGAGAATTTGTGCTGAGATCCTCCTAATTCTTTGTAATTAAAAAAAGTGCAATAAATTTAAAACTTTTTAAACAATTTTTCCTTGATACTTGTGCTTACAAAGATGTTTGAATTCACTATCTTTCAATCGAAATTACCGACATATGCTATATCGACATCCTAAATTACAGAATCTTGACGGAAGAGGGAAGTGGAAATCTGCCACGAAGATGAGTTTAGTAGACGTGTGTTTTGGATTTGGTTTGGTTACACTTGTCGTAATTGTGGGCGGAGGTTAAATTGTACGCTCATTTGTGGCATAGCCTTGAGAATTTGCCTGTTATAGTTGATTCCCCTGATGTTGGGTTGCTGAGATCCGCGCCACTTGATTTGCATTTAGCCCGGAATGCTGATCGCGAAAAGCATGTTTCTAGGATTCTTTGTTTATGTAGATGTAGATGTTAAGAACTTGTTGAAGAGGACAAGCTACGAGTGTAGTAGACTGCACATTCATTTCTAAGTTGCAAATGCATGAAGTGTTGAATAATAAGAAAGAGATCAACAATATCTGGTGAGTTCTGCTGCGCTGTTAAAGGTGAGGGGTAAGCCACGAGTTCCAGGTTGTGTGCATACTTTGGGAATGAGAGATGTTGCTGAATTTTAAAATTTTCAATTTACTACCATCTGAACGGTTCTCATTGAATCTTTTTTTTGTCAGTATTTGGCTGTTAATTATGACTGTTTCACCCATAAAAAGAGATTATCATTATTTTGGATACTGGAGGTGGAAATGCTTTGAATGTTCGGAGGACTGCGAAAGACTTGATAGCAGCAGGAGCTGCCGCTGTTTTCTAGGGGTACTAGTTTCAGCCGAGGGAGGTATAATGCTGCTCCTTCTACGAAGCTCTCAGCCTTTTCTTTTAATTATTCACTACATGAGCGCTGAAGTTCTATTATGAACTACCTAGTCCCAAATTGTAAATTAGTCAAGTTTGAGCCTATGTTTCAGTTTCAGATATGTTGAATTTTAATCAGTCGGACATTCTGTGAAAGAAGTTATTACAAGTATACACCTTGTTAGCAAATTCTGGGTCAACTGTCATTCTTTGAGTTAGTTGTTCCTGAATTCTGTCTGACAACTGTGCATCTACTGATTTCAAATTACTTCCTCTTCAGGATCAAGCATGGCCAAAGAAGTGTGGCTGATAAGTATCATTATCATTGTCATTTCAGGGCATTTGCGTGGTAAGCAGGTATACAAGCCTGCCCTCGGTGAATTTGAGCTGTGATTTTCTCTTTCAAAACTCAGGAGCATAGAAACACATAAAACTGCGATTCCTCTCAAACTGCCTCATTTATTGGTCAGACCAGGTGATGAGCATGCTGATAAAATAGCATCTGCAGGGGATGCTATTGGGAATTCTGACTTCTTCCTCATGGCTAGGACCAATGCACATGCAACATCAGCCAGAAACTGCTCTGTCTGATGCCATTGTAAGGGTTAATCTTTACATGGAGGTACTAGTAGACTGATCCTCTGCTTCTTGTCATTATCTACTGGGGAGTGAGGCTTCTGTTCGTTGTGAAGCAGAAATTCTGGTCTAAGAGGGCATCGCAGGGTCATCCCGTGCTGAGACCCAGGTTTACAGTGAAAATGCGGACCTCTTTCCTGACATTATTACAGTATTCAAGTGATGACTAGATGTTCAACCCAAAGTTAATAACAAGAAATAGATATTTTGGCATCTTAGTATTGGTAGATCTCCACTTTTTAATCCTATACCTTCATTTCTCCAGAAACTCATGCAACTTCTGCCATAATTCAAGTGTAGATTATATCATATGACTTCTTAGTTTGTGTTCCATTTGCCTCTCCTTTAACCCTTGCACTCTTGACGCTCATTATCACCCATTATCTCCCGTACTGCTCTCTGCATCATAAGGAATTCAGCAATTACGCTTACTGACGAAACCATCCCAGGTAAGTTATACATTTTTAGACTGGTCGTGAATGTGGCTTGTGAAGTCAAAATTAGAGCCTTTTCGGTTGGAACTGAGGTGATTGAGCTCAATTGTTTAATTCAGGCAGGGATACAATTGCTCTTCACGAATTCGCTCGTGAAGGCATTTGCTGTCTAATGCTCTGTCTGAAGAAGGAAAAAGGAAAGTAAATATCAGCAACATATCCTGACCTTTCAAATGTTTGCATGATGATTTCTGTCAAAATTTCATTTTACTATGTGAATCCGCTCGTCGTTTCTTAGCATGCGCTGGATGGTCGACCTGTTGTTTATTGTAATAAAAGTTGCCGGCAGGAGCTGATGGATGCTTTGTGGAGGCACGAAGGGATGACGATGAGCTCAAGGAGATAGGACAGGACGGTGTACGAGAGGCTACGGGGTATGCAATATGATTGAAGGTGGAGTCACACCATTGACCGCTGCCGAGGAGCTGAAAGAGATGGGCTTTCATTTGATTGTGCGCCCTGTGCACGGTGCTCTATGCTTGAGCACGCGCCATTGTCGATGTCCTCAAGTCCTTGAAAGAGAAGGGAACTACAAGAGAGGATCTCGACAAGATGCCTATGTCTGAGGAATTTAACCAGTTGGTCGGAGCTTGGAGTCCTGGTTCAAGCTTGAACCACGGTGCTCTGAATTTAAGGAGCGCTGTCGGAGTAAATTCACAGCAACTGCGAAAGCCGAAAGTAATCGAATATGTGCGGCAACATTTGAATTCCAATTTCCAGTTTCCCCCAAGGCTTCTAACACATAACGCCCCACGCATTTGCACGAGAGATGCACTGCTTAGAGTGTGTTAGAACTCTTTTCAATATGAATGCTTTTGCTAAGTAATTACATATCAATTTTTTTTTTTTTTTTTTAAGTAAGTCTGTCTCTCTAATGGCCGACGATTCCAGCAACAGAAGATTATTATGCTGCCCTAAAAAATTATCTGAACTTGGCAATTCTTCAGTCAAAGAAACTTGGCAATTCAACAAAGCACCATGCTTGACTACGGGCCACAGCAGACGCGTTAAGAAGCATAGCATAAACACGCTAATCTGAACTTTCGTCTCTTGCACCGCCCGAGATAAACACACTTATTATTATGCTGCCCTAAAAAATTATCTGAACTTGGCAATTCTTCAGTCAAAGAAACTTGGCAATTCAACAAAGCACCATGCCTGTGTCACGGCCCGAAAGTTAGCATGTCCAAGAGGTTTCCATGGCACGGGCGTGACACATTGATGACCCTCGGCCTATGTTCCCGAGATGTAGAGTATTCTCCTAGGGGCGGTTGATACTGTATTTGTACGCATACGATATAAATGCGAGTAGCTAGTAGTTGGCAATAAATGCTGGTAGTTGGTAGATGGGAAGGTGCAATCTCCACCGTTAGATCTGAGGGAGATCTACGGATACGGTTTGCTTTATACTTGTATATAAAGGGGTCTCCTCCCTCATTGTATTCTCATTCACGAGTAATACAAAATCCAGAGCTTCTCTCTCTAAGAATTTCTCTCTCTATATACGAGTCTTGTGAGTCGAGTGTGAAAGGCTGCTTAGGGGTAAAACCTTAAGGCCGCACGGGTGAATCGAGAAGTGATCTAGAGTTGATCGATCGGCCCGTGACAAGTGGTATCAGAGAAGATTTGTGATCCAAGCACAAGTGCAATGGCTGATCCACGATCTGATGAGGCATTGGTCCTGGGTGGTGACTGCGCTGATCGTGGGCGGAACGCCGAGAAGGGCGGTGCCAAGGGGAAGAAGACCCGTGGTGGTTCGAAGGATCCGACGGGGGATCTTGCACAACGGATGGCGAAGCTAGAGTTGTTCGTCTCCGATGTCCAAGGATCGGTCGATGACCTAACCCAGACCGTGGACGGAGTTGATGCCGGAAGGGAGGAGCTGGTTGCGGATGTGCAAGAGCTCAAGACCGGCATGGGAGAACTCCGCCACGAGTTGCTGGGGACCCTACAGGAGGAACTCGCACAACGGTACGAACCCTTGGAGGCCACAATGGCGGCCATGCGCACGAAGATAGCGGAGCTTACGGGTAAGCTCGCTGAAGCACAAGCTGCACGAGTGAACGGTGTCATCACGGTGCAAGGTCCACGGGTGGACACGCCGAAGCCGAAGGAATTCCGGGGCTCGCGGGTGGCCAAGGACGTGGACAACTTCCTATGGTACATGGAGCGGTACTTCCAGGCCATGGGAATCAACGACGACCAAACACGGGTAAACACTGCATCTATGTACTTAGCGGATAGTGCTTTGTTGTGGTGGCGTCGTCGGTCGAATGATAGGTGCAGGAATCCTATCGCGACCTGGGTTGGTTTCGTCGAGGAGTTCCGATGGAAATACTTTCCCGCTTATGCGGAGGAAGAAGCTCGTGACGAGCTGAAGCGTCTTGAGCAGAAGGGTAGTGTGCGCGACTACATCAAGCGGTTCTCAGAGTTGCTACTCCAAATCCCCTCGATGAATGAAGTCGAAGCGTTTCACCAGTTCATGGGCGGTCTCAAGCCATGGACGAAGCAAGAGTTAAAGCGGTACAACGTGGGAGATCTCACTACAGCCATCACCGTAGCCGAATCGCTCGTGGAGTACAAGGCGTCGCTTTCCACATCCCAACCAGACACCCGTCCAAGGGACAAAGGCACTGGTGGGGGAGATCGGGGTAGATTCAACAATCGCCCGACTGGAGGTAGACCACCGAATGGTCCTCATCCTCACCGGGCTAATGCGGGACAAAATGGAGGTGGGTAAAGGAAGGTACGCTCGTATAGCTGTTTCTTTTGCGATGGTCCGCACATGGCGCGGGATTGCCCGAACAAGGCCAAGCTGGCTGCTCTTTGCAAAGAGGACGAGCCTAGGGAGGAAGCGCGGTTGGGATCGCTGCGACTCCTTAGCACGATCAAGGCCAAGAAGGCGAAGGAGCCTAAGGGCTTGATGTTCGCGGACGTGAAGATCAGAGTGACCACGATGAGTGCACTCGTGGACACGGGAGCATCCGACATCTTCATCTCGGAGGAAGCCGTGAGGAAACTTAACCTACGGGTTGAGAAAGGAGCTGGTTGGCTCAAGACCGTGAACTCAAAGGAAGTCCCTACGATCGGGGTTGCAAAGGACGTGGAGCTACAACTCGGCTCATGGAGAGGCAAGGAGACTCTAGAGGTAATTCCACTTGACGACTACGATATTGTCGTTGGAATTAAATTCCTAGATAGGATCCATGCTGTTGTAGTTCCCTTTGCGGAATGTATATGCGTATTGGACAAGAATAGTCAATGCGTGATTCCGGTCCATCGTGAGTCGGATCGTGATCGGAAGATGATCTCGGCCATGCGACTCACCAAAGGAGCAAGGAGGGGCGAAGTGACCTTCCTGGCAGCCTTGAAGATCGAAGATGACAAGGGTGAAAGGAAGGAAGTCCCAACGGAAGCAACCCAAGTCCTCGACTCGTTCAAGGATGTCATGCCTTCGGAGATGCCGAAGAAGCTGCCACCCAAGAGGGAGGTGGATCACCGGATCGAGCTAGTGCCTGATGCTCGACCGCCTGCCATGGTGCCTTACCGTATGGCGATGCCCGAATTGGAAGAGTTGAGAAAGCAACTCAAGGAACTGCTCGACGCTGGCTATATACGGCCGTCCAAGGCTCCGTTCGGTGCACCGGTCCTGTTCCAAAAGAAGCACGATGGGTCACTCCGGATGTGCATCGACTACCGGGCGCTGAATAAGCTGACCGTGAAGAACAAGTACCCGATCCTGCTCATTGCGAATCTCTTTGATCAACTTGGGGGAGCTCAGTGGTTCACCAAGCTGGATCTTCGATCGGGCTACTACCAAGTTCGGATCGCCAAAGGGGACGAGCCGAAGACAGCCTGCGTGACGCGGTATGGATCCTACGAGTTCCTGGTTATGCCGTTCGGCCTGACCAACGCTCCGGCTACCTTTTGCACAATGATGAACAAGGTACTCCACCCTTTCCTAGATAGGTTCGTTGTGGTTTACCTAGACGATATTGTGATTTATAGCCGAACGTTGGAAGAGCATGTCGAGCACATAAGGCAGGTCTTCCAAACCTTGCGCGAGAACAAGTTGTACGTTAAGCGCGAGAAGTGTGCCTTTGCCCAAGAAGAAGTTCCGTTCTTGGGACACATCGTCGGAGGTGGACGTGTGCGGATGGACAAGGCAAAGATTCAATCGATCGTCGAATGGGAGCCGCCGACGAAGGTACCTACGTTGAGATCATTCTTGGGCCTCACCAACAACTACCAACAGTTCGTGCGGAGTTACTCGAGCATCATCGTGCCACTCACGGACCTACTAAAGAAGGACAAAGCATGGGAGTGGACAGATCGATGCCAAAGAGCCTTCGACCGATTGAAGACCGCCATGACCGAGGAGCCGGTGTTGGCGTTGCCCGACCACACCAAACCTTACGAGGTAGAGACGGACGCATCGGATTATGCAATCGGTAGCGTTCTTATGCAGGATGGACATCCGGTGGCGTTCGAGTCCCGAAAGCTGAACGACACCGAGCGTCGATACACCATCCAAGAGAAGGAGATGACCGCGGTGGTGCACTGCCTTCGGACATGGAGACACTACATTTTGGGATCAAAGTTCGTCGTGAAGACGGACAACGTGGCCACGAGTTACTTCCAGACCCAAAAGATGTTGAGTCCGAAGCAAGCTCGATGGCAGGATTTTCTAGCAGAGTTCGACTACGCGCTGGAGTACAAGCCGAGGAAGGCCAACTCCGTGGCAGACGCGTTGAGTCGAAAGGCGGAATTGATGAGCCACACGTTGAGTCGACCGAGCTGTCCTTGGGTCGACCGCATCAAAGAAGGGCTGGAGCATGATCCAAGAGCCCAAGCTCTCATCGGGTACGCCAAGGAAGGTAAGACCCGACAGTTTTGGTGTGAGAACGAGCTTCTCTACACCAAAGGAAGGCGGTTGTACGTGCCCTTCTATGGGAAGTTGAGGAAGGAAATCTTGCGCGAGTTCCACGACTCAAAGTGGGCGGGTCATCCAGGTATCCACCACACGTTGGCCCTCGTCGAAGATTGCTACTACTGGCCTCAAATGCGGGACGACATGGAGGCATATGTGAAGACTTGTCTGGTATGCCAACAAGACAAGCTGGAGCAACAGTCGTCGCCGGGTTTGCTGGAGCCACTTCCCGTCCCTTCTCGTCCATGGGAAAGCATTTCCATGGACTTCATCGTCAACCTACCAAAGTCCAAAGGGTGCCGGACTCTAATGGTGGTAGTTGATCGGTTCTCAAAGTATGCAACCTTTGTGCCTGCGACAAAGGATTGCCCGGCCGAGGAAACGGCCAAGCTGTTCATGAAACATGTGGTGAAGTACTGGGGCGTGCCGCAAACGATCGTGAGCGATCGGGATCCCCGCTTCACGGGACATTTCTGGTCCGAGTTGTTCAAGCTGCTGGGGTCGGAGCTAAACATGTCAACGAGTTTGCATCCCCAAACCGACGGACAGACGGAGCGGGCCAATGCACTCTTGGAGATCTACCTCCGACACTACGTGAGCACGACGCAAGTGAATTGGGCGAAGCTGATCTACGTAGCCCAGTTCTCCTACAACTTGCAACGGAGCGAGTCAACCGGCCAGAGTCCGTTCGAGGTTGCAACTGGACAGCAACCGAACACCCCGAGCACGATTGCTTCGGGTTACCGGGGGAGTAGTCTGCCCGCGTACAAGTTCGCCAAGAACATGCAAGAAGAGGTGGACTTGGCACGGGCGTGTCTATACAAAGCCTCCAAGCGCATGAAGAAATGGGCGGATAAGAAGCGACGGCACGTGGAGTTCCAAGTTGGAGACCAAGTGTTGGCCAAGCTGCACGTAGTTCTTCGATACAAAGACGTGCACAAGGGGTTGATCCGTCGCTACGAGGGGCCATTTCGAGTGCTACAACGGGTTGGGAAGGTCGCATACAAACTGGAGCTACCACCAAAGCTCAAGGTGCATCCGGTGTTCCATGTAAGTATGCTCAAACCTTTTCAAGTTGATGAGGAAGACCCGGATCGAGGGGAGTCACAACGAGCGCCGCTCGGGGCAAAGACCTCGTATGATTGAAAAGTCGAGAGCATCTTGGCGGATCGAGTCATACAGAAGAGATATTGTGCAGCCAAGCGCAAGTATTTGATCCGATGGAAGGGTCTTCCGGAGAGCGAAGCCAGTTGGGAGCCCGAGGAGAGTCTTTGGCAGTTCAAGAAAGAGATAGAAGATTTTCATGCTAAAGACGCGACGAGGGCGTCGCCTGATTAGGTGGGGGAGAATGTCACGGCCCGAAAGTTAGCATGTCCAAGAGGTTTCCATGGCACGGGCGCGACACGTTGATGACCCTCGGCCTATGTTCCCGAGATGTAGAGTATTCTCCTAGGGGCGGTTGATACTGTATTTGTACGCATACGATATAAATGCGAGTAGCTGGTAGTTGGCAATAAATGCTGGTAGTTGGTAGATGGGAAGGTGCAATCTCCACCGTTAGATCTGAGGGAGATCTACGGATACGGTTTGCCTTATACTTGTATATAAAGGGATCTCCTCCCTCATTGTATTCTCATTCACAAGTAATACAAAATCCAGAGCTTCTCTCTCTAAGAGTTTCTCTCTCTATATACGAGTCTTGTGAGTCGAGTGTGAAAGGCTGCTTAGGGGTAAAACCTTAAGGCCGCACGGGTGAATCGAGGAGTGATCTAGAGTTGATCGATCAGCCCGTGACACCTGACTACGGGCCACAGTAGACGCGTCAAGAAGCATAGCATAAACACGCTTATCTGAACTTTCGTCTCTTGCACCGCCCGAGTTAAACACACTTATTTGGCTTTTCAAAAGGAAGAGTGAAAAGCCAGAATGGGATTAGGAAAGAACAGCCTCTTTGCAATTGCTACGAACTTTCGTCTCTGCACCAGGCATGACCACAGGCCGAAGCAAATACCTTAAATAGCAGAGCATAAACATGGCAAGGTACAGAATCGTTTCCATCGGAGAGAGTCATCAAATACTAAGAACTCATCAAAGATTCCTTCACTGGTGCTCGATACGGCTGTATTTGACTCGGCGTTCCATATTAACGCTTCGCGATTGGAAGACTGAGGAGCTAAAGAGGGCAAGCTGGATTTTTTGTTGGGTATATTTGATGTGGTAGGCTTTGAGCTGTATTTACTTTTTCTGGGGTAAACTACTTAGAACTCAATTCAAAACTTAATTGAATATAAATAATACTCATCGCCACAGACTATCGACTACCACTCCAGAAGGACAATGCATAGAATCAATAAATATCTAGACATGGACATTTATGGCTGGCATCCATCAAAGTTTCGTAATATCATAAGCGGTAATCAAATTCAATTGAATCTCAACAACTAGATATGTATTAATGTGGGGTAAGGAACAATGAAGAGAAAAAAAATCTCAACCCACCAAAGTGCTATAAATTTATAGGGGCTCCATTTTAGCTGTTCGTGCAATCGCGTGATCTGCGCCGCATTATTGATTTCGATCGGTCAAGAACTCTTTCGGTTGAGATCAGTCTTCAAGCGATTATCCGCAGAACTAGCTGAATTCCCCATGTCTGGCACAAAGAACATGTTCACCGCAGTCGATTGCAACACTTTGGCTATATGCCGAGACTGCCGCGGTGGACTTGTTCTCGGCAAATAGCCAACAGTTGGTCGCAGCAATCGCAACTGGCTACAGCGAACTTGTTCTTCATGCTAAATATGGGGAATTCAGCTAATCTGAGCCACGGCCAGTCAGCTTGAAGACACTCATCACACCTGGAAGAGTCATGGCAGTCTCTACCGATCGAAACGATAATGCCCACGTCGTGACCCTTGACAAAAATGTCAAGCATCTCGATGTTATCACAATCGGTTATTTCGTCACTGTCTCACTCTCTCACGTCTCCGCCTTAGATTTCGCCAGATTTAGACCAAATCTCCATCCTTCCACAAGCTCTTCAACGCCGACTCGCCACCGTCCTTAACTCTTGAGTCTCTAGCCCAGACACGTCCTTTAAATCCCGGAAATCAACCTCGAGATCATCTTTTCCATGCACCGACTATGACGGCTCGAGCGACGGTCCTCGGACGTGCGGAAGGAAGGGGTCCCTCTCTTGTCCCACATCGCCTAGGGAGGGAGTCCTGGACTAGCTTATAAGACTTGGGTCCCTCTAACCGTATATACGCGTTCTAAGGGAAAAGACCGTGGCTGGGATGGCTGTGCGTCCGCGCCAGTGCAGGTGAACCATAGGAAACAAAATATCTACCCATAGAGGACAATATATTGGCTTGGCATAGGAAACAAAACCCTTGAGGGAGGCTGCGCGACTCTGATGATGAGGTGTATCTACCCATAGAGGACAATATATTGGCTTGGGAGAGGGATGGCGATGCGTTTGCGCCTTCGCCCTTGCAATACGCGTTTTCTTGAGATAGTATGGGCTGCCCCGAGAGGAACAAAACTGTGAGGACTTAGTGTCCAAAGCGGACAATATGTGTACAGTGAAGACCCGGGATGTTACAAGTGGTATCAGAGCTGACTCCCGATAGCTTGTGGGGCCACAGCGAGAACACTCTTTTGTTAAGAGGTGGAGAGTGTGACGGCCCGAGCAAAGGTCCTCGGACATGCGCAAGGAAGGGGTCCCTCTCTTGTCCCACATCACCTAGGGAGGGAGTCCTAGCAAGGAAGGGGTCCATCTCTTGTCCCACATCACCTAGGGAGGGAGTCCTAAACTAGCTTATAAGACTTGGGTCCTTCTAACTGTATATACGCGTTCTAAGGGAAAAGACCGTGACTAGGATGGCGGTGTGTTCGCGCCAGTGCGGGTGACCCGAGAGGAACAAATCCGTGAAGACTTAGTGTCCAAAGCGGACAATATGTGTACAGTGGAGACCAGGATGTTACACCGACGGCTTCCGTTTTGGCCTACCTCTTCGAGTGCTTGCCCGACAATTTCTTCAGATCGGGCCCATATGAAATCCGCAGTCGATTCGCAAGTCCTCTGGTCAGGGATGGAAATCAGGAGACAATAGCACCTCGCTGAAACGGTACGAGAAGACCAGCAGGAGTAACAACAAAAGAGCTGGCTGACGATCAGAGCTTGCTTCGGTCTGGTGATCGGAGGAAATGAATTTCGGATAGTTTGCGGAGAATTGCATACGGGGTTTATGTAAATGGACTTATTATTTTTTTTTTTGTTCGAATATTTAATGAAGTTCATTTGGTGGGATGCGTAATTTATTTGGTTGACTGAGGAGTAGAGAAAGGTTGTTACAAAATTCCAATCTCTGAAATGCTTAAGCTGGCTTCCACTACCTCTCGTCACCATCATCCCCTAGGCCCCTAGCTACTACTGTTCAAATCAAGGAGGAGTAGAATTGTGTAGTGATGGGTACAGAAAATAGAATTAGAGAGAGAGAGAGAGAGAGATAATAAAATAGGTGTAATGGACTCAGCCGAAAAAGAGCAACAACTCAAATTGATTAGAGGAGAAGAAAAGGGGTGCAAGGGACAATGACAAAATGGGTTTAAGTTGGGCTTGTTTAGTTCATAGTCGGATTAGTAAGTTTTGGATTTAATAAGGCTTAATAAGCTTTGGGCTTGAGGCTTGATGAGCTTGGGCTTGAATAGGCTTGATGAGCTTAGATTTTAAATTGGACTTAAGCAAATAAGCTCATTTCATTTATAAGGCCTTTCATATTTTCTGTGACCTGGACCTGCGAGGTCCGAGGTGGAAGAATTTGAAAGAACTCATGCGATTGAGGACCTTTGGCCCTCAACTCAACATTACCTCTAAACTCCTCTTTTCCCCAAATGAGTGTTGTGACAATACGCACACATAGAGATGGCTATTCTACCAATGAAGTAGCTATCCTTACTTTCTAGTCCCAAATAAATTGAGTGAAAGCCCATGATCAAAGGATTTTGGGGGCAGGGCTGTGGTAAAATTCTTTTGCGCCACACTCAGGCTGGGAGAGGAATAGATATGGCTAGCCTTCTTGTCCTCTTGTTCTTTCTTTATTCCTCCTAAAAATTTTCTAGCTTTGTTGTTTTTACCAATATTCTTTCCTCATTTAACCGTGAAAACTTCATATAATAAACATAGCTTAATTTTGCACAAACCGTAAGGATGGATCAAATTCTGACTTGAATTTTCAAAGTTGCCCAATATAAAGCACTAGACTTTATAGTTATCTCAAATCTGGCAAGCCATTAACTCAAATATTTACAAAATTCTAGCACATCGATATTATTTTTGTCACGACCTTCTTGTAGCGGAACCACGAGGGTAAGGCGCTTAGCACATACTTTTGCACGTTGATATTAATTTTGCACAAACTAAAAGGATGGACCAATTTTTGACTCGAATTTTCAAAGTTGCCCAATATAAAGCACTAGACTTAATAGTTATCTCAAATCTGGCAAGCCGTTAGCTCAAATATTTACAAAATTCTGGCACATTGATATTATTTTGTCATGACCTTCTCACAGCTAAATCACAAGAGTAAGGCTTTTAGCACATACTTTCTCAAAGTCTACCAATCACAACTTAGCACTCAATTCGACGTGTAATTAATCTTACCATTTGGATGCCATTAATCGATTATATGTTAGTTAGACACAAGTAAAATATAGAAGTGTATTTTACTTTTGCAAACTAGAGTTTAATGGATTCAAACACTTGACTACACTAAATTAATCTAACACTTTTTGGTACTTTTGTTCATTATTTTGAAAATGTTTTGCATGCAGTCGTCTATTTGATATCATTTCACTAACATATGAGGGTTGATCATGTAGGTACGCAAGCAGAGAATGTAACGCTCAATAATCAGTAATACAATTACAAAGAATTTTTAAAGAATCTGGATAGGCTTAGCAGGCAAAGCAAATTGCTATCCATCATCACAAAAATTCTGTAAACTATGATAGAGAAAATATGCAAGCAAAATGCATGGTTATGGACGGACTAGGACTAACTAACATCCATCTATACTAATCTTTTTTATTTTATTTATTTAATTAACATGCAAGACTCAAGAAGCGAACCCTAACATTTTGTATGACAGAGATCGATTTTACATGCACTAATTTAATAACTAAATGGCAAGCAAGAATGATACAGCTGTATGATATGCATGATGAGTTTTTAATGACATATTATGGAATTTGTTTTGAATACTATCATGTTAGTATATTAAAATTCTCATTATAGGCGACTTTTATGTTGCATTTAAAATCATATATTAAAATAAAACTATTGCACGAAATTAGTCAAACCTTCACTACCTTATCCCTAAGATAGACTTGATGAGTCACGAATGGCAGCAACAGTGGGCTTGGGTTTCAATGGGGCAAGAAAAGCGAGGCTTCGCGCATGGACTGAATTGGAGCGCCGGAAAAACCTGCAGGGAATGATCAAGGCCTGGCGTGGTCGTTAAATGGCTGTGCAAGACCCAAGCATCGGCAACGCCGGCGTGGCTCACGGTGGGGGCTGAGATTCAGCTCAACAAAGGCTCGTACACAGGCACGGATATGGATTGTCGCCGGGAACTTGTAGGCGCGGCTATGGACGATGACTTCAAGCAGTGGATACCTGGACAGTGGAGTTCTCATACAGCGGCAGGTTGCTTGCTGGGAGTCGAAATGAAGCACGATGGCGGGAAGACTGATGTTGCTGGAATCAACCGTGGAAGGTGATGCAGGACGCTCGGCTTGATGGAGATTCGATGGCGAGGCTGACGGAGCAAATCTCTATTTCATTTCCCATTACCGCAATCATTCACCCGGCTTGCTCCTCTTATTTTTCTTTCTTTATTTCGCTCACTTGCTGCACTTAAAAACATTCCAAAATTCTCTCCTCTTGGCTGGCCGTGAATTTGTGGATTGATTGGTCCTCTTGATTTGCTTCCTTGTCACCCATGCCATGCGCACAATCTACTTGCCTCTTTCATAGTCGAGCATATTTTGAAGATATTTGCTAATTCGGGTGCCGGCTGAAAGTATTTCCCTGGCTTCTCAAATTCAAGCACGATGAAGCTAGATTGAATGAAATTTATTGGATGCGGACATGCTCTATGATGTCCAAATGCCTAAAATGCAATGCAAAAAATTAAAATTTCTTGTTGAGGGGTCGATTTTGATCCCAAAATTTTTTATGCAATAAATGACCAAACGTGTAGCCAAACTTTAGATGTCAACAATCTCTTTATTATCTATAACAATTCTTCTACCCCTTTCATCTTTATGTTTTTTCTATCTTCTTACAATCATTAATTAGGCTTATTGAATTTTAAGACTTGCTATTATTATGCGGTGGGATCAAATGATAGTTAAATCCGCATACTTGCAATTGCAAGGACGGTGATGGGATAAAAAAAAAACTTGCTCCACATGAGGCATTAGGTGACTGATTAAAATGTGGATTTGCACGTATATTTAGGGTGCATTTATTTTACAAAAAAAAACATAATATTTTTGCAAAATCTTCCGGAAAATTATTTTTCTAAAAAATGATTTGTTTTCCTTTATTTTGTGATATGTGATTGATTTTTTTTTTTTTTTGTGTGTTTGGATCTTATTCAGAAAATGATCTCAATCTCATGATTTTATCTTAGGGGGAAAATTCAATTTTTTAAATAATTTCTTTTTTTCTTTTCTTTTTCCTTCTTCCTCCCTCCACTGGTCTCCGAGCCTCGGCGAGGGCTGACTTGGCCTGCCTTGGGCAAGGTTTGGCCTTGGGAACTTGAATATATGAAGAGAAAAAAATAGATAAGAAAACAAGTGAGAATTTTTATGTGAAAATTCCGTCCCAAAATCAGGAAATGGGAAAAATCACAATGCTACACTAGGTAGTGGAAGTATGATCTAGGGTTATAAGATTTAGCATTATCATTTACCCTATATATAGTAGGAGTTAGGGTATACATAATTAATATGGAAATTACATGTATGCTATTAGCAACAATATCCCTATTGTCTGCTTTAACATTACAGGATGGGTGACCTATTGGGAATTGCTTGCATAAAATAAATGCACTTGAATATTATTTTCCTCTATTAGACTCCATAACTCTATCAATCTCCCACTTAGAGGCTAATCTTTAAAAAAAAAAAAGCAATATTTTTTTATATTCTTTATCTTTGTAGCCCAAATTGTCCTAGGGCACCTTCCATTATTCAAATATCGTCCGAATGTTATGTTACACAAATATAGAGGGCAGTTACTCTATTTGGACGTAGCATCTGAACTTTGAGCACATAGAACAAGCAACTAAACAGACAAAAAAAAAAAAAAATAGTACAAGGGCCAGTATTGCCATGAAGTCTCATCTTCCGCTTTCAATTTCGAAGGGCACTTGGTTGCTTATGCTATCATCATTTCCTGATGCATTGCTTTTGAGGATGCCATCACATTCGCTTGATCTCTCACCAAGCAAATGCTCAGATTCTTCAAGGTCACAGCTCTGATTCACCCATGGATGCCTGTCCATCACCCTCATCAGTCCCTCCAGTTCCATTGCCGCTTCCTTCATGGTCGGCCGATCTTCCCCTTTCACCCTCAGGCAGCGGCTCGCCAGCATCGCGACTTCCTTAATCTCGTCAGGGTTCCCCTCATTCAGCACCCTCAAGTCAATGATTTCGAACAGCCTCTCGCCCTTTATTGCAGAAGTAAAATACAAAGACAAGTTCCTCTCATTCTCTGCCCGATCGAAGGACAAGGCCCTCAGTCCAGTCAGCAGCTCAGCCAACACGACCCCGAAGCTATAGACATCACTCTTCTCAGTCAACTGGCTCGAGTGGAAGTACTCGGGGTCCAAGTACCCGAGGGTGCCTTGAACCAGCGTGGTCAGCTGCGTCCGGTCGAGGGGGACTAGCCTGGAGGCTCCAAAATCGGCAACCTTTGCAGTGAAATTTTCATCCAACAATATGTTCGTGCTCTTTATGTCTCTGTGCAAAATCTGAGCAGATGCATCGGAGTGCAAGTACGAGAGCGCACCTGCAGTCTCCCCGCAATGCGCAGACGAGCCCTCCAGGATAATGTGGACTCATGGCCACACTTGTGTATGTGGTCGGCAAGGGTGCCATTGTTCACAAACTCATAGACTAATAAGGGGACCTCTGTCTCGAAGCAACAACCGATTAGCTTAACCACATTGCGGTGATTAACTTGGGAGAGGATGATCAGCTCGTTGATGAATTCTTCGACCTGACTGTGGTCCAAAATCTTGGCCTTCTTGATGGCGACAACCGTATTGTCTGGTAAGATCCCTCGATATACTGTTCCTTGGCCTCCTTGGCCTAGGATTCGGCTTTCATTGTAGTGTTCCGTGGCCTTCTTGAGCTCTTCGTCGGTGAATATTCTCGCCGATTCAACGGAGCCTTCGTGCTCAGAAAGAAGTCTCCGCAACATAAGGCGGCCCCCATTTTCTAGGAAGAACTTCTCTCTCTGTCTGCTGATTTTTCTTTCTCTCAGCCCCCAATATAACCAGGAAATGACCAAAAGAACCAGCAGGAAGCTTATGCTCACACCTAGGAAAAGACGTCACATTCGGCGTACAAACAAATCAGTCGTCCATCACCCTATATAAGGTTCACACGCCCAAGAAAAGGGGGAAAAAAAGAATCGAAATATGCCCAACTCTTTCTTTTTCATTGCTCAAACAATCTTGTGTTAATTTGGGAAAAAAAGAAGAAGAATCGAAATATGCTTAATTCTTTCTTTTTCATTGCTCAAACAATCTTGTGTTAATTTACTTCCCTGTCCTATTTTCTTTTCTCCTCCATCAACTTGAAGCTTTTGTATTAAGACGAACCTTGATAATAGCAAAATAAACCTAAATATATAATTATGCTGAGAGTATCTTTTGATAGCAGGAATGATATAATGCATCAAGTGGATAAAACGTGCTTGATTCTTTTTCAACAACAAAAGAACAAGTGGTTGATTTTGTTAATATCGAATTGAATAAATTGAGATGACAATACATGTATATAATATCAATTTAATTCATGGACACAACTAATTCAAAGAGAAAGATTTACATCTGAAAAATCTCGATAACTAACAGCAGAAGATGGAACAATGACATAATAACAACATTTAAAGAATGTGAATGAATTACAAGATAAAAGAAGCTTTTATATGATGAAAAGGTTTGAGCAATGTGTACAACTTACTGACCTAGCACGATGTTGTTTGAGCGAAACCTCTTTTCATGGATGATAGGAGTACAACCCTTGCCATCTTTTCTTCCATCTCCTTGGGAACCCGCTAGACATGAACAATTATACGTTCCCGGCAAGTTCGTACATATTCCAACGCAAGGTTGTGAAATCACGCATTCATTGACATCTGGAGGAACATATTCCAAATAGAAGAAACAATCCGACACCATTTCAATTGGAAGAAACTTGAAAAAGTAAATAGAATTCCACGATTTGTCGACACTTTCAATTTTGAGAGGACATATGGAGTCGATTTGCTTTTCCTAAGATCGTGATACCTCACCACACTTTTTAAGTGATCAGTCATTATCTCAAGAGCCTAAGCTTAACCAAGCACTTGATCTTTGTTTAGAATAGAAGATTTAAGATTTATCCAACAAAATTGTGCCATTACTAACTGGAATAACATATCACACAGAAAAAAATTCAAAAATAATTGTCTATAAATACAGAATAATGCTGGATGTATTAATATCGGTGCATGAAATTGATTTACAAGCTAATTTGACCGATTCATATGGAGGTTTCGGTATGGACCATTTGTTTATAAACTCAATTGCAGTCGACCGCTTCAGTTTGTAAAACAATTGTACGGACTAAACTTAAGAGAGAAGAATGTCTAGCTATATCTGGAATGATTGCTGTGAAAATTTACAGATTATTGCCAAGCGCTTCCTAGGTCATATTAAATTTCAAGCAGTGAAAATTCGTGCATCCGAAAGGAAAAAAAATATGATTGTGTTTAACGGCCTAGATTCTTATGATTTTTAAGATTATAAATGTTACGTGATTACTAGGAGAATCGTTTGAAACATGTAGCATTCATCAAGTCAAAATTTGGTCCCCTGACTTGAAGTTTCTAAGAATTTCTTTCTCTGGGTTTTTTATGCAATTGGATCCATTTAACACGGTCGCCCTTATGGAAACAATGATCCACGATTCTATACAGGAGCACTCGTTCGGATGTGAGGTGGGTCTAATGAAAAGACTGGAGAAGGTACCTTGACAACCATTTTGGAGATAGGGGTTCCCTTGAAAACCCTCCGAGCAGCGGCACTGGTACCCGTTTCCATTCTCAGCATCTGTACAATTGGAGTTCTCTTGGCACATGTAGGTCGTCGTATTCTTCTTTGCACCATCGCATGTTTGATTTGGAATTAACCAATCGACAACTATGGGGACCTTATCAAATGGCAGCTCTTTCAGATTGTCCGTAGAGAGGCTAAAGGAGCCGTCTTCGGCAACGAAAGCGTATCCGCACGGATTGAATTCCCAGATGCCAGAATGATTGTTGTAGCTAGTGACAAAGATGTCGTATTGGTAGGCGTCTCGAGGTATGCTAGTCTCGCAGCAACCAATGCCCGAGCACGACCCGTTAATCACGTCCGAGATGTTGCCGCATGAGGACAAGCACCCCGTCACATACGTGCTTCCGCTGAAGGTCGCGTACGTGTCGCATCCCACGGCGATAAATTTGTTCTTGGCAGAAGATATGGGGAATATGATAAGAGTGAGCGAAGGATTATTGTTGGATGAAATTCCGCCGGACGAATTATAACAATCTTTGGCCACAAACACCGTTACACTAATCTCGTGATTCTCAATAGATATGCTCTTTATTTGGAAATTAGAACTTTTACCAGACATATAAGGAGTAGGAGGATCGGTCGAGTAATCACAAAAGATGAGGAAAGAATCTGATTCTTCTTCGAAGTAGCAGTCGTTTCCGGTGTTGTTCATCCCGAATGGGTACGAGAAGGTGAGGTTGCCACATCTGTTCGCGCATCCGGGCTTTGTTGTTTGGACTGCATCTGCCGTAACTACTGAGAATAGACCCACCAATGAGCACAACAACAGCACTACAGTCAAGGGAAGTCTATGGAGCAGCATAGATCCACCCATATTCTTCCTGAAATGAAGTGATTTTTTGCAACAAGATGATGAGCTTCGTAGCCATATGGCAACCTTTATAAGCGATGATGGAGTTTCTAGAAAGCTAAGTAGTATATGCATTATTCATAGTCCCCACTATATTGATAGTCTTCGCGGTGATTACATCATTAGTAATCAATTGTACGGTTTTGTCCACCATCCAATCCTAGCATATTCTTTGTCAGTTGTGGGGTCGTGCGTGTTGTCAGCTGTTCGATCCAAAACTTGTAATCATCGACCGTAAGATCCCACTGCCAAGTAACTCCATGAAAAATTAAAGTAGAAATTTCTATCACTATTGCTCTTATACTCTCCAAAGAAAAGCAACTTTATTTGCTCTTTTAGCTTGCATTCAGTCCCATTCCTTGTCCAAAGCATCAGATGCAACTGACATTTACTCTCTATGGCTCTTCACTAAGAAGCCTTGACAAGCCTGTCGTGATTCACGTTGTGGCGTCGCAATCATTCGTAGGAATTTCCAAACTGACTTGCAAATAATAAAAGTCGTGAATAGATAAATATTTTTTTCTTTTCAATCTCAGAATTAGTTTCGATGGGCGGTGCTCATAAACTATTGCATGCACATCTCTAACGTATGAACTCCTTAAATATTTTTACAAATATCAACATCATATTTAAATCTTTATTGTGCAGTGTAATATTTTGATTTACGCTATGTACGTTAAAAAAAAAAAGGCACATCCATGATAAGTAATAAAGATTAATTAGATACAGTAAGAAACTGTTGATTCGGGTCAGTTTGAATTTGAAAATCAAAACAGCACCAAACAACCCAAATATAAAAGACGAATGAGAACAAAAATTGCAGTGTTTAGATATGATTTGCTAAGTAAAAGGACTTCAAGAGTCCGAAATTGATTTTGAGAATTTTCTTAGATTTGCCCATAACGTTTTAGGTAAATTCTAAGTCAATGCGGTCAATTTTCTTGACAGTTTATCAAGTATGAGAATATGTCTCGTCAGGGTGCTTTCATTATCCTGCCAAGACTTGAAAAGTCAAGCAAGTATGAAGCGTATGCAGTGGGAGATGACAACCCTAAAATTCTTTAAAGAACTCATTGCCCTCAAGGAAACCTTAAGAGGTTTTAAAATAGAAAATTACCAAGAAAAAATTCTAAACCTATTATATTTGTACAAATTCAATCATAAAATCTGCAATTGGGCTAATTAAAACTCAAACCTTTTGAAAATTTACCAATTCAATTTTTTTGATTAAATTTAACAGGAAATCGCTATAGTATATAATTCTTATAATTTTTTGGAAAAGGCCAAGTCAAGGCGGCCAGTTTCCTTGGCAATTTTCTAATGTGAGACAATATGTCTCGTCCGGAGTTATGGCCCACCAACTTTGGGTGCATCATTGATAGAGAGTATAAATGAGACAGGATACTTATTCTGCCAAGACTTGAAAAGTCAAGCAAGTACTAAGCGTATGCAATGGGAGATTACAACTAGAAGTGATTGGTTCCCAGATGGTTCGGTCCCGCCCTGAAATCGAGAACTGGACCAAAAGGATCAATTCCTTGTTTCTAAAATCATGAACCAGACCAATGCCTTTGAAATCGGACTGACCAATTTGGTTCAGTTCCCTGGTGGATCATGGAACAGGTGGCATGTTCTGATTTTTTTATTTATTTATCCGTCATTAATGTTCAAGACAAATTGAAGATGTTCTTGATAACCAAGATGTTTCTACAATCAGTGAATTACGTGTAACAATATAGGTTTCACATAATTTTTTTTACAATTTGTGGCAAAATTTGGTTAGAATGAGCAACTACTATTATGTTTTGATTTGTTCTTGTCATCTTACTCACATGTGTGAATGAAATGAGAGTCATGCAACTCATGCCTGTCTGCATGCATGAGTGAAGTCTGAAATGTGAGATAGATTAGGATTTTTATACAAATTAGGAGGAAATTAAAAAAATTTAAAAAAATTGGTCCGACCCAGGTGGGCGATTCCACATCTGGAACTGAGAATCGGACTGAAATTCAATGATTTCAATTTTGTAGAATTGAGACCCAGATCGATGCCCCAGGAACAGTTTTGGCCTATTTGGTCCCATCCAAGTGGTTCCTTTTTCTTACCCGTAATCACAACTCTAAAATGGAAGAATGTCGAAGAAGAAAAATCATTAAAAGTAAACTGCTTTGAGCTGGCGATTGGTGGTGGGGTTTATATTCCTAGGTGTGAAATTTCCGTTGCATTCTGGAAAGGAAAAACGCATATTTTCAGAGTGATTAATCAACTAATTACAAAGAGGTAAAAACTAAACATTTGCCATTGTCATGCTACGAAAAGTAAGATTTTTAGACAAGATTTCATTATATATAGACTGAGAGCCAAAGCTTCATGCTGACTTGCCAAGCAGCCAATTCCGTCTTTTACATTAAGACAAGATACGTCGAACGTAGTTTTTTATTTTTATTTTTATTTTTTTGACCTTGGTTGTTGGCCTAGGATTTCTAATAAGAAATATGAATTGTGGTGATGCCTATTTGTCGAGAATTATCATTCCAAGGAATTTACTTTTCCTTCCATCTGTTATCCGTGTTGTAAATCTTTTGTTGCATTTCCATAATTTTGAGGAAAACACCATCTTGTTACCATCGTGGTAACCCAAAAAAAAAAAGAAACGCAATCATTATTGTCAAAAGTCATTTTGAAGAAACTAGGCTAATCGAATAAGGAGCAAAATAGTGTCTCCTATATGGACCTCGGTGTAAATGTGACTTATAACGGAAAAAATACCAAAAAATTTCTAAATATATTGTATTAATATCAATTCAGTTATAAACTTTTTAATTTGATCAATTTAATCCTAAATATTTTCACATTGATATTAATTTAATCCATCCGGCCAATTTAAGCCGGAAATTGCCAATGTGAACGCTAGTCGTCCTACATAGCACGACCGGCGCTGACGTGAACATTTTTAATAATTTTTTTATATTTTTTTGAATTTTATGAATTTCTAAAATCTTTTTTTCTTTTATTTTTTTTTCCATCTCCTTCTTCTTTGTTTTTTTTTTTTCTTTTTGTTGATGGCCATTGCTAGCCACCGACCACAGCCTTGGCCGGCGAGGGCTAGCCTAGCTTGGGTCGCCTTCACCAGCCATAAGTGATGGTCAGCCTTGTGGGGCCGCCTTTGAGCGAGGACGAGCGCCAACCGTCTCCTTGCCAAATCTAGCGACCGACCATTGCATAGGCAAGCCTCAAGGGCGAGGCTGACCAGGCCTCACCATCACCCACGCGGGGCTCGGCAAGCCTCACCCTCGCCCAAGCAAGCCTCGACGAGGCCAACCCTTACTTAGGCAAGGTGTGGCAAGGCCACTCTGGCCTAGGCGATGGTTGGCCTCGTCGGATCTGATAAGGAGGCCTTGCCTGGCCATGCCTAAACGGCCGACACTCCCCCGTTTCCTCGCCCCTGCCCAAAGAAATTACCACTATGCAAGGCGCCTATTTAAGCAATAACATACGTTCTTCATTCAAATTATCCTATGCAAAATTGAATAGCAGTATTGTGTTGCTAATTGGAGAGCTTACCTTGTCCTCTAACGATTATACCACACATAAATAGATAATGTTTCCTTTCAATAGATCAGTTCTAGAATATATAGAATTAATGAGTGTAATATCTTTTAAGACACCATCATAAGGGCGTCAATTAGTTATAACAAACGTGACTATCCATCAACAAATTAACCCGGCTCGAACCGGTTGACCTATCCTAGTAAGAAATTGTTGATTCAAGTCGGTTCGGGTTTCAATTTGAAATCTGAAAAGAACAAAAAATAACCAACCTATATCTAGCATAAGAACGAAATTTGCAGTGTCTGAATCTGCACAATAGAAAACATAATCCTCAAACCAAATTACATTTTCCAGTTCAGAGTAAAACCACATATATCATCTGAGATTTGATCACTGCTAAGTAGGACTTTGAAAGTCTGAAATTGATTTTCAGAAATTTCTAATGGTCGACCGAAAGTTTTAGGTAAATGCCAAGTCAATGGGGTCGGTTTCCTCGATAATTTATTATGAAGCACAATAGGTCGCATCAGAATTTGTTATTGCCCGCCAACTTCAACTGCGTCATTGATAGATGCAGGGTGCTTTCATTACATTGCAAAGACTTGAGAAGTCAAGCAAATCAGCGGTAAGCGTATGCAGTGGGGGAGAGATCACAACCCCAAAACAAGAGAATGCGAAAGAAGAAAAATCAACAAGGGCATACTGGTTTGTGCTAGGGATTTTGTGCATGAAATGTGTTTCAAGGTGGATGGATTTTATACTCTGAAAATTTGTATTTTCCTGTTTCTAGACTGTATATATGCATTCTAAAAAGGAGCAAGTGGTAGTTTCAAAATAATTAATCAACTAGCTTCAAAGAGGTAAAATATCAACTTTTTTTATTATTGTGTTAGAAAATTAAGATGTTGTAATAAGATTCCGTTATATACTTTTAAATTAAGAAAAGATACGTCACATGCAGATATTTTTTACCTTTTTTCTCGGCTAGAATTTCCAACTAATATGAATTGTGAAAGGAAAATTGTCCAAATTGTCCTAAACATGTTGCACTTTTATTAATTTAGTCCTAATTTTTTCAATTTTGCCAATTAAGTCCTAAACATTTGCACATTTTGTCAATTCAGTCATAAATATTTTCACTTCTTGCCAATTGAGTTCATTCAGCCAATTTTGGTCGAAAATTACTAACGTGGATGGCCGACACTGATGTGGCACTTTTTAAATAATATTTTAATAATATTTTATTTTTATGGTTTTTTTTTTTTTTGTTTTTTTTTGTTTTTTGTTTCAGATCTGGTCGACAAAAGTTGTTGGCCAACCCTCCCCAACCACAGGCGAGGGCCGCCGACCCTCGCTAGCCAGGGCGGGCCAACCCTCGCTATCTCTGGTCAAGGGCATCCCGCCCCTCGCCAACTCTAGGCGAGGCTCACAACGCCCTCACCGGCAAAGGTGAGGGCGCACAAGCCCTCACCCAAAAATGGCAAAGGCCCGTGACGCCCTCACCAAATTTGGCCAAGCAAGGACTTGACGACCCTCCTCGGCCCTAGGCAAGGGGGCAACCTTACTCGAGGCCTTTGCTTGGCACCCCCTGACCTTTGCCGACAAGGGCATTGCAACCCTCGCCCAAAGCTCTCGAGGGGCACAACGCCCTTGCCCAAAACTGGTGAGGGTCAGCTAGCCCTCGCCTAAGGTTGGCCAGGGTCGCTGGCTCTCACCTATGGCCAACGCCAGCCAATTCCGAACTCCCCAAAAAAAGAAAAAAAAACAAAATATTCAAAATATTATTAAAGTATTATTTAAAAAGTGCCACATCAGCCATCCACGTTAATCTCCGACCAAAATTAGCCATATAAATTCAATTGACAAAAAGTGAAAAGGTTTATAACTGAATTGGCAAAAGTGTAATAAGTTGAAAGATTTTTGGACAATTTTCCTGATTGTGGTTGATACGCATTTGTGGAAAATTATCATCATCAAGAATTTTATTTTTCCTTTTCCTTTTTCTAGTCAAGTGACTGTAGTTATTAGCTTATTTTAAGCTGTGGAGTTAACATCAGCAGGTCTTGGAGACTTTTGTGAGACGATTCCACGCGTTTAAATTTTCCAAATGCACGATTTATTTGACATATATTTCTTCAATCTTCCGTTGCTGCTCGTCCAGAAAAACAGGCCATTGTGGGCCAGAGACTGGTGCACAATCGTCACAGCAGAGCTGCTCTTACTTTCCAAATAATCCGTGGGAAACAAAAAGTCTTGGTCTTCTCCTTTCCCAATTGATTTTTATACTGTGGTACATTGGCTATGTTACTTCTGCGCATGGCAAATTTTATCTTTTGGGGCGTTGATTAGTGCAAAAATTGAAAGTTGATAGTGAAAGGAGAAGACCTAACCTCTCTCTTTCACGAAGAAAGAGACGTCTTGTTGAACTCTATATTTGAACAATTCAAAAACTTAATATTGCACCCTAACTCTCAGTCGTCAGGCAGCAATCATCGAGAAGACACGCTGTACTTTGAGCCGGAGACTAGGGAACTCTTGTCACAAAATGAGCTGCTCTTACTTTTCAAATTATCTCCGAAAGATTAATTTTAGGAATCTAGAGTCTAAGAAATTGTGTCTCCCTCCATGGGAATAAGAAAAAGTTAGGTCTTCTCTTTCCCTATCGATTTTAGATACATTGTATATGGGGGACGTTGCTTCTGTGCATGGCAATTTTTTCTTTTGAAGCGTTCATATTAATGCAAAAACTAAAAGTTGATAGGGAAAGGACAAGACCATACGCTTTGTATGTTTGAGCATTTCCAAAACATAATATTGGACCGTAACTGTTAGTCATTACACGGCAATGACCGATGGAAGAGCCAACTTGTTGACAAATTTCATCAATTAATAACCTTTGAAATTTCTCTTTATAATAATAATAATATTTTTTTGGGGGCGAAACGGGTCGAGAGACAGGCCCTACTAAACCGACCCAAACCTTATCGGTCTGGATTGGGCTAAAACCAGGCTGGCTTCAAAGCCCACTACGATTCTACCCTTTTCTAAGCCAATTGAAAAATAAAATAAAATAAAATAAAATCCCAAGCAAGCCCACCCTTCCACTAAAGCTACACCAAGCCCAAGCTCAGCTAATTACCAAAACCAGCCCATATTTGCCGAGCTTCAATTTGAGTCCAAAACCCACTAATCCCGTCGCTAGAGTTCAACCCGAAATTTCTATTCCCCTTCCTCGTTCATTCTGTGTCCAACACGCTCCTCTCCACTGTTTCCCTTTCTCACGTTAAGGCCAACCAATGGACGAGGAGTCTGAGAAACCTTAGACTAAGCTTACGACTAGGAAGCTAGGTCACGAACAAAACACTTCCAACAGTGGGTATAAAAATATTCTTCGCCCAACTTTCATCATCAGCTACCATATCCAAGCATGATCGCCGTCCAGCACCCATCCGAGATTTTACAAAATATGGTCACAACATGATTGAGCCAAACAATGGCATTTTAAGGAACCCAACAGACAAGCTGGTATGGACTCATTCAGGACAAAGAAGAGGGTAGGCAAAAACGTTGAGGGTAGCCACGAATCGTACAAAACTTCAACATATCAGTTCGTCGAACGGACACTATATAAAACAGAACATGCTATGCTTGGACTTACTGTTGCGTCAGCCAGAATAAGACAGATGCTCACGACATCGGTTTACACATTTCAGCAAACAGCCGGCGAGCGCAGATTGAGAGGAAAATATTGACCGCTTTTAGAACCCGAACTCAAGTTTGGACTCAAAAGAAATCATCACGAGACAACCGGAATCAACAACAACACCCAGCTCAAACCCAGCATGCGTACGGGCTTAAGGAAACCAAGTCTCGGCTTTGCTTCGATCAAAACAGCGAGGAATAACAGGGATTTACGAAAACGACCGTCGAATCGCGGAGTTCCCTACCCGACTCGGAGACGGCGGCAAGCGGGCCAGCTCGTGACAAATCGGGCTATGGTCTGCCGCCTTGGTATCTTTGAGCCGGGATCCTCGGGCAATATAGGTTCGAACCAAGTAAAGAAACTCACCAGCGACGCGGAGATTTGGGAGCGAAAGATCGTGTGCTCGCGGGCGTCAGCTAGAGGTCGTCGGAGAGGGTTCGGGCGTGGTCGCTCTGCTGGAGAACTCCCTTCCGCTCTCCCTCAAGCTCTCTGTTGGTCCCCTTCTCAGTGCGTTCTGTTCCCCTCCTCCCTTCCACTCCTGCGGTTCTTCTTTTTGTTCTCTCTCGGTTCCTGCGGTGCCGGCCCCTCCCTGCTCTGCTCTGCCGTCTCTTTTTGCTTTTTATCTTCTGCTGCTGTGCTGCTTTTTTCTTTTCCTTAGGTCTCCCGCGTGCGAGGATGGCCAGGAAGGAGACAAGCTGGCGCGGGCCGGGCTGAAGGGAAAAGGGCCGGGCCCAACGCAGGGAGAAAGAGAGGCGGGCGGCGGGCCGGGCCAAGGCCGGATCCGGCCCGACCCGACCCCTAAGCGTTTTTTTTTTTTCTATTTTCTCTTCTTTTTTTTTTTTTGTTTTGTTGCTTTTTTTTTTGTTTAAAAATAGGTGTCAACAAGATAGATTTTTTTTTTTTAAATTGTGGAAATAAAACAAATTCTAAAAAACTGGTCCAACTAGGGTGGCTAGTTCCACACTTGAACAGTCGACATCTGCGTCAATAATTTCCAACCTAAATTAGTCAGATGAGCTGAATTGGCACAAATGTAAAAAAGCTTCTAACTAAATTGGTCCAATTAAAATGTTTAAAATAATAGGTTTATAACTTTTTTTGGTATTTATCCTGAATTACAACACATTTATCATACACCCTAATTTACTTTATTTAACGCTCCATTTATTTCGCGGAAAATATTTTTCGAGAAAATATTTTCTTCATTTTTTGACGTTCAGTTCACTTAGATAAATGAAGCAAGAGGAGTTGTCCACAGAAGACTTGTCTTAGCGAGCACCATATTGTGGAATATTTTGCTTCGGAAGACTTTGTTGATTGGCTCAACAAAATCGAGCCAATTTTCAATCATAAGAATATTGCGGAGAATCGAAAGGTGAAGCTCGTGTCCAAGATGTATAAAATACATGCTTCGATTTGGTGGGAAAATCTAACGTCTCATAGAACTCCCGAAGGAAAGCGGTGAATCGTAACATTGGATAAAATAAAGGTGCTAAAAAAGAAGCATTTTCCAGAAACTTATCAGCAAGATGCCTTCGATAAATTCCACAATACAAAGCAAGAGGAGTTGTCCGGAGAAGAATACACCCCCAAATTTAAGCATCTCATGCTGCAATGCGATGTGGTGGAGGCAGAGGAGCAAACTATAGCTCCGTATTTTGGCGGTCTTCATTTGAAAATTGCCGATGTTGTCCGATTACAACCTCATCGGACTTTTAATAAGGTCTTCAAATTATCGATGAAGGTGCAAAAGCAACTCAAGGAGAAAAGAGAGTTTGAGTCAGAAGCCATCAACCAAAGAGGGATCCTCTAATCTTGGGAGTTCGACTTTAAAACCTTTGTCGCGATCGAAGGAAGCCGTTGAACAAAGGAGGAGCATCTAAAACCAATTAGCCAAACGAAGCTAACAATAAACCAAGACTATTGGAAATGTCATGGATTTGGTCGCATCGCCTCGAGTGTCCTAATAGAAAAGATCATTTCTCTTTTACACGATGAGCAACGGGGGGAGTCGCAACACAACCCTTTGCTCCAAGAAGATTGAACGAGCTGCGAAGAAATCGTTTACAGAGATCAAGGAGAAGCTCTTGTCATTCAAAGGAGCTTGCATGCTGCTCATCTTGAGGATGATGATTGGCTTTGCAACAACATACTCCGTACAAGACTGTACATCTCATTTTAAAGTACGTGATGCCATTATCGATAGTGGATGTTGTGAGAACGTTGCGTGGATCACCATGGGAGACAAGTTGCATCTCAAGGCAGAGGATCATCCAGATCTTTACAAGCGTTCTTGGCTCAAGAAAGGGAGTGAGATAAAAGTAAATAACCGTTTCTCGATTTCAGTCTCCATTGGCAAAAGATATAAAGATGAGATTATGTGTGATGTATAACACCTGTCCCTTTGTCAAAGACCGCGTCAAGATTACAGTGGGCCCTCGCAAGATGGAGAGAGTTTCCGAGCCTACTCATGGGAAAGGAGCAAATCTTCTTTCCAAGTCTAACTTTTCCTAAGCATCGGAGGATGCTTGTGAGGCTTACGCTCTTGTTATAGTGGAAGAAAATGAAGCAAAAGAGGAGACCCCAACCATGTTGCAGCGGTTGCTTGAGGATTTCTGTGAAGTCATGCCAATGAAATTCCATCCAACCTTCCTCCTATGAGAGAGATTCAACATTATATCGATTTTGTGCTCGGCGCTTCTGTTCTATTGATTGAGCTCTGAGAAGCATGAAGAACTTCAAAGGCAAGTTGATAAACTCTTAGCCAAGGGAGCAATACAAGAAAGCTCGAGTCCTTTTGCTGTCCCGGCACTTCTAGTTCCAAAGAAAAATGGTTTTTGGCAAATGTGCTTTGATCGGTGAACAACACCACCATCAAGTTTTTCCTTTTCCTTGCCTTGGTATTGCTTGATCCACTTCACAGAGCTTGTGTGTTTTTCCAAGATCAATTTTGGAAGCAGCTATTGTCAAATCCGGATGAAAGTAGGAGATGAAAGGATGACAGCTTTCAAAACTAAGAATGGTCTTAAATGCATGGTGATGCCCTTGGACGTTTCTAATGCTTCTAGTACTTTTATGCGTCTTATGATCTTTTTAAACCTTTCATTGGCTAGTTTGTCTTGTATACTTTTGATGACATCGTGATCTATAGCATAGCAAGGCACAAGTGGAGCTTTTGGAACATCAAATTCTTCAAGTGCTACGGGAACAACCTTGTATGCCAACCTGAAGAAGTGTCACTTCTGCACAAGTAGCCTGGTTTTCTTAGGCTATATTGTCTCCAAGTATAGTGTTAGAGTAGATCTTAGCAAGATGGAGGCAATAGAAAGCTGGCCAATTCCTAACACGCTGAACGAGATAAAAGCTCAAGAATGTTTTTGGCCTTTTTTATTTTTCAAATATCATCCGAATGTTACGTTAGACAAATATAAAGGCCAGTTACTCTTCTTGGACGTAGCATCTGAATTTTGAGCACATAGAACAAGCAACTAAACAGACAAAAAAAAAAAAAAAGGAAACACAAAAAAAAGAAAAAAAAAAGAAAGAGAAAACGAATAACAGTGCAAGGGCCAACATAGCCATGAAGTCTCATCTTCCACTTTCAATTTCGAAGGGCACTTGGTTACTTATGCTATCATCATTTCCTGATGCATTGCTTTTGAGGATGCCATCACATTTGCTTGATCTCTCACCAAGCAAATGCTCAGCTTCTTCAAGATCACAGCTCTGATTCACCCATGGATGCCTGTCCATCACCCTCATCAGTCCCTCCAATTCCATTGCCACTTCCTTCATGGTCGGCCGATCTTCGCCTTTCACCCTCAGGCATCAGTTCGCCAGCATCGCAACTTCCATAATCTCTTCTGGGTTCCCCTCGTTCAGCACTCTCGGGTCGATGATTTCGAACAGCCTCTCGCCCTTTATTGCAGAAGCAAAATACAAGGACAAGTTCCTCTCATTCTCGGCCCGCTCAAAGGACAAGGCCCTCAGTCCTGTCAGTAACTCAGCCAACACAACTCCGAAGCTATAGACATCGCTCTTCTCAGTCAACTGGCTCGAGTGGAAGTACTCGGGGTCCAAGTACCCAAGCGTGCCTTGAACTAGCGTGGTCAGCTGTGTCCAATTGAGGGGGACTAGCCTGTAGGCTCCGAAATCGGCGACCTTTGCGGCGTAGTTTTCGTCCAACAATATGTTTGTGCTCTTTATGTCTCTGTGCAAAATCCGAGCAGATGCATCGGAGTGCAAGTACGAGAACGCGCCTGCAGTCTCCCCTGCAATGCGCAGACGAGCCCTCCAGGATAATGTGGACTCGTGGCCGCACTTATGTATGTGGTTGGCAAGGGTGCTATTGTTCACAAACTCATAGACTAATAACGGGACCTCCGTCTCGAAGCAACAACCGATTAGCTTAACCACATTGCGGTGATTAATTTGGGAAAGGATGATCAGCTCGTTGATGAATTCTTCAACCTGACTTCGGTCCAAAATCTTGGCCTTCTTGATGGCGACAACTGTATTGTCTGGTAAGATCCCTCGATATACTGTTCCGTGGCCTCCTTGGCCTAGGATTCGGCTTTCATGGTAGTGGTCCGTGGCCTTCTTGAGCTCTTCGTCGGTGAATATTCTCGCCACTTCAACAGAGCCTTCGTGCTCAGAAAGAAGTCTCTGCAACATAAGGCGGCTCCCATTTTCTAGGAAGAACTTCTCTCTCCGTCTGCTGATTTTTCTCTCTCACGGCCCCCAATATAACCAGGAAACGCCCAAAAGAACCAGCAGGAAGCTTATGCTCACACCTAGGAAAAGACATTACATTCGATGTACAAACAAATCAGTCGTCCATCACCCTACATAAGGTTCACACACCCACGAATTGAAAATGAAAATGGAAAAAGAGAGAGAGAGAGAATCGAAATATGCTTTACTCTTTCTTTTTCATTGCTCAAACAATCTTGTGTTAATTTACTTCTCTGTCCTATTTTCTTTTCTCCTCCATCAACTTGAAGCTTTTTCATTAAGACAAACCTTGATAATAGAAAAATAAACCTAAATATTAATTATGCTGAGAGTATCTTATGATAACAAGAACGATTCAATGCTTGATTCTTTTTCAACAACAGAAAAGAAAGTGGTTGATTTTGTTAATATTGAATTGAATAACTTGAGATGACGATATATGTATATAATCTCAATTTAATTCACAGACACAATTAATTCAAAGAGAAAGATTTACATCGGAAAAATCTCAATAACTAATAGTAGAAGATGGAACAATGACATAATAACAACACTTAAAGAATGTGAATAAATTACAAGATAAAATAAGCTTTTATATAATGAAAAAGTTTGAGCAATGTGTACGACTTACTGACCTAGCATGATGTCATTTGAGTGAAACCTCTTTTCATGGATGATAGGAGTACAACCCATGCCATCTTTTCTTCCATCTCCTTGAGATCCCTCTGGACATGAACAATTATACGTTCCCGGCAAGTTTGTACAATCTCCAACGCAGGGTTGTGAAATCATGCATTCATTGATATCTGGAGGAACACATTCCAAATAGAAGAAGTAATCCGACACCATTTCAATTGGAAGAAACTTGAAAAAGTAAATAGAATTCCATGGTTTGTCAACACTTTCAATCTTTGAGAGGACATATCGAGTCGATTTGCTTTTCCTAAGATCGTGATACCTCACCACACTTTTTAAGTGATAGGTCATTATCTCAAGAGCCTAAGCCTAACCAAGCACTTGATCTTTGTTTAGAATAGAAGATTTAAGAATTATCCAACAAAATTGTGCCATTACTAACTGGAATAACATATCACATAGAAAAAAATTCAAAAATAATTGTCTATAAATACAGAATAATGCCGGATGTATTAATATCGGTACATGAAATTGATTTACAAGCTAATTTGACAGATTCATATTGAGGGTTGGGTATGGTCCATTTGTTTATAAACTCAATTGCAGTTGACCGCTTCAGTTTGTAAAACAATTGTACGGACAAAATTTAAGAGAGAAGAATGTCTAGCTATATCTGGAATGATTGCTGTGAAAATTTACAGATTATTGCTAAGCGCTTCATAGGTCATAGTAAATTTCAAGCAATGAAAATTCGTGCATCCGAAAAGAAAAAAAATTATGATTGTATTTAACGGCCTAGATTGCTATGATTTTTAAGATTATAAATGTTACGTGATTACTAGGAGAATCGTTCGAAACATGTACCATTCATCAAGTCAAAATTTGGTCCTCTGACTTGAAGTTTCTAAGAATTTCTTTCTCTGGGTTATTTATGCAATTGGATCCATTTAACATGGCCGCCCTTATGGAAATGATGATCCACGATTCTAAACAGGAGCACTCGTTCGGATGTGAGGTGGGTCTAATGAAAAGACTGGAAAAGGTACCTTGACAACCATTTTGGAGATAGGGGTTCCCTTGAAAACCCTCGAAGCAGTGGCACTGGTAGCCCTTTCCATTCTCAGCATCTGTACAATTGGAGTTCTCTTGGCACATGTAGGTCGTTGTATTCTTCTTTGCATCATCGCATGTTTGATCTGGAATTAACCAATCGACAACTATAGGGACCATATCAAATGGCGGCTTGTACAGATTGTCCGTAGAGAAGTTAAAGAAGCCGTCTTCGGCAACGAAAGCGTATCCGCATGGATTGAAATCCCAGACGCTGGCATGATTGTTGAAGCTACTGACAGAGATGTTGTATCGGTAGGCGTCTCGAGGTATGCTAGTCTCGCAGCACCCAATGCCTGAGCACGATCCATTAATCGCGTCCGAGAAGCTGTCGCATGAGGACAAGCACCCCCGTCATATACGTGCTTCCTTGTCGGCCGCTGAAGGTCGCGAACGTGTCGCATCCCACGGCGATAAATTTGTTCTTGGCAGAAGATATGGAGAAATCGAGAAGAATGAGCGGAGGATCATTGTTGTACAAGGTTCCGCCAGACGAATTATAACAATCTTTGGCTACAAACACTGTTATAGTAATCTTGTGATTCTCAAAAGATATATTGAGTATTTGGAGATTAGAATCTTTATTGTTCATATAAGGAGTGGGAGTGCCAGTCGAGTTGTCGAAAAAGATGAGGAAATGGTTTGATTCTTTGAAGTAGCGGTCGTTGCCGCCGTTGTTGATCCCAAATGGGTACGCGAAGGTGAGGTTGCCACATCTGTTCGCGCATCCGGGCTTTGTTGTTTGGACTACATCCGCCGTAACTACTGAGAATAGAGCCACCAATGAGCACAACAACGTCACAACTCTCAAGGGAAGTCTATGGAGCAGCATGGATCCACCCATATTCTTTCTGAAATGAAGTGATTGTTTGCAACAAGATGATGAGCTTCATAGCCTGATGACAACCTTTATAAGCGATGATGGAGCTTCTAGAAAGCTAAGTAGTATATGCATTTTTAATAGTCCCCACTATATTGATAGTCTTCGCGGTGATTACATCATTAGTAATCAATCATACGGTTTTGTCCACCATCAATTCTAGCATATTCTTTGTCAGTTGTGGGGTCGTGTGTGTTGTCAGCTGTTCGATCCAAAACTTGTAATCATCGACCGTAAGATCCCGCTGCCAAGTAACTCCATGAAAAACTAAAGTAGAAAATTCTATCACTATTGCTCTTAATTTATACTCTCCAAAGAAAAGCAACTTTCTTTGCTCTTTTAGCTTGCATTCGGTCCCATTCCTTGTCCATAGCATCAGATGCAACTGACATTTACTCTCTATGGCTCTTCACTAAGAAGCCTTGACAAGCATGTCGTGATTCACGTTGTGGCGTCGCAATCATTCGTAGGAATTTCCAAACTGACTTGCAAATAATAAAAGTCGTGAATAGATAGATATTTTTTTCTTTTCAATCTCAGAATTAGTTTCGATGGGTGGTGCTCATAAACTATTGCACGCACATCTCTAACGTTTGGACTCCTTAAATATTTGTACAAATATCAACATCATATTTAAATCTTTATGTGTAGTGTAATATTTCGATTTACGCTATGTACAATTAAAAAAAAATAGGTACATCGATGATAAGTAATAAAGATTAATTAGATACATCAAGAAACTGTTGATTTGGGTCAGTTCGAATTTGAATTTGAAAATCAAAACAGCACCAAACAACCCAAATATAGAAGACGAATGAGAACGAAATTTGCGGTGTTTAGATATGATTTGCTAAGTAAAAGGACCTCAAGAGTCCAAAATTGATTTTGAGAATTTTCTTAGATTTGCCTATAACGTTTCAGGTAAATTCTAAGTCAATGGGGTCAGTTTTCTTGGCAATTTCTCAAGTATGAGAATATGTCTCATCAAGGTGCTTTCATTATCCTACCAAGACTTGAAAAGTCAAGCAAGTATGAAGCGTATGCAGTGGGAGATGACAACCCTAAAATTCGTTAAAGAACTCATTGCCCTCAAGGAAACCTTAAGAGGTTTTATAATAGAAAATTAGCAAGAAAAAATTCTAAACCTATTATACTTGTACAAATTTAATCATAAAATCTTCAATTATGCTAATTAAAACTTAAACCATTAAAATTTACCAATTTAATTTTTCTGATCAAATTTGACCGGAAATTGCTATAGTATATCATTTTTATAATTTTTCGGAAAAGGCCAAGTCAAGGCGGCCGGTTTCCTTGGCAATTTCTAATGTGCGACAATATGTTTCGTTCGGAGTTATGGGCCACCAACTTTGGGTGCATCATTGATAGAGAGTATAAATGAGATAGGATGCTTATTCTGCCAAGACTTGAAAAGTCAAGCAAGTACTAAGCGTATGCAATGGGAGATAACAACCGAAAGTGATTGGTTCCCAGATGGTTCGATCCTGCCCTGAAATCAAGAACTGGACCAAAAGGATCGATTCCTTGTTTCTAAAATCAAGAATTGGACCAGTGCCCTTGGAACTGGACTAACCAATTTGGTTCAGTTCCTTGGTGGATCATGGAACCGGTGGCATGTTCAGATTTTTTTTTTTTTATTTGTCATTAATGTTCAAGACGAATTGAAGATGTTCTTGATAACCAAGTTGTTTCTGCAATCAATGAATTACGTGTAACAATATAGGTTTCACATAATTTTTTTTCCAATTTGTGGCAAAATTTGGTTAGAATGAGCAACTACTGTTATGTTTTGATTTGTTATTATCATCTTACTCACATGCGTGAATGAAATGAGAGTCGTGCGATTTGTGCCTATCTGCGTGCATGAGTGAAGTCTGAAATGTGAGATAGAATAGGGTTTTTTTAACAAATTATAAGGAAATTAAAAAAATTAAAAAAAAATTGGTTTGACCCGGGTGGGTGGTTCCATACCTGGAACTGAGAACCAAACTAAAATTCATTGGTTTCAATTTTGTAGAATTGAGACCCAGATCGATGCCCACATGAACCACCCAAAACTGGCCGATTTGGTCCCATCCAAGTGGTTCCTTTTGCTTACCCCTAATCACAACTGTAAAATAGAAGAATTTCGAAGAAGAAAAATCATTAAGAGCAAACTGCTTTGAGCTGGCGATTGGTGGAGGGGTTTATATGTTGGATATTTCAATCATATTTTGAAATATTTACAATAATAACTTCGATAATAATTATGACCGCATTGAAAACCATCATTATTTTCAACGGTCACATAACCGTTTTTTAACGGTCATACAATGGCTTTTCAATCGTTTTGTAACGTTTAATTTATTTCTCAAATAAATCCTTCATTATTTTATAACAGCTCTTTTCATGGCTCTATTTTGTTTGAATATAAAATCTCATAAGGCAATCTTAAAATACACACCGAATGAAACAGAGAATATTCTTTCTTTTGAAATCTTTCCTTTCTTTTTCCTTGCTAGGTTATACACAACGTTGTTTCTGTTCCTTCTAATATTCAGTGCGGAATATAGAAGAATCTCTGTTGTATCTTGGGAGCATAACCGTTAGAAGCCTATCGCACCGAGTTTTGTACTCCAAGGGACGGAATTATCCTTAAGGACAGTGCTTACACTTGCACGCCTCAGACAAATTTATTTGTTCTCGTCAGTTTTTTTTCCTACATTATATTCCTAGGTGTGAAGTTTCCATTGCATACTGGAAAAGAAAAACACATATTTTCAGAGCGATTAATCAACTAGTTACAAAGAGGTAAAAACTAAACATTTGCCATTGTCATACTACGAAAGTAAGATTTTTAGATAAAGATTTCGTTATATACTTTTACATTAAGACAAGATACGTCGAACATAGGTTTCTTTTTTACCTTGGTTGTTGGCCTAGGATTTCTAATTAAAAATATGGACTGTGGTGATACGTATCTGTTGAGAATTATCATTCCAAGGAATTTACTTTTCCTTCCATCTGTTATCCGTGTTGTAATCTTTTGTTGCATTTCCATAATTTTGAGGAAAACACCATCTTGCTACCATCGTGGTAACCAAAAAAAAAAACACAATTATTATTGTCAAAAGTCATTTTGAAGAAACTAGGCTAATCAAATAAGGAGCAAAATAGTGTCTCATATATGGACCTCAGTGTAAATGTGACTCACAATGGAAAAAATACCAAAAAAGTTCTAAATATATTGTATTAGTATCAATTCAGTCATAAATCTTTTAATTAGATCAATTTAATCTTAAATATTTTCACATTGATATTAATTTAATCCATCCGGCTAATTTAAGCCGGAAATTGCCAACGTGAATGCCGGCCGTCCTACATAGCACGACCGGCGTTAACGTGAACATTTTTAATAATATTTTAATTGAATAGCAGTATTGTGTTGCTAATTGGAGAGCTTACCTTGTACTCTAACGATTATACCACGCATAAATAGATAATGTTTCCTTTCAATAGATTAGTTCTAGAATATATAGAATTAATGAGTGTAATATCTTTTAACACGTTGTCAGAAGGGTTTTGTGGCAGAACCTCAATTAGATATAACAAACATGACCGTCCATCAGTAAATTAACTTGGCCCAAACAGGTCGACCTACCCTAGCAAGAAACTATCGATTCAGGTTGGTTTGGGTTTCGATTTGAAATCTGAAAAGAACAAAAACTAACCAACCTATGTATAGCAAAAGAACAAAATCCGCCATGTCCAAATCTGCACAACAGAAAACATAATCCTCAAACCAAATTACATTTTCTAGTTCAGAGTAAAACCATAGATATGTTCCGAGATCTGATCATTGCTAAGTAAAAGGACTTTGGGAGTCTGAAATTGATTTTCAGAAATTTCTGGGGGTTGACCGAAAGTTTCAGGTAAATGCCAAGTCAAGGTGGTCCGTTTCCTCGACAATTTCTTAAGTAGCCCAATAGGTCGCATCAGAACTTGTTATTGCCTGCCAACTTTGACTGTGTCATTGATAGATGCAGGGTGCTTTCATTACATTGTCAAGACTTGAGAAGTCAAGCAAATCAGCGGTAAGCGTATGCGGTGGGGGAGAGATCACAACCCCAAAACAGGAGAATGAGAAAGAAGAAAAATCAACAAGAGCAGAGTAGTTTGAGCTGGGACTGTATGCATGAAATGTGTTTCAAGGTGGATGGATTTTATACTCTGGAAATTTGTTTTTTCTCATTTCTTGACTGTATATATGCATTCTGAAAAGGAATAATGGGTAGCTTCAAAATAATTAATCAACTAGCTTCAAAGAGGTAAAATACCAACTTTTTTAATTGTTGTGATACAAAATTAAGGTTTCGAAATAAGATTCCAGTATATTCTTTTAAATTAAGAAAAGATACATCGCATGCGGATATTTTTTTTTTCTTTTTCTGGGCTAGAATTTCCAACTAATATGGATAGTGGTTGATGCGCATTTGTGGAGAATTATCATCGTCAAGAATTTTAATTTTCCTTTTCCTTTTTCTGGTCAAGTGAGTGTAGTTATTAGCTTATTTTAAGCTGTGGAGTTAACATCAGCAGGTTCTAGAGACTTGCATGAGACGATTCCACTGCAAATCCTCATGTGACGAAGCCTTTGTGCGGTGCGGTGCGGTGCGGTGCGCGTTTAAATTTTCCAATGCACTATTTATTTGACATATATTTCTTCAATCTTTCCTCCCCGCTCATCCAGAAAAACAGGCCATTGTGGGGCAGAGACGGGTGCACAATTGTCATAGAAGAGCTTCTCTTACTTTCCAGGTAATCCGCGGGAAACAAACAGTCTTGGTCTTCTCCTTTCCCAGTCGATTTTTTATACTTTGGTACATTGGGGAAGTTACTTCTGCGCATGGCAAATTTTTCTTTTGGGGCGTTGATTAATGCAAAAATTGAAAGTTGATGGCGAAAGGAGAAGACCTAACCTCTCTCTTTCACGAAGAAAGAGACTTATTGTATATAACTCTATATTTGAACAATTCCAAAACTTAATATTACAACTTAACTCTTGGTCGTTGGGCGGCAATAATAGATGAAAAAGGTCAACTAGTTCACAAATTTCATCAGTTAACTTACAATAAGGTATAATTATCTTTAGCCATGTCTCTCTACAAATCCTCAGATTCCTTTGGAGAGACTAATTGAAAATCCCAACGGCCGACATAATTGGATGTCGCATTGATAGATGATATGCATCCCAATTGAATAACTTATTAATTAGGGCTTGGACACTCTCCATCATAAACATCTACAAACTTTTCAAATGGGCTCTTTGCCAACTAAAATACAAATCCCCTTGTCAAATTTACAAGAGAAATCTGGCCGTAGGAAATGAATCAACACCGACAAATTGACACATGATGCCTACATAGGTAGGTCGAATCACATCGATAATCTAAATCTACCAGGAAGAAAATCAACATTATCTGGAGTGTTTCCTTTGGCAATAGTAAAATTGTATTAGTTGCTAATAGAACCTAAATCTGGCTCGTCATTATTGTCTTGTGCTGAATGTCAATGTGCCCGTCTAGCCCGTGTACATGACCACCGTAATGTCAAAACAGCCTATTTGAGAAGGCAAGTGCAACATCTCTAACAAGAATTGGAGCAATCTCAATTGTTAAGGCCTGGCGATCCCCACCGTGACCAAGAAGAGGAGATTAACACCTTCCATGATGTTCATTTTTGACGCAGCTTGTGAAGTGGGTCCTTTGCATAACTGGTATTGGAATCGGAATTCTAATGATTTCGATGTTAAAGTAGACATTTCAAACTTCCGAGGTACTATGCATCGGAAGACTTCGTTAATTGCCTCGACACGACCGAGCAAGTTTTTGATTACGAGAATATGGTGGAGAATCGAAAGCTGAAGCTTATGGCCATCAAGCTCAGAAAAGCATGCTTTGGTGAGAAATCTGAAGTGTCAAAGAACTCATGAAGGAAAGCTGTGTATCGAAATATTAGATAAAATGGAGGAGCTCAAGAGGAAGCATATCTCAAAAACGGAAGATATTGAGATCATTTTTCAAATAAGATCCAAAAACTAGAAAACTTTTTCGATCATATATTACAAAACAAAGGAAAATTAATCATTTTCTAAAAAAAATGATATTTCGGAACGGACTTAGCACCAAACTTAAAAAAAAAAAAAATCATCAAATGGGCATTCGAAATTAAGCCCATTAGCCCCCAAAAGCTCTGTACTCGTATGACTAACAGGAGGAACAAAACTCAACGCCCTATCCTACCAAAATAGGGCGGAGCAGCGGGGGTTCACAGGAACGGACGTTTAAAATGAGAGATCCCTACTCGGCTTTGACAGCGGCGACGGGAGGGTGAACTCGAAATGGATCGAGTGATGACTGGCCGTCCTGCGGTGTTCCTGAAGCGAGATCCTCGGGAAGGCGACGCAACTCGACACGAATCAAAAAGCTATGCACAAAACCTACCTAGTTCGTGGGAAAGCACTGCAAGGACGGCACTTGACGAATGGACTCTGGCGACGATTGACCACCCTCTTGAGCTCCCTCACTGCCTGGTTCTCTCCCCCTCACTTGCTTAAACTCTCCCAAGGTCTTCCCATCTTTCTCCCCATGTAGCTTGAACCCCAAAAGAACCCCCAAACAAATGAGCGAGTCCCTCTCTTTTAAGGGCGACCGGCAGGCGCGCATGGCTCTTGCCATCGCCAGCTTGCCGGCTAGACTGATCTGACCCGCAAATCAAGCTGCCATCTGCTCCATGGCTATCCCTCTTTCCTTTGCTCGTACTCTCTTCTTTTTCCTTCTTTTTGCAGGAGTGTGGCTAGCATGAGGGGAGGAAGATGACCTGCATGCAGGATGGATTGAAATAAAAGGAGATGAGCCGGCCCAAGCACAAAAGGGAGAAAAGGAAAAGAGATAAGTGGGCGAACCCACGCATGAAGGAAAATCCTCTACTTGGCCCCATTCGATTTTTCTTATACCTTTTGATGAAAATTTTTACTTTTTTTTAATCTTTTTTTTAATTTCGATTTTTAAATTTTTAAATTTTTAAATTTTAATTTTAATAATTAGTGCTAGTTATGTAAATGCTCCTAATGTCTACGTGTAATAGATTTTAATGAAACATGCATTTTAATGAAAGTTATTTATTTTACTCTTTACTTCCTTTTTTTTAGCGACTAATTCCTAATTTTGTATGTGATTAAGTTCTAATTAAAATGGTAAAATTTAGGTGTCAATAAGTATGTGATGTCATCATTGATATTGGATGTCATGCAGACGTTGTGTCGACCACCATGGCAGACAAGTTGCATTGCAAGACATGGGATCATCCACATCCTTACAAGCATTCTCGGCTTAAGAACGGGAGTGAGTTAAAAGTAAATAACCGGTGCTTGATTCAATTCTCTATTGGCAAAAGATATAAAGATGAGATTATGTGTGCTGTATGACACCTATTCCTTTGTAGAGACCGTGTCAACATTACATTGGGCCCTTGCAAGATGGAGAGAGTATCCAAGCCTACTCATGGGAAAGGAAGCACTCTTCTTTTTAAGTCTCAATTATCCTAAGCATCAAATGATGCTTTTGAGTAAGGGTAAGCATGGTTCTAAAGTAGAACTGGGATCCAGAGAATTAGACCGGTGGAAACCAATTGGATTCTAGATTTCAAGGTATACAGGGTATATTCTAAGTAACAAAAATTGAGGGGGTAAGTACACTATCAGTGTTAAAAAATGTGTACGCCACTCACTTTGGTGCCAAAAGTTTCCGTCGGATTACTTAAGTGCCAAATCAGAGAAAAAACGATCACTTTGGTGCCACTGACAATAGATTCCGGCTAGATTAATTACGTGGCTTTTATATTTAAAAAATAAAAAAAAGTTGCGATGGCTTTAAAACGACGTCGTTTTTCATCCTCCTCAAGAAACGACGTCATTTTGCTGTCATACGTGGACATTCTCACAGAAACAACACCGTATAGCTCTTATGGGGATTGAAATTAAGGTTTCTTTGTCGTTCGCCACTTGGCCACTGTTGTTCGCCGACCATCGCTCGGCCATCGTCGCTCGGCCACCATCTTAGTTGCTTGACTAGGTGAGCGAGGATTGACTAAGATTGTTGCTCAAGCAAGAAGTGGCAGGAAGAATAGGAGGCAAGGGCGGAAGAGGAGGAGGAAGAAGAGGGGTTCAAGGTGGTGGTGCTGCTGCTGTTGCTGGTGCCATTGCTGATGCACTACTAGTGCTACTGCTGGTGCCGCTGCTGGTGTTGTTCTTCGGGGAAGAAGAAGATGACATGCCTTCTCTCTCTCTCAATTTTGGGATTTAGGGTTCTAAGTTGGGGGAAAGATGCCAAACAGCGTCATTTTGTGATTTAGATACTGACTGTACTCTCTGGCAAGCCACATCAGCTTCAAAAATTAACAAAAAAGTGCAATGTCGGATTTTTGGTCAATCTTATCGGAGTTGGCACTAAAATGATTGTTTTTCAAACTTTTTGGCACTAAAGTGATCCAAAATAAACTTTTGGCACTGATGGTGTATTTACCCCAAAATTGAGAAATTGGTTCCAATTGGTAGGTTAACCTGGAACTTAGAACAAGTCTTTGCGTTTTTCTTATTTAGTGTCTTTGTGCAATCTTGCGGTATTCCATGACGTCTGATAATGAGTGTATAATCTGTAACCACAAGTTTGAACTTGCATTTCTAGTGATGTCAATAATTGAGACTTTCACTTTTTACATTTTTTGTGTCAAATATGAGTTGTAGTTAGTATATTATGGTTATTAGAGGTGATTATCTATTGTAATTATTCAATCAATAATATAGGTAGAACCTACTTAAACCCTGGAACCAGCCTAAAACATAAGACAAGGTAGGTTCTAAATTCCAAAAAATGATAAACCTATTCCAACAAGTAGATTCCAAGTTTAAGGTAAAACCTATAAGGAACTTGGAACTAACAGTGATCGATTCCAAGGTGAATAGGTTTTGAAGCTAAAACCTGGAACCTATCCTGTTATAACCGGTTCCCAATTTCTGAGCCCCAAAACCTATCATGTTTGCTTGGACTCGGTTCTAGAACCTACCTTATTTTTCCGATCCGATTCCAAGATCTACCTGAAAACCTGTTCTATCTTTTTGTTCCTTTTTCATATGAGGCTGTGAATAACGAAATGATTCAAAGTAAGAGATAAACAATAGAAATCCTAAATCACAAAAGGAAAACAACAATCCATAAGATGAAGATGTAGTTACATATAATTATAAACAATAAAAAGCTCAAACACATAATATAAAACATAAATTAAAAAATTCCACTCCCAGGTGGGTATTCACTCCATCCATAAAAATTTAGGGGAAGAGGAAAGCGGCAAGGAGTTTCGAGGAATGACAAAGGACGAAGAGATTAGGGTTTTGGCTTTTTAGCTAATAAAACCAGTTCCAAAACAGAGCGGTCCGGTCCGATTCCTAGGTGGGTATTCACTCGGAAACTATTCCTGAACCAGTTACAACCAGTTCCAAAAATTTGGAACATGTTCTGGACTGATTCCAACGGGAACCAGTTCCCGGACACTGTTTTTCGGGTGGTCCGATTCGATTCTCGATTAAAACCAGTTTGTTGCACATCCCTTTCTGGAACCGCTCACTACTATTTGTGAGGCTTTTGCTCTTGTTATAGTGGAAGAAAATGAAGCAAAACAAGAGATTCCAAACATTTTGCAGCCGTTGCTTCAGGATTTCCATGAAGTCATGCCAATAAAATTCAATATAACCTTCCTCGTATGAGAGAGATTCAACATTATATCGATTTTCTGCCCGGTTTACATTCGGCGATTGAGCTCTGAGGAGTATGAAGAACTTCAAAGGCAAGTTGATCAGCTTTTGGCCAAGGGATGGACATAAGAAAGCTGAAGTCCTTTTGCTGTCCCAGCGCTTCTGGTTCCAAAGAAAATTGGCTCTTGATGGATGTGTGTTGATAATAGATCGGTGAACAAGATAATCATCAAGTTCTTTCCTTTTCCTTGCCTTGATATTTGCTTGATCAACTTCATCGAGCTTCTCTGTTTTCCAAGATGGATCTTAGAAACGGCTATCATCAAATCCAGATGAAATTGGGAGATAGAATGATGACCGCTTTCAAAACTAAGAACGCTCTTCATGAATGCATGGTGATGCCCTTTGACGTTTCTAATGCTCTGAGTGTAAGAGTTTTCCTAATATGAACTACATTAATTGATATTGTAATTTACTGTTTTTACGGCTACCGTAAAATAGGGTTGGTTTAAGGTGAGATAGAATGTTTCTTAATTAGTCTAATATGGGCTGGCTAGTGTGGGCCGAGTTGAGCCTGGCCCGTAATGAGGGAGACTGGCTGGAAACTCTATAAATAGTGCTCAAGTCTTTCCTCTAACCCTAATTCTCACATGTATCCTCAACTAAGGGGCGTTTATCTGACGCTAAACGTGAGGGGGGCCGCCTCATTGAGCCAGTGATACGGAGAGCAATAGAGGAGAAGGACTTGATACGTGGATCCCCTTGATATGTGGGTAATCCATTTTCTGCTTCCGCTTTATGTTCGATGGATCCCAAAACAGGTGCGTTAATCTTTCTATTTAATTATGCATGTTCTTGTTCTGGTTATGGAGATCTTGGGGTTGCGCAATTTACGTCCAACATGTGGTATCAGAGCCTCCATAACCCTAGAACTGGAACGCATAGGATTTTGCCCTAATTTGAGATTTTCGAGATTTTTTGTTCAATAAAAATAAAATTAAATCACAAATTCGGACTGGGCTCGACGAGACGAGCAAGACGGTCGGTGGCGCGTCACCGGGGGAGGCCGCATGCGCCCCCACACGTGGCCCCGCGCCACCTGGGCGTCGAAGACGCGCTTCACGCGCCCCACGCGTGGACTCCACGCGCTGCGCACTCAGGCGGCGCGTGCGGGCGCATGGATGGTCCGATTGGCGCGTGGCTGGTGGTGATGGATTCTTATAATCCTCCTCTATATTGTGGTGTATTTATTTTACATGTTTGATGATTTTATGGATGTGAAAATACATACGGAACCCTAAATATGTATATTTTTAGTGATTTTTTTACGTATTTTTCTTATATTTTCTGTGATTTTGGAAATATAAGTGTTGGGTTACAGGAATGCTATCACATAAACATTATAATGGTGTGATTCATTAATAAAAAAAAATTAAACTTTATTGTAAACTGAAGCTGCCTTAATGAGATACAACCATTATGGGATAGTAATTGAGCTATGTATTGATTATAAAATTTTTGTTATTTAAGCATACTCCTTTACACACTGGTAATTACACACTGGTAATCTTTGAATGATGGACGTCTTAAGAACTCGTGACCAAACTGATTGTACTGATTAACACATCTACTGAATGTGGGTAATGCATGTCAATTAAGTTACTGCATATTGTACATGAACTCATCTGGTCACTTGTTAATGTCTATCAAGTTATATATATATATATATATATATATATATATATATATATTATGGTTAAGGAGTATGACAACATTTATGCAAAGCAATAGTATCTATTGTTAAATTTTAGATATTTGGTTCTCTGGTTTGACTCAATTAATAGGCCACTGGTTGATTACAATGATAATTTATTACTTAAAAATTTGTTGATAAATCAGTTGTTGGCCTTGGAGTTATTTTTTACCTTATGAACTCATGAGTGATAATGGATCAGCTGTCAAGCTTGTCGATTTGGTATACCATGTATTACTATTGATGTTAATTTGTGAGAGATATTCTAGATTAGCATTCTTTTAATGTTGTTTTAGTAATCAGTAATTGGGGTGCACAATAGATAATTGCTTCTATGATATGAGAAGTTTCTTGTGTTGTTGTGATCGTTGATCTCATTGGAATATGTCTTTCAGGTTCGTTATATATATATAATAAATATTTTATTAATGAACAAAGTAATGTAATTAGCATAATATGTGATTTTGGTGATATGATGCCCCTATCACTAAAGTTAAAATCACATGTGTAAGGAGTAAAGTTTATATCCCTGGTATGAGAGAGTTTCAAGGATTCAATTGAGTAGTGACCGCCAAAGTGGCACACTTGATTGGGTTTCAGAAATTTCGATCTCGTATAATGATTGTGATGTCTCCTAGTCTAATGCGTAGTCATACTCCCAAATGAGGTGATTGTGTATTAGTTCATGGAGGGATACATGATAGTGTGGTGGAGGAGTGATTGATTCTAGTGATTCATATGCCCAAAGGTGATGAATTCACGAAGAATTGAAATATATTCTCATAATCGCTATCATGTGGGGAGTGTATAACTGCATGTCATGTATTTTGCTCAAAAGTGATTATATGATTATGCGTGTAACTCTCTGGATGTGTACTTGTACGTCAAGTTACACGGTGCTCACATGATGCTAATTATATACATTACTTGTTTTTTCAGTCACATTTTCTGTAATTAATAACTCAATTATTATTGAGATTTTTACTGTTTCAAATTTTAAGTTATGGACATTTGATTTGTTGCTTGAGAAAAGAGTAATAGAATTTTATTTGCTGTCCATGAAGCGTTTCATTCTTGGAACACTTGAAAAGAGATTTGCCTGCGGACTGCACTGCTATAAGATGATGGAAGCCTTAGTTGCTTGAAATTATGTCTTGTTTGATATTGAAATTAGGACATATCTGCAAAAATTGTGTTTAAGTTATAATGACATATACATCTCGTATATGGTTAAAAGGTTGTTTCTAAAAGTTTTCTATTTAAGGAAAATGGCCAAGATAAAGAATAAACTGGTTAAAATTAGTCTTGAAGGTTGTCAGGCCTAATAATAGCGGTAAGTATTTTGGCAAGTATGACAATACTGAATTGCTTAAAGGGTCATTTGTCAAATACTTGGTAAATTCTGGGGTGGTAATTTAATTACTATGCCTGAAAATCCTGACAAGAAGATTTGGCTAAAAGGCATGAAGCACCATAATGAACATGGTGATGAATATGATTAGTAAGACTAATTTATCCGGTCTTCTGTGGACTGATATTATGAAAGCAACTTTTTCACATACAAAAGGTGTCTCTTATCAAAGTTGTTTCATAAACTTCTTTTGAGTTATAGACTGGGCATATATTACTTGAATCATATTAAATTTAGAAGTGTCATGCAGAAGTGAGATTATCTAATCCAATATTAAGTGCGTTGGAATTTAGATCCACTTGGAATTATTTTGTATCTTACTCAGATTGTTCAAAGGGGTATTAATTTTATGACCCTAAAGAAGGTATACGTATTATGGAATCACATACTGTAAAATTTCTTCAGTTCAACGTAATTGTAAAGGATAACTACTCTCAGACTATTAAGGATAATAGTACGATAGAAAATCACCGTGTCTTTATCTTTGCCTATACAGATAATTGTGGTACAGGCAATTATTGAATCTCCTATTCCATAGACTAAATTTGTTGAGGTTCAAGGTACTATTCTTGATATAGTTTATAATGAAATTTCTTAAACCTCTCAAGTGCAGAATGAAGTGGTTGTAGCTTTATTAAGGAGATTTGTTAGGAAAAGACGATCAGTTATACCATCAGACTATATAGTCTATTTGTGAGAGTATGATTACAATATCCACTATATGGTTGATGTAATGGCATATTTATAAATGTCGTTTTTTATTCTCAATCAAGTATGTGATTAGATGCCATAAAATGCGATATATAATCTATGAAACATCATAGTGTTTGGAAACTAACTTATTTGCCTAAAGATCATAAGTTCATTAGTTGCAAATTGGCGTACAAAACTAAAAGAATTTCAAAGAAAGATTGTGGAATTTAAAGTCAAATTGGTAACTAAAGTTTTCACTATGAAAGAGGGGTGGATAATTAATAGTGAAAAAATAAATATTTCTTTCTAGTATTTTTAAAAATTCTTTCAGAGTGAACGTGTCATTAATAATTTATTTTGATATGGAGTTACGCCAAAAAGATACAAAATCTATATTGTGCAACTGGAGGATTGTGCAACAGATGATTCAAGTAAACTTTTGTGTAGACTGAAAAGTCTTAATTCATGGTCTTAAGCAAGTTTCCACACAATATTATTAAAGTTTCATAGTATTATTATTTTGTTCAATTAGGAACAAAGTAATTCAGTATATATATACTGCAAGGTCAGTGGGAGGAAATTTATTTTTTCTCATACTCTATGTACATGATATTTTGCTTACAAGTTGTGACCTTGAGACATCTTATATCCTTTGTATTGAGATCTGTAAGGATTATTTTTTTCCATATTATATTAGATTTTCTCGGAGGACATTTGCTAATTGTATATTGGAAATATTCAATATATATCATTGCAAGCCAGGAATTGCTCCTGTTGTTAAGGGTGATGGACTAAATCTATCACATTATCCTTATTTAGATATTAAGAAAATCTAATTAAATGGTGTACCTTGTATCGGTGCACTTAAAAGTATAATGTATGCTCGAATTTGCACTAGACTAAATATCGTCTTTGTGACGGGACTTCTAGGAAGATATCAGTCAAATCCAAGACGCGATCACTGGGTTGCTGCCAAGAAGATTTTAAGGTACTTAAATAAGACAAGAGATTATATGTTAATTTACAGACATGTTCAATTCTTGTAGCTAGTAGGGTATTCAGATGTAAACTTTGCTAGCTGTTAAGATGACATAAAATCAATAACAGAATACATATTTATGTTAGCAGGAAGTGCAGTAAATAAAGTTCTATGTCATCTTCTACTATGTAAGCAGTGTTAGTAACATTCTTTTAGCATGTTACTTGGGGCTATTAGGTTTCAGAACCTTATGGGGAGTTAATCGTTTTAACTTTATGGATAGACCCATATAGTTGTATTGAGATAACAAATTTGTAGTATTATTTATTTACTACAGAGGTCTCAATGGGTCTAAATATATGGTGGTTAAAATTTTTGACCAAAAGCAAACGGTACAGAAATGTGACATTTTAATATAACATATTTTCACAGATGATGTGGTTGTAGATCCACTAACTAAAGGCCTACGCCCGTGTGTATTTGAGCGACATGTCGTTAGCATGGGCCTAAGAGCATCATGAGATGCTGTTGTTTAGTGGAAGCTATTTTGGCTTTACTCTGATAAATGTTTCATCTGTGTTCGTTATACTTTGTAACGGTTTGATATGTATAAACTTTTGCAGTCAATAAAATATTTTTGAATGTGTTGTTATTATGTTGAATACATATTGATAAAGTCTCAAGGGATTGTATAAATCTTGAGTGAAGGCTAGGGGTATCCGGGCATCCGGTTATTAGCCTTGTGCATATGTCTTGTGATACATAAAAAAAGGTTAACCGTAAGGACAAGATATATATGGGTTCATTGGAACCCTAAATTATTCTCTCGTGGCACAAGTTTTTTTTTGTGTCACCTAAGGTAAGAGAATGATGACTGACAAATGGGATCTCTCTATGAGAGATGTTATTCATTTGCCACACTACCATATTGAATCCATATCAATAAAGTTAAGAGCACTCGTGACCATGGAAGGCTCTGTGTGTATACATGCAGTTACCGCCATAATTCGGTGTTTAAGACTTTATGAGATAGGATTGACTATTAAGAATTATCTCTGGACCAATGTGCACACATAAGGTACGATTTCAATTAATATAGTCTAAGTGGGAGAATGTAAGAGTTTTCCTAATGTGGACTACATTAATTGATATTATAATTTACTGTTTTTAAGACTACCGTAAAACATGGTTGGTCTAAGGTGAGATAGAAGGTTTCTTAATTAGTCTAATATGGGCTGGCTAGTGTGAGCTGAGTTGAGCCTGGCCCGTAATGAGGGGGACTGGCTGGAAATTCTATAAAAAGTGCTCAAGTCTCTCCTCTAACCTTAATTCTCACATGTATCCTCACCTAAGGGGCGTTTATCTAACGCTAAACGTGAGGGGGGCCGCCTCATTGAGCTAGTGATACGGAGGGTAATAGAGGAGAAGGACTTGATGCGTGGATCCCCTTGATATGTGGGTATCCCTTTTCTGCTTCCGCTTTATGTTCGATGGATCCCAAAACAGGTGCGTTAATCTTTCTACTCAATTATGCATGTTCTTGTTCTGGTTATGGAGATCTTAGGGTTGCGCAATTTGCGTCCAACACTGAGTACTTATATGTGTCTTATGAATCATGTTTTTAAACCTTTCATTGGCTAGTTTGCTGCCGTGTACATCGTGATCTATAGCGTAGCAAGGCGCAGGTGGAGCCTTTGGAACATCTACAACAAATTCTTCAAGTGCTACGAGAACAACGCTTGTATGCCAACCTGAAGAAGTGCCACTTTTGCACAAGTAGCCTGGTTAGGCTATATTGTCTCCAAGGATGGTGTTAGAGTAAATCTTAGAAAGATGGAGGCAATAGAAAGTTGGCCAATTCCTAGCTCGCCGAATGAGATGAAAGCTCAAGAATGTTTTTGTCCTTTTTTATTTTTCAAATATCGTCCGAATGCTATGTTACACATATGTAAAGGCCACTTACTCTATTTGGACGTAGCATCTGAACTTTGAGCACATAGACCAAGCAACTAAACAGACCAAAAAAAAAAAAAAGACAAGGAGATACAAAAGAAAAACTAATAATAATAATAATAGTACAAGGGCCAACATTGCCATGAAGTCTCATCTTCCACTTTCAATTTCGAACGACAATTGGTTACTTATGCTATCATCATTTCCTGATGCATTGCTTTTGACGATGCCGTCACATTCGCTTGATATCTCACCAAGCAAATGCTCAGCTTCTTCACGGTCACAGCTCTGATTCACCCATGGATGCCTGTCCGTCACCCTCATCAGTCCGTCCAATTTCATTGCCATTTCCTTCATGGTCGGCCGATCTTCCCCTTTCACCCTCAGGCATTGGTTCGCCAGCATTGCAACTTCCTTAATCTCTTCAGGGTTCCCCTCGTTCAGCACCCTCGGGTGGATGATTTCAAACAGCCTCTCGCCCTTTATTGCAGAAGCAAAATACAAGGACAAGTTCCTCTCATTCTCGGCACGTTCGAAGGACAAGGCCCTCAGTCCAGTCAGCAACTCAGCCAACACGACCCCGAAGCTATAGACATCGCTCTTCTCAGTCAACTGGCTCGAGTGGAAGTACTCGGGGTCCAAGTACCCGAGTGTGCCTTGAACCAGCGTGGTCAGCTGCGTCCGGTCAAGGGGACTAGCCTAGAGGCTCCGAAATCGGCGACCTTTGCAGTGTAGTTTTCGTCCAACAATATGTTTGTGCTCTTTATGTCTCTGTGCAAAATCTGAGCAGATGCATCATAGTGCAAGTACGAGAGCGCACTAGCAGTCTCCCCTGCAATGCGCAGACGAGCCCTCCAGGATAATGTGGACTCGTGGCCACACTTGTGTATGTGGTCAGCAAGGGTGCCATTGTTCACGAACTCGTAGACTAATAAGGGGACCTCCGTCTCGAAGCAACAACCGATTAGCTTAACCACATTGCGGTGATTAATTTGGGAGAGAATGATCAGCTCGTTGATGAATTCTTCAACCTGATTTCGTTCCAAAATCTTGGCCTTCTTGATGGCGACAACCGTATTGTCTGGTAAGATCCCTCGATATACTGTTCCTTGGCCTCCCTGGCCTAGGATTCGGCTTTCATGGTAGTGGTCCGTGGCCTTCTTGAGCTCTTCGTCGGTGAATATTCTCGCCGATTCAACGGAGCCTTCGTGCTCAGAAAGAAGTCTCTGCAACATGAGGCGGCCCCCATTTTCTTGGAAGAACTTCTCTCTCTGTCTGCTGATTTTTCTCTCTCTAAGCCCCCAGTATAACCAGGAAACAACCAATAGAATCAGCAGGAAGCTTATGCTCACACCTAGGAAAAGACAACATTCGGTGAACAAACAAATCAGTTGTCCATCACACTACGCATGGTTCTCACAACCAAGAAAAGGGAAAAAAAGACGTAATCGAAATATGCTTAACTCTTTCTTTTTCATTACTCAAACAATGTTGTGTTAGTTTAATTCTCTGTCCTATTTTCTTTTTTCCTCCATCAACTTGAAGCATTTTCATCAAGACAAACCTTGATAATAGCGAATTAAACCTAAATATATAATTATGCTGAGAGTATCTTATGATAATCGAAATGATTTAATGCATAAATGGGATCAAAGGTGTTCAATTCTTTTTCAGCAAGAAAAGAATGAGTGGTTGATTTTATTAGTAACAAATTGAATAACTTGAGATGTATATATATATATATCGATGTAATTCACGGACACAACTAATTTAGAGAAAGATTTACATCCGATAAATCTTGATAACTAACAGTAGAAGATGGAACAATGACACAAGAACAACAGTTAAGAAATGTGAATAATTTATAAGATAAAAGAAGTTTTATGATGAGAAAAGATTGAGCAAAGTGTTCTACTTACTAACCTAGCACCACGTCGATTGAGCGAAACCTCTTTCCATGGATGTTAGCAGTACAACCCTTGCCATCTTTTCTTCCATCTCCTTGGGATCCCACTGGACATGAACAATTATACGTTCCCGGCAAGTTCGTACATATTCCAATGCAGGGTTTTGAAATCACACATTCATCGATATCTATGGGAACATATTCCAAATAGAAGAAGAATATCCAACACCATTTCAATTGAAGGAGCTTGAAAAAGTAAATATAATTTCTTGATTGGGCAACGTTTTCAATTTTGAGAGGATATAACAAGTCAATTTGCTTTTCCTGAGATCGCGATACCTCACCACACTTTTTAAGTGATGGGTTGTTATCGCAAGAGCCTAAGCTTAACCAAACACTTGATCTTTGTTTAGAATAGAAGATTTAAGAATTCTCCAACAAAATTGTGCCATTACCAACTAGAACAACACATCACATAGAAAAGAATTCAAAAATAATTGTCTATAAATACAGAAAAATGCTGGATGTATTAACATTGGGAAAAGTACCAAAAAAGTCATAAATCAATTGCATTGATACTAATTTAGTTATAAGCTTTTCAATTGAATCAATTCAATCCTAAACATTTTCCTATTGATACCAATTCAAACCATCCAGCCAATTTAGATCGGAAATTGCTGACGTGGATGATGGCTGTCCTATGTGGCATAACTGACACTAATGTGAATATTTTTAAATATTTTTTTAAGTCTCCTCCTTTGCCCTATGACCGATACTGGCCATGGCCAATGACCGGCCACAGCGGAGGGCTGGCGAGGGCATCGCGGCCGGCGACGGTCGCCCTCGTTGGCCAGAGGCGAGGATCGCTCTCGCTACCCTCACCAGATTTGTCAAGGGCACAACCCACACTGCCCTTCTTGCCATAGCCGGCGACTGGCCGCAGTGGAGGGCTGGTGAGGGCAACGCAACCGGCAACCCTCGCCGGCCACAGGCGAGGATCGCTCTCGCCACCCTCACCAGATCTATCAAGGGCACAACCCTCACCGCCCTTCTTGCCATAACCATGATAATCCTTTGGGCATGAACATATATAATTCCCCTCAATATTATTGCAATTTCCCTCACATGGGTTCTTCTCTAGATCCGCACATTCATTAATATCTAGACAAATTAAGCGCACATCAATTGTATTTAATCTTCTGAAAAAATCATATCAATAAAATAGACAAGTCAATGTTGATGTTATCAACTTACCTTGACAACCATCCGCAAGGTAAGGATTACCTCGGTAACCTTCTTTACAAGTGCACTTATACCCAGATCCATTTATGGCATCGGTGCAATTGCTGTTGGTCTTGCACATGTAGCTCATGCTGTTCTTTTGGGCCTCCTCGCATGTTTGATCCCCTATTGCCCAGTCGAGAACTAGAATGTGCTGTTCGAATTTATTCTTCGAAAGATCGCCAACTGAGAAGTTGTAGGAGCCAATTTCGGCGACGAAGGCATAGCTGCAAGGATTAAAATCCAGGACGTTGACATGATTGGAAAAGCTCTCAATGGAGAAGTTATAGTTGAAGGAGTTCCTAGGGATGCTTGTCTCACAGCAACCGATGCCAGAACATGACCCGTCGCTCGCGTCCATAGTGCTGTTACACGAAGACATACAACCGAAAAAGAGCTTTTTACGGCTATCAAAGAAGAAGGCCGACGTGTCGCAACCGACAGCGGTGAACTTGTTCTTGGTGCTGGACATGGGGAATTTAGGTTGTATGAGCCACGGATAAAAGCTCAAAGACGCATCATGCCCGTTAGAGTTATAGCAGTCTTGACCAGCCCAAACTAATATTCGCATCTCGTGGTCCTCTATGGAAATGTGGCGTATTTGCAAGGTACTATTTTTCTTATGCATGTAAGGTGTAGGAGGGTCGGAAGAGTAGTCACAATGGACGATAAAGGATGATAAATTGAAGTGGCAGTCAGAGCTGCTATCGCTCAATCCAAAGGGATACGGAATCGAGAGATTTCCGCAGGAACTTCGGCATCCAGGCTTCGTGATTGAATAATCAACTTCTGCTGCGTGACTGTGGTATGGACCCAATATGATGATCCCCAGCACCAAAACTTTTAAAAGAGACTCATGGATGACCATGGTTCTTCCTTCGACTCTCTCCATATTTTTTTTGTCTCGATGAATTGATCCGATGGGTTCAGGGGTATATAAGGAGAAGTAAGATGGATTTTTTCTTGTTCGTTTTTCTTTTGGGTCAAGTAACTGTAGTTATCGGCTTAGTTCAAGCTGCCTAGTTAACGTCAGCTGGTCCTAGACACTTGCATGAGAAATTTCAATGATAATTCCACGTGTGACGAAGCCTGGTGCAGTGCGGTGCACGGTTACATTTTCCAATTGCGTGATTTTTCTTGAATCTTTTGTTGCTACTCATCGAGAAGAACAAGTCATTGGGATCCAGAGAAGTACTCTTGTCCAAAAAGAGCTGCTCTGACTTTTCGAATATTCTCTGAAAGGATTCTTTGGATTCTAGAGTTTAAGGCAGTGCCTCTCCCTCCGTGGGAAAACAAAAGTCTAGTCTTCTCCTTTCCGAATTGATTTTTCATGGTTGGAATACTGGGGCAAAACTTCAAATTTTTTTTTTTTTTTTCTAACGAAGAAAGAGACTCTTTGGTAAACTATAAAATACAACAATTCCAAAACATATTATTGCACCGTAACTTTCAATCATTAGACGATAGTCTCTTTATTTTTTAACGAATTTCATATGTTGAATGACAAGAACTAATGATAACCTTAGAAATTTCTCTTCACAATATCCTTAAATTTCTTTATAGACCTTTTGAAAATTTCTAAATGTCTTTGTTGTGGGATAAGGCATTGGTAATTGTTGTGTCTTAACTCATTGATTTATTAACCGGGGCTCTCACTCTCCCCACCACAAGCATCTGCAAGCTTTTTATTTAGTGCACGTGGGTTCTGATTTCTTAAAATAGAACAAAACTTCACTTATTATCTTTTCTAATAAAGTTAAAGTAATTGTCAAATTTTGAGAATATTATGAAAAAAAAAATACATATCATCCTCTATTAAATTGATATATTCAAATTTTCTAAGAATTTCGCATCTAATAAAAATTGACAAAACTTTAAAAAAAAACTCAAAAAGAAAATATTTAAAATTATGGACAAAAGCCATCACAAAAACCCCAGATTATGTCTACTGTGACACATTTATTATAATTTTTTTGATATCAAAAACCACAAATTTGTACATATGTAACACATTTACCCTCCATCAAGATTTCGTCAATAAGCACCATAAAAAATCTGCGTACATGAACGACAAAGGCAAATGGTGTTGACATGGTGCCCATGAGGCTTAGGTAAAATAAAAAATGACATTGTTTTAGTTGGAAAATTATTTAATGGAACCTTGACAAAGAGTAAATATCTGATGCAGGTACAAGTTTGGGTTGTTTATGTTACAAGAAAAGTTTAGGGTAAATATGTCATAGTAAACATAGTTTGGTTTTTTTTTAATATCACAAATAAAATTAAAGTAAATGTGTTACATTGGGCATAAATTAGGATTTTTCGAGCTTTTTCACTAAAATCATTCAAAACATTGCGCAGAATTTTACTTACATCTCCTAAGAGACTTTGATTTACATGTGTCATTTTCTTCTAGAGTTAAAGGCGCCAAATTCCTTTAAATGGCTTACTTTGCTTGCTAGAAGTAGCTTCATACTCAATGAATTGGCCAGCTCTCAACTATTGGCTGAACTAGTAAGATGTTGGTGCGAATGGGTCTAAGACCATGCCTATTATATAATTTAAAATATTGATGTTGAATTGAATTTTCAAAAAATATTTTAACATAACATCATAATCAAGTTCTCCTTAATAAATGGGGACTATGTCAAAGCCTCTCCTTTAGTGGAAAGAAAAGGTATGCTCTCCTCGTTAATTTCCCTTCAACTCTTCTTCGTAGATTTTAGCAATTTTACTAATTGGCGCAGGTTATCAGGCGCGATGCATGGCTTTCAAAGTTTGTTGATTTAGAACCTTGTTTAGTTGAATATATGTTGCATTGCTATATATACAAAGAAATTACCAATATGCAAGACGTCTTTTTAAGCAATAACATACGTTCTTCATTCAAATTATCTAATGGGAAATTGAATAGTAGTATGTGTTGCCGATTGGAGAGCTTGCCTTGTACTCTTAACAATTATACCACACATAAATAGATAATGTTTCCATTCCATAGATTAGTTCTAGAATATATAGAATTAATGAGTGTAATATCTTTTAACACACTGTCATAAAGGTGAACATCAATTAGATATAACAAATGTGACCGTCCATCAACAAATTAACCTGGCCCGAACTAATCGACCTAACCTAGCAAGAAACTGTTGATTTAGGTCGGTTCGGTTTCAATTTGGAATCTCAAAAGAACAAAAAACTAACCAACCTATATATAGCATAAGAACGAAATTTGCAGTGTCCAAATCTACGCAATAGAAAACATAATCCTCAAACCAAATTACATTTTCCAGTTTAGAGTAAAACCACAGATATGGTCAAGATTTGATCATTGCTAAGTAAAAGGACTTTGGGAGTTTGAAATTGATTTTTATAAATTTTTTAGGGTCGACCGAAAGTTTCAGGTAAACGCCAAGTCAATGGGGTCAGTTTCCTTGGCAATTTCTTATGTAGCACAATAGGTCGCATCAGAATTTGTTATGGCCCGCCAACTTTGACTATGTCATTGATAGATGTGCTTTCATTACATTGCCAAGACTTAAGAAGTCAAGCAAATCAGCGGTAAGCATATGCAATGGGGGAGATATCACAACCCCAAAACAGGAGAATGACGAAGAAAAATCAAAAAGAGCAGAGTGGTTTGAGCTAGGGATTGTATGCATGAAATGTGTTTCAAGGTGGATGGATTTTATACTCTGAAAATTTGTATTTTCCTATTTCTAGACTGTATATATGTATTCTAAAAAGGAATAATGGGTAGCTTCAAAATAATTAATCAACTAGCTTCAAAGAGGTAAAATAATTTTTTATTTGTTGTGTTACAAAATTAAGCTTTCGAAATAAGATTCCATTATATACTTTTAAATTAAGAAAAGACATGTCGCGTGCAGATATTTTTTTCCTTTTTCTTGGCTAGAATTTCCAACTAGTATGGATTGTGGCGGGAAAATTGTCCAAATATCCTAAACCTATTGCATTTTTGTCAAGTTAGTCCTAGACTTTTCAATTTTGTTAATTTAGTCTTAAACGTTTTCATCTTTTGCCAATTTAGTCATAAATATTTTTACTTCTTACCAATTGAGTCAATCCAGCCAATTTCAGCTGGAAATTACTAACATGGATGGCCGATGCTAACATGACACTTTTTAAATAATATTTTTTATGGTTTTTTTTTTTTTGGGTTTCAGATCTAGATGGCAAGGGTTGCTAGCCAACCCTTGCCAGCCACAGTGAGGGCCAGCCTACCTATGTCGGCTTTAGGCGGGGGCGTTGTGCCCTCGCCAGCTTTGGGAGAGGCTCGCAACACCCTCACCTAGAAATGACAAGGCCCACGATACCCTTGCCAGATTTGGCCATGTGAGGGCTTGGCGACCCTCCCTGGCCCCAAGCGAGGGCGGCAACGTCACTTGAGGCCTTCACCTAGCTTGATCTAGCAAGGGCTCACTCGCCTTCGCCTTTGCCGGTGAAGGCATCGCAACCATCGCCCAAAGCTCGTGAGGGGCACAGTGCCCTTGCCCAGAGTTGGTGAGGGTTGACCGACCCTCACCTATGACGGGCAAGGGTCACCTGCCCTTGCCTATGAACCCAAAAAAAAAAAAGCAAAAAAAGTAAAAAAAAAATGAAATTACCATAAAAAATTTCAAAATATTAGTAAAATATACTTAAAAAGAACCATGTCAGCGCCAACCATCCATGTTAACAATTTCTAGCCAAAATTGGCCGGATAAATTGAATTAATAATAAGTAAAAAGATTTAGGACTGAATTGAGAAAAGCGCAATAAGTTTGGGACTTTTTAGACAAGTTTTCGATTGTGGTTGATACGCATTTGTGGAGAATTATCATCGTCAAGAACTTTATTTTTTCTTTTCCTTTTTCTGGTCAAGTGACTGTAGTTATTAGCTTATTTAAAGCTGCGGAGTTAACATCAGCAGGTCCTGGAGACTTGCATGGGACGAAGCCTTTGTACGGTGCGGTGCGCGTTTAAATTTTCCAAATGTACAATTTATTTGACATATATTTCTTCAATCTTTCGTCGCTGGTCAGCCAGAAAAACAGGCCATTTTCGGACAGAGACTGGTGCATGGTTGTCAAAGAAGAGCTGCTCTTACTTTACAAATAATCCGTGGGAAACAAAAAGTCTTGGTCTTCTCCTTTCCCAATCGATTTTTAATACTTTGGTACATTGGGGCTGTTACTTCTGCGCATGGCAAATTTTTCTTTTGGGGCGTTGATTAATGCAAAAATTGAAAGTTGATAGCGAAAGGAGAAGACCTAACCTCTCTCTTTCACGAAGAAAGAGACTTCTTGTTTAACTCTACATCTGAACAATTCTAGAACTTACTATTGCACCTTAACTCTCAGTCGTCGGGCAGCAATTATCGATGAAAAAGGCACACTAGTTCACAAATTTCATCAGTTAACTTAAAATAAGGTATAATTATCTTTAGCAATGTCTCTACAAATCCTTAGATTTCTTTGGAGAGACTAATTGGAAATCCCAACCGCGGACATAATTGGACGATGCATTGATAGATGATGTGCATCCCAACTCAATAATTTATGGCTTTGACGCTCTCTATCATAAGCATCTACAAAATTTTCAAATGGGCTCTTTGCCAACTAATAATACGAGTCCTCTTGTCAAATTTCCAATAGAAATCTGGCCGAAAAGGAAATGAATCAACACTGACAAATTGACACAACATGCCTACACGGGCAGGTCGAATCACATCGATAATCTAAATCTATTAGTAAGAAAATGGACATTATCTGGAGTGTTTCCTTGGGCAATAATAAAATTGTATCAGCTGGTAACAAAGCCTAAATCTGACTGCTCGTTATTGTCTTGAACTGAATGTCATTGCACCTGTAGCCTGTGCACAGGACCACCGTAATGTCAAAACAGATGATTTGAGAAGGCAAGTGCAACTTCAACAAGAATTGGAGCAATCTCGATTGTTAAGGCCTGACAATCCCCACCATGACCAAGAAGAGGAGCTTAACACCTTCCACGATGTTCGGTTTTTGCGCAGCTTGTGAAGTGGCTCCTTTGCATCACTGGCGTTAAACTCGTGATTCTAATTATTTCAATTTTAAAGTAGACATTTCAAACTTCCAAGGCACTATGCATCGGAAAACTTCGTTGATTGGCTCAACATTTGGGATCACTATCATTCAGTGAGGTATGATTGATGCAGCATTTGGGATCACTATCATTCAATCCAAAAGGGGTATGGAATTTTAAGGTTTCCGCAGAAACTTCAGCATCCAGGCTTGGTCACTGAATCATCAGCTTCTGCTATGTGATAGTGGTGTGGACCTAATATGATGATCCCAAGCACCACAACTTTCAAAAGAATGCTCATGGATGACCATGGCTCTTCCTTCAACTCTCTTCATATATTTTTGTTTTTTCAGCGAATTAATTTGATGGATTCGCCGGTATTTAAGGAGAAGCAAGATAGGGCTTTTCCTTTCTCGCCATTTTGGGAGGAATTGTAGTTATTGCCCAAGTTCAAGTTGTGTAGTTAACATCAAGTGGTCATAGCCACTTGCATGAGACGATTCAACGACAATTCCTCGTGTGACTAAGTCTTGAGCAATGCAGTGTACGTCTCTCTACGAAAGTTCATAACATAAATCCGACATACTTTTCCTGGATCTTTGCTACCCATTGAGAAGACAAGCTATACTCTGAGCCGGAGACTGGGTAACTCTTGTCACAAAATGAGCTGTTCTTACTTTTCAAATTATCTCCAAAAGATTAATCTAGGATTCTAGAGTCTGAGATAATGTCTCTCCCTCTGTGGGAATAAGAAAACGTCAGGTCTTCTCTTTCCCTATCGATTTTTGATACAATGTATACTGGGAAGTTGCTTCTGTGCATGGCAATTTTTCTTTTGGAGCATTCGTATAAATGCAAAAACTAAAAGTTGATAGGGAAAGGAGAAGACCATACGCTTTCCATGTTTGAGCATTTCCAAAACATAATATTGGACCGTAATGGCTGGTCGTTGCACGGCAATTACTGATGAAAAAGAGCCAATTTGTTGACAAATTTCATCAGTTAATAACCTTTGACATTTCTCCTTATAATATTCTTAGATTTCTTTTCATCGACCGTTTGAAAATGTGAACTGTTGACTAAATTTGCTGGAGTACTCTTGTCACAAAATGAGTTGTTCTTATTTTTCAAATAATTTTTGAAAGATTATTCTATGATTCTAGAGTTTAAGAAAATGGAAAATTACCAAAAAAGTCCTAAACCTATTGCAATTGTGCAAATTCAGTCATAAACTTATTTTTTTGACCAATTGAGTCATAAACCTTTTACAATTGTTTCCGATCAGTCCATCGGGTTAAAATTGGCCGGCCGACACGACGTGGCACCGGCCGACGCTGACGAGCTTTTTAATAATATTTTATTTTTTGAAAATTTTTATTAATTTTTATCTTTTTTTTTCCTTTTTCCTCTTTTTTTTTTTCTCCTCCTCCCTCTTCCTCCCTCCTCCCTCCTCCCTCCTTTGGCTCGCCCCCACCGATCGCCTCGGTCCGACGACCGGCCAGCTGGCGGCGGGTCGCTGGAGCTAAAGGAGGGAGAAGGGAGGAAGAGGGGGAGGGAAAAAAAGAAAAAGAGGAAAAAGGGAAAAAAAGATAAACAAATATTAATAAATATTTGAAAAAATAAAATATTATTAAAAAAGCTCGCCGGCGTAAGCCGATCGCCACGTCAGCATCGCCTGGCCAATTTTAGCTAGATGGATTGATCGAGAATAATTGTAAAATGTTTATGACTTAATTGATAAAAAAAAATAAGTTTATAACTGAATTGACACAATTACAATAGGTTTATGATTTTTTTGGTAATTTTTCCTTTAAGAAAATGACTCCCTCCGTGGGAATAAGAAAAAGTCCGGTCTTCTCCTTTCCCTATCGATTTTTGATACAATCGCGGTGTCTAAATCTGCAAAATAGAAAACATAATCCTCAAACCAAATTACATCTCCCAGTTCAAGATAAAGCCACAAGTATGGTCCGAGATATGATCGTTGTTAAGTAAAAAGGACTTTGGGAGTCTGAAATTTATTTTCAGAAATTTAGTGAGGGTCATCTGTAAAGGTTTAGGTGAATGCTAAGTCAACTTGGTCGGTCTCCTCAACAGTTTCTTATGTACGACAATGTCTCATCAGGATTTGTTATTACCCGCCAACCTTGACTGTCATTGATAGAGAACATCAATGATGTCTATCAATGATGCAGGCTACTTTCATTACAGCGCCAAGACTTAAGAAGTCAAGCAAAAATAGTAGTGAGCGTATGCAGAGGGGGAAAGATCACAATCCCAAATCAGGAGAATGAGAAAGAAGAAAAATCAACAAGAGCAGACTGGTTTGAGTTGGTGATTGTACGCATGCAATGTGTTTCTGGGTGGATGGGTTTTATACTTTGAACAATTGTATTTTCCTGTTTTTAGACTGTATATATGCATTCTGAAAAAAAAAAAATAATGGGTAGCTTCAAAATAAATAATCAACTAGCTTCAAAGAGGTAAAATATCAATTTTTTACAAAATTTATTTGATGGAAACATGGTTATTAATATTTAAAAACTTTAGTATATATTGCCATATCCCTCAACCACACGAGGATCGGTCAGTGTTGCTCTTGATTTTGACTCTCTAAAGAAAATCAACTTTTTACTTTTTTTTTGTAACTTAAAACAAAGATATATTCAGTTCTATTCCTTGTCCAAAGCATCAGATGCAATTAACGATGACCTAGACATAAAAAGCGAAGCAACGACTTGCATAGCCGACTCATATCTCTATGTTCCGTATGCCATGCGACACGACATTGACCTTGACATGAGAAGCCAACCAGCGACTTGCGAGTTGCGAGGCCAACTGATGTCTCCCCAATCTGAAGGCCTGCGAGCTTTAATGATTTGGCCGATCCCGAATTTGAGGTTCGCTTTTATTAGGCCCGCAATTCACGCTGTGATGTTACAATCGATTGTAAGAATTTTCAAGCTGATTTGAAACTTGAAAAGAGACTTGCACTAAGGATTCAATTTGGTCGTGTGTAACGGGGCTAACTTAACTCGAAATGAAACAATGACAAAAGGAAAAGTAGGATTCTTGATAAAGAAGATGGTTTGATTGATTTTGGTTTCTCAACTTTCTTAATAGATATAGCAAAAGAGTTAAAGTTTTCTTCACCGAATATAATATGGCAAAAACGGTACTATTAAAGTTTTCTTTGCCGAATATAATATGGCAAAAATGGTAGCGTCATCGTAGAACTTTACCCTACAACTCTTACTGGAGAATTAAAATAGGAATCTATCGACGGAGGGACTTTATAAAAGTTGTCTCTATGTCTGTCAAATTCCAAGCAGTCTCGTTTAAAATTCCATGGAAAGGGCGTCAATTTTAGTGTGCCTCTCGAAGGCAGACTCTATAGCATGCCCTTTTAATGAAGACGCTTTTATGAGAATTTCACCACGATGTTGACTGAGGTAAAAACATGAATTTGCATGATGAACCTATGTTTTTTATTTTATTTTAATTATTCTGTGATCTTAAATTGTAATTTCAAGCTTCCATTCAACCTGATCCCTCACAAACTTATGTTATTTTTAAGTATTAGTTCATGTGGTCTGTGAAATTCTAAAAATATACAAGAAATTGATCCATGTGAAGTGTCCTACCTTAGGCTATAATATGATTTGCAAACATTTTTGTGGGAAATTTGAATAGAGAATAGGGTTAGTTTCGTCATTATGACATGATATACAACTCCCCACTCCTTAACTCATCCACAGTCAAGATAACTTCAATCCATTTCTAGCCTTGCTGTCTTTGATAAAGAAGACTTCTTCGTCTGCTAGGGGGGATGATCTAAACGTGTGGCTGACAAAAAGAGAAAACAGCGAAAAATAGGTATTGATATGGAGTTACTGGGTGAAATTGGCACTATCAAATAAGATTTAATGAAAAAAGGCTTTTGCTTTTGGGTATAATTCTGCTACAAATTGGACGGTTAGAGAAATATAATTGAAATGCATTTGCTATTTTGATGATCATTTCAGCTGTCGAAAGAATCCCTTACCTAAGAACTCCTTTTTGGGTTAGAAAAACAAATGATATTTTGACATGTACGACACTTCTACTTTTAACTTTTCCTGCTGTTATTTTGTTAAAATCAGGAATCCAGTATGGTAACATATATAATCCTACAATTGTTGGTGTTTGTCTCATTTCTTGCACATTTCATAATAATTACCTGATAAAGTCAATTTAGTAAGTGACCATCAAAGTCAAGGATACCATGTGGCTACTAACAACATCCACTCTATAAAGTGACCATCGAATTTCACCTAGATTGGTTCTTTCTTTTCACTTTAGATAAAATCACTCTACATTATAGTTAATGCTTCAATCCTATTATATATATGTTAACATAGATTAAATTTGATTTGACGTATGACAAATTCATCTTTTGGAATACAACAAAGCTTCATGCTATATGCTATGTTCGATTTCCCAAAATAATATATAACTTTAATTCAAGAAAAGCAAGAAATAACGTGGATAACAACAAAGTTTCATGCTTATGCTATCATCATCTCCCGATGCATTGCTTTTGAGGGTGCCATCACATTTGCTTGATCTCTCACCAAGCAAATGCCCAGCTTCTTCAAGGTCACAGCTCTGATTCACCCATGGATGCTGTCCATCACCCTCATCAGTCCCTCCAATTCCATTGCCACTTCCTTGATGGTCGGCCAATCTTCGCCTTTCACCCTCAGGCATCGGTTCGCCAGCATCGTGACTTCCTTAATCTCCTTAGGGTTTCCCTTCGATATTCACATCTGACCTCCTCTCTCGAGGTGTGTCACCTGTATGAGTATGGGTCGCGACACTTCGCTATCACTCGGGGTACTAGTTTGAGAGAACTCGCGATTTTGTAAAGGAAACTCACAAGAGGTTTGTCTGGGGAATGAGATGATGACATCCCTATGGTGGAGAACCATGAGGGAACTTTCCTGATCAAGCACCCTAAACCCGACCTTTTCTTTTTCCTTTCCTCACAAGAGGGATCGATGGGCGGCGAGATCAGGTCGCGACAGGGTAAATGTGTTACATTGATCCAAATTTAGGGTTTTTGTTGTCATAATTTTTTTTATAGTAAATATGCCACAATGGGCATAATATGGGATTTTTTTTTTATGGCTTTCATCCATAATTTTAAATATTTGCTTCTTCTTCTTCTTCTTTAGTTTTCCCAATTTTTATTAGACGTGAAATTCTTAGAGAAATTCGAAATATATCAATTTAATACAGGATTTTGTGTATTTTTTCATAATATTTTCAAAATTTGACAATTACTTTAAGTTTATTAGAAAAGATAATAAGTGAAAGTTTTGTGCTATTTAAAGAAATCGAAACCCAAGTACACTAAATAAAAAGCTTGCAGATGCTTGTGGTGGTGAGAGTGGGCATCCCAATTAATAAGTTAATGAGTTAACACACCACAATTACCAATGCGTCATCTGATAACAAAGGCAATTTGAGATTTTCCAAGGGTCTATAAAGAAATTTGAGGATATTGTGGAAATAAATTTCTAAGGTTATCATTAATTCTTGTCATTCAATTGATTAAATTCGTTAAAAAAAACAAAGAGATTGTCGATTAATGATTGAGAATATGGTTTAATATTATATTTTTGGAATTGTTGTATTTTAGAGTTTGCTAAGGAGTCTCTTTCCTTATAAACGAAGGGTCAGGTCTTCTCCTTTCCCTATCAACTTTTAAGTTTTGTCCCAATATCCCAACTACCAAAAATCAATTGGGAAAGGAGAAGACTAGACTTTTGTTCTCCCACGGAGGGAGTGACACCACCCTTAAAACTCTAAAATTCTAAAAATACTTTAAGAGAATATTTGAAAAGTAAGAACAACTCTCTTTTGACAAGAGCACTTCAGTCTCTAGCTCGTATTGGCTTGTTCTTCTTGATGAGTAGCGCCAAAAGATTCAAAAAATAAATATGTCGAATAAATCACGCATTTGAAAGATGTAACCGTGCACCGCCACCACACAAGACTTTGTCACACACGGATTGTTATTGTGAATCGTCTCGTGCATCATTGAGACTCTTCATCAATGATGCAGTCAATGTTGGCGGGATTAGTCAATGTTGGCGTGCAATGACAAATCCTGATGAGACATTGTCTCACTCAAGAGATTGTCGGGGAAACCGACCCATTGACTTGGCATTTACCTGAAACTTTACAGTCGACTTCTAGAATTTCCTGAAAATCAATTTTAGGGTGCGTTTAGGAACGATTCTGTTCCCGATAGTAGATTCTGATCAAAAATAATTTTTTTTTATTCTGTTCCCGGGAACATATTCTAAGCATTTTAAGCCGTTTAGTAACCATCCAAAATTTCTGATTGTAGAATAAAATTGTGTTTGGTATCGTGCTCATTGATTCTGTTTCAAATTAATTTATTTTAATTTTTAAATAATTTTTATACTTTTTCCTTTTTTTCTTTTTTTCTCCAACTCTTCTTCTTCTTCGGGCCGGTCGTCGGACCGGCGACCGGCCAAATGAGGGCCGGCGACCTCACCAAAGCGTCGCCAGCCCTTAGTGAGGTCGACCCTCGTCGGCCGAGCCTCACCGGCAGTTGGGTGAGGCTCGCCCAGCCCTGCCGAGGCTCGTCCTCACCGGGCCGGGCAAGGCCCGCCCGGCCACCAGCGGGCGGGCGAGGCCCTCCTAGCCACTGGTGAGGCTGGGCGTCGTGAGCCTCGCCAGTGGCTAGGCTTGCCTCTAGCGAGCTCGCCGGACCTCGCCCTAGCCTGGCGAGCTCGCCGGACCGGTTGTCGGCAACCCGCGGCGAACGACAACGGATAGTGGTGGATGGTGGCGGACAGCAACTGCGCGATTGAAGAAGAAGAAAAGAGAAGAAAATAGTTGGTTTTGATTTTTTTTTTTCTGATTCTGGAACAAGAATCACATTTTCTTTTTTTATTCTTGATTCTACTCCCAATCTGTTCCTGGGAACAAAAATTTTACCAAACGCGATTCTGTTCCCAAACTGATCCCAAAACAAAAAATCAGAATTTGGCCCTGTTTGGATGGTTACCAAACAGGGCCTTAGACTCCCAAAGTCATTTTACTTAGCAATCATTAGATCTCGGACCATATATGTGGTTTTACTCTAAACTAGAAGATGTAATTCGGTTTGAATTTGGACACCGTGGATTTAGTTCTTCAGCTTTATATAGGTTGGTTAGTTTTTGTTCTTTTCAGATTTCAAATCAAATCCTGAACCAACTTGAATCAACAGTTTTTTGCTAGGGTAGGTCGACCGGTTCGAGCCAAGTTAATTTGTCTATGGACAGTCATGTTTGTTATATCTAATTGATGTTATGCCACACTTCCTATATGACATAGTATCAAAAGATATTACATTCATTACTTCTATCTATTCTATAACTAATCTATTGAAAAGAAACATTATCTCCTTATGTGTGTCATAATTGTTAGAGTACAAGGTAAGCTCCCCAATCGAGATCACAATACTACTATTCAATTTTCCATCGGATAAGTTGAATAAAAATGTACATTATTGCTTAAATAGACGTCTTGCATGCGATGAGATAATTTCTTTGTATATATAGAAATGCAACATATATGCAACTCAACAAAGTTCTAAGTCAGCAACTTTGAAAGCCATGCATCGCGCCTGATTACCCGCGCCAATAAGTAAAATTGCTAGAACCTACAAAGAAGAGTTGACAGGGAAATTAACGAGAAGAGCAGACATTTTCTTTCCACTAAAGGAGAGGCCTTGACATAGTCCCCGTTTATTAAGGAGAACCTGATTATGATATTATGTTAAAATATTTTGTGAAAATTGAAGCCAACATCAATATTTAGAATAATATAATAAATAGTCTTAGACCCATGCGCACCAAGATCTTACTAGTTTGAGAGCTGGGCAATTCATCGAGTATGAAGCTATTTCCAGCAAGTAAGCCATAATAAGGAATTTGGCGCCTTTAACACTAATAGAAAAAGACACATGTAAATCAAAGTCTCTTGGGAGATGTAAGTAAAATTCTGCACAATGTTTTGAATGATTTTAGCAAAAAGCTCGAAAAACCCTAATTCATGCTCAATGTAACTTACTTTTATTTGTGATATTAAAAAAACCAAATTATATTTACTATGACATATTTACTCTAAACTTTTCTTGTAACATAAACAAACCCCAAACCTGTACTTGCATGAGATATTTACTCTATGTCAAAATTTTGTTAGATAATTTTCCAACTAAAATAATGTTGTTTTTATTTTACCTATGTCAACATCGTTTGCGTTTTATCGTTCATGTAGGCAGATTTTTTTATTGTGCTTATTGATGAAACATTGATGAAGAGTAAATGTGTTACATAGGTATAAATTGCGATTTTTTATATAACAAAAGAAAAATTATAGTAAATGTGTGTCGCGACCTCTTTTTTTCGGCGCTCGCAATCGTGTACGGGCGCCTAAGGAGGCTAATGGCTTGGCTGAAATTAGTTATGCCCAGACTCTCCCAAGTCCACCAATTCACGACTTTAATAGTCTGAGTTTTTAACCTGTAAATCAATTTTTAAAATGGAGTCGCCACTAATCGATTTGAGGTGGGTTGATTAGAAACCCAAGTGAAGTATCGGGAGAAATACTCACTCTGCGCAACCAGAGAAATTAGGATCGGGGACTTGATTACACTAGTTAATCACTAATACCCTTTCGGTACCTAATCTTGTTTAAACCTTGAGATTTTTTGGATGTTTGATGGATTTTCCATGCAATTTGGGAAAGAAAAACATTTTTGAGTCTTTTTCTAAATTTTTGACATAAAATGGAGTTTTTGGCCTTTTTTGGTATTTTTGGAAAATACAAGTTTTTTGGCTTTTTTTGGATTTTTGGCATTTTTGGAAAATATGAAATATTTTTGATTTTTTTATTTTTCGGAAAATAAAATATTTTTTAAATATTTTTTAATGTTTTTTAGAAAATAAATTATTTTTGATTTTTCTTGATTTGTTTGGAAAATAAAAAAAATTTCAACATTTTTTAATTACTTTTCGGTTTTCTGGAAATTAAAACATTTTTTAATATTTTTTCGAAAATAAATTATTTTTGATTTTTTTGAAATAAATTATTTATTTATTATTTATTATTTAAAAATATCATAAAAACTGACCCGGTCGGATCCGTGGGTTGGGTCCGACCCGCCCGGCGCGCCGCACGCGGACCGGCCCGCAACGCGGGCCCGACTCAAATTTTTTTCCTTTTTTTAACTTCAAAACGACGTCGCGGCCGAGCGTTTGGGGACGCCCGGCTCGACTTGATAACCCGGCCCGACGAGCTCTCTAACCCGATTCACAGCTGCGACCCGGTTCGCGGAACCCTGCCTAGACACAGGGAAACCGGGTCAGACGGACCCACGAATCGACCCGGTTCCCGGCTTCCTCTCCCCTTCGTTCGCTCGCAGCGCTGGTGAGGGGGACTGAGGCGTCGGATCAGTGTCGACGGCGGCGGCGATACAGAGGACAGCAGCGGTAGGAGGATGCGGCGTGGCGGCACGGCGGCGGTGACGGGTGGAGATGCAGAGGGGAATGGCGAACGTGACCGAGAACTGGATCTCGCGGTGGCTCGAGGCAGCGAGGAGGGTTTCGAGCGGAAACGGCGACGGCCAAGCGGGGTTGATACCTGTCTGTGGAGAGGGTATGGCGTCGCGGCGTAGCTGGTCGGTGGTGACGACGACAGGGCAGTGACGGCCGTGACAAGGCAGCGACGGCGAATCCTCGGCCTCTCAGATCTGGTCTTCGTGTTCCAGATCTGGCCTTTTTCCGTCTCTCTCTCCGAGTTTTGCTTGCTGTTCAACCTTGGCTTCACCGACGAGCTCCTCCGGTCTTCCTCCGATCTCGCTTGGATCTCTCCCCCTCGCTCAAATCTGAGCTTGCGAGCGCTCGGGCCTCCCCTGAAGTCTCTCAGGGGAAGCTTGCGACGCTCGCCAGCTTTCGATCTCTCTCCCGCTTCTCAACCCGACCTTCTCCTCTGGCTTCTATTGGATCTCGGCCTGCTCGTCCTCGGGCCTCCCTTGAAGTCTCTCAGTGGAAGGTTCGAAGCTTGCAAGCCTCCATCCTTCGCGGTCTGCCCTTTGCCATCGTCGGGAGAGGCCTATTTATAGGCGAGGGGGCGGCCGGTCGCGGAGCTTCGACCGCCGGTCCTCACATGCCGAACGGCCTCCACCGGCCGAACCGGCATTCCATCCATCGAGGTAGCTCTAGCTAGGCTGCCTCGCATTGAATACGCGTCCCTTTCATCGCACGCTACTGTCTCCCTCTCCATTTCGGCGTTGCGCGCGTCCTCGCCTCCGGCACATGCTGCTTGGGGAAAAAGACAACGCGAGGAAGAAGACAAACAGGAAAATGGGGGGCCTGCGCGAGAAAAAAAAGGGGGGGCTACATTTGTTTTTTTTTTTTTTTTTTTTTTTCTGTTTTCTGTTTTTTTTATTTTTTCTTGTTTTATGTTCACTTTTTTTATTATTTATTATTTATTATCCAAAAAAGGCAAAAATAAAAAACCTAATGAATTAATTAAAAAAACGCAATTTAGGCGTCAACAGCTGCCCCCTCTTTGAAGGTGAGTTCGCAGAGGTTGCATTCAAAGACAAACTGATGCCTAAATTTTACCCGTGCATGCGTAGCAGATTATATTTGGGACCTATTATTCTATGCAGAAAAAAGGGCAATATAACTTTACATATACTAAGACAGATAAGAAGATACCTGTGGTTACTTACCTGGAGTAAGTGAGATAGGGTGTGAACCCCGAGTTTGGCAAGTATCAAGGCGTCATCTTACCTGGTGATATGAGGAGGCTGCTTTTCCAAGGCTCGAACCATTCTTCAGTCGCTTGTTAAAACAATCAATGATTTGTCTAGGACCCGAACCTTTCTTCGGTCGCCTTGACGGGAAATTGCTCCTCCAGGACCCAAACCATTCTTTGGTCACTTGTTGGAGCAATCAGTGGTTTGTCTCGAACCCGAACCATTCTTCGGTTGCCATGACGGGAAATTGCTTCTCCAGGACCCAAACCATTCTTTGGTCGCCTGTTGGAGTAATCAATGGTTTGTCTCAGACCCGAACCATTCTTCGATCGCCGTGACGGGAAATTGCTTCTCCAGGACCCGAACCATTCTTCGGTCGCCTGTTAAAACAATTAATGATTTGTTTAGGACCCGAACCTTTCTTCGGTCGCCTTGACGAGAAATTGCTCCTCTAGGACCCGAACCATTATTCGGTCGCCTGTTGGAGCAATCAATGGTTTGTCTCGGACCCGAACCATTCTTCGGTCGCCGTGACGAGAAATTGCTTCTCCAAGGCCCGAACCATTCTTCGGTCACTTGTTAAAACAATCAATGATTTGTCTCGGACCCGAACCATTCTTCGGTCGCCTTGACGGGAGATGCGCCGACCTTTCTCAAGGCATCTGTTTTGTGAGGGTGTCTGACCTTTGTCAAAAACACCAGTTGGAACTCGACCTTTCTCGAGCGGATGCGCCGACCTTTCTCAGGGCATCGATTTGTGGGGTGTCTAACTTCTGTCAAAGACACCAGTAGGAACCCGACCTTTCTCAAGAGGATGCGCCGACCTTTCTCAGGGCATCAATTTGTGGGGTGTTTGACTTTTGTCGAAGACACCAGTAGGAACCGACCTTTCTCGGGAGGATGCGCCGACCTTTCTCAGGGCATCGATTTATGGGGTGTTTGACTTCTGTCAAAGACACCAATAGGAACCCGACCTTTCTCGGGAGGATGTGCCGACCTTTCTCAGGGCATCGATTCTGGAGGATACCTGGACATTCACAGGCATATCAAAGAGTACCTGGATATTCATAAGTACTAACTTGAAGGATATTTGGGCCTTTGCAGGCATCGAAAGGGTACTTGGATGATCACAAGTACAATCTCTTGGAGGATACCTGGATGTTTACAAGTATCGAAGGGGTACCTGAGATATTCGTGAAGGTCTCTCATCTCCTGGTATGTGGGAATATCGAGGACGTGCCTTGCATATTCATGAAGGTCTCTCACCTCCTGGTAATTGGGAATATCGAGGACGTACCTGAGATATTCGTGAAGACCTCCTGCCTTCTGGCAATGAGAATATCGAGGACGTACCTTGGATATTCGTGAAGGTCTCCCACCTTCTGGTAATGAGAATATTGAGAACGTACCTGAGATATTCGTGAAGGTCTCTCACCTTCTAGTAATGAGAATATTGAGGGCGTACCTGAGATATTCGTGAAGGTCTCTCACCTCCTGGTATTGGGAATATTGAGGGCGTGCCCCGTATATTCGTGAAGGTCTCTCACCTCCTGGTAGTTGGAATATCAAGGACATACCTTGGCTATTCATGAAGGTCTCCTACCTTATGGCAATAAGAATATTGAGGATTTACTTTGGATATTCGTGAAGGTCTCTCACCTCCTGGTATTGGGAATATCGAGGGCGTGCCCCGCATATTTGTGAAGGTCTCTCACCTCCTGGTAGTTGGGATATCAAGGACGTACCTCGCATATTCGTGAAGGTCTCTCACCTCCTGGTAGTTGGAATATCAAGGACGTACCTCGCATATTCGTGAAGGTCTCCCACCTTCTGGTAATGAGAATATCGAGGACGTACCTAAGATATTCGTGAAGGTTTCTCACCTCCTGGTAATGAGAATATCGAGGACGTACCTGAGATATTCGTGAAGGTCTCTCACCTCCTGGTAGTGAGAATTTGAATGTAGCACAAGGCTTACCTGGATGGCCGCAAGCACACAGGTGTACAAAGTAGAGGAATATTTGGATGAACAAATATTTAATGATATGATCAGAGACCACTCAACTGGTCCAAGTGTAAGAAAGCATACCTGGGTGATCACAGGCGCATAATGTGGTGGAATACTTAAGTGGCTGCTATCATTCACCGACATAATTTTGAAGACCACTTGAGCAGGTCGAGTGTCATAGAAAGGGAGTACCTGAACGGGGGTTGATACTCAAAGACAAAGGGATACTTGGACAGTTGCAAATATCAAAACTTTAAAGACATCATGAATAGGTCGAATGTCAACAGAGGGAGCACTTGAGTAGTGGCAAACACTCAAAAACGGGGGAATGTTTGGACAATCAATACTTGAACAAGCTGAGTATCGGTAAGAGGGAGTACCTAGATAGTGGTGGGTACTCAAAGATTATCAAACATAAAGCTTTGGGAGTAAGGATGGAGACATGCTTTTCTGGCGATATCTTTGATCTCTAAAAGTATGTTCGCTATTTACACAATATGCACACATGTACACAAAGATTGTATATGCTGTAAATTCGTAAATTTTAAATGTGACTTATGCATGATGATCTCGTCAGTTTTGTACCATTTGAATTCCACTGGGAAAGATTTTGAAAGACAACTTTCGTTTAGAATGTAGATGTCTTGAGTATGCCAGACGAGGGACTTTCAGTCTGAAAGGACTTTTCACTCGCTCTCATGGGAAAGGCTGTTTTATCCTGACCATTGATGCAGGATTTATAAGGACCACACTGTCTCACTGTCATCATGTCAGCAGGGGTCCGAGTACTCTCGCAAATGATACGACTTTACTAATATGAGAGGTCTTTGTTGGAATTGTGATGAAGGCTTGGTCAATGGCTTATCAAAGGGGACCAATAAGGTCATGGCTTTGTGGGAAAGATGTTGCACGATCATCTCCGAGTTTGCAAGTCAAGAGTCCTGCGAAAAGAGATAGAATAATCTTGCTCGTACTTCTTCGAGCGATGTTTATAGACATATGAAATCCTATGTTAATTAAAGTGCCCCTAGTCTGAAGAGACTTTTTACATTAGGATGCCATGTAGGCTTGACTCATGTGTAAAAGGGTGGGAGCTGGTGACCACCTTGGCATTTGTCACTGGTCTTCCTTCTCTTAATCAAATGAAGGTTCCATTAATCGAACCACAACAGCAACTTCTCTCGGGAATACAAACAGCTGTATCTTTTGTTTAGAGACATTGGCCTTGCTTTTACCAGGCACACTGCTTTTTTATGTCCCCATTTCTCTCTTCAATTTTTCATTCATGGCCACTGACCTTGCTTTTACCAGGTACGCTGCTTTTTATGCCCCAACTTTGCTCTTGTTGCCTAACGAACTGATCTTGGTAAGTTCAAGCAAACGCCTTTGTTAGACTATTGAGTCTTCATCTTTTACCAGCGCTTCTAATTATGCTGCTCAAACGGCATTAGCTTCTGCTTTGCCTCCATGTGAGGGTGAATTTACAGACTCAATTGGAGTTGTACAATGGATACAAGTGTGTAAAGAAAGAATTGCTCTTCATGACTTTAGGGCACTTAAATTAACATGAGTGTTCATATGCAATAAAGACACTCAAAGATTGATGCAAGTGCAAGTAAGAGAATTTCTATCCCTTTTCTCGCCTTGTGATGCTAACTTGCCTTCAACCTGCCCCAGTGTGGGGTGGTTCTTCGACAGGGGGTAAGACAGAAATTTGGCCAGTGTATGGGGCTCAAAGTGAGCAATGGAATGCCTCTCACTATTTTGGTCATCGTACCATTCGCGAGAGAACTCTTTACCCTGTAGTCATGGAATCTTCTACACTCATCTCACAAGTGTATAGTTAGGGACTGTGTGTGGGATATGGCTTGCCAGTTATCATTCCGACGCGCCTTATCCAGCATGCTCAATTAACCTTGTATTCTTCACTTAACTGTCTATTCTAATAATCCTTGTAGAATCAGTGATTTAGATAGACAAAATCATCATGCAAAAATCCATTTGGAAAATGCATGCAACATTTTAAACATGAGAGAGTTTGTACTCTTAAAACAAATTAATGGTTTTTGTTCAAAAAGACCTTGTTGGCAGCTTTAAGGGTTAACAAAATGGTGTTTCCAAATGTGTTAAATTTTGAGCATCAAAAGGGTTATTCACAAATGGGTGTCAATGGATTGTTCCTATTGAGTAGGGAAATGACACAAGAAGGATTAGCCGGGGTTGGGGATCTAATCGGGCATCTCTGTTTTTGCCCCCGCAGAAAAGAAGATGAAAAATAAATCAATCAACAGGGCCAAAATTAAAGGTGAATTGAGGCTTGAAGGATCTCTGTCATTTGCTTTGGCGATACTTGAGACGCCATTTTGCTCGGGAGAGTTTATCAGAGTTTGACATGTCTTTCCTTGATTTGTTATCCGCATTTTTACGGTTTAAGTGATCCTGCAATAGATAAAAGGGATCATGTTAGTCAGAAACTCTTTCAAGAGTCAAATAACTTGGAAGCGATACAACATTACCCTTCACTGGTTTGCAGATGATTGGATGGACCTGAAGTGCACGAAGCCCTATGTCTTTTCCTTCGTTAGGTCATCTGCTCTCTCGTAATTTGCAGGCGCAAAAATTTATTATTATTATTTTTTACCAAGCGGCTAACTACCGCGTCGGGGATTTGAACCCCCTACTTCGGACCGCTTTGCTTCTTCCCGAGTACCACTCGGCTAGAGGTGCCGACGGTGTCCGTAGGGTGCTTTTTTTTCATTTAACCGAACTGGCTCCTGGATGACACGTACTTTCATACCAAATTAGGTAAATTGATATGGGTCAATTAATTTGTCCAAATTAACCATTAAGCTTGCTTTTTAAACCCTATGCTTCCTGTTAATAGGAGAAAATATGTCAAAAGCGAGTTCAGATACTGGGAACATTGGAAACGATACCAAATTACTCTTCCCCAGAATTTGTATTTGTTAGCTCCTAGGGATCTCTGTATGTTGATGACAGCCTCTTTGTATTGACACGGTTCGACATTTCTTTCAATTGGCCCTCCTCATTCGTGGCCTTGTATGCATGATTGATGGTCATTGATTCATCTTCAACGCCTTCCTTCTGTGGAATTTTCTTCTTCTGTCTTTGACTATAGCAGCATTGGGCAAAGTCATATACCTCAAGCTTCTATGGAAACTAAGATGGACAATCAAAACCTCCAATTCTCTGATGGAAATTACTTTTTGGGAGAGCATGCGTCAGGAACAAGAAGTTAGGTTTCCAGGTCCTAACGTCATCATCTAAAATAGGGGGCTAGAGATCACTTCAACCTGTCCTGGATTTCCTCCCGTTAATGTAGCCAATTCAAAGAAAGAGAAGAAATCCCTTTCCTATGCTTCCGCGCTTGTCAAAGCTGGAAACTTCATCAACGAAATCGCAACGTCTAGTTGCTCGAGCACGTTCTAGGGAAAAGATATTGCTTCGGCTTGAGAAGGAGTTGGGCAAGAGCAAGGTGGAGTGCACAGAGCTCCTGGAGACGGCTTGATTTCAACCGTATGCATGTACCTATTACGTCCTATCTTTTGTTTCCTGTAAATAGAAGAGAGAGGACATCATTTCCAAAATTATATTTAGAAAATAGAGCTTACCTTCTTTGAAATGGGATGATCTTTTTTGTTTGCCCCCGCTTTCTCGAGTTTGATCTATTCACATAATGTGCTAGTCACACTAAATCAAAGGGGATGATGTTCTGAAACATAAAGTGAGAGGGTTAGAAAGACAAACGTGCTTAAATTTATCATCTTGTTTTGACAAAAGCTTTTGGGTGATGAAATATTTTTTATTTTCAAAATAGGTCTTTGGGGGAGAAAAAGCATGAGGAAGCCCAGCCTTCAAAAGTATTCTCCTTGGATGATATTTTCTTTTCATGGTTGGATAACATCACTGGGCAGGTTTGGAGTACCGCCTCATGCTCTCAAAACATAATATTAGAACTGTACATTAGAGTACTTGGAATGGAAAGTACAAAAGTAGCACATTAGACAAGATAAGAAACATGAAATTACAAGTAAAATTCATGAGAACTCCTATGTAAAGGAGCGCTTTGATAGTGCTGGTCTTGAAGCTAAGCGTCTTTGAATTCCTCGCCTTCAGTAGACTCGAAGTATTCACATGCGATGACTACCTCGTTGAAGCTACGGAAGTGTAACCCATGCAGCCAACTGCGATGCTTGCAGGACAAAGCTTCTATGAATTGTTTTATTAACTCCTCCTCAGCCAGTTGAAGGTGGGTTTGCATCATGAAAGCCCTCAACCTCCCTGCGTATGCTCGGATATCCTCCATTGGTCTTCTTCTGAAGTAAGTCAAACTCTCGCAAGGCAGTTCAATTCCAATCTGGTTTTGGTACTGATGCAAGAATGTGGAAGTCAGCTCGCTCCAATCCTTTATGAGGTGAATATTTGCTGTGCATAACCATTGTAGTGCAGATCCCGTAAGAGTTTCTTGGAACGCCTGAGTTGTAAATAACATCGGCCATATCGACTCATTTCAGCATGGAGATCGCAAGTGAGCCACGGGGTAAGTCGTGCCATTGTACTGCGGAAATTGGGTATCCACATTTCTATGGGGGTCATGATCCTATGAGGGCAAGACGAGCTTGATATGTCTTGGTTAGGCCCTTTGGTTTTCCCACTTTGCATATTCATCGTAGTGGTGAATTTTTCTGTTTCAGGGAAGTTGGACTCTACCGAGATTACCCCATTGCTTTCCTCTGGGTCAAAATTTCCGAATGAAGATGAAGTATTGAAACTATCCTCTTGGTCAGAGGACGAGCTTAGTACTTCATTAGGATCGTAGCGGATAAAGACGTATGTTTCTTCTTCTGACGGGCCTTCATCCTCGGGTGAGAGTAGGAAACGGTTATACGATGAATCGTCGTTTCATTGTCGAAGTAACGTTGGAAGTCCTTGGGGCTGTATTCTAAGGATGGGAAGTCTTCAGGGTTGTACTCTAGGGGATGGTAGCCTTCAAAGCTGTATTCTTGGGAATGCTCGGAGCTTTGGTGCGGTGGCTCGTTGGCAGATGCTGAATTGATTTGCTTAGGCTTTCTTCTCTTGGCTTCTGGTCCAGACCTTTTGAGTAAGGCTCTTCGTTTTGCCAGCTCGATTCTGTCAAGGGAAGTGAGAGACATTAGAGTCTCACTGTCTGATTCACTTTCCAGGTTGATAGGGGTTGGTATTCTTTAGACCCTAGCTCTTGGAGTAAGCTTGGGGAGCTGTCTTGTCATGCCCTAGTCTTGAACAGGCTCCGTGTCTTTGATCTCGTACACAAGTTCCTTGCATTTCCTAGTGGGAAACTTTTCAGTAATTTGATGTTGCTCAGTCGCCCATTTATCATGCAAGGCTTCATTGACATTTTCTTCTCCTATCTCAGCGACTAACGGCTCCTCGTGCTCCGCGATCATCAGTTCTTCATAGGGCAAGGCGATGTTAGGGCTGATGTCAATATTATATTCCTGGTGGAAAGCATGGATTAATTCCCTCAAGGTTTTAAGGGGACTAATCTTCCTGACAATGTACCATCGCAAGGCGGGGCCGGTCAAGCTTGACCGGTATGATTGAATCATCCTTCGGGCCGGGTAGGGGCGCAAGTAGGTCTCGGGCGAGAGGTATCAGCATACCTTTCGCATTCAGGTGCTTTGAGCTCTTCAGGGATTTCAATGTCGGCGTAATTGGACAAGTCCATGGGATTCTGCCCCTGCAGCTAGTTTAACTTTTTCATGATCTTTTCAAGCTGTCCATGGTACTGGCTATTTCCTGGCAAATTCGCAGGTGTCATGACAGTGCTTAAAACAGCTATGGAGTTGGGCTCAGTTTGAGCGGATTCCATTTGCCTCAAGAGTTGTCGAAGGACAATGGACATCTGTCCTACGCCATCTTCAATGTTGGCGAGGCGATTTTGTACATCACTCTGATCGGCCCCTATCACATGAGGCCATTCGCGAGTGGCTGATAGTTGGCGATTCATGATTACCTGTTTTTGTGAAAACAATGAATGAGCACAGAGCAGACAAAGATTGACCCATGGCAACGATCTATCTATTTTTATTTATCGAAAGAGGATTTTACAGACTTCTAGCATCTAGAAATAACAAAGTACTAGATATTAAAGAAAAGTCCATAAACAAAGGGACAAAGCTTTCACAAAATAAACACTAAGGAAGACAACGACTGCTAGCTTATATGCGGCAGGGAGCCTTGTTCCTGCAGAGGTTGCTTGCTTTCTTGGACTAGCTCCGAGATATGTATTTAGTCTATTCCCAAGTCCCTTTGCGTAAGCTCTGCTTGCTCGTGCGGGCTGCTTTCTCTGATTGAGCGAGGGACCGATGGCTTCCACCTTGTCGGGATGTGATGATTGTGGATGTAGTCCGTAGAGGCGTGGTGGGCTCTTTCTTCTCCCTCAAGCCCTGCAGGTACCACGATCCTTTTGCGATGGCATTTGTCCCAAGTTTCCTCAGCGATAGAAATTTCGAATGCGTAGTCACGGTTTATGTTGAAAAGAACTGGAGGGATCATCCTCTTGAAAGGCAGTGGGATCTCCTGAAGGGCTCCATATTGTCGTGCCACCCGATATGGGTAATAGGGAATGGCGCCAGTGAGGCCGAGCAACGGGATTGGGCGGCAACGTTTGTAAGCGAAGCGAGCTCTCTTTTCATGGAACCAACCAGCACACCATTGGAATGCCTCAGGAGCTGGGTCTCTTAGGAAGTTTATCCAATTTAAACAGCTTTGATTGGGAATGCATGGTCCTAAAACCATAAATTTTTGTAATGGACTCTCGAAAGTATTTGTTTCAGACGATCGCATGAAGTCTTGGAATTCACTTAGGTGGGAAAAGAACCAGACTTGTAAAATTTCAGGAGAGACCCGCATGATTTTCTCCGTGTTATCTTTAAAACGATTAAAGGATAGGAATGTTTCTGTTAAAATCATGTTGACGTAATTTTGCCCCCTCAAGACCTAATCAACTATCCATGCCATCTTAGGACTTATGACATTTCTTTGATGGGAGAAAATGATGAATCCGAAAAAGGCCAGGAGGAAAATTTCACTTTTTTGGGTCATAGGCTGATTTTGAAAACAAGCATTCATAAATTCTAGTGGGCAGGTATTATGGTTGTTTTCAAGAATTTGCCTCATAATATGAACTTCAGTTCTTAAAAGTCGCGCTAATCCACGCAACGGGACGATGCCTGTTGATGGTCTAACAAGCTTATTCTCGAGAGGCATTCCAGTGATGATACTGTATTCTTCCAGAGTTGGGGTTAGCTCAAATCTACCAAATATGAAAGTAGTCGTTTTGGACACCAGAAATGCGCCATAGCTTGTATGACTTCAGGACGAACAGTGATTTGAATCAATGATAGGAGATGACCGACTTTGGCTTTCACGCGCTCTTGGGCATACTGGTCCAATTGACCCCACCATCTGAAGAGCTCCACCTTGGGAGTAGGAATGAATTGGATATCGTTTTTCCCCATCCAATATAAACTGGGACTTGAAAACCTTATCCTAAATTGCCATGGGCCAAATAAAAAGACTGAGTAATAGTAAAGAAATAACTTTGCTTTTAAAGAAAAATGGCAAGCACAAAGACATGCGCATGGGACGTGCGGCTCGATTTCTAACTGAGAAGGATTGGTGAGATTAAAAGGATATCCGCCCGTCGCAGTCTCGCGTTAGTAGCATACCCTCCTAACCTCGGCTAAGAAATTCGGGGAAAAGGAAGGCAACCTCTACATCGCAGTCTCGCGTTCGAGGTCGTATCTTTCTTAACACCATCCTAGAAATCCTATGGCGGCCCAGGTCCGGCGGCCGGGTTGTGTGTGTCATGTGTAGTGTTTAAAATAATAAAGCATGCATAACAGTTTATAATCACAAGATAATCTATTTTAAGCAAAATTAAAATAAATTTATAAGCTTTTGACCTGCATAAAGAAAAAAACCTAAGTTAGTAAAGAGTTTAAATAAGACAAAAATGGCCTAAGTCCTCAAATGTCCCCAGCGGAGTCGCCAAGCTGTCGCGACCTCTTTTTTTCGGCGCCCGCAATCGGGTATGGGCGCCTAAGGAGGCTAATGGCTCGGCTGAAATTAATTATGCCCGGACTCTCCCAAGTCCACCAATTCACGACTTTAATAGTCTGAGTTTTTAACCTGTAAATCAATTTTTAAAATGGAGTCGCCACTAATCGATTTGGGGTGGGTTGATTAGAAACCCAAGTGAAGTATCGGGAGAAATACTCACTCTGCGCAACCAAAGAAATTAGGATCGGGGACTTGATTACACTAGTTAATCACTAATGCCCTTTCGGTACCTAATCTTGTTTAAACCTTGAGATTTTTGGATGTTTGATGGATTTTCCATGCAATTTGGGAAAGAAAAACATTTTTGAGTCTTTTTCTAAATTTTTAACATTAAAGGGAGTTCTTGGCCTTTTTTGGTATTTTTGGAAAATACAAGTTTTTTGGCCTTTTTTGGATTTTTGGCATTTTTTGGAAAATATGAAATATTTTTGATTTTTTTGATTTTTTGGAAAATAAAATATTTTTAAATATTTTTTAATGTTTTTTAGAAAATAAATTATTTTTTATTTTTCTTGATTTTTTTGGAAAATAAAACATTTTTCAACATTTTTTAATTACTTTTCGGTTTTCTGGAAATTAAAACATTTTTTAATATTTTTTCGAAAATAAATTATTTTTGATTTTTTTAAATAAATTATTTATTTTTTATTTTTTATTTAAAAATATCATAAAAACTGACCCGGGTGGGATCCTCGGGTTGGGTCCGACCCGGGCCGACGACCCGCACGTGGACCGGCCCGCAACGCGGGCTCGACTCAGATTTTTTTCTTTTTTTTTACTTCAAAACGACGTCGCGGCCGGGCGTTTGGGGACGCCCGGCCCGACTCGATAACCCGGCCCGACGAGCTCTCTAACCCGATTCACAACCGCGACCCGGTTCGCGGAACCCTACCCGGACACAGGGAAACCAGGTCAAACGGACCCACGAATCGACCCGGTTCCCGGCTTCCTCTCCCCTTCGTTCGCTCGCGGCGCTGGTGAGGGGGACTGAGGCGTCGGATCAGTGTCGATGACGGCGGCGATACAGAGGACAGCAGCGGTAGGAGGATGCGGCGTGGCGGCACGGCGGCGGTGACGGGTGGAGATGCAGAGGGGAATGGCGAACGTGACCGAGAACTGGATCTCGCGATGGCTCGAGGCAGCGATGAGGGTTTCGAGCGGAAACGGCGACAACCAAGCGGGGTTGATACCTGTCTGTGGAGAGGGTATGGCGCCGCGGCGTAGCTGGTCGGTGGTGACGACGACAGGGCAGCGACGGCGGATCCTCGACCTCTCAGATCTGGTCTTCGTGTTCCAGATCTGGCCTTTTTCCGTCTCTCTCTCCGAGTTTTACTTGCTATTCAACCTTGGCTTCACCGACGAGCTCCTCCTGTCTTCCTCCGATCTCGCTCGGATCTCTCCCCCTCGCTCTGATCTGAGCTTGCGAGCGCTTGGGCCTCCCCTGAAGTCTCTCAAGGGAAGCTTGCAACACTCGCCAGCTTTCGATCTCTCTCCCGCTTCTCAACCCGACCTTCTCCTCTGGCTTCTATCGGATCTCGGCCTGCTCGTTCTCGGGCCTCCCCTGAAGTCTCTCAGTGGGAGGTTTGAAGCTTACAAGCCTCCATCCTTCGCGGTCTGCCCTTTGCCGTCGTCGGGAGAGGCCTATTTATAGGCGAGGGGGCGGCCGGTCGCGGAGCTTCAACCGCCGGTCCTCACATGCCGAACGGCCTCCACCGGCCGAACCGGCATTCCATCCATTGAGGTAGCTCTAGCTAGGCCACCTCGCATTGAATACGCGTCCCTTTCATCGCACGCTACGATCTCCCTCTCCATTTCGGTGTCGCGCGCGTCCTCGCCTCCGGCGCGTGCTGCTCAGGGAGGAAGACAACGCGAGGAAGAAGACAAACAGGAAAATGGGGGGCCTGCGCGAGAAAAAAAAGGGGGGGCTACATTTGTTTTTTTTTTTTTTTCTGTTTTCTGTTTTCTTTTTATTTTTTGTTGTTTTATGTTCGCTTTTTTTATTATTTATTATTTATTATCCGAAAAAGGCAAAAATAAAAAACCTAATGAATTAATTAAAAAAACGCAATTTAGGTGTCAACAATGTGTCACAGTAGGCATAATTTGAAATTTTTTTGATGGCTTTCATCCATAATTTTAAATATTTTCTTTTTGAGTTTTTTTTAAAAAAAATTTTGCAATTTTATTAGACGTGAAATTCTTAGAAAATTCGAAATATATCAATTTAATACAGGATGGTATGTATTTTTCATAATATTCTCAAAATTTGACAGTTACTTTAAGTTTATTAGAAAAGATAATAAGTGAAGTTTTGTTCTATTTTAAGAAATCAAAACCCACGTGCGCTAAATAGAAAACTTGCATATGCTTGCGGTGGGGAGAGTGGGAGTCCCAATTAATAAGTCAATGAGTTAAGACACAACAATTACCAATGCGTCGTCCCACTACAAAGGCAGTTAGGAATTTTCGAAAGGTCTATAAAGAAATTTAAGGATATTGTGAAGAGAAATGTCTAAGGTTATCATTAGTTCTTGTTCTTCAACAAATGAAATTCGTTGAAAAATAAAGAGACTGTTGTTTAACAATCCAAAATTACGGTGCAATATTATGTTTTGGTATTGTTGTATTTTAGAGTTTACCAAGGAGTCTCTTTCTTGTTAAAAATAATAATAATAATAATAATAAAAGAACTTTTATGTTTTGCCCCAGTATTCCAACCATCAAAAATCGATTCAGAAAGGAGAAGACCAGACTCTTGTTTTCCCACGGAGGGAGAGACACTGCCTTAAACTCGAATCCAGAGAATCCTTTCAGAGACTATTTGAAAAGTCAGAGCAGCTCTTTTTGGACAAGAGTACTCCAGTGTCTGGCTCCCAATGGCTTGTTCTTCTCGATGAGTAGCCACAAAAGATTCAAGAAGAATATGTTGAATAAATCACGCGTTTGGAAAATGTAACCGTCACCGCACTCCGCAAGACCTCGTCACACGCGGAATTATCATTGAAATATCTCATGCAAGCACAGCTTGAACTAAGCCGATAACTACAGTTACTTGACCCAAAAGAAAAACGAAAAGGAAAAATCCATCTTACTTCTCCTTATATACCCCTGAACCCATCGGATCAATTCATCGAGAAAAAAAAAATGGAGATAGTCGAAGGAAGAACCATGGTCATCCATGAGTTTCTTTTAAAAATTTTGGTGCTGGGGATCATCATATTGGGTCCATACCACAGTCACGCAGCAGAAGCTGATTATTCAATCACGAAGCCTGGATGCCAAAGTTCCTGCGGAAACCTCTCAATTCCATATCCCTTTGGATCGAGCGACAGCAGTTCTGACTGCCACTTCAATTTCACATCCTTTATTGTCTATTGTGACCATTCTACCGTCCCCCCTACACCTTACATGTGGAATAGAAGTTCTAACTTGCAAATAAGCGACATTTCCGTCGAGGATCACGAGATGCGGATATCACTATGGGTCGGTCGAGACTGTTATAACTCTTCCGGATATGATCAGTCTTCGAGCTTTTATCCATGGCTCACCCTAGCTAAATTCCCCATATCCAGCGCCAAGAACAAGTTCACCGCCGTTGGTTGCGACACGTTGGCCTACTTCCACGACCGCCGTGAGAACTTCTCTCTTGGGTGTATGTCTTTGTGCGGCAACATTACGAACGTGAGTAACGGGTCATGTTCCGGTGTTGGATGTTGCGAGACGAACATCCCTACAGACTCCTTAAACTACCAAATCTCCTTTATGAGCTTTTACAGACATGCCTACGTCCTGGATTTCAATCCTTGCAGCTATGCCTTCGTCGCCGAAATTGGATCCTACAACTTCTCAATTGGCGACTTTAAGCAGCTTAGATCTAGAAAGTCCACTCTAGTTCTCGACTGGGCAATAGGGAAACAAACTTGCGAAGACGCCGAGAAGGACCCCGCAAGCTACATGTGCAAGCAGAACACCAAATGCACCAACGCGGAAAACGGCTCTGGGTACAAGTGCACCTGCTTAGAAGGTTACCAAGGCAATCCTTACCTAGAGAATGGTTGTCATGGTACGTTGATAAATCAACATTATTTGACTTGTCCTTCATATTATTATGATCCAATGAGATTAGATACATTTGATATGTGTGTGTGTTACTTATGTAGATATTGATGAATGCGCAGATCCAAAGAAGTACCCATGTGAGGGAAAGTGCAATAATACTGAGGGGACTTATACATGTTTATGCCCAAAGGGTTATCATGGTTATGGCAAGAAGGGCAGTGAAAATGGACAATCATGCATTGTTAATCCATCGTATTTGATGAAGATTTTGGTTGGTAAGTTCTTTGATCTTACTTGGAGTACCTCCCGCTTGAAACATACTATTATAGCTGATTTTGAGAATAAATAACTAAATTTCATTGTGATTTATGAGAAAAATTAACTATTCACATCTTCGCCTGATTTTTCTTCCATTATTTCCCTCACTTGGAAAAATTCAAAATGAAACTTTTCTATATCAATTTCACTAAAGTTTCTATGCAGAAGACAAATGAGATTATCTAACGCATTACGTAAATCACACGTTACTAATTACATCACAATTGAGCTTTCTTAAAATTCAGAAGTATATTAGTTTCACTCGTGTCAATGTCTGTACTCTAGCATTTTTTATTTTCATTTTTTGACTTGGTGACTTGGGTTTTGGCTATATGCGAGTACATTTTCCGTCGATTGACATCACCTTGCGAATATTAATATCTCTGCTGCACGACTTGTAAACGCATCATCTTCGGTGCTATTAATCCTATATTATAGCGTGGACACGCAAGGTCGGCCGATTGGATTTGTCAAAATGATGACTCGGATAATATCACAAGTAACGAAATTGCCATTTGTGTAGATAGGTATAGAAGACTTGGAACATGTCAATGATTTGGTCAGCGGCCTTCTTGCATCATAAATCTTAATTATATTGTCGAGAATGGTAAAACAAAGCTCGAACTAGATAGAAAACTATTTGTCATCAGTGATCACCAAAAAATGATCTTAAAATAATACACTTATCTTTTAGGAATAATCACACACTAAATCATAATCTCAAATTCTCTCTTATCTCTCCCTCTCTGCCCACAAGCTCCATCAATTATCACCTCTGTTGCTCGTAGCCATCACCTCTGGCGAAGTCGGAACTGGGCGCGGCCGAGACAACCAGCACTACCACCACAAGTCTCCCTCTGTGGGCGTAAGGGCGCGCCCATGTGGGGGCCATTTGTGTGAAAAATACACAGTTATCTCCAAATCTAGGATGCCGTTAGCCTTAAATATTTACACAATTATCGCACACAGTTATTACTTATTACTACCTGTGACACATTCTTTAATTCCTTTCCTCTTTATGCCATTTCTATCTTCTTACAGTCATGAATTGTGCTTATTGAATTTATGAAACTTACTATTATTGAGGGGCCGGATACAATGGCAAGGAAATCAGACACACACACACACACACACACAAATTCTCCACATGAGGCATGCGGTGGGTACGCAACATCTTTACTAAATTTAAGCTAGGGCCGGAGGATGTAAATCTCACCCTCACCTCGCCCCATCTCTTTGCCATCCCCAACTATTTGCTTAAACTGCCTCCTTTCCCAAATGCAGTTAAATGGCAAAATGAAGAAAATGATTGATTAGATTCTGGACTTACATGCTCTTTTAATCTAATTAGGGTGGACAGTGTTCTCATTTTAAGAGGTAAAATAAGTGTAAACATACCCACAAATTTAAATAATCCTAATCCTTTCTTAATTCCTAAAAGTCAAACTTCTTCCTTTCTCTCTAATGTTTTGATTAGCATCTAAGGACTGATAGTAATGATTGAATGATTGAATGATTGTTTCGTCTTTCTCGAATGTGTGGTACACAACCTAGGTAACTTTTTCATTTTTTGCACAAGCCATTTAGATAGAAAGTCAATTACTAGCAATATGACAAGATTTATCCGAGGTGATGACACGAGTCAAAGAGGAAGTTACACACAGCCTCTGTACCATATACTAAGCCATTTGAGAAGATGTCTTCAAAGTTACTAGTCCCTGCCATCTTCATGTCATCAAAAGGGATATAGCTAGAAATTGAGGTAGGACTTGTATTGAGTTATTTAAACTCATGCATAGTTCGACCGAAAAGTCTCTATATATGCATGCTTTGAGACATGGATTTGGTTGCATAAGACCTAGAAAATTGTAAGCAAGTATACTGTAGTACCCTGGGCAAAGAAAATAAGCATTCTTGTGGTTAGTTCGAGTTTATATATATCTTTTTTTCTTGTCGATTAAACCAGTTAATTGACGACAATTTTAATATGCATTGGCCCTCGTGCTATTTTTTTCCGTAGATTAGCTTAACCAAATCCGTTGTTCTAATTCAGACTCAAATTGTCCCAAAACTAATAAGTTTTTAAGGAAACCTCGCCGTATAATTCTAGAGAAAGTTTCTAAGTGTGGCTGCTTTTACAAGTTACAATGACTCAATGTGCTGTTAATTGTGTGATTAATCAGTCTAAAAAAAGTGGTGTTATGCACAGGTGTTGCTGCGGGCATAATAGTGCTGCTATTTGGTATAGGCTTTCTGTATTTCGGATACAAGAAAAGGAAGTTCATTAGGCTCAAAGAACGATACTTCAAGCAAAATGGTGGCTTGCTTTTGCTGCAGCAATTACATGAACATGACAGAACCACAAAAAATGCAAAAATCTTCAGCGCGGAAGAGCTAGAGAAAGCTACCAACAATTATGATGAGAGTAGAATAGTTGGCCGAGGAGGATATGGTACCGTTTACAAAGGGTTGTTGCCAAAGAATGTGGTAGTTGCGATTAAGAAGTCCAAGCTTGTGGATCAAAGCCAAATTGAACAGTTCATCAATGAAGTCATTGTGCTTTCTCAAATTAATCATCGTAATGTGGTCAAGCTTTTGGGATGTTGTTTGGAAACAGAGGTGCCTTTATTGGTGTATGACTTCATCAACAATGGAACCCTCTTTGACCACATCCACAATCCAAACAAATCATCAAAGCTGTCTTGGGAGATTTGATTGAGAATTGCTTCAGAAACTGCTGGAGTCCTCTTGTACTTGCACTCCGCAACTTCCACTCCCATTATTCATCGAGATGTCAAATCGGCAAACATCCTTTTGGATGATAGTTACACCGCGAAAGTCTCCGACTTTGGAGCTTCAAGATTAGTCCCACTCGATCAAATGCAATTGTCGACTATGGTTCAGGGAACATTGGGATACTTAGACCCTGAATACATGCTCACAAGCCAATTGATAGAGAAGAGTGATGTTTACAGTTTTGGGGTAGTGCTAGTTGAGCTATTGACGGGGAAGAAGGCACTTTCTTTTGACCAATCCGAAGAAGAGAGAAGCTTGGCAATGTACTTTCTTTCATCATTGAAGAAGGGCAAATTGTTTCACATTGTTGAGGAAATTATTGCAAACGGAGAAAATAATGAGCAGGTGACAAAAGTTGCCAATCTTGCAAAGAGATGCTTGAGAATAAAAAGTGAGGAGAGGCCAACCATGAAGGAAGTAGCAATGGAATTGGAAGGACTTAGAGCAATGGCTAACCATCCATGGGTCAATAGTATCGATGTGAATCCAGAAGAGATAGTTTGTTTATTGGGAGTGAAGACCAACGTGTACATGAATAGTATTGCCAGCACAAGCACTGGGTACACGGATAGCATGAAAAGCCATGTCATGCCACCAGTTAGTAGTGGGAGATGACCATAATATGGTTATCTATATATGTTTGGGTATGTTGTGAGGGATGTTATGGTTGCAATAGGTCTCCATTGACTGCGCTAGTGATTGGGTTCTTTCACGTTGAAACTAGTTCACCGAATGGTTTCCATGCATGGAAGAAAACTCTTGAAAAGTCTAGCCTTATAATAAAGTCATTGTAATGATTCAGTAAGTGTTTCTGTGAATACAGGATAAGTTAGCTTTAGAAAGCTTTGGATTCAACTCGGTGAAAGGATGTAATAGAGTTTCCTCCTTCTCCCTTTTCTTGGCGGTTGCTTGTGAGATTTGGGAGCTCTATTGTCTTTTGAGTGTACCGAAGTTAATATGATATGGAAGTGCAGATTTCTGTTTGCTCGACGATGTAGTTTGTCCACCTTGGATGAATCGTTTTTTCCCGGGTAATTCCATGGTCTTGCCTGACATTCATACAATGAAACGTTCGTGCATCGATTATTCATATGAGAAATGTTCAATTCCATACACCATCATCCGAATTGAATTTCACGTTTGACTTTTGCTCGTGTATTACTCGTCCATACATCGAATGTGGGTACGGTCATATTTGCCTTATTGAGATGCAATTATGAACATCATTCATATCATTTGTAGTCAAGTTTTTACAAAGTTAATGTCCATATTAATAATCAACCAATCAAACACATTTCCTTCGATTAGTGAGGAGGGAAATAAAGTCCAATAGAAGTTCGTATTTCACAAGTGCTGGACTCACTTAACTAAGGCGCATCTTTTCACAGGAAAAAAAGAAACCGAGAATTTGTGCTGAGATCCTCCTAATTCTTTGTAATTAAGGTGGCGTAGCATATATGTGGATATAATAGTTATTATCGCGCTAGAGCAAGTGCAACTGATTGGGTTGATCAACTGGCTACTCTACTCACCAGGCCTGGCCTGGGCATCCCTCACCTGATGCCAGTGAGTCAATGACCTCTACTGGCCATTGGCAAGGCCTCGCGGTGGCCAATGAAGGGAAAAGGGGAAAAAGAAAGAAGGAAAAGAAAAAAGAGGAAAAATTTTGAAAAAATAAAAAATTATTAAATTATTATTAAAAATTGTCACTGTCGGATGTGCCACGTAAGAAGATTGGTGTCCATATTAACGATTTTCAGCCAAAATGAGTCGAATGAATTTAATTGGAAAAATTGAAAAGTTTAAGATTGAATTTTAAAAAGTACAATAAGTTTAATGTTATGAAATACATGAATGAATGAGATACATGAATGAATATTTATTATATTCATCTTATCTAATGTATTTATTATGGTACATTTGTATCATATTTTCTAAGTACATCTCCCTATACAATGAACGTTCATCTCCCCTATCCAGTACATGTATCATTTGATACATTGATATTAATGATAAGTATATTATTGTTCTCCTATAAATAGGAGTTTAGTTTTGATGTACAATAATATAGAAACAGAATAACAATCACAATACAGTGAAATATCTGGCTTTCTCTACTATCTCTAGTGTTCACTTGCTTTCTCTTCTCAATCTCTTCTTTATTATATATTCGCAACGCAATATTTTACAACACGTTATCAGCACGAAGATTTACCGACTGAGTAAGTAACTTTTGCAAGCACGAAGATCTACCGATTGAGTAAGTAATTTTTGCAAGGTGGGTATTCTTTTTATTGATCAACTTATACTTCATCTTCTTCTATCAATTCTTCATTTTTTATTTTTCTTGGCCTGAAGCCAAATTTTAAATCTAAAAGTATCCTTCTGCTCCTGAAGTAGCGGTGGATATTTGGAAATCCTTTTAATTAATTTAAGGATTTATTTTTGCAAGAATTATGGCAAATATTGAAAAGCCCAAATTCCACATCCTCGAAGTGAGTGGAAAGAATTATCTATCCCGGTGCCTTGACATGGAAATGCACCGCCAAGGGCAAGGTCTCGCTAATACAATTACAGAGGATGGAACCTCAAATGAAAAGGATAAAGCAAATGCGCTGATTTTTATTCGCCGTCATTTACTCAATATTTATCCGTTCGAGACCCGCATATCTTGTGGAGGAGGTTGAAGGATAGGTATGATCATACCAAAACTGTTATCCTCCCTCAAGCACAATATGATTGGCAAAATCTCAAACTGCAAGATTTTAAATCAGTGTCTGACTATAATTCTGCTTTATTTGATATCGTTTCTCGACTTGAGTTATGCGGTATCAAACTCACTGATGCAGAATTGCTTGAGAAAACTTTCTCCACCTTTCATGCTTCAAATATTGTATTGCAACAGCAATACCGGCAACGTCAGTTTGCCACATATTCTGAATTAATTTCTGTGCTTCTTACTGCCGAGCAAACTAATGAATTGCTGCTCAAAAATCATGATCTTAGACCTGCTGGCTCAAAAGTATTGCCTGAAGCACATGCTAACTTTGAGAAAAATACTATCCATTTTAAGGGCTATAAGCACAGGCAAGAACATAATCCTAGAAGGGATGGCAAGAAATTTAACCGCCCTAGGAAATCAAACTATGGCCTGAATCATGGCAAAGAAAAGAAGCCAAAGAAAGTGATTAATGAAAGTAATTGTCATCGATGTGGCATGACTGGGCACTGGTCACGTACCTGTCGTACGCCAAAACATTTTGTTGACCTATACCAGGCATCTTTAAAGAATACGGGCAAGCGTGGTGAATCTCATGCCATTGAAATCAATCCTACTGTCATAACCACTGTTGAGGCCAACAATATCTCCGTTAGTGGAACTCCTCTTGCTCCTGAAGTAGCAAATGCATCATTGAATGTCTCTGATTTCTTTGAGGACCTCTAATTACTTTGATGAATCAGATTGGTGGATGATAATTTGAACTTTGAATTTTATGTTGTTTCGCTTTAAATGTATTACTTTTTTTAATTGTTCTTTATGAAATGCTTACGAACCTTATATAATATTTTTTTTTTCGACTATATAACTAATATGCAATTTTTATGATACTTGACACCTGAAGTTGTCAATATAAATGCAAATGGAAAATACCGAGAAAAAGGAAGATGTTTGTTTGCTTGATAGTGCAACAACACATATTATATTTCGTAATAGACACTTTTTCTCGAGTATGACATTGTGTAAGGCACAAATCCATACAATATCAGGTCCTATTCCGATTATTGATGGTTTTGGGAATGCCACAATTATTTTGCCAAATGGCACAATCCTGCATATTGAGAATGCGTTTTTGAGCATTAGATCAAAAATGAATCTGCTCAGTTTCAAAGATGTATGCCGTAATGGGTACCATATTGAGACTATTTATGAGCAAGATAAGGAATATATTGGCATTTCCTCTTATAAGATGGGCCTGAAGACCATCCATGAGAAGCTAGAAGCTTCTTCTGTGGGTTTGTATTGTGTCATGATTAAGGCTGTTGAAACCTATGTCACCACATCCTGGAGATTGGTAAGCCCTGATCAATTTGGACTGTGGCATGATCGCCTTGGTCATCCTGGCGCTTCAATGATGCGTAGGATAATTCAAAATACAAAATGACACCATTTAAAGGATATAAAGGTATTGTTGTCCAAAGATTATAATTGTGAGGCTTGCTCACAAGGAAAGCTCATTATCAAACCTTCTATAACAAAGGTTAATTTTGAATCTCCTTTATTCTTGCAAAGAATTCAAGGTGATATTTGTGGACCAATACAACCACCAAGTGGACCATTTCGATATTTTATGGTATTAGTGGACGCATCCTGTAGATGGTCCCATGTTTGCCTATTATCTATGCGCAATGTCGCATTTGCACGTTTACTTGCGCAGATTATAAAGCTCCGGGCACAATTCCTTGATTATCCAATTAAGAGCATAAGGATGGATAATGCTGGTGAATTTACATCAAAGAGTTTTGATACATATTGTGCTTCATTCGGAATCGAGGTTGAGCACCCGGTTGCATATGTTCATACTCAAAATGGATTGGCAGAATCCTTGATTAAACGTATCCAAATCATTGCCCGCACTCTATTATTGAGAACGAATCTCAACGATACAGCATGGGGTCATGCAGTTTTGCATGCGGCAGCTCTAATAAGATTACGCCCCACTACTTGTCTTTTACAATCTCCCCTTCAAATGGTTCTTGGTTATGAACCAGATATTTCACATCTACCCACCTTTAGTTGTGCAGTACAAGTGCCTGTAGCACCACCAAAAAGGACGAAAATGGGTCTCCAACGCCATTTGGGCATTTATGTTGGGTTTAATTCATCGTCTATCATTAGGTTCTTGGAACCAACTACTGGTGATCTTTTTATTGCCAAATTTGCAGATTGTCATTTCGATGAGACTAGGTTTCCATCAATTGGGATACCTACAACTTCCATGACTACAAAACAAAAATAAGTTAAGGTTTTCTCTTGGAATGAGAAAAATTTATCTCAATTAGACCCAAGAACTCCTGAATGTGAAAATGAGGTACAGCGCATGATCCATTTACAGGCTATGGCCAATAGACTTCCTGACGCATTTAATGATGCTACTAAGGTAACGAAGTCTCATATTCCAGCTGCAAATGCTCCAGCTAGGAAAGCTGTTCCCGAAGAACAGGCTAAAATGGATCAAAATCCCCCGCACTTGAAGCGTGGAAGACCGATAGGATCAAAAGATACTGTTCCTCGAAAACGAAGGGGAAAGAATCAGGAATCCGCTCCAGAAGAGCCTGGCGTTGTGCTTGCTCCCGAAGAGCTTATTGCCCCCGAAGAGGCGCAAACCCATGAAAGGAACACTAGCCCTAGGAATATCGAGAATTCCATTACATATTGTAATGAAATTTGAGATCGAAATGAAATCATCATTAATGATGCTTTTGCATTCTCAGTTGCTTATAAAATTATGGATGATGATTGTGAGCCGCAATCTATTATTGAATGTCGTCAAAGGCAAGATTGGCCTAAGTGGGAGGAAGCAATTAAGGCTGAATTAACTTCCCTAACTAAACGAGAAGTTTTTGGACCTGTAACTCATATCCCCAATAATGTAAAGCCCGTTGGATATAAATGGGTATTTATTCGAAAACGAAATGAGAAAAACGAGATTATCAGGTATAAAGCCCAACTCGTTGCCCAAGGATTCTCCCAGAAACCAGGGATTGATTATAATGAGACATATTCACCTGTGATGGATATGATTACATTTCATTTTCTTATTAACCTAGCAATCTTTGAAAGATTGGAAATGCGTCTTATGGATGTTGTGACGGCATATCTATATGGCCCATTAGACTCTGATATTTATATGAAAATTCCTTAGGGATTCAAAATGCCTGAAGCATGCACTCTCCGCAATTTATTCTCAATAAAATTGCAAAGATCCTTGTACGGGTTAAAGCAATCCGGTTGCATGTGGTATCAACGCCTAAGTGAGTACCTAATTAAGGAAATGTACAAGAATGATCCTATTTGCCCATGCGTGTTTATTAAGAAATCAGAAACTGGATTTGCTATTATAGCAGTTTATGTCGACGATATAAATTTAATTGGAACTCCAGAAGAGTTAGCTGAAACTGCTGAATATTTGAAAATGGAGTTTGAAGTTAAAGATTTGGGTAAAACCAAACTTTGTCTTGGTCTAGAGCTTGAGCATAAAGCAAATGGAATAATCGTCCATCAATCAGCATACGTTGAAAGATTGCTTAAACGTTTCAATATGGACAAAGCTCACCCATTGAGCACCCCTATGGTTGTAAGGTCTCTAGATCCCCAAAAGGACCCATTTCGTCCTAGAGAATCGAATGAAGAGATACTTGGTCCTGAAGTACCATATCTCAATGCAATTGGGGCTTTGATGTACTGGCACAATGTACGAGACCAGATATCGCTTTTGCGGTAAATTTATTGGCACGTTTTAGTTCTGAGCCAACTCGGAGACATTGAAATGGAGTTAAACATATTTTCCATTATCTCCGAGGAACCATAGATTTAGGATTATATTATTCCAAGGATTCCACTAACTCTGGTTTAGTTGGATATGCTGATGCTGGATATAGATCCGATCCACATAAGGCTCACTCTCAAACCGGGTATTTATTTTGTTATACCGGCACCGCTATTTCTTGGCGTTCTACGAAGCAATCGCTAGTAGCTACATCTTCTAACCACTCTGAGATTATTGCTTTATATGAAGTTGGAAGAGAGTGTGTTTGGTTAAGATCCGTTATAACACATATTCATAATTCTTGTTGCTTAATACCAGTTACAAATTCTCCCACTATAATTTATTAATATAATGCTGCTTGTGTTGCACAAGTCAGGGGAGAATATATCAAAGGTGATAGGACCAAGCATATCTCACCGAAATTTTTCTATACTCATGAACTCCAAGAAAGTCGACAAATTGATGTTAAACAGATTCGATCCATAAACAATCTTGCAGATCTTTTTACCAAATCATTGCCAACATCAAGTTTTGAGAAATTAGTATATGGCATTGGTATGCGGCGAGTTCACAAGATGCAAGATTGATTAGCCCCAGAAGTGGCTATATGGCTCAATTGAGGGGGAGATATTATGAACTATGCATTGCAGCATTGATATGTAGCGAGTTCATAAGATGCAAGAATGATTAGCCTCAGCAGTGGCTATATACGCATTGCACTCTTTTTTCTTTTCGTTCGGTTTTTTCTCATAGGGTTTTCCGGCTTAAAGTTTTTAATGAGGCAATTAATGCATCCATAAAAGGGAGAGATCATAACATTTGTGATCTGCACTCTTTTTCCCTTTTGTTCGGTTTTTATCCCACTGGGTTTTTCCGGCTTAAGGTTTTTAATGAGGCAGTATCATTCGATGCACAATTCATAATGGATACAATGAATATTCAAGGGGGAGTGTTATGAAATACATGAATGAATGAGATACATGAATGAATATTCATTATATTCATCTTATTTAATGTACTTATTATGGTGCATTTGTATCATATTTTCTAAGTACATCTCCCTATACAATGAACGTTCATCTCCCCTATCCAATACATGTAGCATTCGATACATTGATATTAATGATAAGTACATTCTTGTTCTCCTATAAATAGGAGTTTAGTTTTGATGTACAATAATATAGAAACAGAATAACAATCACAATACAGTGAAATATCTGGCTTTCTCTACTATCTCTAGTGTTCACTTGCTTTCTCTTCTCAATCTCTTCTTTATTATATATTCGCAACGCAATATTTTACAACATTTAAAACTTTTTAAACAATTTTTCCTTGATAATTGTGCTTAGAAATACATTTGAATTCACTATCTTTCAATCGAAATTACTGACATATGCTATATCGACATTCTAAATTACAGAATCTTGACGGAAGAGGGAAGTGGAAATCAGCCACGAAGATGAGTTTCGTAGACGTGTTTTTTGGATTTGGTTTGGTTACACTTGTCCTAATTGTGGGCGGAGGTTAAATTGTACGCTCATTTGTGGCATAGCCTTGAGATTTGCCTGTTATAGTTGATTCCCCTGATGTTGGGTTGCTGAGATCCGCGCCACTTGATTTGCATTTAGCCCGGAATGCTGATCGCGAAAAGCCAGTTTCCAGGATTCTTTGTTTATGTAGATGTAGATGTTAAGAACTGTTTGAAGTGGACAAGCTACGAGTGTAGACTGCACATTCATTTCTAAGTTGCAAATGCAAGAAGTGGTGAATAATAAGAAAGAGATCAACAATATCTGGTGAGTACTGCTGCGCTGTTAAAGGTGAGGGGTAAGCCACGAGTTCCAGGTTGTGTGCATACTTTGGGAATGATAGATGTTGCTGAATTTTAAAATTTTCAATTTACTACCATCTGAACGGTTCTCATTGAATCTTTTTTTTTGTCGGTATTTGGCTGTTAATTATGACTGTTTCACCCATAAAAAGAGATTATCATTATTTTGGATACTGGAGGTAGAAATGCTTTGAATGTTCGGAGGACTGCGAAAGACTTGATAGCAGCAGGAGCTGCCGCTGTTTTCTAGGGGTACTAGTTTCAGCCGAGAGAGGTATAATGCTGCTCCTTCTACAAAGCTCCTTTTCTTTTAATTACTCACTTCATGAGCGCTGAAGTTCTATTATGAACTACCTAGTCCGAAATTGTACATTAGTTAAGTTTGAGCCTATGTTTCAGTTTCAGATATGTTGAATTTTAATCAGTCGGACATTCTGTGAAAGAAGTTATTACAAGTATAGACCTTGTTAGCAAATTCTGGGTCAACTGTCATTCTTTGAGTTAGTTGTTCCTGAATTCTGTCTGACAACTGTGCATCTACCGATTTCAAATTACTTCCTCTTCAGGATCAAGCATGGCCAAAGAAGTGTGGCTGATAAGTATCATTATCATTGTCATTTCAGGGCATTTGCGTGGTAAGCAGGTATACAAGCCTGCCCTTGGTGAATTTGAGCTGTGATTTTCTCTTTCAAAACTCAGGAGCATAGAAACACATAAAACTGCGATTCCTCTCAAACTGCCTCATTTATTGGTCAGACCAGGTGATGAGCATGCTGATAAAATAGCATCTGCAGGGGATGCTATTGGGAATTCTGACTTCTTCCTCATGGCTAGGACCAATGCACATCCAACATCAGCCAGAAACTGCTCTGTCTGATGCCATTGTAAGGGTTAATCTTTACATGGAGGTACTAGTAGACTGATCCTCTGCTTCTTGTCATGATCTACTGTGGAGTGAGGCTTCTGTTCGTTGTGAAGCCGAAATTCTGGTCTAAGAGGGCATCACAGGGTCATCCCGTGCTGAGACACAGGTTTACAGTGAAAATGCGGACCTCTTTCCTGACATTATTACAGTATTCAAGTGATGACTAGATGTTCAACCCAAAGTCAATAACAAGAAATAGATATTTTGGCATCTTAGTATTGGTAGATCTCCACTTTTTTAATCCTATAACTTCATTTCTCCAGAAACTCATGCAACTTCTGCCATAATTTAAGTGTAGAGTATATCATATGACTTCTTAGTTTGTGTTCCATTTGCCTCTCCTTTAACCCTTGCACTCTTGACGCTCATTATCACCCATGATTTCCCGTACTGCTCTCTGCATCATAAGGAATTCAGCAATGACGCTTACTGACGAAACCATCCCAGGTAAGTTATACATTTTTAGACTGGTCGTGAATGTGGCTTGTGAAGTCAAAATTAGAGCCTTTTCGGTTGGAACTGAGGTGATTGAGCTCAATTGTTTACTTCAGGCAGGGATACAATTGCTCTTCACGAATCCGCTCGTGAAGGCATTTGCTGTCTAATGCTCTGTCTGAAGAAGGAGAAAGGAAAGTAAATATCAGCAACATATCCTGACCTTTCAAATGTTTGCATGATGATTTCTGTCAAAATTTCATTTTACTATGTGAATCTGCTCGTCGTTTCTTAGCATGCGCTGGATGGTCGAGCTGTTCGGACAATGTTTATTGGTGTTTCAAGACACTACAAAATGGAGCATAGTGTTTCCTCCGAAAGCATTGATAGAAATGAATAATCGAAATCATTTTCGTGCGCCCCGTGCACGGTGCTCTATGCTTGAGCGCGCACCATTGTCGATGTCCTCAAGTCCTTGAAAGAGAAGGGAACTACAAGAGAGGATCTCGACAAGATGCCTATGTCTGAGGAATTTAACCAGTTGGTCGGAAGCTTGGAGTCCTGGTTCAAGCTCGAACCACGGTGCTCTGAAGTTAAGGAGCGCTGTCGGAGTAAATTCACAGTAACTGCAAAAGCCAAAAGTAATCGAATATGTGCGGCAACATTTGAATTCCAATTTCCAGTTTCCCCCAAGGCTTCTAACACATAACGACCCACGCATTTGCATGAGAGATGCACCGCTTAGAGTGTGTTAGAACTCTTTTCAATATGAATGCTTTTGCTGAGTAATTACATATCAATTTTTTTTTTTTTTTTAAGTCTGTCTCTCTAATGGCCGACGATTCCAGCAACAGAAGATTATTATGCTGCCCTAAAAAATTATCTGAACTTGGCAATTCTTCAGTCAAAGAAACTTGGCAATTCAAGAAACCACCATGCCTGACTACGGGCCACAGTAGACGGGTTAAGAAGCGTAGCATAAACACGCTTATCTGAACTTTCGTCTCTTGCACCGCCCGAGTTAAACACGCTTATTTGGCTTTTCAAAAGGAAGAGTGAAAAGCCAGAATGGGATTAGGAAAGCACACCCTCTTTGCAATTGCTACGAACTTTCGTCTCTGCACCAGGCATGACCACAGGCCGAAGCAAATACCTTAAATAGCAGAGCATAAACATGGCAAGGTACAGAATCGTTTCCATCGGAGAGAGTTATCAAGTACTAAGAACTCATCAAAGATTCCTTCACTGGTGCTCTAGACGGGTGTATTTGACTCGGCGTTCCATATTAACGCTTCGCGATTGGAAGACTGAGGAGCTAAAGAGGGCAAGCTGGATTTTTTGTTGGGTATATTTGATGTAGTAGGCTTTGAGCTGTATTTACTTTTTCTGGGGTCCTAGCAAGGAAGGGGTCCCTCTCGTCCCACATCACCTAGGGAGGGAGTCCTAGACTAGCTTATAAGACTTGGGTCCTTCTAACTGTATATACGCGTTCTAAGGGAAAAGACCGTGACTAGGATGGCGGTGTGTTCGCGCCAGTGCGGGTAACCCAAGAGGAACAAATCCGTGAAGACTTAGTGTCCAAAGCGGACAATATGTGTACAGTGGAGACCTGAGATGTTACACCGACGGCTTCCGTTTTGGCCTACCTCTTCGAGTGCTTGCCCGACAATTTCTTCAGATCGGGCCCATATGAAATCCGCAGTCGATTCGCAAGTCCTCTGGTCAGGGATGGAAATCAGGAGACAATAGCACCTCGAAACGGTACGAGAAGACCAGCAGGAGTAACAACAAAAGAGCTGGCTGACGATCAGAGCTTTGCTTCGGTCTGGTGATCGGAGGAAATGAATTTCGGATAGTTTGTGGAGAATTGCATACGGGGTTTATGTAAATGGACTTTTTTTTTTTTTTTGTTCAAATATTTAATGAAGTTCGTTTGGTGGGATGCGTAATTTATTTGGTTGACAGAGGAGTAGAGAAAGGTTGTTACAAAATTCCAATCTCTGAAATGCTTAAGCTGGCTTCCACTACCTCTCGTCACCATCATACCCTAGGCCCCTAGCTACTACTGTTCAAATCAAGGAGGAGTAGAATTGTGTAGTGATGGGTACAGAAAATAGAATTAGAGAGAGAGAGAGAGAGAGAGACAATAAAATAGGTGTAATGGACTCAGCCGAAAAAGAGCAACAACTCAAATTGATTAGAGGAGAAGAAAAGGGGTGCAATGGACAATGTCAAAATGGGTTTAAGTTGGGCTTGTTTAGTTCATAGTCGGATTAGTAAGTTTTGGATTTAATAAGGCTTAATAAGCTTTGGGCTTGAGACTTCATGAGCTTGGGCTTGAATAGGCTTCATGAGCTTAGATTTTAAAATAGACTTGAGCAAATAAGCTCATTTCTTTTATAAGGCCTTTCATGTTTTCTGTGACCTGGACCTGCGAGGTCCAAGCTGGGTCTAAATTCGGACTAAGCTCAAGGGCCTAGCCCGAGTCTTTATTTTCGGAAAATAATAAAAATTCGGGAGATGGAAGAATTTGAAAGAACTCATGCGATTGAGGACCTTTGGCCCTCAACTCAACATTACCTCTAAACTCCTCTTTTCCCCAACACTCATTCGGGAGTGTTGTGACAAGACGCACACATAGAGATGGCTATTCTACCAATGTAAGTAGCTATCCTTACTTTCTAGTCCCAAATAAATTGAGTGAAAGCCCATGATCAAAGGATTTTGGGGGAGGGCTGTGGTGAAATTCCTTTGCGCCACACTCAGGCTGGGAGAGGAATAGATATGGCTAGCCTTCTTTTCCTCTTGTTCTTTCTTTATTCCTCCTAAAAAATTTCTAGCTTTATTGTTTTTACCAATATTTTTTCCTCATTTAACTGTGAAAACTTCATATAATAAACATAACTTAATTCTGCACAAATCGTAAGGATGGATCAAATTCTAACTTGAATTTTCAAAGTTGCCCAATATAAAGCGCTAGACTTTATAGTTATCTCAAATCTAGCAAGCCGTTAACTCAAATATTTACAAAATTCTAGCACATTGATATTATTTTGTCACGACCTTCTCGTAGCTGAACCACGAGGGTAAGGCGCTTAGCACATACTTTCGCACGTTGATATTAATTTTGCACGAACCATAAGGATGGACCAATTTTTTTACTTGAATTTTCAAAGTTGCCCAATATAAAGCACTAGACTTTATAGTTATCTCAAATCTGGCAAGCCATCAGCTCAAATATTTACAAAATTATGGCATGTTGATATTATTTTGTCATGACCTTCTCGCATCTGAACCATGAGAGTAAGGCTTTTAGCACATACTTTCTCAAAGTCTATCAATCGCAACTTAGCACTCAATTCGATGTGTAATTAATCTTACCTTTTGGATGCCATTAATCGATTATATGTTAATTAGACACAAATAAAATATAGAAGTGTATTTTACTTTTGCGAACTAGAGATTTAATGGATTCAAACACTTAATTACACTAACTTAATCTAACACTTTTTAGTACTTTTGTTCATTATTTTGAAAATGTTTTACATGCAGTCATCGTCTTTTGTTATCCTTTCACTAACATGTGAGGGTTGATTATGTAGGTACGCAAGCAAGGAATTTAACACTCAATAATCAGTAATGCAATTACAGAGAATTTTTAAAGAATCCGGATAGGCTTAGCAAGTAAAGCAAATTGCTATCCATCATCACAAAAATTCTGTAAACTATGATAGAGAAAATATGCAAGCAAAATGCATGGTTATGGACGGACTAGGACTAACTAACATTCATCTATACTAATCTTTTTTATTTTATTTATTTAATTAACATGCAAGACTCAAGAAACGAACCCTAACATTCTGTATGACAGAGATCGATTTTACATGCACTAATTTAATAACTAAATGGCAAGCAAGAATGATACAGCTGTATGATATGCATGATGAGTTTTTAATGACATACTATGGAATTAGTTCTAATTACTATCATGTTAATATATTAAAATTCTCATAATAGGCGACTTTTATGATGCATTTAAAATCATATATTAAAATAAAACTATTGCATGAAATTAGTCAAACCTTGACTACCTTATCCCCAAGATGGACTTGATGAGTCACGAATGGCAGCAACAGTGGGCTTGGGTTGCAATGGGGGCAAGACAAGCGAGGCCTCGCGAATGGACTGAATTGGAGCGCCGGAAAAACCTGCAGGGAATGATCAAGGCCTGGCGTGGTCGTTAAATGGCTGTGCAAGACCCAAGCATCGGCAACGCCGGCGTGGCTCACGGTGGGGGCTGAGATTCAGCTCAACAAAGGCTCGTACACAGGCACGGATATGGATTGTCGCCGGGAACTTGTAGGCACGGCTATGGACGATGACTTCAAGCAGTGGATACCTGGACAGTGGAGATCTCAGACAGCGACAGGTTGCTTGCTGGGCGTCGAAATGAAGCACGATGGCGGGAAGACTGATGTTGCTGGAATCAACCGTGGAAGGTGATGCAGGACGCTCGGCTTGATGGAGATTCGATGGCGAGGCTGACGGAGCAAATCTCTATTTCATTTCCCATTACCGCAATCATTCACCCGGCTTGCTCCTCTTATTTTTCTTTCTTTATTTCTCTCACTTGCTGCACTTGAAAACATTCCACAATTCTCTCCTCTTGGCTGGCCGTGAATTTGTGGATTGATTGGTCCTCTTGATTTGCTTCCTTGTCACCCATGCCATGCGCACAATCTACTTGCCTCTTTCATAGTCGAGCATATTTTGAAGATATTTGCTAATTCGGGTGCCGGCTGAAAGTATTTCCCTGGCTTCTCAAATTCAAGCACGATGAAGCTAGATTGAATGAAATTTATTGGATGCGGACATGCTCTATGATGTCCAAATGCCTAAAATGCAATGCAAAAAATTAAAATTTCTTGTTTAGCGGTCGATTTTGATCCCAAAAAATTTTATGCAATAAATGACCAAACGTGTAGCCAAACTTTATATGTCAACAATCTCTTTATTACCTATAACAATTCTTCTACCCTTTTCCTCTTTATGTTTTGTCTCTTCTACCCTTTTCCTCTTTATGTTTTGTCTATCTTCTTACAATCATTAATTAGGCTTATTGAATTTTAAGACTTGCTATTATTATGCGGTGGGATCAAATGATAGTTAAATCCGCATACTTGCAATTGCAAGGACGGTGATGGGATAAAAAACTTGCTCCACATTAGGCATGAGGTGACTGATTAAAATGTGGATTTGCATGTATATTTAAGGTGCATTTATTTTACAAAAAACATAATATTTTTGCAAAATCTCCCAGAAAATCATTTTTCTAAAAAATGATTTGTTTTCCTTTATTTTTGTGATATGTGATCGAAATTTTTTTTTTAGTGTTTGGATCTTATTCAGAAAATGATCTCAATCTCATGATTTTATCTTAGGGGAAAATTCGATTTTTTAAATTTTTTTTCTTTTTTTCTTTTCTTTTTCCTTCTTCCTCCCTCCACCGGTCTTCGAGCCTCGGCGAGGGATGACTTGGCCTGCCTCGGGCAAGGTTCGGCCTTGGGAACTTGAATATATGAAGAGAAAAAAATAGAGAAGAAAACAAGTGAGAATTTTTATATGGAAAACCTGTCCCAAAATTAGGAAAAGGGAAAAATCACGGTGCTGCACTTGGTAGTGGAAGTATGATCTAGGGTTACAAGTTTTAGCATTATCTTTTACCCTATATATAGTAGGAGTCTAGGGTATACATAATTAATATGGAAATTACATGTATGCTATTAGCAACAATAAAACCCTATTGTCTGCTTTAACATTACAGGATGGGTGACCTATTGGGAATTGCCTGCCTAAAATAAATTGTTTCTACACTTGAATATTATTTTCCTCTATTAGACTCCATAACTCTATCAATCTCCCACTTGGAGGCTAATCTTAAAAATAAAAATAAAATAAAATAAAATAAAAAACAATATTTTTTTTATAGTCTTTATCTTTGTAGCCCAAATTGTCCTAGTGCGGCAGCCTCCCTCATCACTTACCATGGAGGCCAACTAAGGCAATACACAGCCTCAATTTCTCAGTGATAACAACCTTTGTTGACATATCTACTCAATTTTTAGCACCAAGAATCTTTTTCGATGACAAAGTCCCATCATCTATTAACTGACGAATTTGATATACTTTAACTCAATGTGTTTTGTCCTTAAATGAAATACTAGATTCTTTGCAAGACAAACAGCACTTTGAATGTCACTGAAAATAACACTGTTATTCTGCTTCTTGCTTATCTCCTTCAAAAAAAAAATTCAACCAAATCATCTCCTTACCAACTTCAAATATAGCAACATCCTCTGTCCCGGTGGTTGAATTATATAGAAGCCCGAGAATGTCTATGGCACCTTCCATTTTTCAAATATCGTCGAAATGTTATGTTACACAAATATAGAGGGCGGTTACTCTATTTGGACGTAGCATCTGAACTTTGAGCACATAGAACAAGCAACTAAACAGACAAAAAAAGAAAGAAAAAAGAAAAATAGTACAAGGGCCAATATTGCCATGAAGTCTCATCTTCCGCTTTCAATTTCGAAGGCCACTTGGTTGCTTATGCTATCATCATTTCCTGATGCATTGCTTTTGAGGATGCCATCACATTCGCTTGATCTCTCACCAAGCAAATGCTCAGATTCTTCAAGGTCACAGCTCTGATTCACCCATGGATGCCTGTCCATCACCCTCATCAGTCCCTCCAGTTCCATTGCCGCTTCCTTCATGGTCGGCCGATCTTCCCCTTTCACCCTCAGGCAGTGGCTCGCCAGCATCGCGACTTCCTTAATCTCTTCAGGGTTCCCCTCATTCAGCACCCTCAAGTCAATGATTTCGAACAGCCTCTCGCCCTTTATTGCAGAAGTAAAATACAAGGACAAGTTCCTCTCATTCTCTGCCCGATCGAAGGACAAGGCCCTCAGTCCAGTCAGCAGCTCAGCCAACACGACCCCGAAGCTATCGACATCACTCTTCTCAGTCAACTGGCTCGAGTGGAAGTACTCTGGGTCCAAGTACCCGAGGGTTCCTTGAACCAGCGTGGTCAGCTGCGTCCGGTCGAGGGGGACTAGCCTGGAGGCTCCAAAATCGGCAACCTTTGCAGTGAAATTTTCGTCCAACAATATGTTTGTGCTCTTTATGTCTCTGTGCAAAATCTGAGCAGATGCATCGGAGTGCAAGTACGAGAGCGCACCTGCAGTCTCCCCCGCAATGCGCAGACGAGCCCTCCGGGATAATGTGGACTCATGGCCACACTTGTGTATGTGGTCGGAAAGGGTGCCATTGTTCACAAACTCATAGACTAATAAGGGGACCTCTGTCTCGAAGCAACAACCGATTAGCTTAACCACATTCCGGTGATTAATTTGGGAGAGGATGATCAGCTCGTTGATGAATTCTTCGACCTGACTTCGGTCCAAAATCTTGGCCTTCTTGATGGCGACAACCGTATTGTCTGGTAAGATCCCTCGATATACTGTTCCTTGGCCTCCTTGGCCTAGGATTCGGCTTTCATTGTAGTGGTCCGTGGCCTTCTTGAGCTCTTCGTCGGTGAATATTTTCGCCGATTCAACGGAGCCTTCGTGCTCAGAAAGAAGTCTCTGCAACATAAGGCGGCCCCCATTTTCTAGGAAGAACTTCTCTCTCTGTCTGCTGATCTTTCTTTCTCTCAGCCCCCAATATAACCAGGAAACGACCAAAAGAACCAGCAGGAAGCTTATGCTCACACCTAGGAAAAGATGTTACATTCGGTGTACAAACAAATCAGTCGTCCGTCACCCTACATAAGGTTCACACACCCAAGAAAAGGGGAAAAAAAAAAGAATCGAAATATGCTTAACTCTTTCTTTTTCATTGCTCAAACAATCTTGTTTTAAGTTACTTCTCTGTCCTATTTTCTTTTCTCCTCCATCAACTTGAAGCTTTTGTATTAAGACGAACCTTGATAATAGCAAAATAAACCTAAATATATAATTATGCTGAGAGTATCTTTTGATAACAGGAATGATATAATGCATCAGGTGGATAAAACGTGCTTGATTCTTTTTCAACAACGAAAGAACAAGTGGTTGATTTTGTTAATATCGAATTGAATAACTTGAGATGACAATACATGTATATAATTCATGGACACAACTAATTCAAAGAGAAAAATTTACATTCGAAAAATCTCAATAACTAACAGCAGAAGATGGAACAATGACATAATAACAACATTTAAAGAATGTGAATGAATTACAAGATAAAAGAAGCTTTTATATGATGAAAAGGTTTGGGCAATGTGTACGACTTACTGACCTAGCACGACGTCAATTGAGCGAAACGTCTTTTCATGGATGATAGGAGTACAACCCTTGCCATCTTTTCTTCCATCTCCCTGGGATCCCTCTGGACATGAACAATTATACGTTCCTAGCAAGTTCGTACATATTCCAACGCAGGGTTGTGAAATCACGCATTCATTGATATCTGTAGGAATATATTCCAATTAGAAGGAGCAATTCGACTCCATTTCAATTGGAAGAAACTTGAAAAAGTAAATAGAATTCCATGATTTGGCAACACTTTCAATTTTGAGAGGACATGTAGAGTCAATTTGCTTTTCTTGAGATCACGATAACTCACCACACTTTTTAAATGATGGGTCGTCATCTCAAGAGCCTAAGCTTAACCAAGCACTTGATCTTTGTTTCGAATAGAAGATTCAAGAATTATCCAACAAAATTGTGCCATTACCAACTAGAATAACACATCACATAGAAAAAAATTCAAAAATAACTGTCTATAAATACAGAAAAATGCTGGATGTATTAACATCGGTACATGAAATTGATTACAAGTTAATTTGACCGACTCATGAGGGTTTAGTATGGATCATTTGTTTATAGACTCAATTGCTGTCGACCACTTTAGTTTGTAAAACAATCGTACGGACTAAATTTAGGAGAGAAGAATGTCTAGCTATATGAGGAAGGATTACTGTGAAAATCTACGGATTATTGCTAAGGTCTTCATAGTCATATTAAATTTCAAGCAACGAAAATTCGTGCTACCGAAAGAAAAAGAATGATCATGTTTTGCGGCCTAGATTGTTACTATTTTTTAGATTATAAAATTTACGTGATTATTACGAGAATCATTTAAAAGATGTACCATTCATGAAGTCAAAATTTGGGCCTCTGCCTTAAAAGTTTCGAACAATTTCTTTCTCTCGGTTTTTTATGCGATTGGATCCATTTAACATGCTTGCCCGTATTGAAATAATGATCCACGATTCTATACATGAACACTTGTTCGGATGGTCTAATGAAAAGACCAGAGAAGGTACCTTGACAACCATTTTATAGATAGGGGTTCCCTTGAAAACCCTCCAAGCAGCGGCACTGGTACCCGTTTCCATTCTCATGAGTGAATGAGAATAATGATCCACGATTCTATACATGAACACTTGCCGTTGCGCAGTCGTCGCGGTGATTTAGTCTCCGCTTTTAAATGAAATGAGTTTTGCTCACTAATGCTTTCTTAGTTTACTAATTATGCTTAAGGGTTGATTAGATTTAATTAAGTGCAATTACGTGGTTAGATTAGAGTAGATTAGTAATTATTAGATAATTGCCATGCATGTTAGACAATTGAATAGTGTAATTAGCAAGTAGAGACGTACTTCTATTTATCGAATGCATCTCGGGATTTTTCCCGATCCGTTCTGGCGTCCAATCAGGCATTACGGGCCTATATTGGATTTTTAGTAATTATTTATTAATTTTCGAATTTAATTTAATAATTATTTATTTTCCGGAAATTAGGCAGGAATAGCCGACGACTGGAATTTTATATTGATTGTCGTGGTGCAGTATGTTTATTTAATTGAGCTTTATTTCATGCTGAATTGAATTATTAGTGAAAGTGGAAATTATTCTTTAATTGGATAATCATTTGTTATTAATTGAAAAATAACCGGGCATTGGTTAATAATGCTAAAAATATTTGAGTGGACTACAGAAAATGTGGGAGTTATGGAAAGGACAATATTATATTTTGGCTAAGGTCGACCGTGTCCCCACACACGGCTATTTTATCGATAATAATAAAAGAGGGAATTGATTGAATGATCAGAATAGTATACTATATCATCCTACGGGCTCTGATATGTCAGCTTAGTGAGAGCAGTATACTGGTGTACTCTATCAGCCTGCGGGTGATATGTCAGCTTAGCGCGAGCAGTACACTTTATCAACTTAGAGCGAGCATCAGGGGTATACTATATCAGTCTGCGGGCGATATGTCAACTTAGTGAGAACAGTATACCTTAACCCTATCAGCTTAATGTGAGCTATACTATCTATTTATCAGCTTAGAGCGAGCAGTCCTGATACGAGCGGACTTATAGATAGTATGAGATGAGCCGACCAAGAAAGGGTCGAGATGACATGTAATCGACTAAGTCGATTGATCATTGCTTTGATCTGATGTCATGAATTGATTGATTGAATGGAAATGACCTTGAGACGGTCCGATTGACATGTAATCGACTAGGTCGATTGATCGAGATATCAATCCGTGATGTGATTGCTTGGGTGACTATTAAAATGCGCTAATATGCAGGTGGAATCTGAGGCTAAGGTAAGTCCCCTGACCCGTGAGTACGTAGGCAACCCGAACGGTGTATTAGTTTACTAATCAGGTCTTAGCGGGTAGAACTTGCTGAGACGTCGTCTCAATGGTTATTGAATAACCATTTCAGGACCCGGATGAGGAGCCTAAGGAGGAAGAACCAGAGGAGGATTACTTGTTGGATGATCCTGATGATGAGCCAGAAGAAGATAAGGAGCTAGAAGAAGACGAGCTTAGTGGAGAGGATTCTGAGGAGGATGACCTCGAGGAGGATCCAAGGTACGACCCAGATGAGGACTAAGATCTCATCATGTTTTGCAAACTTGGGTTTGATCGGAAGTATAGTAGATCAGACTGTGAATAGTATTGTATTATACTATAGTTTGCATTGTATAAAAGTGTGGTTATGTGTTTTCATGTTGTGAAAATTACGGCCTACTTTTCTATCCCAAATGTTTTATTGTCTGGGGATTATATTATATACTTCCGCATGTGCATATTAAATGAAAGGGTCGGTGATGCATCCTAGGACGTCGCTATTAATCGACCAAGGTGAGGGATGGGTGCGTGCTCGAGGATCGGGGCATGACAAGGCGTCCACTGCTTGAAGTCATCGTCCATAGCAACACCAACGAGCTCCTGGCGACAATCTACATCCGGACCTGTATACCAGCCTTCGTTGAGCCGAATCTCAGCCGCCACCGTGAGCCACACCAGCGTTGCCCATGCTCAGGTCTTGCACAGCCCTTGAATGAACACGCCAGGCCTTGATCTTTCCGTGCAGGTTTTTTCGGTACTCCAATTCAGTCCATCCGCGAAGCCTGGCCTGTTCTTGCCGTCATTGCAACTCAAGCCCACCGTTGCTGCCGCCATCTGTGACTCATCAAGCCCATCTTGGGGATAAGATAGTCAAGGTTTGACTCATTTCATGCAATATTTTTATTTTATAATATAATTTTAAATGCATCATAAAAGTCGCCTATTATGATAATTTTAATATACTAACATGATAGTATTTACGCTCATCATGCATATCATATAGCTGTATCATTCTTGCATGCCATTTAGTTATTTAATTAGTGCAAGTAAAATCGATCTCTATCATATAGAATGTTAGGATCCGTTTCTTAAGAATTGCATGTTAATTAAATTTTTTTTTTTAAATTAGTATAGATGGCATGTTAGTTAGTCCTAGTCCATCTATAACTATGCATTTTGCTTGCATATTTTCTCTATCATAGTTTACAGAAATTTTGTTATGATGGATAGCAAATTGCTTTGCCTGCTTAGCATATCCAAATTCTTTAAAAATTATCTTTAATCCAGCTACTGATTATTGGGCATTACATTTCCTGCTTTTAGTTCTGGTTACATTTTGCACTTAGAAAATTCAAACATATTATATTTTGCACTAAAAAATTCATGCGTATCTGCGCGGAGACCTAATATGAAACTATAGTTTGAAACTTTTTTAAGAGCTCTTACTAAACATAATTTTCCCATGACGAGCTTAATATGGATAGCAATAGATCCGTTGTAATGCAATGTGCAGATATTTGCACTTAAATAATTTTGCACATATCTATCGTTGAGGCCTAATATGAAACTTAAATAGTTCAACAATTTTGAAAAACTTACAATCGGTACAACATGTCCATGATGAGTCCAACGTGGGTATCGGAACGCAAGGCACAGGTACACTATGTCTCTTGAACTTATATATAGTTCCTGACCTAATATAAATTTTGGATAAAACATGATGAGAACATCACTTATAAACTTGATTCGTGCTTATGTACATGATCTATTGAGCTTACCCGAAAAGTATATGAGAATCATCGTAAAAGTAAAAGAAATATACATGTCAATTTTGTGTATGCTATAGTAAGTTCTTCTTTTATTAGAAATAAACTTAGCTATTAATAAGCATAACATAATACATATTACAAGACAAATGTAATTGACTTGGGGAGCCGCGAAATACAAGTAGACGAAAGAAATCAGTTGAAGTGGTATGAAGTACAATTGTCGAAATAATTACATCAACATTTTCCCTTGTAAAACCAATATAAACATATTCCTTATGCTCATTGATTTACATAGACCAGTAAAAGTGCACAAACCTCGCTTTTGTATAGAAATCGACATTAGAAATATTTTTTTTTTTGTTTAAATCGCCTTATTGCAAAATATTAGGATTATCAATCAATGGAAAGTAATTACTGATACAATACGAAGAAATGGGAAACACATATACGTAGAAAGATACCAATATCTCAAGATTGAAGTACATGGCTGATAAAGCATCGAGGGAATATTTCTAAAACAACTGATTTGGGGTATTTTGGTAAGAAGCTATTTTCTTGATATAATAGTAAACCCTAGTGAAAAGCTAAAGCAAATTAACGAGAAATCGAGAAGAGATAATATAGTCATCACTGATACTTGATATACAAAAAGTAAATTAAAGGGTTCATGAATCTAGTATATTGTTTCTGGGCACTTCATCAACATTATTCTGCAACTCGCCTATAAAGGCAAATAAAGGGATTGCGATGTCTCATATCATAGAAATTTGGACTGAGACAACTAAATGCATCTTCATCTCGGCGATAAGAGTGACTGATCCTCCTGCACTGAAGTTAGCTCTACCTGTGCTTCCAATTGCATCGACATCGGAATCACACTCGAAACACAGATAGATCCAGTTCTAATGCGATTGATCTCTTCTTCATTTTGTCGGGCGACCATGGGATTTCGTAGTGATCGTACTCGCTCCAATTCTGTCGCCACTTGCTTCATTGTAGGCCTGTACCTTCCATGAAGTCGTAAGCATCTTTTCACCAAGTTAGACACCGCAATAATTTCTTCGTTCTCGCCATGGTCTAATACCTCCTTATCAAGAACATCGAACAAGCGATTCTCCTGAACCGAAATGATGAAGTACGAGGCTAGATTTCTGTCCTCTTCCGCCGTTAGTTGAGAAATTGGCTGTTCTCCGATTAGTAGCTCGGCAAGGACAACTCCAAAACTATAGACATCGCTCTTGTCCGTAAATTGACTTGTTTGATAGTACTCAGGGTCCAAGTATCTGAAGGTTCCTCGCACCTTTGTGGTCAAGTGTGTTTGGTCGATGGGAATCAATTTGGAAGCTCCAAAATCTGCCACTTTGGCTTGATATTTTTCATCCAAAAGTATATTTGATGACTTGATATCACGATGATAAATCGGTATGGCCGTGTCAAAGTGCAAATATGAAAGAGCCGTGGCAACTTCATTGGCAATTCTTAATCGCATTTCCCATGAGACGGGAAATTCTTCGTTTGGATCATGAAGATGGCGGTAGAGAGTTCCATTGGGGACAAATTCATATACCAAAAGAGGGACTTCACTCTCCAAACAAAATCCTAATAGTTTGACCACATTTCTGTGATTGATTTCAGAGAGAATGGCAATTTCATTGACGAACTGTTCAACTTGTCATGCATCAATAACTTTGGATTTCTTGACCGCAATAATTGTTCCGTCTATCAACATTCCCTTGTAAACAGTTCCTTGACCACCTTGACCCAATATTCTATTCTTATTAAAATGATCTGTAGCCCTGTCTAACACCGTTAAGGCAAATAACTTGCCTTTCTCCACATGATTGTCTTCAATAGAAGTTAGGCGTTGTTGCAACAAAAATCCGCCATTACATTTAAAGAAATTTTGTTTGAGCTTTGCCTCACGCCTTCGTTTGATGTATTTGTTCAACCACCAACAAAGCAAAAGCAACATTATGGCTCCGGCACCCGTGCCTGCCCATGTGTCCAAAAAGGTCAACGGGAATTGCTACGTCATCGTCAACAAATTAGCTTCCACTAATTTAACAAGTGCTTTTAAGCTTTGAAGAGAGAGAGAGACAAAAAGGAGGATTAGCTAAACAAAATAATTCGAAAATATTATGCATCATTTATGGGTGAGAAACAAAGATACAATCAAATTGCTAAAAGCAGAGACTATGAAATTTCAAATAAGATTATCCAATAAGTCATAAACTTATAAATGGCGGTCAATTTAGTCATAAACCTTTCAATTGTACTAATTTTGTCCTAAACATTTTGACAATTTGTCAATTTAGTCCTAAACTTTTTAACAATTTGTCAATTTAGTCATTTCAACTAATTTTGGCCGAAAATCGCTTATCATCCTAAATGGCACAACCGGTGCTAATGTGGACAATTTTTGCAATTTTTTAGATTTTATGATTTTTTTTTTTTGCTTTTATTTTATTTCTCATTTTTCGTTTTTCTTTTTCCCTTTTCCTCTCTACTGGCCTCAAGCAAGGGTCGCAGTTGCTGGCCTCAAGTGAGGGACGACTGTGCTTGGGTTGCCAAGGGCGAACCTTGCCAGCCCAGGCCTAGGCTACCCTTGCCCAAGGCCGGTGACCTTCGCCAACCATCACCGAGGCTTGACCATGGCCGATGGAGGGAAAAAGGGAAAAAGGGAATAGGAAAAAGAGAAGAAAAGATAAAGTTCAAACATATTTAAAAGAAAAAATTGTCCACATCATTGGCCAAAAGAACTAAATTGGCAAATCATCAAAAGTTTTAAGATTGAATTGACATAATTGAAAGATTTAGTATTAAATTAGTAAATTTTTAATACATTTAAGAATAAATTAACACAATTAAAAGATTTAGAACTGAATTGATCACCGTAAAATAGTTTGAGAATTTTTTGGATAATTTTTCAAAAGAAAAAAAGCACCTGCAAATCCACAATGCAATAAGTGGCCTTCTTTCAACAAAAAGTAAAAAATAAAAAATAATCAATCACCTTCTTAATTTAGCCGCTTACTTCATTTGAGAAATGGGGGACTCCAAAAAAAAAAAGCAATTTTGCAGGTACTTGGAGAACGCAATGAGGAGGGGCGGGGTTTAGGCCCCTGTCCGCGACTTAAAACTAGTAGAGATGTCCATACGCACCTCATGCCTCATGCAGGACAAGTTTCTTTATCCCATCACCATTCTCCCGATAATGTCAAGTTTAAAAAATAAAAATAAAAAATTCTATAGGCACAATTCATGATTGTAAGAATATAAAAACGACGCAAAAATGACAGGGACAAAAGAAAATTGGACAACTACACCGGACCAAGGAAATGGGACATGCCTGGATTGCACAAAATAAAATAAAATAAAATATATTAGTAATCAGTTGTTCCTTTTCGATCTGAGCTGTGCCGCCATAAATGCCGTTGGCGTTGCTGCTTGCTGCGGTCAAGAGACCACCCCATGGTGGTTGCGACTCTCAGTGAACATCGTCGAGGGACTCTCTCTCTCTCTCTCTCTCTCTCTCTCTCTAGATTTGAGGTCACGCGACCAAGGCGGTGTCGCACTCCCAAGGCGGCAACAGAAACCACCGCTGTATAAGGTCGTCTGCGTCGCCATTTTCTCCCCTCATTTTCTTTTACTCTATTTCTAGCCAGCTCTCTTTCTCTATGGGTTTAGTTTCTTTCTTCAAGTACTTTCTTTTTTATTAGTTATTTGAAAATTTTCTGTTGAGTTTTGAGTTCTCTTTAATGTGACGGAGAGATCAGTTCATCATCCAAATCAGCTGATTTAAATAGTGCTGTTTGAGACAGACACCCAAGTAAAATGAAAGAACATACCAAATTTATTATTATGCTGAGAGCATCTTATGATAATCGAAATGATTCAACGAATTAATGGGATCAAACGTGTTTAATTCTTTTTCAGCAACAAAAGGATAAGTGATTGATTTTATTAGTAACAAATTGAATTACTTGAGATGACAATATATATATATATAATTTATAAATTATCAATGTAGTTCACGGACACAAATAATTCAAAGAGAAAGATTTACATCCGATAGATCTCGATAACTAATAGCAAAAGATGGAACAATGACACAAGAACAACATTTAAGAAATGTGAATAATTTATAAGATAAAAGAAGTTTTATGATGAAAAAATATTGAGCAATGTGTTCTACTTACTAACCTGGCACCATGTAGATTAAGCTAAACCACTTTTGATGGATGATAGCAGTACAACCTTTCCCATCTTTTCTTCCATCTCCTCGGGATCCCATTGGACATGAACAATTATACGTTCCCGGCAAGTTTGTACATATTCCATTGCAGGGTTGTGAAATCACGCATTCATTGATGTCTGTAGGAATGTTTCCAAATAGAAGAAGCAAATCTGACACCATTTCAATTGGAAGAAACTTGAAAAAGTAAATAAAATCTCATGATTCAGCAACACTTTCAATTGTGAGAGGACATATTGAGTCAATTTGCTTTTTCTGAGATCATGATGTCTCACCACAGTTTTTAAATGATGGGTCGTTATCTCAAGAGCCTAAGCTTAACCAAGCACTTAGATCTTTGTTACAAATAGAAGATTCAAGAATTATCCAACAAAATTGTGCCGTTACCAACTAGAATAACACATCACATAGAAAAGAATTCAAAAATTACTGTCTATAAATACAGAAATTCTGGATGTATTAACATCGGTGCACGAAATTGATTTACAGGCTAATTTGACCGACTCATATTGAGGGTTCACTATAGATCATTTGTTTATAAACTCAATTGCGGTCGACCACTTTAGTTTGTAAAACAATTGTACGGACTAAACTTAGGAGAGAAGAATGTCTAGCTATATGAGGAAGGATTACTGTGAAAATTTACAGATTATTGCTAAGGGCTTCATAGGTCATATTAAAATTCAAGCAATGAAAATTCATGCTACCGAAAGAAGAAAAATGATCGTGTTCTGCGGCCTAGATTGTTATGATTTTTAAGATTATAGATTTTACGTGATTATTACAAGAATCATTTAAAAGATGTATCATTCATGAAGTCAAAATTTGGTCCTCTGACTTAAAAGTTTCGAACAATTCCTTTCTCTAGGTTTTTCATGCAATTGGATCCATTTAACATGGTTGCCCGTATTGAAATAATGATCCACGATTCTATATATGAACACTTGTTCGGATGGTCTAATGAAAAGACCAGAGAAGGTACCTTGACAACCATTTTGTAGATAGGGTTCCCTTGAAAACCCTCCAAGCAGCGGCACTGGTACCCGTTTCCATTCTCAGCATCTGTACAATTGGAGTTCTCTTGGCACATGTAGGTCGTTGTATTCTTCTTTGCATCATCGCATGTTTGATCTGGAATTAACCAATCGACAACTATAGGGACCATATCAAATGGCGGCTCGTGCAGATTGTCCCTGGAGAAGCTAAAGAAGCCGTCTTGGGCAACGAAAGCGTATCCGCATGGATTGAATTCCCAGATGCCGACATGATTGTTATAGCTAGTGACAGAGATGTTGTATCGGTAGACGTCTCGAGGTATGCTAGTCTCGCAGCAACCAATGCCTGAGCACGACCCATTAATCACGTCCGAGATGTTGCCACATGAGGACAAGCACCCCGTCACATACGTGCTTCCGGTGAAGGTCGCGTACGTGTCGCATCCCACGGCGATAAATTTGTTCTTGGCAGAAGATATGGGGAAATCGGGAAGAATGAGCGAAGGTTCATTGTTGTCCAAGGATCTGCCAGACGAATTATAACAATCTCTGGCTACAAACGCTTTTAGACTAATCTCGTGATTCTCAAAAGATATATTGAGTATTTGGAGATTAGAATCTTTACCGTACATATAAGGAGTGGGAGTATCAGTCGAGTTGTCGCAAAAGATGAAAAAAGCGTCTGATTCTTTGAAGTAGCAGTCGTTGCCGGCGTTGTTCATCCCAAATGGATACGCGAAGGTGAGGTTGCCACATCTGTTCGCGCATCCGGGCTTTGTTGTTTGGACTACATCCGCCGTAACAACTGAGAATAGAGCCACCAATGAGCACAACAACAGCACAACTCTCAAGGGAAGTCTATGGAGCAGCATGGATCCACCCATATTCTTCCTGAAATGAAGTGATTGTTTGCAACAAGATGATGAGCTTCATAGCCTGATGACAACCTTTATAAGCGATGATGGAGCTTCTAGAAAGCAAAGTAGTATATGCATTATTCAGAGTCCCCACTATATTGATAGTCTTCGCGGTGATTACATCATTAGTGATTAATCATACGGTTTTGTCCACCGTCCAATCCTAGCATATTCTTTGTTAGTTGTGGGGTCGTGCGTGTTGTCAGCTGTTCGATCCAAAACTTGTAATCATCGACCGTAAGATCCCGCTGCCAAATAACTCCATGAAAAATTAAAGTAGAAATTTCTATCACTATTGCTCTTCATTTATACTCTCCAAAAATAAGCAACTTTCTTGCTCTTTTTGCTTGCGTTCAGTCCCATTCCTTGTCCAAAGCATCAGATGCAACTGACATTTACTCTCTATGGCTCCTCACTAAGAAGCCTTGACAAGCCTGTCGCGATTCACGTCGTGGCATCGCAATCATTCGTAGGAATTTCCAAACTGACTTACAAATATTTAAAGTCGTGAAAATATAGATATTTTTTTCTTTTCAATCTCAGAATTAGTTTCGATGGGTGGTGCTCATAAACTATTGCACGCACATCTCTAACGTATGAACTCCTTAAATATTTGTACAAATATCATCATCATATTTAAGTCTTTATGCGCAGTGTAATATTTCAATTTATGCTATGTGCAATAAAAAAAAAATAGGTACATTGATGATAAGTAATAAAGATTAATTAGATACAGCAAGAAACTGTTGATTCGGGTCAGTTCAAATTTGAATTTGAAAATCAAAACAGCACCAAACAACCCAAAAATAGAAGATGAATGAGAACGAAATTTGCAGTGTTTAGATATGATTTGCTAAGTAAAAGGACTTCAAGAGTCCGAAATTGATTTTGAGAATTTTCTTAGATTTGCCTATAACGTTTCAGGTAAATTCTAAGTCAATGCGGTCAGTTTTCTTGGCAATTTCTCAAGTATGAGAATATGTCTCATCAGGGTGCTTTCATTATCCTGCCAAGACTTGAAAAGTCAAGCAAGTATGAAGCGTATGCAGTGGGAGATGACAACCCTAAAATTCGTTAAAGAACTCATTGCCCTCAAGGAAATCTTAAGAGGTTTTATAATAGAAAATTAGCAAGAAAAAATTCTAAACCTATTATATTTGTACAAATTCAGTCATAAAATCTTCAATTGTGCTAATTAAAACTCAAACTTTTTGAAAATTTACCAATTTAATTTTTCTGATCAAATTTGACTGGAAACCGCTATAGTATATAATTTTTATAATTTTTCGGAAAAGGCCAAGTCAAGGTGGCCAGTTTCCTTGGCAATTTCTAATGCGCGACAATATGTCTCGTTCGGAGTTATGGCCCACCAACTTTCGGTGCATCATTGATAGAAAGTATAAATGAGACAAGATGCTTATTCTGCGAAGACTTTGGAAAGTCGAGCAAGTACTAAGCGTATGCAATGGGAGATAACAATTAAAAGTGATTGGTTCCAAATGGTTCGGTCCTGCCCCGAAATCGAGAACTGGACCAAAAGGATCGATTCCTTGTTTCTAAAATCAAGAACCGGACCAGTGCCCTTGAAACCGAACTGACCAATTTGATTCAGTTCCTTGGTGGATCATGGAACCGGTGGCATGTTCATATTTTTATTTTTTTTAATTTGTCATTAATGTTCAAGAAGAATTGAAGATGTTCTTGATAACCAAGTTGTTTCTACAATCAATGAATTACGTGTAACAATATAGGTTTCACATAATTTTTTTTCCAATTTGTGGCAAAATTTGGTTAGAATGAGCAACTACCGTTATGTTTTGATTTGTTCTTGTCATCTTACTCACATGCGTGAATGAAATGAGAGTCGTGCGACTCGTGCCTATCTGCGTGCATGAGTGAAGTCTGAAATGTGAGATAGAATAGGGTTTTTTTAACAATTTATAAGGAAATTAAAAAAAATAAAAAAATTGGTCTGACCTGGGTGGGCGGTTCCATACTTGGAACTAAGAACCGGACTGAAATTCATTGGTTTCAATTTTGTAGAATTGAGACCCAGATCGATGCCCACAGGAATCACCCAAAACTGGCCGATTTGGTCCCATCCAAGTGGTTCCTTTTGCGTACCCCTAATCACAACTGTAAAATAGAAGAATGTCGAAGAAGAAAAATCATTAAGAGCAAACTGCTTTGAGCTGGGGATTGGTGGAGGGGTTTACATTCCTAGGTGTGAAATTTCCGTTGCATACTGGAAAAGAAAAACGCATATTTTCAGAGCGATTAATCAACTAGTTACAAAGAGGTAAAAACCAAACATTTGCCATTGTCATGCTACGAAAAGTAAGATTTTTAGATAAGATTTCATTATATACTTTTACATTAAGACAAGATACGTCGAACGTAGGTTTCTTTTTTACCTTGGTTGTTGGCCTAGGATTTCGAATTAAAAATATGGACTGTGGTGATACGTATCTGTTGAGAATTATCATTCCAAGGAATTTACTTTTCCTTCCATCTGTTATCCGTGTTGTAAATCTTTTGTTGCATTTCCATAATTCTGAGGAAAACATCATCTTGCTACCATCGTGGTAACCAAAAAAAAAACACACACACACACACAATTATTATTGTAAAAAGTCATTTCGAAGAAACTAGGCTAATCGAATAAGGAGCAAAATAGTGTCTCATATATGGACCTCAGTGTAAATGTGACTTACAACGGAAAAATTACCAAAAAAGTTCTAAATATATTGTATTAGTATCAATTCAGTCATAAACATTTTAATTAGATCAATTTAATCTTAAATATTTTCACATTGATATTAATTTAATCCATCTAGCTAATTTAAACCGGAAATTGCCAACGTGAACGCCAGCCATCCTACATAGCACGACCGGCATTGAAGTGAACATTTTTAATAATATTTTAAAATTATTAGATTCAGCCCCCTTGCTAGATCTAGCGACCGACCATCACACAGGCGAGGGCAAGGCTGGCCGGGCCTCGCCATCACCCACGCGAGGCTCGCCAAGCCTCACCCTTGCCCAAGCAAACCTCGGCGAGGCTAACCCTTACTTAGGTGAGGTGCGGCAAGGCCACCCTGGCCTAGGCGATGGTCGGCCTCGTCAGATCTAGTGAGGGGGCCTTGCCTAGCCACACCTAGACGGCCAACAGTCCCCCATGCCCACACCCTTGCCCAAAGAAATTACCATCGGATAGTTGCATATATGTTGCATTGCTATATATACAAAGAAATTACCACTATGCAAGGCGCCTATTTAAGCAATAGCATACGTTCTTCATTCAAATTATCCTATGGGAAATTGAATAGCAGTATTGTGTTGCTAATTGGAGAGCTTACCTTGTACTCTAACGATTATACCACACATAAATAGATAATGTTTCCTTTCAATAGATTAGTTCTAGAATACATAGAATTAATGAGTGTAATATCTTTTAACACGTTGTCATAAGGGTTTTGTGGCAAAACCTCACTTAGATATAACAAACGTGACCGTCCATCGATAAATTAACCTGGCCCAAACAGGTTGACCTACCCTAGCAAGAAACTATTGATTCAGGTTGGTTTGGATTTCGATTTGAAATCTGAAAAGAACAAACACTAACCAACCTATGTATAGCAAAAGAACAAAATCCACAATGTCCAAATTTGCACAACAGAAAACATAATCCTCAAACCAAATTACATTTTCTAGTTCAGAGTAAAACCATAGATATGTTCCGCGATCTGATCATTGCTAAGTAAAAGGACTTTGGGAGTCTGAAATTGATTTTCAGAAATTTCTAGGGGTTGACCGAAAGTTTCAGGTAAATGGCAAGTCAAGGGGGTCGGTTTCCTCGACAATTTCTTAAGTAGCCCCATAGGTCGCATCAGAACTTGCTATTGCCTGCCAACTTTGACTGTCATCGATAGATGCAGGGTGCTTTAATTACATTTTCAAGACTTGAGAAGTCAAGCAAATCAGCGGTAAGCGTATGCAGTGGGGGAGAGATCACAACTCCAAAACAGGAGAATGAGACATAAGAAAAATCAACAAGAGCAGAGTGGTTTGAGCTGGGACTGTATGCATGAAATATGTTTCAAGGTGGATGGATTTTATACTCTGGAAATTTGTCTTTTCTCATTTCTAGACTGTATATATGCATTTTGAAAAGGAATAACAGGTAACTTCAACATAATTAATCAACTAGCTTCAAAGAGGTAAAATATCAACTTTTTTAATTGTTGTGTTACAAAATTAAGGTTTCGAAATAAGATTCCGGTATATACTTTTAAATTAAGAAAAGATACATTGCATGCAGATATTTTTCTTTTCTTTTTCTGGGCTAGAATTTCCAACTAATATGGATAGTGGTTGATGCGCATTTGTGGAGAATTATCATCGTCAAGAATTTTAATTTTCCTTTTCATTTTGGTCAAGTGACTGTAGTTATTAGCTTATTTTAAGCTGTGGAGTTAACATCAGCAGGTCCTGGAGACTTGCATGAGACGATTCCACTGCAAATCCTCATGTGACGAAGCCTTTGTATGGTGCGGTGCGGTGCGCGTTTAAATTTTCCAATGCACTAATTATTTGACATGTATTTCTTCAATCTTTCCTCCCCGCTCATCCAGAAAAACAGGCCATTGTGGGGCATAGACGGGTGCACAATTGTCACAGAAGAGCTGCTCTTTCTTTCCAGGTAATCCGCGGGAAACAAACAGTCTTGGTCTTCTCCTTTCCCAGTCGATTTTTTATACTTTGGTACATTGGAGATGTTACTTCTGCGCATGGCAAATTTTTCTTTGGGGGCGTTGATTAATGCAAAAATTGAAAGTTGATGGCGAAAGGAGAAGACCTAACCTCTCTCTTTCACGAAGAAAGAGACTTCTTGTATAACTCTATATTTGAACAATTCCAAAACTTAATTTTACAACTTAACTCTTGGTCGTTGGGCGGCAATGATAGATGAAAAAGGCCAACTAGTTCACAAATTTCATCAATTAACTTACAATAAGGTATAATTATCTTTAGCCATGTCTCTCTACAAATCCTCAGATTTCTTAGGAGAGACTAATTGAAAATCCCAACGGCCGACATAATTGGATGTCGCATTGATAGATGATATGCATCCCAATTGAATAACTTATTAATTAGGGCTTCGACACTCTCCATCATAAGCATCTACAAACTGTTGCGATGGGGCAAGCGATCGAACAAAATATAGACAGAAGAAGAAAAATAAATCAGACACCGGATTTACGTGGTTCAGTCGTAAAGACCTACATCCACGGGGAGAGCAGCAGCGAATTTCACTATAGATCAAGCGATACAAGGAGATTACACACTCAAGTCACTCAAACACTCTCTCGGTGTTTCCCAAACCCCAATTACACCCAAATAACACACACAGTGTTTAGCCCCGAAATTCCTCACGAAATAATCTCTCAATCTCACGAAGGAATTACATGCAAATCTTATCACAAGATTTAATTGGCTCGAACACTAAATTTTCTTGGATGTAATTCACGAACAAAGAAAATCCCTCACAAGCACTCGACAACGAGGCGGCGCTTCAAGACCAATTCTTCACGATCAACTTCGGCGGAACACCAAGCACTCACGCGGCGCTTCAAGACAATTTGTGATCCACGTCTATCACCCATGGCCTCAAGTCTATATATAAGTAAAACTCTTATTATTTTGCCAACTTCTCATAGGATTTTGTTTCCTATCCAAAACATATCTTTGTATATTTCAAACAAAATCCAAGTCCTAGTCAAAGTTGGACTTTCCTATTTTAGTAGCCGAACTCTCCAACACAGATTCAAACTTTGGGAAGTTGATCTTCGAATCTTCTTTGCTAGATTTCGAACATCCGCAACATATCCAATTCAGAATATTCAGAATTTCACATTGGACTCAAACTCGAGACATATTTTAACACAAACTTTTCAAATGGGCTCTTTGCCAACTAATAATACAAGTCCCCTTGTCAAATTTACAAGAGAAATCTGGCCACAGGAAATGAATCAACACTGACAAATTGACACATGATGCCTACATGGGTAGGTCGAATCACATCAATAATCTAAATCTATTAGGAAGAAAATCGACATTATTTGGAGTGTTTCCTTTAGCAATAGTAAAATTGTATCAGTTGCTAATAGAGCCTAAATCTGGCTCGTCGTTATTGTCTTGTGCTGAATGTCAATGTGCCCGTTGTAGCCCGTGTACATGACCACCGTAATGTCAAAACAGCCGATTTGAGAAGGCAAGTGCAACATCTCTAATAAGAATTGGAGCAATCTCGATTGTTAAGGCCTGGCAATCCCCACCATGACCAAGAAGAGGAGATTAATACCTTCCATGATGTTCGTTTTTGACGCAGCTCGTGAAGTGGCTTCTTTGCATAACTGGTATTGGAATCGTAATTCTAATGATTTCGATGTTAAAGTAGACATTTCAAACTTCCAAGGCACTATGCATCGAAGACTTCGTTAATTGGCTCGACACGACCGAGCAAGTTTTCGATTACGAGAATATGGTGGAGAATCGAAAGGTGAAGCTTATGGCCATCAAGCTTAGAAAAGCATGCTTTGATTTGGTGAGAAAATCTGAAGTATCAAAGAACTCGTGAAGGAAAGCTGTGTAACGAAACATTAGATAAAATGGAGGAGCTCAAGAGGAAGCATATCTCAAAAACGGAAGATATTGAGATCATTTTCCAAATAAGATCCAAAAACTAGAAAACTTTTTCGATCATATATTACAAAACAAAGGAAAATTGATCATTTTCTAGAAAAATGATATTCCAGAAAATATTTTTTAGAAACAATACGTTTTCCATGAAATAAGCACACCCTAAATATACATGCAAATCCACATTTCAATTAGTCACCTCATGCCTCATGCGGAGCATGTTTTTTATCCCATCACCGTCCCTTGCAATTGCAAGTATGCGATTTTAAGTATTATTTTATCCCACCGCATAATAATATCAAGTCTTAAAATGAAATAAGCCTAATTAATGATTGTAAGAAGATAGAAACAACGTAAAGAGGAAATGAGTAAAAGAATTGTCATAGAAAATAAAGAATTATTGACATCTAAATTTGGATTACACGTTTAGTCATTTATTGCATAAAAAATTTTATGGATCAAAATCGACCCCTAAACAAGAAATTTTAATTTTTTGCATTCCATTTTAGGCATTGAGACATTATAGGGCATGTCCGCATCCAATACATTTCATCTAATCTAGCTTCATCGTGCTTGGATTTGAGAAGCCAGGGAAATACTTTCAGTCGGTACTCGAACTAGCAAATATCTTTGAGATATGCTCGATTATGAAAGAGGCAAGTAGATTGTGCGCATGGCATGGGTGACGAGGAAGCAAATCAAGAAGACCAAACAATCCAGCAAATTCTCCGCCAGCCAAGAGAAGAGAATTGTGGAATGTTTTCAAAGTGCAGCAAGTGAGAGAAATAAAGAAATAAAAATAAGAGGAGCAAGCCGGACGAATGATTGCGGTAATGGGAAAGGAAATCTCTCCCCCCCATCGTGCTTCAGATTGACGCCTAGCGAGCAAGCTGCCGCTGTCTGAGATCTCCACTTTCCAGGCGTCCACTGCTTGAAGTCATCGTCCATAGCAACGCCAACGAGCTCCTGGCGACAATCTACATCCGGGCCTGTATACCAGCCTTCGTTGAGCCGAATCTCATTCTCACCCGCCACCGTGAGCCACACCAGCGTTGCCCATGCTCGGGTCTTGCACAGCCCTTGAATGAACACGCCAGGCCTTGATCTTTCCGTGCAGGTTTTTTCGGTACTCCAACTCAGTCCATCCGCGAAGCCTGGCCTGTTCTTGCCGTCATTGCAACTCAAGCCCACCGTTGCTGCCGCCATCTGTGACTCATCGAGCCCATCTTGGGGAGAAGATAGTCAAGGACTCAAGGTTTGACTCATTTCATGCAATAGTTTTATTTTATAATTAATTTTAAATGCATCATAAAAGTCGCCTATTATGATAATTTTAATATACTAACATGATGGTATTTAGGCTCATCATGCATATAATATAGCTGTATCATTCTTGCATGCCATTTAGTTATTTAATTAGTGCAAGTAAAATCGATCTCTATCATATAGAATGTTAGGGTCCGTTTCTTAAGACTTGCATGTTAATTAAATAAAAAAAATTTAAAAAAATTAATATAGATGGCATGTTAGTTAGTCCTAGTCCATCTATAACTATGCATTTTGCTTGCATATTTTCTCTATCATAGTTTACAGAAATTTTGTGATGATGGATAGCAAATTGCTTTGCCTCCTTAGCATATCCAAATTCTTTAAAAATTATCTTTAATCCAGTTACTGATTATTGGGCATTACATTCCCGCTTTTAGTTCTTGTTACATTTTGCACTTAGAAAATTCAAACATATTATATTTTGCACTAAAGAATTCATGCGTATCTACGCGGAGACCTAATATGAAACTATAGTTTGAAACTTTTTTAAGAGCTCTTACTAAACATAATTTTCCCATGACGAGCTTAATATGGATAGCAATAGATCCGTTGTAATGCAATGTGCAGATATTTGCACTTAAATAATTTTGCACATATCTATCGTTGAGGCCTAATATGAAACTTAAATAGTTCAACAATTTTGAAAAACTTACAATCAATACAACATGTCCATGATGAGTCCAACGTGGGTATCGGAACACAAGGCACAGGTACACTATGTCTCTTGAACTTATATATAGTTCCCGACCTAATATAAATTTTGGATAAAACATGATGAGAACATCACTTATAAACTTGATTCGTGCTTATGTACATGATCTATTGAGCTTACCCGAAAAGTATATGAGAATCATCGTAAAAGTAAAAGAAATATACATGTCAATTTTGTGTTTGCTATAATAAGTTCTTCTTTTATTAGAAATAAACTTAGCTATTAATAAGCATATCATAATACATATTACAAGACAAATGTAATTGACTTGGGGAGCCGCGAAATACAAGTAGACGAAAGAAATCAGTTGAAGTGGTATGAAGTACAATTGTCGAAATAATTACATCAACATTTTCCCTTGTAAAACCAATATAAACATATTCCTTATGCTCATTGATTTACATAGACCAGTAAAAGTGCACAGACCTCCTGTTTGTATAGAAATCGACATTAGAAAAATATATATATATATATATATATATATATTTTTATTTTTTTTTAAATCACCTTATTGCAAAATATTAGGATTATCAATCAGTGGAAAGTAATTACTGATACTACTACGAAGAGATGGGAAACACATATACGTAGAAAGATACAAATATCTCAAGATTGAAGTACATGGCTGATAAAGCATTGATAGAATATTTCTAAGACAACTAATTTGAGGTATTTTGGTAAGAAGCTATTTTCTTGATATAATAGTAAACCCTAGTGAAAAGCTAAAGCAAATTAACGAGAAATCAAGAAGAGATAATATAGTCATCACTGATACTTGATATACAAAAAGTAAATTAAAGGGTTCATGAACCTAGTATATTGTTTCTGGGCACTTCATCAACATTATTCTGCAACTCGCGTATAAAGGCAAATAAAGGGATTGCGATGTCTCATATCATAGAAATTTGGACTGAGACAACTAAATGCATCTTCATCTCGGCGATAATAGTGACTAATCTTGTGACATCCCAAATTTTTAGTCATGTTTTCTACTGATAAATCGGACATTTCATTGACGCACCTATAGGACTGTTCTCAGAGCTGATCACTCTCGAGATAACTAGACTATCTAGAAAAGCCATTAAAGAATTTTAATGCAATAGACTTGAGAATTCGACTAGGAATCGGCTATTCGACCATACTCGTCTTTAAAGGCCATTACAGCACAATTAAAAATCGATTTGAGATCAGAGATAAGTCTGTTCGACTAAAATGTGTGGCTAATCGTGGGTGATACCACTAAATTGGAAAATTCTCGTCAGCCAGCCCTAGATTGATTCTTCTGTCATTTTGGTACCATGTGTCCGTATTTGAATCATCGAGATTTTTATAACAAACGAGAGTCGTCAATGTGTTGAGTGAGTTCATTGTGGCTCGAAGAAAATCAACCACAGGTCATTTGCACTAAAAATTTTCGAAAACTACCCAATAGCCTAAGTCATGCTAAAAACGCGCTGAATGGAAATTAATTGTGAATTCAAGTCCGATTTCAGAAATTGAAAATTCTGTCATGTCACAATAAATTCTAGGAGCGTCGACTCAGTCTCAGAAGATTTTTCTACAACCCGAGACTTTTTGGGAAAAGTCAGTATATAACCGTTTTTGTTCAGAAAATGCCAGGGATTGTTTTTAGTCACAAAATTGGGATGCAAGATGGATCCATAGGTGAAGAAAAATATCAATTGGGGCATTGAAGTGTCAATTGAATTTGTAAAGGCCATACGGGATTGAATTGAAGGGAAAACCAAGTCCAATTGAGAGAGAATTGTTGCAAATTCGTAACTCCCCCCATCCACCACCATTTTGGAACAATTCAAGGTTGAAAAGAGGAGCCTTGGTGGCTCATGGACAACCAAGGAAGATGCTTGGCCAAGGATGTGTCTTGGGGGACAAGTTGTGGAAAATCAAGGCCATGGTGGCCCCCCTTCTTGCCTCTCTTCCCTTACAAGCCAACCGGCCACCTTCTTGCTCCCCCTCCTCTCCATTTGTGACCACAGCAGCCAAGAAGACAGCAAGGAAGCCGCCAAGCCGCCTGGAGCCATCGCCGTCGCACGCCGTCCCCGTTTCCACCCACACAAGCCACCTGCACGCTCGTCTGCCCTTCTCGCCCCCTCACGCCATCTAGCTGCTGTTTCGGAACTGGTGGAGCTCATTCGGAGCTATCCCGGCCCCGTTCAACCACCGTAAGCCTCCGTCAAGGCCCGGTTTGGCCTTTTCACCTTTTCTTGATCAAGTCCCGTGCTAACCGAGCTTGTTTCCATTTTGTTTCAGCAAGAATAGAGAAGAAAATTTGTGGGTATTCCAGCACCTTTGAGGGCCGTTTTTAGGTGGTTTCGAGCCTCGGTTGCTTGGCCCGCCTTGAGGAAAGTCGTTCCCCGCGACGTTCCCGTCGGTTTGATCAGACCCACGTGTTAAACAAGTGAGTTTTGCTCACTAATCACTTATTAGTCGTTTAATGATGCTAAGGGATTGTTTAGATTTAATTAAGTGTGATTAGGTGAATAAATTAGAGTAGAGTAATTAAATTAGTGCCTTAATGATGCATGCTAGGCAAATGATTAGTGTAATTAGCAAGGAAATAGATTCTCGTATTTATTGAACGAGTCTCGGAAATTTTCCAGGCCCATTCCGGCGTTCAATTAGGCATTACGGGCCTAAATTGGATTTATTGCTATTTATTTAATATTTTCGTAATTATTTATTTATTTATTTATTTTCCGGAAATTTGCCTAGGATAGTCGACGACCAAAATTTTATGATGATCATCGTGGTGCAATCCGTTTATTTATTTGAGCGTTGATTTGTGCTAAATTGAATTAATTGTGATTTTAGGATTGTATTCCTAAATTAATTAAATTTGGTAATTAAGTGAAAAATTACCAAGCGTTGGTCTACAATGCCAAAAATCTATTTTGGGACTGCTGAAAATAGTAAGAGGTTCAAAAGTGAAAATATTATGTTTTGGCTAAGGCTGACCGTGTACCCACACATTGGTATTTTTATATAAAAATGGTGAATCAGCATACTAGGAAAGTATGACTGGTAGCTTCTAGCGAGCATATATACACATTTATCAGTATACTAGAAAAATATGGCTGGCAGCTTCTAGTGAGCATTTACACATTTATCAGCATACTAGGAAACTATGGCTGGTAGCTTCTAGTGAGCACACACACACACGGATATAGATATATATATATATATATATATATATAATATACATTTATCGGCATACTAGGAAAGTATGGGTAGCAGTTTCTAGTGAGCATTTATATATATAGAATAGCGGATCAATGGATCTGGTAGCTTCTGGTGAGCATATATATACATTTATCAGCATACTAGGAAAGTATGACTAGTAACTTCTGATGAGCATATACATATAAAATAGCGGATCAATGGATCTGGTAGCTTCTGGGTGAGTATATATAATTATCAACATACTATGAAAGTATGTCTGGCAGCTTCTGGTCAACATATATAACATACTATATCAGAAATTGAGGTAGCTCTTGGCGAGCATATATATATAGTATATTATCTCAGTATTTGAGGCAACTTCTGACGAGCTATGCTATCTATTATTGGCTTATAATGAGCAGTCCTGGGTATAGTCGGACTTATAGATAGTATTAATTGAGATGATTGGGAAATAGTTTGCTTGACATGTAATCGACTAGATCGATTGATCAATGATTTAATCTGATACGGTGAATTAATGTGATTCATATATATCTGATACATATTGACTTGTAGGAAGGAATTAAGGCCAAGGTAAGTCCTCTAATTCGTGTTGTGCTTAAGCAGCCTCTGGAGTATATTGGCTTCCTAATCGGGTCTTAAGGGGTAGAACTTATTAAGACGTAATCTCACTGGTTATTGAATAATCATTTTTAGATCCTTAGATGGTGTTGGTGAAAAATCAGAGGCTCGAAGAGTAGAAAATGAAGCCTAAAGAATTAACAGTCCTATCTGACTAGTTAGTCATAGGACAATTCTCTTTTGATGGAAGTTGATTTCCTTTCTGCATACTTTGTTTTATGAACCGGTGGTTTAAAACCTGATTTAACAATTCGCCTTGTTTTTGGTAACGTTTGCACTGTGATTTGCAATGTATATAAATGTGATTGCTTTTAAGGTGTGAAAATTTGGAGCCCTATTTTTCTATCCTATTATTTTATTATCTGGGATTATTTTATATGCTTCTGCATGCGTATTAAAAAGAAAGGGTCGGCAATGCATCTTAGGATGTCACTATTAAATCAATCGGGTGAGAGATGGGTGCGTGCCCGAGGATCGATGCATGACAGATCCTCATGCACTAAAGTCAACTCTACCTGTGTTTCCGATTGCATTGACATCGGAATCACACTCGAAACACAGTTCTAATGCATTTGATCTCTTCTTCATTTTGTCAGGCGACCATGGGATTTCGTAGTGATCGTACTCGCTCCAATTCCGCCGCCACTTGCTTCATTGTAGGCCTGTACCTTCCATGAAGTCGTAAGCATCTTTTCACCAAGTTAGACACCGCAATAATTTCTTCGTTCTCGCCATGGTCTAATACCTCCTTATCAAGAACATCGAACAAGCGATTCTCCTTAATCAAAATGATGACGTACAAGGCTAGATTTTTGTCCTCTTCCACCGTTAGTTGAGAAATTGGTCGTTCTCCGATTAGTAGCTCAGCAAGGACAACTCCAAAACTATAGACATCGTTCTTTGTTGACCCCTAAATTTTGGCGATCCGATCATTTATTTATTGCATAGAAAATTATGGATCAATTTTATCCATGAAAAAATATTAATTGCATATAGATTTATGTGCATTTATTTTTAATTTACATTTTTTGCATTTTATTGGATCAGTGGTGGATATATTCAAATTAATGGTTCTAAGCTTTAAATTGACAAATTAGACTAAGCCCATGAAGAGAGCAAATTGGCCCAAGCCCGTATTTTAAAAAATCCTATTGCAATTTTTGAAAAATCAATAGAGAATATTCATTTTTGCAAAGGAAATCAAGAAGATGTGTAGAAAATAAAAAGTGATATTACGTGCGAAAATGAAATCTTCGCGGATGTTGATTTGAAAAGGAAATTAAAATCCTAATTTTTGGCCTATAAAAAGATTACTCGTGTAAGGTTTCGGAGGGGGCCACACACATTAAATATATGGCCAGCCCTTTTTTATGAGCTCGTAGGGTTTGTTTTCACTTGGGGGAAATTTGGTAAAAAGAAAGAGAGCAATTCCTCTCTCGTTAAAATAAAAGGCCAAAATCAGTCCCTTTTTCCTTTTCTTCTGACCGGCGGCAGAAGAAAAGAAGAAGAACTGCAGCAACGACAAGTCTGCAGCAGAAGAAGAGAGCAGAGAGAGAGAACAGTGAGGGAGACGTGGGGGAGTAGACAGGTGAGAGAAAAACCAAGAAAAAAGGAAAAACAACAAAAAAATAGGAAAATACAGAGGAACGGGGGTCTTCTTCTTCGAGAGTCCTTCCGCCGATGGTGGCCGATCCCCTGCACTCGGCGTCCGCTGCTGCCCGCACCGCCTCGCGCCGGTCGCCGAGCCTCCGCCACCGCCGCCCTGCAGCAGCCGAGCCGCCGCCTTGCTGCGCCTTCACCCGCCGGTCACCGCTGCTGCCCCGCCTCTGCTCCGACGCCCCTGCAGTTTCGCCATCTGCGCCGCCCGAGCGACTACGCCTTTGCCTGTGACGCCGCGACCCGCCCCGATTGCTACTCCGACGACCAGCGAGCACCTCGCCACTGGACCGACGCCTGCCGCCCCTACCCACTGCACCAGCAACGGCGCCTTGCTTCGCTCACACGTCCGCGAACCCGAACGCTTGCAGCGCCCACATCCTTTTCCGCTCGCCGGCCTCCCTGTTCTCGCTGTGCTCGACGCCGCGGCCTCTGACGACAGCAGGTCCCGATCCGAACCGTCGCCCCTTCCTCGAGCGACTCCCCTGTTCTGCTGTCCCTGCTGACCCGCGCATCTCGCCTGAAGCCGCGCCCGCCTGCAACAAGACGTCCCTGCTTCGCCGTGGCCTAGCCCCGTCACCAGCAGCTCGCCTGAGCGCTGCCTCTGTTTTCGCCGCATCCCTGCACGCCGGTCCGAGTCAGCCCTCTCCGAGCGACGCCACCAGCGACCACAGCGGCTCGAGCCAGCCGCGCATCTGCTGCCCCCTCGCCGGAGCTCCGACGACCGCGCTCCTCCACCCGCGGCTGCCTTTCACCACAACGACCGCAGCAGTCAACGCAGGCGTCGAGGCCTTTCTGGGTTGTTCTTGACGCCGAGTATCAACTAAGGGGAGTAGGAACCCAGAAGAAAAAAAATCCAATCTTTACGTGTCGTATGCTGTGATTTGTTGCAGGGGTGCGAGCCTCATGTGATGAGCGGTGTTATTGAGTCCAGAGAATGGCGGGAGGATTATCCACTAGGTTGCTGAACATCTGCATAGCCGACATCACGAGCACGACCTCGGGGGCGCACCGTCCCTACCAAGCCAAGCGACCCACCACCACGCACAAGCCTTGCGTGGAAAAGAAAGAAAAAAAGAACAAAAGAACAAAAGGAAAATCACATTAGGTAGTTTTTTCTATTTACTTATTTTATTTTATTTGTTCTTTTTTAGTATAATTATTCCTTAATGTAAGATTGAGATTATGACACGAAATTGCTTCTGAAATTTGGGATTAACAGTCCGATTTTCACGCTCGAAATCCGACTCGCATCGCTTGAAAAATTGCTAACCCGATCTCATACTCGAGATTTGATTCGCAATTTATTTAAAAATTGGTCAACTTGGTCTCATGCGTGAAATATGGTTCGCCAATTTGTGGATATCGATCTTATCTTATTTAATTTGCCATCATGTTGGTTGAATCAATTTTACTTTTGTAAAAAGAAAAATCCAAAAATATTTGAATTAGGATTATTTTTGTTTTAAAATATCTCCTATTATCTTGCATATTTAAAATAGGGATTTTATTTTGAATTTGTTAAAAATGCATTCATTTAAGATGTTAGTATTTTTTAAAAAATTTGAATTGCACATTTAATTATTTGGCAATTTTAATTTCGAATTTCATAATAGAAAAAGGAAAAATTAGAATTATGGCATTCTTTGTATGTCATTGCATATTAGGATAAAATTGCACTTAATTTAATTCTAGATAATATTTTTCTTAATTTACTATAAGTTTAGATATTAGATAGATTGCATTTTAGGATTATTTGGGTTAAGATAATATTTTAGTTTAAATTAGGATTCGGCTTAACCTAATTCCTAATGCAAATTGAATAGAATCTTAATTTAGTTAGATAATTTTCACATTTTTCCTAATTCCGAATTTCATAAAAAAAATATAAAAAAAATGTCTTAGAATAAATTAGTTCCATTCTCTAGGATAGATTGCATTTTTAGGAAAAAATTTTAAAAAAAAATGTCATGTAAATGTCATATAGGATTAGATTCATGAAAGGCACGTCATTTTGAGATTGTTATTAGGTCCATTTAATTAGAAATTGCATGACATTAGAATTAGGTCATTTAGTTATATTACATTGCATATTGCATGATTTTCATTAAATAAAGTGAAAAAAAAAATTGTGTGTTAATTAGAAATCATATCTAGGGTTGTTAATGTGAATTCTGATCTAACAACGCAGATACTTTCGTTGTTATGAGGTAAATCTTGTAATTTATTTATTGATTTTCTTGGATGTTAAATTGATGGTTTGTGTACCCGCATAATCGTCTCACATGTTAGGAAAATAGCTTAAAATTAATTCAAGCTGCTTGCCAAACATTTTTCAAAATAAAAGAGAAAGGTACCGAAAGGGCGTTAGAAAAATTTAGCGTAACCAACTCCCCAAACTCATAAATCTCTAGTTCGTAGGAGTAAAGTAAATCTTCCGTTACTTTACTTGGATTTCTAATCGACCCACCAAAAATAGATTAGTGGTGACTCATAATTAAAAATCAATTGCATGTTAAGAACTTGAACCTAAGTCGCGAATTGGTATGGGCTTGGGAGAACCCGAATTAAGTCTAGGCTTAACAATCCATTAGTCAAACCCTAGGTGGTTCACATCCGAAAATTTGATTGTGACACTCTTGTCCGTAAATTGACTTGTTTGATAGTACTCAGGATCCAAGTATCCGAAGGTTCCTCGCACCTTTGTGGTCAAGTGTGTTTGGTTGATGGGAATCAATTTGGAAGCTCCAAAATCTGCCACTTTGGCTTGATATTTTTTCATCCAAAAGTACATTTGATGGAAATTCTTCATTTGGATCATGAAGATGGCGGTAGAGAGTTCCACTGGGCACAAATTCATATACCAGAAGAGGGACTTCACTCTCCAAACAAAATCCTAATAGTTTTACCACAATTCTGTGATTAATTTAAGAGAGAATGACAATTTCATTAACGAACTGTTCAACTTGTCGTGCATCAATAACTTTGGATTTCTTGACCGCAATAATTGTTCCGTCTATCAACATTCCCTTGTAAACAGCTTCTTGACCACCTTGACCCAATATTCGATTCTTATTGAAATGATCTGTAGCCCTATCTAACAACGTTAAGGCAAATAACTTGCCTTTCTCCACATGTTTGTCTTCAATAGAAGTTAGGCGTTGTTGCAACAAAAATCCACCATTACGTTTAAAGAAATTTTGTTTGAGCTTTGCCTCACGCCTTCTTTTGATGTATTTGTTCAACCACCAATAAAGCAAAAGCAACATTATGGCTCCGGCACCCGTGCCCGCCCATGTGTCCAAAAAGGTCAACGGGAATTGCTACGTCATCGTCAACAAATTAGCTTCCACTAATTTAACAAGTGCTTTTAAGCTTTGAAGAGAGAGAGAGCAAAAGGAGGATTAGCTCAACAAAATAATTCGAAAATATTATGCATCATTTATGGGTGAGAAACAAAGATACAATCAAATTGCTAAAAGCAAAGACTATGAAATTACAAATAAGATTATCTAAGAAGTCATAAACTTATTAAACGGTAGTCAATTTAGTCATAAACCTTTCAATTGTTTTAATTTAGTCCTAAACATTTTGACGATTTGTCAATTTAGTCCTAAATTTTTTAACAATTTGTCAATTTAGTCATTTCAACCAATTTTGGTCGAAAACCGCTTGTCATCCTACATGGCATGATCGGTGTTAATGTTGACAATTTTTGCAATTTTTTAAAATTTTATGATTTTTTTTTTTTTTGCTTTGATTTCATTTTTCATTTTTCGTTTTTCTTTTTCCCTTTTCCTCTCTGCTGGCCTCGAGCGAGGGTCACAGTTGCTGGCCTCAAGTGAGGGACAACTGTGCCTGGGTTGCCAAGGGTGAACCTTGCCAGCTTAGGCCCAGGCTACCCTCACCCGAGGCCGGCGACCTTCGCCAACCATCACCGAGGCTTGACCATGGCCAATGGAGGGAAAAAAGGGAAAAGGAAAAACATAAGAAAAGATAAAGTTCAAACATATTTAAAAGAAAAAAATGTCCACATCATTGGCCAAAAGAACTAAATTGACAAATCATCAAAAGTTTTAAGATTGAATTGACATAATTGAAACGATATATTTATGAATAAATTAGCACAATTAAAAAATTTAGAACTGAATTGATCACCGTAATTATCTCTACTAGTTTGAGAACTTTTTGGATAATTTTTCAAAAAAAAAAAAGCACGTGCAAATCCACAATGCAATTAGTGGCCTTCTTTCAACCAAAATAAATAATAATAATCAATCACCTTCTTAATTTAGCTGCTTACTTCCTTTGAGAAATTGGGGACTCTAAAAAAAAGAAGCAATTGCGCAGGTACTTGGGGAACACAATGGGGAGGGGTGGGGTTTACGCCCCTGTCCGTGACTTAAAACTAGTAGAGATGTCCATACGCGCCTCATGCCTCATGCAGGACAGGTTTCTTTATCCCATCACCATTCTCCCGATAATGTCAAGTTAAAAATAAAAAAATCTATAAGCACAATTCTTGATTGTAAGAAGATATAGAGAGGACATGGACAAAAGAAAATTGGACAATTACACCGGACCAAGGAAATGGGACATACCTGGATTGCACAAAATAAAATAAAATAAAATAAAAAATATTAGTAATCAATTGTTCCTTTTCGATCTGAGCTGTGCCGCCATAAATGCCGTTGGCGTCGCCGCTTTCTGCTGTTAAGAGACCACCCCATGGCAGTTGCGACTCTCAGGGAACATCGTCGAGGGACTCTCTCTCTCTCTCTCTCTCTCTCTCTCTCTCTCTCTCTCTCTAGATTTGAGGTCATGCAAACACCGCGGTGTCGCACTCCCCAGGCGGCAACAGGAACCACCGCGGTATAAGGTCGTCTGCATCACCATTCTCTCCGTTCATTTTCTTTTTCTCTATTTCAAGCCAGTTCTCTTTCTCTACGGGTTTAGTTTCTTTCTTCAAGTACTTTCTTTTTTTATTATTTATTTGAAAATTTTCTGTTGAGTTTTGAGTTCTCTTTATTGTGACAGAGAGATTAGTTCATCGTCAAAATCAGCTGATTTATATAGCGCTGTTTGAAACAAAAACCCAAGTAAAATGAAAAAAACATGCCAACAAGTATCTGCACCAAATGTGATGGACTAGCATTAGCAGTGCATCCTTGCCCACCCTTTCTGCCATCACCATGATAACTCTTCGGGCATGAACAATGATAACTCCCATCAAAGTTATAGCAAATTCCGCTGCACTGGTTCTTATTTGGATCAGCACACTCGTCAATATTACAAAAAAACACACATGTATCCAAAGCGATGAACTTAAGATGAAAGGAAAGGATAACAATAAGTTTAGTTTAATCTTTCTCGGGGTATATTGGAGGACGCAAATTGCGTAACCCCAAGATCTCCATAACTAGAACAAGTACATGCATAATTAAGTAGAAAGATTAACGCACCTGTTTTGGGATCCCTTGTTCTTGAAGCAGAAGCGGAAACACAATGTTCCACGCGCAAGTCCTTCTTCTCTATTGCCATCTGTATCACTGGCTCAATGAGGCGGCCCCCTCACGTGTAGCGTTAGGTAAACGCCCCTTAGGTGAGGATACATGTGAGAATTCAGGTTAGAGGAGAGACTTGAGCACTATTTATAAAGTTTACAATTAGGCTCTCTCATTACGGGCCAGGCTCAACTCGGCCCACACTAGTCAGCTACATATTAGACTAATTAAGAAACCTTCTATCTCACATTAGACCAGCCCCGTTTTACGATAGCCGTAAAAATAGTAAATTACAATAACAATTAATGTAGTCCACATTAGGAAAACTCTTACATTCTTCCACTTGGACTATATTAATTGAAATCGTACCTTATGTGCGCACATTGGTTCAGATATAATTCTTAATAGTCAATCCTATCCCATAAAGTCTTAAACACCAAATTATGGCGGTAACTGCATGTATACACACAGAGCTTTCCATGATCACAAGTGCTCTCAACTTTATTGACATGGATTCAATATGATAGTGTGGCAAATGGATAACATCTCTCATAGAGAGATCTCATTTGTCAGTCACCATTCTCTTACCTTAGACGATACAAAAAAAAACTTATGCCACTAGAGAATGCTTTATGGTTCCAATGAACCCACATATGTCTTGTCCTTATAGTTAACATTTCTTTATGTATCACAAGACATATGCACAAGGCTAATAATCGGATGCCCGGATGCCCCTAGCTTTCACTCAAGATTTAAGTAATACCTTGAGACTTTTAACAATATATATATATATATCAAAGTGTTACTAAATTGTAACAAAACAAATGTGAACTTTATTCAAAGAAAAATAAAACACAACTCCCACTAAATAACAGCATCTCAAGATGCTCCTAGGCCCATACTAATGACATGTCGATCAAAAACACACGGGCGTAAGCCTTTAGTTAGTGATCTCCAATCATATCATCTGTAGGAATATAATCTACTGCAACGTTACCATTCTGCACCGATTCCTTTATAGTCAAAAACTTGACCTCCATGTGTTTAGACCCCTTGAGACTTCTGTTGTTATTAATAAACAACACTGCAGGGTTATTGTCACAATATAGCTGTATGGGCCTATCCACAAAATCAAAAACTGATAACTCCCTAATGAGGTTCCGGAGCCAAATAGCTTGAGTAGCAGCTGAAAAACATGCTACAAACTCCGCTTGCATGGTATAAGAAGATATGGATTTCTGTTTTTCGCTCTTCCATGATACTGCACCTCCTGCCAACATAAATATGTATCATGTCGTTGACTTCTTATCATCTTAACAACCAGCAAAATCTGCATCTGAATACCCTGCTAGTTGCAAGTCTGGAACATGTCTATAAATCAGCATATAATCTTTTGTTCTCTTTAAGTACCTTAAAACCTTCTTGGCAGCAACCTAGTGATCGTGTCCTGGATTAGACTGATATTTGCCTAGAAGCCCAATTGCAAAAGCAATATCTAGCCTAGTGCAAACTTGAGCATACATGATACTTTCAAGGACACTAGCATAAGATACATCCTTCATTTGAGCTTTCTCAAAATCTGAATTAGGGCATTGTGAAAGACTCAATTTATCACCCTTAACAACAGGAACAATTCCTGGTTTGAAATCCTGCATATTGAATCTTTAGAAAATGCGATCAATATACGCCCTATGAGACAAACCCAATGAACGGCATGAGCGATCCCTATGGATATTAATGCCAAGAACAAAAGACGCATCACCAAGGTCTTTCATGTCAAAATTTTTCGATAACATCTGCTTTGTCTCATCCAGTAAACCAATGTCACTACTAGCAAGCAAGATATAATCTACATAAAATATGAGAAAAATATATTTCCTCCCACTGACCTTGGTGTATATACACTTATCTACTTTGTTCTCAATAAATCCGAATGAAGTAACAACACTATGAAATTTGAAATACCACTGTCTAGAAGCTTGCTTAAAGCCATAAATAGACTTTTTCAATCTAAAAAACAAGCTTACCTGAGTCATCTGCTGCAAAACCTTCAAGCTGCACCATATAAACCTCCTCATCAAGGTCTCCATTTAGAAAAGCAGTCTTAACATTCATCTGGTGTAACTCCATATCGAAATGAGCTACCAATGCCAAGATCACTCTAAAGGAATCTTTAGAAGAAATTGGAGAAAATGTTGCTTCATAATCTATTCATTCTCTTTGAGTGAAACCCTTAGCTACCAATCTGGCTTTAAACTTTTCAATCTTTCCTTTGGTATCCCTTTTAGTCTTGAATACCCATTTGCAGCCAATAGGTTTACAACCTTCAGGCAATTCAACAAGCTCCCAAACACCATTGTGTTTCATAGATTGCATCTTATCTTTCATCGCATCTAGCCACAAATCTGATTGAGGACATGAGATGGCATCCGTATAAGTTACCGGATCAACAACACAACCAATATCATAATCATGTTCATCTAGGTAGACAACATAGTTTAGTGGTATAGCTGAACGTCTTTCCCTAGTTGATCTTCTGAGTGGAGTTACTTCAACCTCATTCTGAATTTAAGGAGCTTAAGGAATTTCATCAGGAACTGTTTCAACAATAGGATCCTGGGCCATAACATGCTCAGTTTGTGGTGCAGGAAGCTTTATAGTAGTCTGCATAGGATGAGACAAGGATCTAGTAATCCCCACCATACTATCATCTTCAATAGCTTGTGAGCAGTTACCCTTTTCAGCTACACAAATTCCAGAAATTTTGCAGTTTGAGATTCCACAATTCTTGTACCTCCATTAGGGTTATAAAACCAATACCCCTTTGAATGATCTGGGTAAGACACGAAGTAACACTGAGTAGTTTTGGAATCCAGCTTACTCAATGTTGGATTATATAACTTCACTTCTGCTGGACATCTCCAAACTTTAAGATGATTCAAGTTAGGTTTACGTCTAGTCCACAACTCAAAAGGAGTCAATGGAACCGCTTTAGTAGGAACACGATTTAGAATATAAAGAGCTGTTTTCAAAGCTTCACCCCACAGAAAATTAGGTAAATTGGTCCTACTAATCATACTTCCCATCATGTCCATAAGAGTATGATTGCATCTTTCAGCTGCACCATTTTGTTCAAGACTTCCGAGCATAGTAAACTGACATATTATCCCAGAATCCTCTAAGTATTTAGCAAACCACCCTTTAAGTTGTCCAGCATCACCGTGCCTACCAAAATATTCACCACCACGATTAGATCTGACAATCTTTAACTTTTCCCAACCGTTTCTCCACTTCAGTCCGAAAAATCTTGAATTTGTCAAGAGATTCGGACTTTTATTTAATCAAGTATAAGTATCCATATTGGGAATAGTCGTCAATAAATGTGATGAAATAAAAATTTCTGTACAAAGTAGCTGTGTATGGTCCACTAATATTAGTGTGAATAACCTCCAACAAGTCTAAACTTCGTACGACGGATTTCTTCTTTATCTTAGTCATCTTACCTCTGCAACAGTCTACGCAAGTCTCTTGATCACCTTTAAGAGTAGGCAAGATGTCGGCCTTTATAAGCCTTTCTACTCTTTCTTTAGAGATGTGACCAAGACATTTATGCCACAATGCACAAGACTGTTCCTTAGGTAGAGGCCTTTTGGAAACAACTTTTTCAGTTGAATAAGCAACGTACATGTCGTTGGGAGATAAACTCAATCGATATAATCCATCGGATAAATTGCAATACCCAATCTTATTTGAATCATATAACATGGAAATAGTATTACTCTTTATTTCAAAAGAGTATCCACATATGTCCAAACAAGACACAGAAACTAAATTCCGCCTAAAAGAAGGTACGTAAAAAGTGTTTCTCAACACCATCCGAAAACCAGAATCTAAAATCAAAATAACATCTCCCACGAGCTCGACGTCAACTCCAACGCTGTTTCCAACAGTGAGCTTTGATTCATCCTGATTTGGCGTCCTTCGGTTTATGAACCCATGTATGGTAAATGCAACATGATTAGTTGCACCACTATCTAGCCACCACTAATTGGTCGGAACTTCAAATAGATTGGATTCATAAACAAATGCCAAAGAATCATTACATTTAGGCTCACTCTTAGTTCTCTTAGACAACCAAGCCTTAAACTTGCTACAGCGTTTCTTTACATGTCCTCTCTCCCTATAAAAGTAGCAATAAACACCATCCTTCTTGGTGAATGTTTTCTTGGGACCCAAATTGTTAGAAAGTCCAACAACTTCAGAATTGCCCTTATGAGTATAAGTTTTCACATTCTTTCCCTTATCACTGCCAGAGTTAGAAGCGTAAAGGGCAACGTGCCCTTTATCTTTCTTCAATTTTTCTTCCTTTGCCACCAGCCTTGCAATTAGGTCATTAATTGACCAAGTTTCATCTTGGGAACTATAATTGGTCTTGATAATCCCAAAATCAGGAGGAAGATTATTTAGAGCTTGAGCCTTTGTCTGCAAATCTACCATTCTCATAACATAATCTCTAACTCCACTAGAACCATCATACTTCATAGTAAATAGTATTTGCATGTGTGTTCCTATCTCAGCATTAGGTGAGACATGGTTTCTAGCCATCAAGACTTCCATCATCTGCCTAGCAGTACAGTCTGCAAGCAAACCACTTTTCAAGTGTTCCTGAATGGAATGATTCATCAACAGTAAGCAAATTCTATTGCTCTTTTCCCATGCAGTAAAATGAGCTTTATGAGCTTCTATAGTCTCAGCAGTAAGATCTACCGGCTGATCGACAGTAAGAGCCATATGAACTGCCATTTCCATAGCAAATAGAAGATCTTCTCTCCATTTCTTAAAGTTTGAACCAGCAAGAATCTCAATAGTGACGGAGTTACCATTTACAGAAAAGGTGATTGAAAGACAAGAAATATATATATATAATTAACATCATGTGAGCATTGTGTAACTTGACATACAAGTACACATCTAGAGAGTTACATGCAAAATCACATAATCACCTTTGGGCAGAATACATGACATGCAATTGTACACTCCCCACATGATAGCGGTTATAAGAATATATTACAATCTTCGTGAATTCATCACATTTGGGCATATGAACCATTAGAATCGATCACTCTTCCACCACACCATCATGTATCCCTTCATGAACTAATACACAATCACCTCCTTTGGGAGTATGACTATGCATTAGACCAGGAGACATCCCAATCAATATACGAGATCGAAATTTCTCAAACCCAATCAAGTGTGCCACTTTGGAGATCACAACTCAATTGAATCCTTGAAACTCTCTCATACTAGGGATATAATTTTTACATCTCACATACATTATATACATGTGATTTTAACTTTAGTGATATGGGCATCATATCACTCAAATCACATAACATGCTAATTACACTACCTTATTCATTAATAAAATACAATAAAGTTTAATTTTTATTAATGAATCACACTTTTATAATATTTATGTGATAACATACCAGTAACCCAACACATGTATTTCCAAAAACACAGAAAATACAAGAAAAATATGGCAAAATACACTAAAAATTCACGTATTTAGGGCTTTATATGTATTTTCACATCCTTAAAATTATTAAACATGTAAAATAAATAAACCACAAGATAGAACATGGCAATACGAATCCAACGCCACCAACCATGCGCTAAACGGACACTCCATGCGCCCGCACGCGCCGCCTGAGTGCGCGGCGCATGGAGCTCACGCACGGCGCGTGTTCATCGCCCAAGAGGCGAGTGGCCGCGCGTGGGGGCGCGTGCAGCCTCCTCCGGCGACGCGCCACCCACGGTTCTCTTCATCCCGTCGAGCCCAATCCGAATATATAATTTAATTTAATTTTTATTGAACAAAAAATCTCGAAAATCTTAAATTAGGGCAAAATCTTTTGCATTCGTGTTCTAGGGTTATGGAGGCTCTGATACCATATGTAGGACGCAAATTGCGTAACCCCAAGATCTCCATAATTAGAACAAGAACATGCATAATTGAGTAGAAAGATTAACACACCTGTTTTGGGATTCATTGTTCTTGAAGTAGAAGCGAAAACACAATGTTTCACGCGCAAGTCCTTCTCCTCTATTGCCCTCCGTATCACTGGCTCAATGAGGCGGCCCCCTCACGTGTAGCGTTAGGTAAACGCCCCTTAGGTGAGGATACATGTGAGAATTCAGGTTAGAGGAGAGACTTAAGCACTATTTATAGAGTTTACAACCAGGCCCTCTCATTACGTGTCAAGCTCAACTCAGCCCATACAACTCCATATTAGACTAATTAAGAAACCTTCTATCTCACATTGGACCAGCCCTGTTTTACGGTAGCCGTAAAAACAGTAAATTACAATAACAATTAATGTAGTCCACGTTAGGAAAACTCTTACATATATCAGTAGTAAGGACAAAGTAAAGAACGTCAATTTGAAAATACCTTGACAACCACTCGTGAGATACGGATGGCCGTGGAAACCTTCTAAACAAGTGCACTTGTACCCCCACTCCATTTTCAGCACCGGTACTATGGGTATTCTCGGTGCACATGTAGTTCGCACTGCTCTTAGCGACCTCGCAATTTTTGTCCCCGACTGCCCAGTCGAGAACCAAGGGAGCTTTCTCAAGTTCAAGTCGCCAAAGATCATCAGAACTGAAGTTGTAGTCAAACGAGTTCCTAGGTATGCTCGTCTCGCAGCAACCGATACCCGAGCACGAGCCATTAGTCACTTCAGAAATGTCATCGTATTTCGACATACATCCAAAGGCGAAATTGCCCTGGCGGTCTAAGAAGGTCAAATACGTATCGCAACTGACAGCTATGAACTTGTTCTTTGCGTGGGAGTGGTTCTTGAAGTAGCATCATACCCTGAAGAGTTATAGCAGTCTTCGCCGATCCACATGGCTATTTGCATCTCGTGATCCTCGAGTGAGATGTCGAGTATTCGCAAGTCACTACCTTTATTATCCATATAAGGCATTGGAGGGTCAGTAGAGTCATCGCAAGCAGAGAATTATCATCGCCAAGAATTTTATTTTTCCTTTTCCTTTTTCTGGTCAATCAACTGTAGTCATTGTTAGTCCAAGTTGTGGAGTTAAACATCAGCTGGTCCTGGAGGCTTGCATGAGACGATTTCACGATAGACCCGCGTGCTACGAAGTCTTTGTGGGGTGCGGGGCAGTGCCCGTTTAAAATTTTCAAATGCGTGATTTATTTGACATATATAGCTTGAACCTTTCGTCGCTACTCATCAAGAAAAACAAGCCATTGTGGGCCAGAGACAGGTGCACAATTGTCATGGAAGAGCTGCTCTTACTTTCCAAATAATCCCTGAAAGAAATCTTAGGACTCTGGAGTTCTAGGGAAATGTCTCTCCCTCCGGGTGAAAGGAAGGAAAGAAAAGATCTTGGTCTTCTCCTTTCCCCGTCGATTTTTGATACTTTCGTACACTGGGAATGTTACTTTTGTGCATGGCAAATTTGTCTTTTGAGGTGTCTCTTGAGGTGTTGATTTATGCAAAAATTGAAAATTGATAACGAAAGGGGAAGACCTAACCTCTCTCTTTCACGAAGAAAGAGACTTCTTGTTTAACTCTATGTTCGAACAATTCCAAAACTCAATATTGCACCTTAACTCTCAGTCGTCGGACCGCAACAATCGATGAAAAATCCCAACTACTTAACAAATTTCATCAGTATACTTACAATAAGGTATAATTATCTTGGCAATTTCTCTCTTCAAATCCTTAGATTTCTTTTGGAGACTAATTGAAAATCCCAGCTGCCGATGTAAATGGATGACGCATTGATAGATGATGTGCATCCCAATTCGATAACCTATTAATTAGGGCTTGGACGCTCTCCATCATAAGTATCTACAAACTTTTCAAATGAGCCATTTGCCAACTAATAATACAAGTCCCCTTGTCAAATTTTCAATAGAAATCTGGCGGCAACAAATGAATCAACACCAACAAATGGACACACGATGCTTACATGTGCAGGTCGAATCACATCGATAATCTAAATCTATCGACAAGAAAATCGAGATTACCTAGAGCATTTCCTTTGGAAATAGTAAAATTGTATTGGTAGGTAACAGAACCTAAATATGGCTAGTCGTTATTGTCTTGAACTAAATGTCAGTGCAGCCGTAGCCCGTACACATGACCACCATGATGTCAAAATAGTCGATTTGAGAAGACAAGCGCAACATCTCCAAAAACAATATGAGCAATCTCGATTGTTAAGGCCTGACAATCCCCATCGTGACTATGAAGAGGAAGAAGGCGAAGAGGAGATTTACCCCTTCCACGATGTTCACTTTTTACACAGCTTGTGAAGTGTAGCTCCTTTGCATCACTAGTGTTGGAATCGTGATTCCTATGATTTCGATGTTAAAGTAGACATTTCAAACTTCGAAGGCACTAGGCATCGGAAGGCTTTGTTGATTGGCTCGACGCAACCGAGCAACTTTCTGATTATGAGAATATGGCTGACAATTGAAAGGTGAAGCTTATGGCCATCAAGCTTAAAAAAGCATGCTTCAATTTGGTGGGGAAATCTAGAGTTCAAAGAACTCGTGAAGGAAAGCAGTGTATCGAAGTATGCTTCAATTTATGTATAAACATTTTAACAACTCGGCAATTTATTCCTTCCAATTAATTTTAATCAAAAATTACTAACGTGAATGCCGACCGACCACTAGCCTTGTTACATGGTGTGGGTGGCACTAATCTAGACAAATTTTGTAGTTTTTTTAATTTTTTTTCCTATTCTTTCCCTTTGGCTTGTGGTCAATACTCGGCCATGGCTGATGACTAGCCACAGGCAAGAGCCAACGAGGGTACTGTGGCCCTCGCCAGATTTGAAGGGGGCTCAGCCCTTGCCATATTTGAAGAGGGCTCGACCCTTGCAACCCGGGCAAGGGGATTGAACAAGGGCTTGACCCTCGCACGGCCATGGTCAAAGGAAAAGAAAAGGATAAAGAAACAAAAGGAAAAAAATGGAAAAAATTCTTTAAAAAAAATGCAAAAAGTATTCACACTAGCATTAGCCATACTACATAGGCTAGCCATTGGCTAGTCAACATCCACGTCAGCAATTTATGGCCAAAATTAGCCAGAATGACTAAATTGGTTGACAAAAGGTTTAAGATTAAATTAGTAAGTTATCAAAAGATTTACAATTAAATTGATACCATTAAAAAGTTTAGAGTTGAATTGGTTGACATATTATAGATTCGGGATTTTTTGGACAATTATCCCTCCTAGAAACTTATAAGCAATATAGGGAAATTTACCAAAAAAGTCATAAACCTATTATAATTATGCAAATTTAGTCATAAACTTATTTTTTTGACTAATTGAATCCTAAACCTTTTACCATTATTCTCGATTAATCCATCTGGCCAAAAATGGCCGGCTAGCGCTGACGTGGTAGCCGGCCAGCGCCGATGACATTTTTTTAATAATATTTTATTTTTGAAATATTTTATTAATTTTATTAATTTTTTTATCTTTTTTTCCTTTTTTTTTTTTTTCCTTCTCCCTCTCCCTCCTTCTTCCTCCTCTCCTCCTCCCTCCTTCTTCCCTTGGCTTCGACGACTGGCCAAGGCTTCGACGACCGGCCAGAGAGGAGGGCTGGCCGGTCGCCGAACTGAGGCGGCCGGGTTAGCTCGCCTCACCGTCACTGGGTGAGGGCGAGCTCGCCTAGCCACTAGCAGGGCAAGCCCTCGCCAGATCCAATGAGGGGGGCCTCGCCGTCACCGAGTTTGGTGAGGTCACACCCAGCGACGGCGGGGCTCCCCCGCCGGATCGGCGAGGGCTCACCTCGCGGTTGCCAGGCGAGGCAAGCCCTCACTAGATTCAGCAAGGGGGAGCCCCAACTGCAAGCTCCTTCTTCAACTGGCCATGGACGGGCAAGGCATCAGCCATGGACGATGAATGGTCAAGCCAGATTTGAGTCCCCCTCGCCAGATCCAGTGGGGGCTTAGCCCGCCGTCGCTGGGTGTGACCTCGCCAGACCCGGTGAGGCGAGCTAGCCCGGCCGCCAGCTTTCCCAGCCATTCGCAAGGCAAGCCCGCCTGGCTACCTCGGTCCGACGACCGGCCAGCCCTCCCCTTTGGCCGGTTGCTAGAGCCAAGGGAAGAAGGAGGCAGAGGGAAAAGAAAAGAAAAAAAGGAAAAAAAAGATTAAAAAAATTTCAAAAAAATTTCAAAAAATAAAATATTATTAAAAAAATATCGTCGACGTCAGCCAGCTACCACGTCAGCGTCGGCCAACCATTTTTGGCCGGATGGACAGATCGGGAATAATTGTAAAAGATTTAGGACTCAATTGGTCAAAAAAATAAGTTTATGACTGAATTAGCACAATTGCAATAGATTTATGACTTTTTTGATAATTTTCCTCAACAATATGCTTTCCATTTTTTCCCTGCAGTAATTTGAAGCAAGAGGAGTTGTCTGTGAAAGAATGCACCACCAAATTTGAGCATGTCCTGCTATGATGTCATGTGGTGGAGGTAGAGGAGCAAAAACTTATTACTTTTAATCAGGTCTTCAAATTATCGATGAAGGTGGAAAAGCAACTCTAGGAGAAAAGAGAGATTGCCATCAATCAAAGAGGGATCCTTCAATCTTTTGGGAGTTCGACTTTAAAACCTTTGTCTGCATCGAAGGAAGGCGTTGAACAGAGGAGCATCTAGAAGAAATCATTTACGGAGATCAAGGTGAAGCTCTTGTCATTCAAAGGAGCTTGCATGCTGATCATCTTGAGGATGATGATTGGCTTTGCAACAACATACTCCATACAAGCAATGTACTTCTTGTGGTAAAGTAGGCGACGTCATCATTGATAGTGGATGTTGTGTGAACGATGTGTCGACCACCATGGGAGACAATTTGCATCTCAAGACAGATGATCATCCACATCCTTACAAGCATTCTTGGCTCAAGAAAGGGAGTGAGTTAAAAGTAGATAACCGGTGCTTGATTTCATTCTCCATTGGCAAAAGATATAAAGATGAGATTACGTGTGATGTCAAGGCAGAGGATCATCCACATCATGTTCCTTTGTCAAAGACTGCGTCAAGATTACATTGGGCCATTGCAAGATGGAGAGAGTTTCCAAGCCTATTCATGGGAAAGGAAGCAATCTTCTTTCCAAGTCTCACTTTTCCTAAGCATTGGAGGATACTTGTGGAGCTTATGCTCTTGTTATAGCGGCAGAAAATGAAGCAAAAGAGGAGATCCCAACCTTCCTCTTATGAGAGAGATTTGAAATCATATCGATTTTGTGCCCAGTGCTTCTATTCGATCGATTAAGCTATGAGGAGCATGAAGAACTTCAAATGCGAGTTTATGAGCTTTTGGCCAAGGGATTGATAAAAAAAAAAAAAAAAAAAAGCTTAGTCCTTTCGCTGTCCTGGCGCTTCCAGTTCCAAAAAAAAAAATGGTTCTTGGCGAATGTGTATCTATAATAGATTGGTGAAAAAGAAATCCATTAAGTATTTTCCTTATCCTGGCCTTGATATTTGCTTGATCAACTTCATGGAGCCTCTATGTTTTCCAAGATCGATCTTAGAAGTAGCTATTATCAAATCTGGATGAACTTGGGAGATGAAAGGATGACTGCTTTCAAAACAAAGAACAGTCTTCATGAATGCATGTTGATGCCCTTTAAAAATTCCAATGCTCCCAGTGGTTTTATGCATCTTATGAATCATGTTTTTAAAGCTTTCATTGGCTAGTTTGTCGTCGTGTACTTTGATGACATCGTGATCTATAGCATAGCAAGATGCAAGTGGAGCCTTAGGAATATCTGCGACAAATTCTCCGAATGCTACAGGATCAACGATTGTATGCCAACCTGAAGAAGTGTCGCTTTTGCACAAGTAGCCTGGTTTTCTTAGGCTATGGTGCTAGAGTAGATCTTAGGCCAATTCCTAGCTTCGCTGAATGAGATTAAAGCTCGAGAATGTCTTTAGCATTTCCATTATTCAAATATTGTCCGAATGTTATATTACACAAATATAAAGGCCAATTACTCTATTTGGACGTAGCATCTGAACTTTGAGCACATAGAACAAGCAACTAAACAGAAAAAAAAAAACCGAATAATAGTACTAGGGCCAACATTGCCATGAAGTCTCATCTTCCACTTTCAATTTCGAACGGCACTTGGTTACTTGTGCTATAATCATTACCTGATGCAGTGCTTTTGAGGATGCCGTCACATTTTCTTGATCTCTCACTAAGCAGATGCTCAGCTTCTTCAAGGTCACAGCTCTGATTCACCCATGGATGCCTGTACATCACCCTCATCAGTCCCTCCAATTCCGTTGCCACTTCCTTCATGGTCGGCCGATCTTCGCCTTTCACCCTCAGGCATCGGCTTGCCAGCACTGCGACTTTCTTAATCTCTTCAGGGTTCCCCTCGTTCAGCACCCTCAGGTCAATGATTTCGAGCAGCCTCTCGCCCTTTATTGCAGAAGCAAAATACATGGACAAGTTCCTCTCGTTCTCGGCCCGCTCGAAGGACAAGGCCCTCAGTCCAGTAAGCAGCTCAGCCAACACAACCCCAAAACTATAGACATCACTCTTCTCAGTCAACTGACTCGAGTGGAAGTACTCAGGGTCCAAGTACCCCAGCGTGCCTTGCACCAGCGTGGTCAGCTGCATCCGGTCGAGGGGAACTAGCCTGGAGGCTCCGAAATCGGAGACCTTTGCGGTGTAGTTTTCGTCCAACAATATGTTTGTGCTCTTTATGTCTCTGTGCAAAATCTGAGTGGATGCATCATAGTGCAAGTACGAGAGCGCACCTGCGGTCTCCCCCGCTATGCGCAGACGAGCCGTCCAGGATAATGTGGACTCATGGCCGCACTTGTGTATGTGGTCAGAAAGGGTGCCATTGGTCACGAATTCGTAGACCAACAGCGGGACCTCTGTCTCGAAGCAACACCCAATTAGCTTAACCACGTTACGGTGATTGATTTGGGAGAGGATGATCAGCTCGTTGACAAAATCTTCGACCTGACTTCGGTCCAAAATCTTGGCCTTCTTGATGGCAACAACCGTGTTGTTTGGTAAGACTCCTCGATACACTGTTCCTTGGCCTCCCTGGCCTAGGATTCGGCTTTCATGGTAGTGGTCTGTGGCCTTCTTGAGCTCTTCATCAGTGAATATTCTCACTGATTCAACGGAGCCTTCGTGCTCAGAAAGAAGTCTCTGCAGCATGAGGCGGCCCCCATTTTCTAGGAAGAACTTCTCTCTCTGTCTGCTGATTTTTCTTTGTCTAAGCCCCCAATATAACCAGGAAACACCCAAAAGAATCAGCAGGAAGCTTATGCTCACACCTAGGAAAAGACATTACATGAGGTGTTCAAACAAATTAGTTGTCCATCACCCTACATAAGGTTCACACGCCCAAGAAATGAAAAGGAAAAAGAGATATTTTTGTTATAGAAATATGCTTATCTTCCTTTTACATTACTCAAAACAATCTTGTGTTAATTAACTTCTTTGTCCTATTTTATTTTTTATCTCCATGAACTTGAAGCTTTTTCATTTAGACAAACCTTGACAACAGCGAATTAAACCTAAATATATAATTATGCTGTGAGTATCTTATGATAATAGGAATGATTCAATTTATCAAGTGGATAAAACGTTTTAAATTCTTTTTCTGCAACAAAAGAACAAGTGGTTGATTTTATAAATATCAAATTGAATAGGAGATGACAATACATACATTTATAAATATATAAAATATCGATTTTATTCACAAAGAAAGATTTACATCCGAAAAATTTGATGACTAACAGCAGAAGATGGAACAATGGCATGAGAACAACATTTAAGAAATGTGAATAATTTATAAGATAAAAGAAGTTTTCATGATGTGAAAGACAGAACCGTGTGTACAACTTACTAACCGAGTATGACATCAGTTGAGCGAAACCTCTTTTCATGGATGATAAGAGTACAACCCTTTCCATCATTTCTTCCGTCTCCTTCATATCCCACTGGACATGAACAATTGTACGTTCCCCGCAAGTTCGTACATATGCCACTACAGGGTTGTGAAGTCACACATTCGTTGATATCTGTAGGAATATATTCCACATATAAGAAGCAAATCCGACACCATTTCAGCTGGAAGAAACTAAATAGAATTCCATGATTTGGCAATACTTTCAATTTTGAGAGGGCATATTGCTAAGCGCTTCATAGGTCGTATTAAATTTCAAACAATGAAAATTCGCATATATGAAATATATATAATTGCATTCTACAGCTTATTTGGAAGAGTATATATTTTACTTGATTACTACGAAAATTGTTTAGATCATGTATCATACGTCATGTCAAAATTTAGTCACTCTGACTCTGAGAATTACATTCAGTAAGATTTTTATGCTATTGGATGCATTTAACATGCTCACCCTTATTGAAATAATGGCCCCCGATTTTATACATGAACGCTTGTTCGAATGTGAGGAAGGTCTGATGAAAAGACTAGAAAAGGTACCTTGACAACCATTTTGGAGATAGGGGTTCCCTCGAAAACCCTCCAAGCAGTGGCACTGGTACCCATTTCCATTGTCAGCATCTGTACAATTGGAGTTCTCTTGGCACAAGTAGGTCGTTGTATTCTTCTTTGCATCATCGCATGTTTCATCTGGAATTAACCAATCAAGAACTAAAGGGACCATATCGTAGGTTGGCTTGTATAGATCGTCGGTAGAGAAGCTAAAGAAGCCGTCTTCGGCAACGAAAGCGTACCCGCACGGATTGAATCCCCAGATGCCACTATGATTGTTGTAGCTAGTGACAGAGATGTTGTATCGGTAAGCGTCTCGAGGGATGCTAGTCTCACAGCAACCGATGCCCGAGCACGACCCATTAATCACGTCCGAGATGCTGTCGCATGAGGACAAGCATCCTGTAGCATACTTGCTTCCTTGTCGACCTCTAAAAGTCGCGTACGTGTCGCATCCCACGGCAATAAATTTGTTCTTGGCGTTAGACATGGGGAATTTATAAAGAATGAGCCAAGGATCATTATTCCGTGAGCGGCTGCCGGACGGCGTATAACAATCTTCGGCCACCCAAGTAATTATACTCATCTCGTGATTCTCGAGAGATATATTGACTATGCTGAGATTAGTACTTTTCTCAGACATATAAGGAGTGGGAGGATCGGTCGAGTTGTCGCAAAAGACGAGAAAAGAATTTGTTTCTTCTTTGAAATAGCAGTCGTTGCCGATGTCATTCATCCCGAATGGATATGAGAAGGTGAGGTTGCCACATCTACTCACGCATCCGGACTTTGTCGTTTGAACTACATCAGCCGTAACTATTGAAAATAGAGCCACCGATGTGCACAACAGTACAACTCTCAAGGGAAGTCTATGGAGCAACATGGATTCACCCATATTCTTCCTGAAATGAGATGAGGTTTTGCAACAAGATGATGAGCTTCATAGCTTGATGACAACCTTTATATGTGATGATGGAGCTTGTAGAAAGCTAAATAGTAATATGCATCATTCATAGTCCCCACCATATTGATTGTCCTCGCGGTGATTACATCTAGTAATCAATTCTGGTACTTGAACAATCTATCATTCTCGTTCTTTAGGACCAGCTAATAAAGAAACTCGCTGGTCGTGCGGTGGTGACAGAAGGCGATGTTACAGTGGGTGACGCAACGAGGGCCTGCAATTACATCTCTTGTTGAGATTATACTTGGGAAAAGGATAAATTAAGGAGAGAATTTCCAAGAAAACATTGGTATTTTACCTTTCGTTGAGATAAAATTGAAAAAAAAAAAAGATTAATTAGATAAAGCAAGATACTATTGATCCGGGTCATTTTGAATTTGGATTTGAAAATCAAAACAACATCAACCAACCCAAATATAGAAGAAGAATTAGAACGAAAGCTAAAGAACTTGCCAAATGATATTGTAGTTGCGAGTAAGAAGTCCAAGCTCATGAACCAGAGCTAAATTGAACCATTCATCAATGGAGTTAAACTGTCCGCTTGTACCCCAATTTGTGGCAGTTTGCTCCCCAAATCGAGGGAAATTGGTTCGCTTTACCCCAAACACACCATGATCTAATCAAATAATACCTGTCCGCTTTCACTTGCCTAACCAATAGAATAGAAAACGACGAACAAATCTATCTTTTTAGACTGCATGAACGGAACAAATTTCAAGGTGTAAATCTTCATATATATTGGGTGAGAGGAGCAAAATGACACTTCAACTTTTCTGAGGGTGTAATTGGCATTTCCCTTCTCGCTTTTGTAGAACTCAGTTGGCGGTTAGATTTTAAATTTCTATTTCAGGCAGGAGTAATTAATAATTATGCAATGTATAAGAAATGAGGCAAACACCAAATATCCAATCATAGTATTAGATATGTTACCATACTTGATTCCTATATTTAGGCATCTCCTCGAGACGAGATTTATATATGGAGTATAACATAGAAAAAGGTTTTTTTTTTTTTTTTTTTTTTTTGGGAGGGGGTGGCGGGGGCCTAGGATCTAATGTACAAGTAGCGAAGTGACTAGAATAAAATTTTATACCCACATCACGACATAGCTTTATTCTCACTATTGTTTACATTGATTAGAAAAAAGGAACTTGTCTTGCTAATAGTAACACTAATTTATTAGGTGAATACTTAAATATTAATTTGTATTGTTTACTAACCTAGACATACTTTGCTGTAGCAGTTAATAAAACTAATTGATCCCTTGATTTTTTTTTTTTCTCACCGAGTAGCCATACCTGATCTTGACCAAGTAAACCTAGAAAAAATTTAAGTAGAAATTTCCATCACTATTGCTCTTGATTTAGACTCTCCAAAGAAAAGCACCTTTCTTCGCTCTCTTAGTTAAAGAAGTCTTGACAAGACCGTCGTGATTCACATTATGGTGTTGCAATCGATCGTAGGAATTTCTGAACTGACTTACTTGCAGATAATAAAAATCGTGTATAGATAGATATTTTTGTCTTTTCAATCTCATGCCCATGAGATGAATCAGTTTCGATGGGTGGTGCTCATAAACTATTGCATAAACATCTCTTAAGAGTGATCGATTCTCGGTCCGGTCCGATTCCATCTAGGAACCGAGTATCGGACCACACCAACCGGTCCGATTCGGTTCCATGAAACAGATCACTTAGCAAAAAAAAATTAAAAAATTAAAATAAAAGAGTTATTATTATTTTTAGGATTTATTGCTATTTTTAAGAAATTAAAAAATATATATATTTTTTGAAAAAAAGTGTCGGTCCGGTCCAATTCAATTTCCCCCGAAACCGGGAACCGACAATCACCAATGGAACCGAGAACCCAATCGATCCATCCAAAACCAGACCAAATTGGCTGATTGATCTAGTCCGAGCAGTTCTCGGTTTGGGCAGTCCAACATGATCACCCCTAACATCTCTAATGTATGAACATCTCAAATATTTGTACAACTATTGACATCGTATTTAGATCTTTATGTGCAAACTGATTTTTCGATTTATGCTATGTACAGTTAAAAAGAATAGGTACATCAATGGAAAAAAGACTAATTAGATAAAATAAGAAACTGTTGATTGGGTCCGTTCGAATTTGGATTTGAAAATCGAAACAGCACCAAACAACCCAAATATAAAAGAATAATTAGAACCGATTCGGCGGTATTTAGATCTTATCATTGCTCAGTAAAAGGATTTCGGGAGTCTAAAATTAATTTTGAGAATTTTCTCAGACTCGCCTGTCAAGTTTCAGGTAATGCCAAGTCAATGCGGTCAATTTTCTTGGCAATTCTCATGTACGACAATATGTCTTATCAGGGTCATTATCCTGCCATGACTTGAAAAGTTAAGCAAGGATGAAGCGTATGCAGTGGGAGATCACAACCCTAAAATTCGTTAAAGAACTCGTTACCCTTGAGGAAATCTTAAGACATTTTATAACAAAAAATTAGCAAGAAAAATTTTTAAATCTATTATGTTTATACAAATTCAATCATAAAATTTTTAATTGTGCTAATTAAAACTCAAACCTTTTGAAAATTTATCAATTTAATTTTCCTAATTAAATTTGATCGAAAATATATAATTTTTATAATTTTCGAAAAAAGGCTAAGTCAAGGCAGTCGGTTTCCTTGGAAATTTCTCATGTACGACAATATGTCTCATCTAGAGTTATTGCCCACCAACTTTGGGTGCATCATTGATAGAGAGTATAAATGAGACAGGGTGCTTATTCCACGAAGACTTGAAAAGTCAAGCAAGTACTAAGCGTATGCAATAGGAGATCATAACTAGAAGTGCTTGATTCCCAAAAAGTTCAGTTCCACCCTAAAATCGAGAATAGGACCAAACGAATCGATTCCTCATTTCTAAAACTAGGAACCGGATAAATGCCCCTGAAACCAAATCAACCAATTTGGTTTAGTTCTCAGGTGGGTCATGAAACTGGTGGCATGTTCAGAATTTTTTTTTTTTAATTTGTCATTAATGTTCAAGACAAAATTGAAGATGTTCTTGATAACCAAGACTTATCTACAATCAATGAATCATGTGTAACATTGTAGGTTCCACATATTTTTTTTTCTAATTTGTGGCAAAATTTGGTTAGAATGAGCAACTGCTGTTGTGTTTTGATTTGTTCTTGTTGTCTTACTCACATGCAGCAGTGAAATAGGAGTCATGCAGCTCATGCGTGTATGCATGCATGAGTGAAATTTGAAATGTGAGATAGATTAGGTTTTTTTTTTACAAATTATAAGGAAATAAAAAAATTTAAAAAAAAAATGGTCCAACCAGGTGGGTGGTTCCATACCTGGAACTAGGAACCGAACTAAAATTCACTGGTTTCAATTTTATAGAATTGAGAACCAAACCGGTGCCCTGGGAACCACCCAAAACCGGCTGATTTGGTCCCATCCAAGTGGTTACTTTTGCTTACCCCTAATCACAACTCTAAAATAGAAGAATGCCAAAGAAGAAAAATTGCTAAGAGCAGACTGCTTTGAGCTGGTGATTGGTGATGGTGTTTATACTCCTAGGTGTGCAATTTCTGTTGCATTCTGGAAAATATAAGTCGTATTTTCAGAGTGATTAATCAACTAGTTTCAAAGAGGTAAAAAATGAACATTTGCCATTGTCGTGCTACGAAAAATAAGATTTTAAGATAAGATTTCATTATATACTTTTACATTAAGACAAGATACGTCGAACATAGGTTTGTTTTTTTTATTTTGTATCTTGGTTGCTGGCCTACAATTTCTAATTGAAAATATGGACTGTGATGAGACGTATTTGTGGAGAATTATCATTCCAAGGAATTTATTTTTCCTTCCATCTGGTATCCGTGTTGTAAATCTTTTGTTGCATCTCCATTATTTTGAGGAAAACACCATCTTGCTACCATCGTCGTAACAAAGAAAGCGCAATCATTATTACCAAAAGTGATTTTGAAGAAACCAGGCTAATCGAACTAGGATCAAAATAGTGTCTCATATTGGACCTTAGTGTAAATGTGACTTACAACGGGATACGTACCAAAAAATTCTTAAATCTATTATATTGATACAAATTCAGTCCTAAATCTTTTAATTATATCAATTTATTTCTAAACATTTTCACATTTGTACAAATTTAGTCCATCCGGGCAATTTAAGCCGAAAATTGCTGATGTGAATGTCGACAGTCCTACGTGGCACGGCCAACATTGATGTGGACATTTTTAAAAATGTTTTAATTTTTTTTGAATTTTTTGAATTTTTAAAATATTTTTTTATTTTTTCCATCTCCCTATTCTTTGCTTTTTCTTTTGGACCATGGCCATCGCTCGCCATCGGCCACAACCACGCCTGGCGAGGGCTGGACTCAGATGGGTCGCCCTCGTCAACCGCAAGCAATGGTTGGCCTTGCCAAGCTACCCCTAGGCAAGGGTGAGCGTAGGGCGAGCATCGGTCATCCAGTCGAGGCCCCCTTGCTAGATCTAGTGACCAACCATTGCCCACACGAGGGCAAGGTTGGCCAAGCCTTGCCATCGCCATGCAAGGCCTGCCTAGGCTAGCCTCGGCAAGGCCAACCCTCACTCAGGTGAGGCGCAGCGAGGCCACCCTGGCTTAGGTGATGGTCGGCCTCACCAAATCTAGCGAGGGGGCCTTGCCTGGCCGTGCCTGGACGGCCAAGGCTCACCCTCACCTAGGGGTAGCCAAGCGAGGCCAACCATCGCCTGCAGTCAGCAAGGGCAACCTAGGTGAGGCCAGCCCACACTGGCCATGGATGTGGCCAATGGCCGGCGGCTGGCGAAGGCCATTGATAAATGAAAAACCAAAGAAGAGAGAGAGGGAAAAAAAAGAAAAAATCATTTTAAAATTTAAAATTACTAAAATATTATTAAAAGTGTCCACGTCAATGTCGGCCGTGCAATGTAGGACGGCCGACATCCACGTCAACAATTTTCAACTTAAATTGGCCGAATGGACTAAATTAGTACCAATGTGAAAAGATTTAGAACTAAATTGGTTCAATTAAAATATTTATGATCGAATTAGTACCAATGCAATAAGTTTATAACTTTTTTGATATTTTTTCCGACTTACAACATGTTACACCTAATTTACTTTATTTAACACTCTATTCGTTTCGTGAAAAATACTTTTTGAGAAAATATTTTTTTTTTATTTTCCGACGTTCAGTTCACTCAGATAAGTGAAGCAAGAGGAGTCGTCCACAGAAAACTTGTCTTAGTGAGCTTCATATTGTGGAATTTTTTGCTTCGGAAGACTTCATTGATTGGCTCGACAAAATCGAGCGAATTTTCAATCATAAGAATGTTGCGGAGAATCGAAACGCGGAAAAATGCATGCTTTGATTGGTGGGAAAATCCAACGTGTCAAAGAACTCCCGGAGGAAAGCGGTGAATCGTAACATTGGAAAAATTGAAGGAGCTAAAAAAGAAGCATGTGCCAGAAACTTATGAGCAAGATGCCGTAAATAAATTCCACAGTATGAAGCAAGAGGAGTTGTCCGCAGAAGAATACACCACTAAATTTGGGCATCTCATGCTACGATGCGATGTGGTGGAGGCAGAGGAACAAACTATAGCTCGGTATTTTGGCGGTTTTCATTCAAAAATTGCCGATGTTGTCCGATTACAACCTTATTGAACTTTTAATCAGGTCTTCAAATTATCGAAGAAGGCGGAAAAGCAACTCAAGGAGAAAAGAGAGTGAAGTCAGAAGCCGTCAACTAAAGAGGGATCCTCTAATCTTGGGAGTTCGACTTTAAACCTTTGTCAGCATCGAAGGAAGCCATTGAAAAAAGGAACAGCATCTATAACCAATTAGCCAAACGACGCTAACAATAAATCAAGGCAGTGTTTGAAATGCCATGGATTTGGTCACGTCGCCTCTGAGTGTCCTAGTTGAAAGATCATGTCTCTCGTATGAGATGAGCAACAGGGAGAATCACAGCACAACTCTTTGCTCTAAGAAGATTTAAGGAGCCGCGAAGAAATCGTTCACAGAGATCAAGGAGAAGCTCTTGTCATTCAAAGGAGCTTGCATGCTGATCATCTTGAGGATGATGATTGACTTTGCAACAACATACTCCATACAAGCGTGTACTTCTCATGGAAAAGTACATGATGTCATCATCGATAGTGGATGTTGTGCGAACGTTGTGTCGACCACCATGGGAGACAAGTTGCATCTCAAGGCAGAGGATCATCCACATTCTTACAAGCGTTCTTGGCTCAAGAAAGGGAGTCAGTTAAAAGCAAATAACCGGTGCTTGAACTCATTCTCTATTGGCAAAACATATAATGATGAGATTATGTGTGATGTAACACCTATTGCTTTGTAAAGACCGTGTCAAGATTACATTGGGCCCCTGCAAGACGGAGAGAGTTTCCAAGCCTACTCATGCGAAAGGAAGCAATCATCTTTTTAAGTCTCATTTTTCCTAAGCATCGGAGGACGCTTGTGAGTAGGGGTGAGCATAGTTCTAGAGTGGAATCGGGATCCAGAAAATTTAACTGGTGGAAACCGGTCAAATTTTAGATTCCAATGTACACAGGGTATGTTCTAAGTTCCAAAAATTGAGAAATCGGTTTTGAATGGTAGGTTACTTGAAACTTGAAACAAATCTTTGTATTTTTTTTATTCAATATCTTTGCGCAATCCTGCGAATTCCATGACGTCCGATGGTGAGTGTGTAATCTGAAACCGCTAACCTTTCATTGGCTAGTTTGTCCTGTATACTTTTGATGACATCGTGATCTATAGCATAGCAATGCACAAGTGGAGCTTTTGGAACGTCAAATTCTTCAAGTGCTACGGGAACAACCACGTATGCCAACCTGAAGAAGTGTCACTTCTGCACAAGTAGCCTGGTTTTCTTAGGCTATGTTGTCTCCAAGTATAGTGTTAGAGTAGATCTTAGCAAGATGGAGGCAATAGAAAGCTGGCCAATTCCTAACACGCTGAACAAGATAAAAGCTCAAGAATGTTTTTGGCCTTTTTTATTTTTCAAATATCGTCCGAATGTTACGTTACACAAATATAAAGGCCAGTTACTCTACTTGGACGTAGCATCTGAATTTTAAGCACATAGAGCAAGCAACTAAACAGACAAAACAAAAAGAAAAAAAAAGGAAACACAAAAAGAAAAAAAAAACGAATAATAGTGCGAGGGCCAACATAGCCATGAAGTCTCATCTTCCACTTTCAATTTCGAAGGGCACTTGGTTACTTATGCTATCATCATTTCCTGATGCATTGCTTTTGAGGATGCCATCACATTTGCTTGATCTCTCACCAAGCAAATGCTCAGCTACTTCAAGATCACAGCTCTGATTCACCCATGGATGCCTGTCCATCACCCTCATCAGTCCCTCCAATTCCATTGCCACTTCCTTCATGGTTGGCCGATCTTCGCCTTTCACCCTCAGGCATCGGTTCGCCAGCATCGCAACTTGCTTAATCTCTTTTGGGTTCCCCTCGTTCAGCACCCTCGGGTCGATGATTTCGAACAGCCTCTCGCCCTTTATTGCAGAAGCAAAATACATGGACAAGTTCCTCTTATTCTCGGCCCGCTTGAAGGACAAGGCCCTCAGTCCAGTCAGCAACTCAGCCAACACGACCCCGAAACTATAGACATCACTCTTCTCAGTCAACTGGCTCGAGTGGAAGTACTCGGGGTCCAAGTACCCGAGCGTGCCTTGAACCAGCGTGGTTAGCTGTGTCCGATCGAGGGGGACTAGCCTGGAGGCTCCAAAATCGGCGACCTTTGCGGTGTAGTTTTCGTCCAACAATATATTTGTGCTCTTTATGTCTCTGTGCAAAATCCGAGCAGATGCATCGGAGTGCAAGTACGAGAGCGCGCCTGCAGTCTCCCTCGTAATGCGCAGACGAGCCCTCCAGGATAATGTGGACTCATGGCTGCACTTGTGTATGTGGTCGGCAAGGGTGCCATTGTTCACGAACTCATAGACTAATAACGGGACCTCCGTCTCGAAGCAACAACCGATTAGCTTAACCACATTGCGGTGATTAATTTGGGAGAGGATGATCAGCTCGTTGATGAATTCTTCGACCTGACTTCGGTCCAAAATCTTGGCCTTCTTGATGGCGACAACCGTATTGTCTGGTAAGATCCCTTGATATACTGTTCCTTGGCCTCCTTGGCCTAGGATTCGGCTTTCATGGTAGTGGTCCGTGGCCTTCTTGAGCTCTTCGTCGGTGAATATTCTCGCCGATTCAATGGAGCCTTTGTGCTCAGAAAGAAGTCTCTGCAACATAAGGCGGCCCCCATTTTCTAGGAAGAACTTCTCTCTCTGTCCGCGGATTTTTCTTTCTCTCAGCCCCCAATATAACCAGGAAACGACCAAAAGAACCAGCAGGAAGCTTATGCTCACACCTAGGAAAAGACGTCACATTCGGCGTACAAACAAATCAGTCGTCCATCACCCTATATAAGGTTCACACACCCAAGAAAAGGGGGGAAAAAGAATCGAAATATGCCTAACTCTTTCTTTTTCATTGCTCAAACAATCTTGTGTTAATTTGGGGAAAAAAAGAAGAATTGAAATATGCTTAACTCTTTCTTTTTCATTGCTCAAACAATCTTGTGTTAATTTACTTCTCTGTCCTATTTTCTTTTCTCCTCCATCAACTTGAAGCTTTTGTATTAAGACGAACCTCGATAATAGCAAAATAAACCTAAATATATAATTATGCTGAGAGTATCTTTTGATAACAGGAATGATATAATGCATCAAGTGGATAAAACGTGCTTGATTCTTTTTTAACTACAAAAGAACAAGTGGTTGATTTTGTTAATATCGAATTGAATAAATTGAGATGACAATACATGTATATAATATCAACTTAATTCATGGACACAACTAATTCAAAGAGAAAGATTTACATTCAAAAAATCTCGATAACTAACAGCAGAAGATGGAACAATGACATAATAACAACATTTAAATAATGTGAATGAATTACAAGATAAAAGAAGCTTTTATATGATGAAAAGGTTTGAGCAATGTGTACGACTTACTGACCTAGCACGACGTCAATTGAGCGAAACCTCTTTTCATGGATGATAGGAGCACAACCCTTGCCATCTTTTCTTCCATTTCCTTGGGATCCCTCTGGACATGAACAATTATACGTTCCTGGCAAGTTCGTACATATTCCAACGCAGGGTTGTGAAATCACGCATTCATTGATATCTGTAGGAATATATTCCAATTAGAAGAAGCAATCTGACTCCATTTCAATTGGAAGAAACTTGAAAAAGTAAATAGAATTCTATGATTTGGCAACACTTTCAATTTTGAGAGGACATGTCAAGTCAATTTGCATTTCTTGAGATCACGATACCTCACCGTACTTTTTAAGTGATGGGTCGTTATCTCAAGAGCTTAACCTTAACCAAGCACTTAATTTTTGTTTAGAATAGAAGATTTAAGAATTATCGAACAAAATTGTGCCATTACCAACTAGAATAACACATCACATAGAAAATAATTCAAAAATAACTGTCTATAAATACAGAAAAATGCTGGATGTATTAACATCGGTACATGAAATTGATTTACATGCTAATTTGACCGACTCATATTGAGGGTTCAGTATGGATAATCTGTTTATAGACTCAATTGCCGTCGACCACTTTAGTTTGTAAAACAATCGTACGGACTAAATTTAGGAAAGAAGAATGTCTAGAAAATGAGGAAGCATTACTGTGAATATCTACAGATTATTGCTAAGGGCTTCATAGGTCATATTAAATTTCAAGCAACGAAAATTCGTGCTACCGAAAGAAAAATAATGATTATGTTTTACGGCCTAGATTGTTATGATTTTTTAGATTATAAATTTTACATGATTATTACGACAATCATTTAAAAGATGTACCATTCATGAAGTCAAAATTTGGGCCTCTGACTTAAAAGTTTCGAACAATTTCTTTCTCTCGGTTTTTTATGCGACTGGATCCATTAAACATACTCGCCCGTATTGAAATAATGATCCACGATTCTATACATGAACACTTGTTCGGATGGTCTAATGAAAAGACCAGACAAGGTACCTTGACAACCATTTTGTAGATAGGGGTTCCCTTGAAAACCCTCCAAGCAGCGGCACTGGTACCCGTTTCCATTCTCAGCATCTGTACAATTGGAGTTCTCTTGGCACATGTAGGTCGTTGTATTCTTCTTTGCATCATCGCATGTTTGATCTGGAATTAACCAATCGACAACTATAGGGACCATATCAAATGGCGGCTCGTACAGATTGTCCGTGGAGAAGCTAAAGAAGCCGTCTTCGGCAACGAAAGCGTATCCGCATGGATTGAACTCCAAGATGCCGGAATGATTGTTGAAGCTACTGACAGAGATTTTGTATTGGTAGGCGTCTCGAGGTATGCTAGTCTCGCAGCAACCAATGCCTGAGCACGACCCATTAATCACGTCCGAGGTGTTGTCGCATGAGGACAAGCACCCCGTCACATACGTGCTTCCTTGTCGGCCGCTGAAGGTCGCGTACGTGTCGCATCCCACGGCGATAAATTTGTTCTTGGCAGAAGATATGGGGAAATCGGGAAGAACGAGCGAAGGTTCATTGTTGTAGGTTCTGCCAGACGAATTATAACAATCTCTGGCTACAAACATTGTTACACTAATCTCGTGATTCTCAAAAGATATATTGAGTATTTGGAGATTAGAATCTTTACCATACATATAAGGAGTGGGAGTATCAGTCGAGTTGTCGCAAAAGATGAGGAAAGACCTTGATTCTTTGAAGTAGCAGTCGTTGCCGGCGTTGTTCATCCCAAATGGGTACGAGAAGGTGAGGTTGCCACATCTGTTCACGCATCCAGGCTTTGTTGTTTGGACTACATCCGCTGTAACTATTGACGATAGAGCCACCAATGAGCACAACAACAGCACAACTCTCAAGGGAAGTCTATGGAGCAACTTCGGTTCACACATATTCTTCCTGAAATGAGATGATGTTTTGCAACAAGATGATGATGAGCTTCATAGCTTGATGACAACCTTTATAAGTGATGATGGAGCTTTGAAAAAGCCACATAGTACATACATTATTCATAGTCTCGACTGTATTAATCATGCCGCGATTACATCATTAATAATTAATCATAAGATTTTCAATGAGTACATAAACAAGTTGCATACGAACCACGGATCCCCCTACCGCGAGCTCGTGCAAAGGAAAATTGCGGACGGCCTTGTCCGCCAGCAGATCCAAGTATTTTCTTTGTCAGCCGTGGAGTCACGCGTGTTGTCAGCCGTTCTCAGCCATTCGATCCAAAACTTGTGATCATTGACCGAAGGACTTGAGCACAACAAATTTGCAGCGCTTTAGCCCACGGCAGAGTGGACTCGGCCCGACCTCTTAAAAAAAATACGTTCACTAAATCAATTCCAGTACTTCAATATTCTATCATTCTTGTTCTTTAGGACCAGCTTATAGAGAAACTCGCCGGCCAGTGCCGTGGTGGCGGAAGGTGATGTTACATTTGGTGACGCAAGGAGGGCCTACGATTTGGCAGTATAAACAAGAACTGAATGGGTCAAAAGTCGAAGTAGAACGAGTAAAGAGAAGGACAGGACCCAGCGTAGACCAGAGCAGGAGCTGATCGAGTGGGACTTGGAACGAGTTGGTAAGTCAACGGGGGATGGCACAAGCAGAATAATAACTGAAGTTGGGCTGACATCTCGACTGAAAGGAACACTACTAATTCCCGGTGGCTTTATCCACAAGTTCTCATCGTTAGATTTATACAAACGCTAGTTAGCACGCCCCTTACTTTGGCCGGGTTCACTCTAAAAGATCCTTTAAAAAATTGTTTAATTATAATAGGTATCGATTATCTATTATTAGATACTCATCACAAATTAATATTGTTAAAACATTTAGGGACCCATGATAAAGAAGTAATTACTAATAACCGGAGCTGACAATATGTTCACGCATGTGCTTGCCACTTGATATCTCATGAACTACCGATCTATTATGGTATGACGACGTTTGACATAGTTTTGCCATTTAATCCATAACTAAAATAAATAAAAGAAGGTATACGAAAAACTAATCTCTTGTTGAGTTAATACCTTAAAATAAAAAAAGGATAAATTCCAGACAGTATTTCAAAAAGCATATCAGCATTTTATCATTCATTAAATTAGAATTTCAAGAAAAAAAAAAAAAGATTTATCAGAGAAAGCGTTTTATAGTATACTCTTCACTGACATGGATATTTATGAATGCGGTCCTTAAGTCAAAAGAGCTTAGTTTTCCTTGAACGCTGCGTATTTATATCAACGTGACAAAGCAAACTTCATCCGCAAAACAGAACGTGACACAAGGTGAAAGAATGCAGGAGGAGCCGGCTACCACAAGCACAAGCACCGCTACAAGACCTCAATTGAGAACAATTCACCAGACAAAAAGGTAAGCACCGTTTCATTTTTAAATACCTATGACAAGAGTCAGTGGGGCAAAAAGGACAGCAGCCCAACACCAGAAAAATGTTGGATTTGCAGAGACTGGAAGGATCCAAAGTAAGCAACTCTTTAAGTTTCATTCCAATTGACCACCACAACAACAAAAATGGCACCACAGCAACATGACTTGCCCTCACTAATCAAAGCGAGTAACAAAGAAAGCACGCATAACATGGACACTGTTACATATTATTGAGAGACTTGGTCCATGATATTGTAAGTACCATGCGTAAGGTAGAACTTCCACGCTACAAGAATTCTGTATCAAGGGGGTGAGCAACAAAGCAGTGTCCCCACCAAGATCAGAAAAGTAAATTCACAGGTTGATGTCTCAATGGGATGGGGGGCCAAAGAAAAAAAAAAAAGTTTACTCTTCTTGATGTTGAAGAAAAAAAATGCAGCTGGACAGTTATTCTGTTACAACATATCTCAGAGAGAAATCAACTTTTTGATGCTACCATGGTACAACTAAATGCACAACAGGGTACGAGCTGCGGAAACTACAACAGCTGTCACTAGAACAAAAACAACAAAAGGGTTAGCAATTTCCTCATCACCTTCATATTCCGTTGTCGTTGAATCGAAGCTACTGTCAAATATTGCACAGCTTTCACAATGATATGCCACCCAATGTTGTGCAACCAGAAGTCAGCAAGACCCCACAAAAACTCCTCGGAAAATCACTGATCATCCTAAAAGCACATTTTCAGAAAATTGGTTGCTAGAGTTACAAAAATGATGACTAAATGATACTGTTCCTCCCAAGAAAAAATCAGCCATATCAAGTTCTCAGCAATTCATCTCTGCACCAGCCAACTTCTCCTCGTCATTGAGAGTATTGGCCGCAATTAAAAGCATGTCCATTCCACCTCTACCTTTGTCCGCATCCTCTTCACCATTCTCATTTGGCTTTTTGTCCGGCGTCCGGCATTCCCCATTCTGTACAACTTTCCTCCTCTGTTTATTTTCAAAATTCTCATATGCCTTCTTCACCCTGCGTATTGCTTGAATCCCAGCGTCACATTTTCTACAAAACCATTTTCCCCTTGGAATTGAGGTGCGTGGCGGTTTCATGCAGTAGATATGATAAGCTTGATCACAACCATCACACAAAACAATTTTGTCATCATCTCGATCTGTGAGGCAGCCTCTACACAAACAAGAAGGACAGTACCAACGAGAACTGTAGGACTTCAACTGCTTGGTTGTCAAGCATCTCCTATGATAATACTTATTGGGACAAAAAGGATGCTCGCACATCCTGAACTTATCCCCGTTTTCAATCTCATTCCCACATATTTTGCATGTACTCGAGATTTTGGTCTCTTCAAATGGGTTAATCCCCAAATCTGAGCTGCAATTTGCATCTTCCAACGTAGTAAGAGCTTCTTCATCAGCAAACCCGTTGGCGGCACTCCTGGAAGCATTCAATCTCTCACAGACAACACAGTTCTCATGGGGAGAAGTGATTCCGCTTTCCGTGCAACTAGCACAGTACCAACTTCGAGGTGGAACCTCTTTCACTGCAGGCTCAATGCAAGAGACATGGTATATTTCCTCACATGAATCACAAACTAAACATTCCATTCCATCAGCCTTCAGTTCACAATTCCGACAGGTACTTCCATTATATGCACCACATTCCTCTGTTTGCTCCAATTTAGCATCAACGAGAGCATCCCTCCCAGAGACCTATTCAAAATAAACGACTTGTCAAGTCATAAACAGAATTGACAAAATCATCATTTCAAGAACTCAGGTCTAAGAGGATTCGATATGATCCTGATAATAGCTTCTGCTAAAGCTCTAGATGTACTAATCTCATAGTGCAAATACCATAAAACATAGGGTGAACAAACTAGTAAGTTCATCAATGAGTTTCTAATTCACAAAATACATAAGTTAAACTCCTAGACAGAGGCATCAAAGATTACAAAAGGAATACAATAGCAATGAAAGTACAAAATAAAAAGCAAACAGTGGCAGAAAAAAGTCAGATAGCTTACCCACAAACACTAATGTTTTGTGCAAAATAACAAAGCAAAGCTGAAAAAAGTTAAAAAAGGATGTATTCACTGGTCCAGATCAAAGAATGAAAAAATTTCAATGCCCCCAGTTACACAGAATTACAACATGCATGAAAGACTCCCATATAACGAATCCGTAGCCTTCAATTATACAGAATAACAACATGCACAAAAGACTCCCATATAATGAATCCACATAAATGCCGTTTCCAAGCAAACATGGAAATTGAGGGAGTGATTCCTCGTGCTTTAAACATCTTCTGTCAGTCTGTTTGTGCACAGTAAATACAGAATGGAATAATCTAATCTACAAAGACAATTATTTGCAAATCTTAATCGATTATATTTATGCACCTGCACCAGCATAATGCACCAAAAAAATTTACTCAGCATTTTAGGAAAAGTTACCACGAATTTTCCTCCATCAGAATAGCTCTTGTCAGCATTTGCCCCCTAGGAGAAACAGACACAACTTCAGACTTACCTTTAAAGAGAAAATGACAGCAAAGACTGTTGAAATGCATATCTCAAAATACTTCAAAAATCTCACATATTTGCAATACTCCTTAGATATGTCAGTGAGACTCTTTGCCAAAGAAGCTAATCCGGTGCCAATCTCTTCAAGCTTCCTCCAAACCTGTAGCGTTTACGAGGTTTAATATACGCCATGCAGCTTATACAAGAAGGTAACTTTTTGCATACAACTTTGATAATAGGAAGATTAGAAGTCCACTACTCTAAATCAAAAACTGCAACAGATATTTGAACTGGCAGAGATCCCACATCCAAATCAAGATGCGCAAAAACAAACATCACAAGTCACAGACTAAAAAGAATCTAGGGAAGAAATAAACCACCAAGGACATAGAATGTCATTGCATCCAATGGAGAAACCTTACAAGAGCATGCAGTATTAACTGCACCTAGAATCCACCTACTCTTCACAAGTATTCAATTCTGGAACCAGCTTAGATACCTTCATTGCAGCAAACACATTAATTGAATTACCCTAATAATTTAATTAAATCACATATTTGGAGATATTTCCAAGTACAACTTTCAGTAGATAATCAAATTTTCCAAGTATAGCACATCGGTATATCTATCCAATATTGTTAGAATGTCGGTGGTAATGGCATGAAAGAAATTTCACAAGCCACTGACAGGAAAGGAACAGAAAAGTAGCCAGGATTAAAATATAGGATAAAACTGAAAACCCTTCCCGAAGCACACATTCAACAAAACCCTTTGGAGTTCAAACACCCTCTCAGGCAAAAGATTTACAGAATGAAACTAGGAAAAAAGAGCATGAGTTCCATTAAAATCAACTGCAATTTATTCTATTTACACTGTTTCTAACATAGAGCAGATCCTCATTAATCCGACTCCACAGACTAAACAGCGAAATGAATGGGACTATAACATGACGTTAAAGTTTGACTCCCAGCAGACTCTTCTACATAGCTCCAGCATGGTAGCACATTTTCAACTAGGAGCTTTCCCATCCTTTAGATCATTACAACTCACTACAATTCCCTTCCATTCTCCTATACATCCCAGCAACGTCATTAAAGCTAGAACACCAAGGCATTTCCTTTGAATGACTTCTCAAAGACTCGATTTCAACCTAATCCTACATAAGTAAAGAAAATACTATAACAATCTGAAGTCATAGGCCAGTCAAAATGAAACTATTTATATTTCAAAACCAGATCCCCTCTGAAAGTTTTACCAAAAAAAGTTGCATTTTTAAACAAAATCATCAGTTGTTTCGCACTGGACATTCATCTATACCCAACATGGAACCTTCATTTTGTAATACAGAACTGCAACTTAAGTTTACAAGAGTATTAAAAGATTGAAAATACGCTTTGAATTTTTGAAAGAGACTTGGGAAAATGCAATCCATTGAGTTCAATGCAAGATACCCTACAATTCTGCAGTACAGAAGGTCTGACAAAGAATACATTTATGTTGACCTATATAAATAAACCCTTTTAAGTTCAAGACTTGATCTGGTACTTGAGACAGAGATTTAAGAATGTAGAAACCATAAATAAAAGCTTGACAATTTACTCAAATCTAGATAAAACTCACTTAGGACATCAGAGAAAAGAAGATAGTAGTAACACATTGGAAGGAAGATTGCAAAGAAGGGTTTCATCGTGAGAAAAACATCAATAATGAATGTCCCAGCTATCACATGTTGGCACCACAGTTACAAAGGCCCCAGAGAATTGGAGAAGCGATTCCTTAGAAGACAACTGATCTCCGTAAGGCATATCCGGATTTCACTGTTATTCTGCCAGGTGAAAAAACATTGGCTATTCTATCTAGCAAGAAGGGAAGGAGGAAGAGAAATATTTCTATCCAACAAAATCTTAAGCAAAAAGAGAGCTTTCCCAAGATCAAGAATCAAATGGAATTTAAGCCAAAAGAAAAAATGGTCAAATGTTTATGTAGTTTTAGAAAACAAAAGGAGTGTATACATGATAATGACAAGTAGCTGTCTAAGCTTCTCAGCTGCTGGCCAGCAGAAGGAATCCATCCTAGATCTGCTTTAATCACTGCTCACAGAAGAGGAAGACAACCAAAAGAACTGCAAATTCCTCGCCAAATTTGACATTTCAATCAACTACATGCACAGTAGTTGCTAAAGTCAATGTGACAGAGCATACAAAGTGGAACTTCTTTCAGTTATATAAAATAACCAAAAGATATAACAGAAGGGGTGCAATTATAAACAATTGAAGGATTTCTCATTGTATAGCATGAGACCACAAATCAATTTGCCAACATATATATTGAACAGTCTCGCATGAACTCGTCAACACATCCATGTCAAGATACTTTACTACAATTAGCAATACATCAGTTCTACCAATGATATGATACCTGTAATATGTCCGAAGAGAAAAGTAGTGGGGACTGTTCATAAGCTCCCTCCTTCATCCGTGAGTTAATAAGGCGAAAATCCAACACTCTGTCAATCTTGAATTCTGGAAAGTTTTCACAAAGAAGCTTGCATAATTGGCTGAATTTTCCTGAAACTATTATGTTGTAAAATGCACGTTGACTCAATTCGGTGATCATCTCATGGTTAGATCCATTCATAGAGGCCTTAGATGTAAGGTCAGCACCATCGGCAGCAATTCCATTCTGCACCCCTGCAGCTTGGGTAGAGGTGCCCAGCCTATGCTGATCTTTCAACTGAGTATCCTGCTTAGAAACCAAAAAGCAGCCACCTGTTAAAATGAGATAAGCAATGTAGAATTAGGTGTAAAGTGACAATGCATAAGTAGAAGTTTTGATGGCACCAAAACCTTGGCTTTCGTATTATCAATTTCTCTAGCATGACGTGCCAGGGCATTTTGGATGCACTGTCCTATACCACGTTGATCACTCAATGACTGGAATATGTGCTCCAACACAATGCTACTGCACTGGCTCTGTGAGTGCTCGTTGCAACCATTTTCAACAGCATGATGTACCACAGAAGGAACATGAAGCTGCTCAGACACATGAAAATCTGAAGCTCCAACTATTGGTTCACTTGAAATCTGCAATAAACCAAATAAGCATCCGAGAGAAGACTATAAGCACCATAAATCAGACTCTAACCAGGAAAAGTCACCGTTTTTTCAACAACATTCAAACCGAATGAGCTGCATGAATTATTTCCTTATACTTCTGGGAAGTATCTTAACGTTATGCAAAAAGCAAAAACACCACCACTTGCTAAAGACAGCTGTCCCACAAGCACAATAAAAATCAATCCAGGAAACCCTGCAAGTCTACAGACTAAGCCATGGGTGCAGGAAACTTATTTTTAGCGGTGAATCTGTGACATCTACATGCTTACCTAATCTGAGAAGCTTTGGAAAAAGTTATTCAGGTGATAGTTATCTATCTTTTTCTATTGGTTGAAAGCCACAACTAATTAATAAAATTGCTTTACTCAATAGTATAGGTTGTAGAGACACAGATAAAGTTTATATGCAGAAACATTCACATAACATCCATCTCAACCAATGCTTCAAATCACCTAATGAGAAGACCATCACAAAGATCAAAATTTGAAGTACTACTGAAAAGTAAATGTCTGCACTAGAAGCCATAGAATCATCAAAGGGCAAGTTAATTCAAATAAAAGGAAAGCAGGGAGTACAACTAAGAGCTGCAACCCTGAGTCAAAAAGGCATTGAAGACTCGTAAATCATAAATTGAGAGTCCATTGAAATTTCAGGAACAAAGAGACGGGAGCTTTTATTTTTCCTCTTTGATCATTAAAATAAAAACAATTCATCAACAAGAAGAAAATAAATTTCTGTCAGCCTATGTTACGCTACCTACGTAACTTCTAACTGTCCATTAGTGGATTCTTCACCAGCATAAGTGCCTTCTCAAAAAAGTAGAAGACCGGATTTTCATGCTTAGACAATTCTTTTACTAAAAAGAAGAAATACCAATGAACTCTGAGGTCATATAGCAAAGTTTCGAAGTGGTCCCTATCATACAGCCAAAAAAACTCAAATGGACAGTACCGAACCTCTGAAATGGCTTTCACCAGTAAAACAAAACTTCCTTCCCAAAGCCAAAGTGGTCAATAATCATCTGAGAATCTCCAGTTGCTGTAGGAATAAGATTTTTAAGACTAAGAAACCCCCCCTTCCTCGTCAATATGAAATATCTTCAAAACTAAAACACTAACTAGTAGCACCATTAGCATATGCAGCTTCAAGGAATTCTCCTCAAATTCATTCCATCACTTTCAGGACTAAGATAGCTCAACCAATCCCAATGAGTACCCAAAACCCACTTATATTACCTGATAGATAAACCATTTGGAGAATAATGACACGCAATGATCATTCATTAGAATAACAAATTTTCAGATATAGATTTCATCTACAATGTACAGACTGAATTACATAATTTTCACTTGATAAGAAGAAAGAAATTTAAGTATAGGTGCAGGCAAAATTAAGTCGAAACATTCCATGTGCAGCACACAGACCATAAATCTAAGATGAGAAAAAATTAAACCTGCAACAAATAGAAAATGGTACAGGACAAACCTGGTTTGCTGAAATAGTTGAAGCTCCTGCGGTGGCTCTCTCATTCTCTCCACTTTTACTTTCCAGTTTCACTTGCTTTCGCCTCTTGTAAGTCCGAACACACTCACTACCACCAGAACTCCCTTCGGCAACATCACTATCATGGCCATTGGCAAAACCATTACTCATTTTCCCACTCCTCAAGCAAGAACTCTCGGCATCACGGCTGTTGACCAAGGCAGGTTTATCTCCCTCTACGCCATTGGCCTCATCCCCCATCGGAAACCTGAATCCAGAATTCCAGACCCTAAGCTCCATATTAGGGCTCAAGACAAAACCTCAAAACTCCAAATTTCTAAAGCAAAAGTCAAAACAGTCAGGCGTTTTCTGTCAAAAAAAATCCCAATTTCATCAATACCAAGAAATTCAGCCCGTCAATTCACCATGTCACACTCTTCCCAGCGCCAAAAAAGAAGACTTCAGGCAGAGAACAAAAATTCACATTCTCCACGCCATACCAAGTTCTCCGCAACCATGGCTTCTCATTCAATTCCAAGGAAGACCCAATTCACGAAACGCGCTGAATTGAGATATAAACTCGAAAACTTCGCAAACAGCGACGCAGGAAGCAATGCATGTGTGGACAAGAAAACCATACAATCCACCAAATTGTCTCGGCAAAACACAACAACTTCAGCCACAAACGAAGCGAACAGAGCAGTTGACGAGCGCAGCAACTTTGAAAAAAAGGAGAGAACTTTCCTCACCTCTGGCGGTCCTCGAGCGGAAGGTTGAATCTTTCGGAGGAGGAGAAGGAGGAGAAGGAAGTTCCGTAACTGGTACTCGCCTTTTTCAGTTCTGGGTCTCTCTCTCCTCCTGCAACTTCAACTGGTTTTTCCCTCTCTCTCTCCGGTTTTTTTATCCCTGCTAGCCGAGATATTATTTTCCCGAAAATGAAAAAGAATATTTGGAAAATGGGTGCCGCTTTTGTTATCTTTTCCCATTTTCAGGATTTCGGCGATAAGGGGAGGAAAAAGGGTTGGATCTTTGCTGTACTCTATTCCCATCCGAATGCAGATTTTCTTCTTTTTCCTCCGCAAAAATTGATAACACTTTTAATACAATTTCTCCTTTCGGTAGTTCAGTTATTATGGGTGCGTTTGGTAACGTTTTTTGTTTTAAAAATTGTTCGCAGGAACGAGAAATAGAAAAAAGTATTTGTTCTTAACAATTTTTAAACAAAAAAACACGTTTGGTAAAACTGCTTTGAAATATAAAAAGAATAGAAACAAGTTTGGTAATTTGTATAATTTTTTTATTTCTTTTAATTTTTTAATATTTTTATTTTATTTTTTTCTTATTTTTTTCTTTTTATTTTTTTCTTTTTCCTTCTTTTGGCCGGTCGCGGCCTCGACCATGGCCGGCGACCGCCGACGAGCCCCGGCGGCCTCGCCCGGCCACGGCGAGGCTCGCGGGCCCGGCGAGGCCGAGCCTCGCCGTCGTGGGGCGAGGCCGAGCCTCGCCGTCGTGGGGTGAGGGTCGGCCTCGCCTCGGCCGGGCGAGCTCGAGCTCGCCCGGATCCGGCGAGGCCGAGCTCGCCCGGCGGCCGGCGAGGCTCGGCGTCGCCGGCCACCGCCGGGAGGGCGTCGGCGGCGGTGGCGGCGACGCCGAGCCTCGCCGCCGCCGGGCGAGCTCGGCCTCGCCGGATGGCGAGCTCGAGCTCGCCCAGCCCGAGGCGAGGCCGACCTCGCGCCTGGCCGAGCGAGCTCGAGCTCGCCCGGATCCGCGAGGCCGAGCTCGCCCGGCGGCCGGCGGCGAGGCTCGGCGTCGCCGGCCACCGCCGGGCGACGCCCCCGGGCGGTGGCCGGCGACGCCGAGCCTCGCCGCCGCCGGGCGAGCTCGGCCTCGCCGGATCCGGGCGAGCTCGCCCAGCCCGAGGCGAGGCCGAGCCTCGCCCACGACGGCGAGGCTCGGCCTCGCCGGGGCCGGCGAGCCTCGCCGTGGGTGGGGCGAGGCCGCCGCCCCCTCGTCGGCCGGTCGCCGGCCATGGCGAGGCCGGCGACCGGCCAAAGAAAAACAAAGAAAAAAAGAAGAAGAAAAGAAGAAGAAAAAAAAGAGGAGAGAGAGAAGTTGTTCCAAAAGTTGTTAGAAAAAGAAACAATTTTTTTTTTTTTTTGTTTTTTTCATTCCAAATGTGTTTTAACAAAACACTTCTAACAAAAACGCAACCAAACGCGTTTACATTGCCTTTTTGTTCAGGAACAAAAAAACAGAAAAAGTGTTTAAAAACAAAAAAAAAAAGAAACGAAAACAAACGGGCCACGTGGCGCCTCCGGCCACCAATGGGGAAGCGGTCAGATGCCGCTGGCTTTGACTTGCAAGGAGGGACAGATCCCATGTCAAATTGATAGATTCGGTTCAATAATTTGGGGCTTTGGGAAGCCTTACATAGGGTTTTTGTTTTTCTCTTTTGTGTTGTAATGTTATTTTTCAGCCTGAACCACATGATAACTTCTATTCATAAGTTAAAATACTTATTTTTTGGTATCAGTTAACGAGATACCGATTAGTCTGGTCGAAGCGAGTTAACTGTGTATTTGAACTGATACGGCGCTATGATTAGAAGCTTTCTATTTCTTAAATTGCGCCGTCGTAACTGTGTAATCTTTGAAGACGATCTACGAAGTAGTTTAAACTCGTTCCTTCCTATTCCGATGTTTTCCAACTATAGCAATTTTTTTTCTGTTAATGTGTTGCAATTTTCAGTAATGCGTTATCAAACTTTAATGATCAATAACTATATCTGTCGAGAAGGGACAAATCAAATCATTGTCATTTAATTTTGGGTAAATTAACGCCGTCAAGTTGTTTTATATGCTTATTTATTAATTTCCCTATTTTTCTGTCAAAAAAAGTGAAATTAGATAAGCAATGCCAATGATCAATTTAATGAAATTACTAAATGCAAGTTTTCGATCATCAAATCGAATCATGCCACGACTCATTACATACAAGAACTTATAAGGAAGATGAAAATGCAAAGCAAATGTGAAGATCAAAATTGAATAGTTCCCTTTTCTTTAATTTTAATTTTAATTTCAATTAAATTTTCTATTTTTCTATTTTTCTTTACATTTTATTTCTTTTTTATAAAATTCAAATGATTTTTCTATTACTTAGATTTACTTAAGTGATCCTCAATTGTGATAATTAACCACGTCCGTCACCAAGTCATGAATTTGACTAAGATATGCGACATGTCTATTACTCGTTAATTTTTTTTTCCGATTATCACCTAAGTTTGCTATGATCATACCTTTTAATCATGCATAAAAACACAATTGTACACCTTATCCAATCCTAAACTTCTTCCACACTAAGTCTATGAATAAAGCTAAGATGGGTTTTTGATCTACAAAAGATCAATACAAACTATCTTGCTAGAGAAACTTTGACCATGGATATAAAATTTTAGTTACCGCCAATCATGTCACTTATCATTAATTTTAGCCACTTAATCCATGAAACTTTTATTTTTCTTTTTTACAATTTGTGTACTTCGATCAAAATTTGAATTCTAAAGCAAAATGTTAATGTGGCATCCTAGTTAAGTGTGCCGTAATTTGGCTTCCAAAAAATTTGTTACTTGCTTGCATCGCAATTAGCTTATTAAAAAATCAATCGGGTTTGATCAAAATGCATCAATTGTAAAATATTAAATAGTATAATAAGATATCGAAATAAATTTTAGTACTAAACTTAAGTGGATGCCAAAGGATTTATCTTATATTGCTTTAAGTAAATCATTTCCACTTGATAATAATTAGTTTTTTTGGTCAAAAATAATAATTAGCTGGGAAATAATGTTCTCACGACCAAAGAGTATTCTTCCACAACCTTATATAATTATTAATAATATTCATGCAAATCAATTGTGGCTGAATTTTAAGGGCAAATTAATCAAATCAAAATAGAGATTTCGAAAAAAGTCGTGAGAGAATCCTTTTGGTTATAAAATCATTATTTCCCCTAATTATAATCATAAGTTTTCTTTTTTCTTTTCACATTTTGCTTGTTTTTACTGGCATAGGACTATAGGAGATGCGTAGGCAGCATGACGTGAGTACGAGAAAAGAGAAGCAGAGGAGGCTTCGCGATTGAGGAAATGCAGCGACTGTGCGCGAGGCAGGAGCACATGGAGGAGACCGAGTCGGAGACCAATTCGGAGACCAATTCGGAGACCGAGCCCACCATGCGCTGCCTATCTTGCGAGGAGCACTACGCCAGGCACGACGCCGGCACTTGCAAGGAGTGCTACGAGGAGGCGAGCGAGACCGAGGAAGAGCTCAAGCGAGAGATCAAGGATTTGAAGGCCAAGGTCGAGTTCTTGAGTTTCTGGTCTCCGACCGACCACCACCACCACCACCACTCCAGTGGCCGCTCCCATGGGTCTGGGTTCACCGATATCGTCTTGGTCGCCGCCGAGGACGGTCCCGACGGAGGCCCGTCAGTGCCGGTGCCCGCTCACAGGGCCGTTCTGGTGAGCATCTTCTTTTGCTAAGTTCAAATTGCCGGGTTTTCTTTGATTTGGATTTTGGGTTTTTCTTCTTTGTTTTTCTCTGATCTCCGATTAAATTTGGGAATTTTGGAAGGGATGAGAGGGTTTAGTCCACAGTGGTTAAGATTGGATTAGTGTGTACTTAATTTGCGGGTGGGTTCAAATGTTCTACTGTGGTGATAAATTGTGTCTTGACTGTAAATAATTGATGAATTATGTCATGGAGAAATTTTGCAATAAATCTTCTCAAAGGGGTGGATTAGATGCGGGAACTCTTCCTTTATGGGTTTTATTTCAGTCATTGGAATGAAGGTGCGGAGACCCACTATGCTGAACCTTTGTTCGGTAGTCTTGATTTATGGAAAGTATGAGGCCCTTGACTGTGAAATGATGCTGAATGAATCGAGAAATGGAAGGGAAGGTACTCTTTTGGGAGAGCTTATATTGGATATAGATGGTGTAAAAACGGGGTCGTTATGAAAATCAGTTGTCTGGGTCGAGCTATTAAGGTTTCTCAGATTTTTCATTTTAGTCGAGGCAGAGAGAAGTTATAAGAGAGTGAAAGAGTAATGCTTATAGAGGATTTCATTAGAAGTTCTATCTTTGTTTGTTACTGAGAAATTTGTGCAGATACATTCAAGGAAGAGAGACCTCCAGAGAATTTGCAGTTGGACTTTTAAGATGAATTTGATGTGTTTATGAGAATTCGGTAAACTCAACATTGACATGGGTGTGCTAGCACAGTGGTACCTGTGGCTTACTAGTTGATAGCGATCACTGTTTGCCCTTGCCACTTGAAGTCCGTGATAGGGTGGTAGTTTCAGTCTGGAAACAAAGACTGCCCCCAAAAGTGATATTACCTGAGGATAATTAGTTAGGGCTTGATTGATCAAATGCTTCTGATGCCTCGGAGGAGGCCTATACGACACCTTTAACTAGCTCGCCATCTCGAACTTTCATGCTGTCATTACTTATGTTATTTATAGCTGATTAAAGTCCTCTAGCTATCTCCTGCTCGTGAGACTGAGTCAATTATCTAATCATCAAAAGCCAGCCTTCATAATTTCTTGTGCATGAGGATATCAAGTAGAAGGCAGCCACTCTAGACATGACAACCATGTAATGTAACAAACTTCCTGTAGTAAATGACTACACTTTGCCACAAAATACTCTTCAGAGATGCCTGGATTGAGTGGGGGATCAAATAAATGATTCGAATAATGACAATCCTAATTTTCGTATACTGGAGAAAAGTTGACCAAACGAGTTCTCTTAGATCGCTTCCTTCCTTCTCAGACAATTCCTGACTAAGTCGCCGTGAGTTTATTAAACATATGCATTCAACAAATCGTATCTGTGATCTGACCTTGAAAAAGCATGTTGGGCCGCTTTATTCTTTTGTTTTTGGCCTCAATGATTGCTTGGATTGGTCTTGGTCTTCTCTCTTCTCGAGCCTCAGCTTAACCTTCTTATGTTTACTCTGGTTTTCAAGATGTAATGCAAAGTTTATGCAGATTAAATAGTTGTTGAGCATATATAATCAGAAATGTCAAATTAATAGAATTTCTGTCACTCTTTATTTAGAGACTTGCTGTAAAATTCTGTCACTGTACATGCTTCTGACTGGGTTATATATGGTGATAATGGGGTTGCATTTACTTTTGGAACTGCATGCTGGTAAGGATGCACCTACATAACACATTTCTACTAATAGATTATTTCTTTTACTTCCTAGTCTGTTATTAAACTCTCTTAGGTTAATCTTGAAGTTTTTCAATTAGCTAACATCTAATCAGGCATTAGAACTACCATATTTGTTTGGTTGGACCAGATATATAAGTCAGAGAGGTTCTCAATTTTCTTATACAGATCATGATTGATTCCTTTTATTTGCTTGGAATGAGGCTTAGTTGAGTTGAGTGGAATAATTGGTAATTGAGTCACTGGATACTTCAGTGATTATGGATTTCTTTGACAATATTTGATTTAATCATTTCTTGACCAACCAGATATGCATTTTGCCTGCTGCAATGTAATTTCATTGGAGTTATCAACTTGAAATTTACATAAACTTGAGTTTTGAAGTTTTTTCGCTTGGCATAGGGGACTTATGATCACAACATAGTTTTCATAGGTTTTGCAATTGATAACGTAAGCAAGGACATTGCTAAGAAGCTTTGCTCACAAGCTCCATAAAATTCATATCAGATGTTTCTTCGATTTAGAAAACTCTTTACTGATATTGATCAGATGCACAAAAATCTCCTATGAAACCGTTGAGATTTCTCACACTGCAAAAATTGTGTTTTTGACTCCTCTTCGATTTTGTGTTTACAATCAGGCTAACCGGTCCCCAGTGTTTGAAGCTATGCTCAAGAATGAGATGGAGGAAAGCCGAAGTGGCACGATTAAGATAAGTGACGTGTCCTATGATGCCCTCCGAGCATTTGTCAACTATCTTTATTTTGCCGAAGCATTGCTCGATGAGCAAATGGCTTGTGAGCTTCTAGTATTGGCCGAAAAGTACCAGGTGAAGCACCTCAAAGCTTATTGTGAGAAGTTCTTAGTATCCAAATTGAACTGGGACAACTCAATTGTAAACTATGCCTTTGCGCACCAGCACAACGCAAAACTTCTCCTTGAGGCCGCCTTGTCATTAATCTTGGACAATATGGATAAACTCAGAAAACGTCAAGAATATTCAGAATTCATTGAAAAGCACCCCACCCTTGTGGTGGAGATATTGGAAGCCTGTCTTAAAAAGCAGGAAAACACTGCAGCACCAAAGGATACTTCCGCAAAGTCATAGTCTTGTCCTGTACAGGGTAACTGTCGACGAGAAAAACCAGTTGGGGGAATGACTTTTCAATTTTATGGAATTTTGAGTTTGAAGGAACAGGGGTGGGATAATTTTTTGCATGGTTTTGTTAATAGATCTGATTGCCTTTGTGTTAATCAGGGATACAACCTCCGGCATCGGCTCATTGGTATTGTTTTCCTGATTGAAGTGCGTTCAGCTTTGACAGTTAACTTTTATTGATTCAAAGTGCTCATTTCGATGTCATTACAAATTATCTATGCTAAAATTGGTGATCATATCCATTTGTACTATGAACTAGGGAAATTTGAGCCTTGTCTAGGAAATTATGGACGAACCAAATGCTTGCAAATAACAGAGACTACATTTCACTTCAGGGTTTTATTTACATTAGCATCATCAAAATCTGTTCTTATTTTCATCTGTTGTATATTCCTTTTTTAAACTTTTTTTCAATTATATCACTGAACTTTGACTTGGCTTTGACTTGGCTTTTAATTAGTTCATTGGAGCTTGGATATTCCGGTCAACAAGGGCGCGTTTGGTAACGTTTTTGTTCAAAAATTGTTTCAGGGAACGAAATAGAAAAAACTATTTCGGCTCGGGGAACAATTTTTTAACGAAGAAGGTGTTTGGTAAACTTGTTAGGGAATAAAAAATGAACAAAACACGTTTGGTAAATTTGTTTTCTTTTTTTGTTTCTTTTAATTTTTTAATATTTTTTTCTTTCTTTTTTCTTTTTTTTTTTTTCTTTTTTCTTTTTTTCTTCTTTTGGCCGGTTCTTTGGTCTCGGCCATGGCCGGTGACCAGCCGACGAGGGCGGCGGCCTCGCCCGGATCCGGCAAGGCCGAGCTCGCCTAGCCTAGGCGCGGGGCGAGGCTGGGCGAGGTCGAGCCTCGCCAGGAGCCGGCAACGCTTGGCCTTGCTGGGGGCCGGCAACGCTCCGACGAGGTCACCGGCCCTCGACGGCCGGTCGCCGGCCTCGGCCATAGCCGGCGACCGGCCAAAAAAAAAGAAAAAGAAAAGAAGAAAAAAAAGATAAGAAAAAGAGAGGAGAGAGAAAATTTGTTCTTAAAAATTGTTAGAAACAAAAATATGTTTTTCTTTTTTTCGTTTCATTCCAAATGTGTTTCGGGAACAAAAAAAATAGATTTGGAACAAAAACGCAAACAAACGCGTTTCTATTCTTTTTTTGTTCCTTGGAATAAAAAAACAGAAATTTTATTCATAAACAGAAAAAAAGAACATTAACAAACAAGGCCCAACCAACCCAAAACTTTCTTTAGTTATTGAACTTTGATTCAAGTAACGTCCGGGAGACATTCAACGAAAGTGAAGACACAGGATACATCTCATTAGTTTAAGACTTGCAATTGACATTATTTGGGCAATTGACTGTTTTGAGGTTTCTTAGAAAATTAATGCCCTCCTTCCTACGTCTCTCGAAATTTTTTGAACGTTCGTAGCAAAGGACATGATGTTTGATGAGATGGATTTGACTTGCTCCAGGTCATCACCATCGCTTAAGATTTGAATTTTCTATTTGAATCACGATTTGGCAATTTGCCCGTCTTTATGCTTTTTTCAACCCATGCGCAAGTCTCAATAATCCACTCATGCATGCTTGGCACGTGCTTTTAATGAATCTGTATGTGAAGATCATCTATCACTAATCAAAAAGTATTTTATACATCGGATACATCACATACCATTTTGTCAAGTTAAACCTTGTTTAAAATCTTGAAAAACATGGTGAAGCGACAATACATAATGAGTAACGATAATGGCACCAAAACATTGACATTTTAATAATCAATCTCTCGAGAACGAACTGCTAGGGCATTTTGGGTGCGCCGTTGATTACCTACAAATCTGCAATAAGCCAAATAAGCATATGAGAGAAGAGTAAGCATCATGTTACCATGGGAGAGCTAAGTATCACATAATTAGAGCATCGAGTTCTGCCCACATATCAGACTAACCAGGCAAGGTCATAGATCTTTCGACCACACATATTACCAAATGAGTTGCAGGGATTATTTCCTCAAACGTCTTGAGCAGATGAGACCAGGAGACAAAAATTCTTAATGATAACATTAGGCAACCCTTTTTGCCCTCCAAACTAATTCCCCGCCGTTCCAGACAAGGTACAAGGAGGAATTTGGAAGTGTCCAGCGTAGAGCAACAAACATCACCACTTGCTCAAGATAACTGTCCCAGCTAAAGCATGAGAAAAATCAATACAGGACATCTTGCATTCCTAAAGATTGAGCCATGGGCATGGGGAACTTGTTCACTTAGCTGTGAATCAGTGACGGGTAGATACTTACCTAATCTGAGAACCTTTGTAAAGTTATTTAAGCTATCTTTTCTATTGATTAACAAGGACAGGACTAACTTCAACTCAATGGTATATGTTGTAACGACATATATCAGGTTTATATGCAGAAACATTTAGATAACATCCAGATCAAAAAATGATAAATGACATCACATAGATCAGGATCCAAAGGATTGACAGAAAACAAATGTCAGAACTAGAAGTTCAGAATTACCAAAGGGTAAGTTACTTTAAATGAAAGGAAAACAAGAGTAAAAATAAGAAGTTGCAAGCATAAGTCAGAAAGGCAATGGGCATTTGAAGAGATTTTTACTAGTTCTCTTTGGTCTATAAAATAAAAGAGCACTTGCATCAACAACAAGATTATAAGTTTCTGCCTATATCATGCTTCATACATAACTTCTAAGTGTCCATTAAAGGATTTCTTCATCAGCATATTTGCCTTCTCGAAGAAGCAGGAGGCAGGATTTTCAAGCTTAGACACTTCTTTTACTAACAAAAGAACCAAGAGAAAAGAGACCAATGAACTCCAAGCTCAGACAGCAGAGTTTCAAAGTTTGGTCCCTGTCGTACATATAAATAAGCACTGCAAATGGCTCGCACTGACCCACAAAATGCTCTCCCCAAAGCCAAAGTCATCAAGAATATCCTTTTCAAGAGAAAAAGGATTATTAAAACCAACAAAGCCCCTATTTCTTGTTACAAATTTCCTTTCTCCAAATGAAACTATTACTTTGCAGAAGTATCAAGTGCTGCATTGTTTTGCCGCCTTACAAGACATGCTTGTAGTAACGCCGACCCCAACACGTGGGTCCTCTTCGAGTAGAGGGTATTCTTGATGTTTTCTGAGCTTATCCAAGTTGTCTGAGATTAAGGACGTGGCGGCCTCAAGTAGATGCTTGGCATTGTGCTGGTGTGCAAAGGCATAGTATTTGATCGAGTTGTCCCAGTTTAATTTGGATACCAAAAAATTCTCGCAGTAAGCTTTAAGCTGCTCCACCTGGTACTTTTCGGCTGATGCCAGAAGCTCACAAGCCAGCTCATCGATGCATGCTTCGGCATGAAGAAAGTTGACAAATGCATGGAGGGCATCATACGACATGTCACTTATCTTAATGGTGCCACTTCGGCTTTCTTCCATCTCATTCTCGAGCATTGCTTTAAATACCGGGGACCGACTAACCTGTCAATAAGTAGAAAATTGAAAAGCATAAGTACAATTCTTGCGATGTGAAAACTCAATAGTTTGATAGGAGATGTTTATGCATCTTATCTATAAAAGTCAGAGTTTGCTAAATTGAAGATGTTATATTATGAGCATGCAAGAAAAGCTTTTGAACATGTCCTTGCTATTGTTATCAAATACCAAAATTATGAAAAACCATGTTGTGCTCATAAATGCTCTATGCCAAGCGAAAAACCATACTCAAGCTGTTGTGATGTTTGAGTTGATAACTCCAATGAAATGCACATAGCAGCAGGCAAAATGCATATCCGCTGGCACAAGCATCATTTAAATCTAATCTTGTGAAAGAGTCATAATGAATGAAGTATCCAGCAACTCAATTACTAAATATGTCACTTCAAATAAAGATTAAAATTCCACTCAACTAAACTGAACCTCATTCCAAACAAAATAAAAGGAAACAATTACCTGCAAAAAAAGGAAAACGAGAATCTCTGAGTTAGAAATCCAGTACAAGCAAACAAATATGAACTTCTAATGCCTGAATGGAAGAAAGCCAATATAAAAAACTTCAAGATCAACCTAAGAGAGTTTAACAACTGAATAGAAAGTATAAGACAATCTGTTAGTGGAAATGTCTTACATAGGTGCATAAATCTAATATAAATAATTGCAGTTTCTTTTTAATTGGTTAGCTTTTCTCCAGTACACAACGATTAATATAGGAATTATGTGAATCCTTCATGCGACCACAGACTCTATCCAAGCGTATCTGAGGAGTATCTTGCGGCAAGCGTGGTCATTTACGAAAGGAAGTTTGTTGCTTTACATGGTTGCCAATTCTAGAGTGGCTGCATTCTAATTCATATGCTAATTCACAAGAAAATATGAAGGCTGGCTTAACTGATGCAGCCCGACGAGCAGGAGATAGCTAGAGGATCTCATTCGGCTATTAATAAATATAAGTACTGTTCTTCAAGAATATGATAGCATGAAAGTTCAAGATGGCGATCTAGTTAAAGGGATCATGTAGGTTTCCTGTGGGGCAACGTAGGCATTGAATCACGCAAGCCCTAACTCATTATCCTCAAGTAAAATCACTTTTGGCAGCACTCTCTGCTTTCAGGCTGAAACTACCACCCTGTCATGAACTTCCAAGTGGTAAGTGCAAAGAGGGATCGCTGTCCACTAGCGAGACATAGGTACCATGGTGTTAGCATATCCCATGTCCAAATGTCGTGTTACCAAATTCTCATGAACACATAAGGAAAAAAACATCTTAAAAGTCCAAAAACAAATTCAACATAGGTTTCCCTTACTTAAATCTATCAGCACAAACTACCAATGCAGTGGCTTTTTCTCAATAACAACCGTTCGTAGAAATGCCCACGACGGCCAAAGGTAGATAAAACTCCTCAAGAAATCTGAGAAAGCTTTATTACTGACCCAGACAACTAAATTTGATAAAACTCTGGCCATCCCCGTTTTCAGAGCATCATATATCCACCACGTGCCCTCCAGAGTATCTTGTCTTCCCTCCCAGCAATTTTTTACAGTCAAGCACGTTAACTTTGCAGAAATTAAGACTATCGAACAAAGACTCAGCATACAATGGTTTGCCGACTGAGAGAACTCATAAAGACCGTGTTCCCACATCCTATCTTCCCCACTTTCACCAAGAATTATTCTAAAACTTCTAAGTAAGGTGATTGACCACTCATTTACCATTGATCGCACAATTTGTCACCATCCTATGAGACACCCCCCCTATTGGAACTTGAAGCAAGGAACAAAGAACAGAGTACAAGATCCCTCCCAAAGGATTAACTACGAACTAATCTATTATTAACTCCTCATATACAGATGGAGATCGGAGGAAAAACAAAGGAAGATCCAAAATTTAAATCAAAGCGAAACCAGCAACGAAGATCAACGAACCGATGCTCACTAGAATGTCCCTGTGACCGGCACCGGCATGGAAGGGCCTCCTTTGGGACCGCCCTCGGCGGCGATCATCAAGACCATGTCGGTGAACCTGGGATCATGCGAGCAACCACTTCGGTGGGGGTGGTGGCCGGTCGAAGACAGGAGACTAAAGACGTCTCTCCACTTCGCCATCTGTCGCGTGAGAATTTTCACTTTTCGCCTGAGACGTTTCACTTCTCTCGCTTGAGCTCTGCCGAGCGCACGTTCCGTTCGGCCTTCTTGAGTAAATCCCTCCTGGCGGCACCGAGTGTGACGCGCTTCTCCTTGCAGGAGTTTCTTTGGTCGAATCCTTGCAGGATTTGCAAGGTATCGAGTCGGTCTCCTTCTCCTCGCATGATTGATGCATCTGCGGAGAGCCATCTCTCGGCCTTCTTTTTCTTTTGTCTCGCACAGGAACGGCGAGGGATCGTGCGGCGCAGGGGTGAGCGCGGTTTCCGGTTCTAAAGGAACCGGTTCCGGTTCCGACACTGGGAACCGGAACCGGAACTGGTCCGGTTAGGGCTAAAAAAAAAAAAGCCCCAAATTGACTTTCACTTTCACATACGACACTTTCAGATTCACAATTTCACAGTTCTCTCTTCGCCCGTTCTCCACCTCTGCTCGACGCCACCTGAATTCCCTCGCCGCGTCCCTGCTCTGCACTTCTGCCGGCCGCCGCGTCTCCGAGTGACCCCTGCTCGCTCGCGCCGACACCAGAAGCCATCTGCAGCAGATCCCAAGCCCCGCCGCGCCTCGCCTACAGCCCACACCGACCCGCGACGCCGCTGCTCTGCCTTCGCCATGCCCCGAAGCCCGCGACCCGCAGCGCCCTCGCCCAGCTCCGAGCTTTCCCCGAGCGACGCTGCTGCAGCTCACCGCTTGCCCTCGACGCCACCGTCGCTCGCCCTCGACACCACCGCTGACCTCTGCTCAGCGAGCCACCGCTGATGTAACAAATTTTTTGCACCCTTCCACACCGCTCGATGATGAGGCTGCGCAAAGGGGCACTTCTGTTTACCTTGTTGAGCAAGCCTTTGACAGAAGGTAATATGACATTTAGAGCTGTAAAATCGTCTCTTTGACATCAGAGAAAAGACTGATTGTGGTTAATCCATGGTCCTGCCTATATCAAACTCAACATGTGAATTTATGTTGCAGATATATGTTCACTTCGGGCAGATGTGGAGAGACTGGCTTTTTCTGTTATCTGGGTATGTTTCTTGTTCTATCTTCGTCATTCGCTGTGCTCTTTTTGGTAAAGAGGATTGCATGTTCATTAGCGGCCATCACCAGACTACACCAAATGATAGCTCGTGTGCTGACTAATCATGAATTGTCAGCCCTTTGTATACAAATATATTGATTGATCTTCCCATGAAAGGAGAACAATCTTGTTTACTGCCCATTTTCAGGAAATGACACCTGAAACAGAGATAATATCCACAAGATATACAAAAAGCATTATTAAATCATGTGCAGCTCTGTCTTATATTGAAGCTCAGACAAGGATGGATGACAGGTAATCATGTAAATGTTGAGAAGGCTATTCCTCTGTTCATATGAGCTCTTTTCTGGTGTATAACCTCTCACACATTGTACTAAACTTGTTCTGATAATTTTGTCTTTCAAAAAACTTAGTCCATACTTGTTCTTTTTTCGCTTCTTATCTCTGGCATCCTATAGATATTAATGTTGAAATACCTGAAAAAAATTTATCTCCTTTACATCTTTAAATTCCAAGTTTGGTTGTTATGAGGTTTGCCTGAAATATACTGGTGCTCTGCAGTCCTGTTGGTTTATTTATTGTTGTTCCAGTTGGGGGAGAAAAAGGTGGCTGGTAATGAACCTGAAGTAGAAATGGAAGTGGCGTGATCTTATCGACTGTTCATTCCATGTGTAACTTTTTGAACTCTTTAAGATCGGGAAAAGCAAACATGGCCACAAAAGTTGTGTATAATTGTGTGGCACTTGCGGAAAGAAATTCTTGATAGAGTTTGTGAGTCCAGTTCAGTTAGATCATATTCTCACCTTGCAAACAAGTCTGCTCTTGCCTAAAGAGAGTGTTCAAACTTCCTTGCGGAGGGCAAGAAGTTTTGTAAACACAGGTGAGCTTTTCATAGCCATGAGTGTTTCTGAGAAAAATTTTGTAAACCCCATTAGGAAAAAGTTGTCATTCAGAAGGCCGAAAGCCCATGGCAAATAGGCTGAAAGCCCATGGCTTTTCGGCATTCTCGACATGTTGGTAAGACAATTAATAAAAAAATTTGATCTTTTTGTTGCCTTCACAATTTTATTGAAATTTCAAATTTAAACATTTTCAAATAGCAACCCTGAAAACCCTAAATCCCTGAGCTGCTCGGCTCTCCTTCTCTTCGACTTTGCCTCTCGAGTCTCGCTCTGCCCTTGGAAAGGAGGTCTCGCCCTCCGCTTCAACTTCGAAGCTTACCACTGATTGAGGATAATGAGTTAGGGCTTGCGTGATTCAATGCCTACGTTGCCCCACAGGAAACCTACATGATCCCTTTAACTAGATCGCCATCTTGAACTTTCATGCTATCATATTCTTGAAGAACAGTACTTATATTTATTAATAGCCGAATGAGATCCTCTAGCTATCTCCTGCTCATCGGGCTGCATCAGTTAAGCCAGCCTTCATATTTTCTTGTGCATGAGGATATGAATTAGAATGCAGCCACTCTAGAATTAGCAACCATGTAAAGCAACGAACTTCCTTTCGTAAATGACCACGCTTGCAGCAAGATACTCCTCAGATACGCTTGGATAGAGTCTGGGGTCGCATGAAGGATTCACATAATTCCTATATTAATCATTGTGTACTGGAGCAAAGCTAACCAATTAAAAAGAAACTGCAATTATTCATATTAGATTTATGCACCTATGTAAGACATTTCCACTTAACAGATTGTCTTATACTTTCTATTCGGTTGTTAAACTCTCTTAGGTTGATCTTGAAGTTTTTTATATTGGCTTTCTTCTATTCAGGCATTAGAAGTTCATATTTGTTTGCTTGTACGGGATTTCTAACTCAGAGATTCTCGTTTTCCTTTTTTTGCAGGTAATTGTTTCCTTTTATTTTGCTTGGAATGAGGTTCAGTTTAGTTGAGTGGAATTTTAATCTTTATTTGAAGTGACATATTTAGTAATTGAGTTGCTGGATACTTCATTAATTATGACTCTTTCACAAGATTAGATTTAAATGATGCTCGTGCCAGCGGATATGCATTTTGCCTGCTGCTATGTACATTTCTTTAGAGTTATCAACTCAAACATCACAAAAGCTTGAGTATGGTTTTTCGCTTGGCATAGAGCATTTATGAGCACAACATAGTTTTTCATAATTTTGGTATTTGATAACAATAGCAAGGACATGTTCAAAAGCTTTTCTTGCATGCTCATAATATAACATCTTCAATTTAGCAAACTCTGACTCTTATAGATAAGATGCATAAACATCTCCTATCAAACTATTGAGTTTTCACATCGCAAGAATTGTACTTGTGCTCTTCAATTTCTACTTACTAACAGGTTAGTCGGTCCTCGGTATTTAAAGCAATGCTCGAGAATGAGATGGAAGAAAGCCGAAGCGGCACCATTAAGATAAGTGACATGTCGTATGATGCCCTCCATGCATTTGTCAACTTTCTTCATGCCGAAGCATGCGTCGATGAGCAAATGGCTTGTGAGCTTCTGGTATCAGCCGAAAAGTACCAGGTGGAGCAGCTTAAAGCTTTTACTGCGAGAATGTTTTGGTATCCAAATTAAACGGGGACAACTCGATCAAATACTATGCCTTTGCGCACCAGCACAATGCCAAGCATCTACTTGAGGCCGCCACGTCCTTAATCTCAGACAACTTGGATAAGCTCAGAAAACATCAAGAATACCCTCTACTCGTTGAAGAGGACCCACGCCTTGGGTTGGAGTTACTAGAAGCATGTTTTGTAAGGCGGGAAAACAATGCAGCACTTGATACTTCTGTGAAGTAATAGTTTCGTTTGGAGAAAGGAAATTTGTAACAAGAATTAGGGGCTTTGTTGGTTTTAATAATCCTTTTTCTCTTAAAAAGGATATTCTTGATGACTTTGGCTTTGGGGAGCATCTTGTGGGTCAGTGCCAGCCATTTGCGGTGCTTGTTTATATGTACGACAGGGACCAAACTTTGAAACTCTGCTGTCTGAGCTTGGAGTTCATTGGTCTCTTTTCTCTTGTTTCTTTTGTTAGTAAAAGAGGTGTCTAAGCTTGAAAATCCTGCCTCCTACTTCTTCGAGAAGGCAAATATGCTGATGAAGAAATCCTTTAATGGACATTTAGAAGTTATGTATGAAGCATGATATAGGCTGACAGAAACTTATAATCTTCTTGTTGATGCAAGTGCTCTTTTATTTTATAGACTAAAGAAAATTAGTAAAAATCTCTTCACATGCCCATTGCCTTTCTGACTTATGCTTGCAACTTCTTATTTTTACTCTTGTTTCCCTTTCATTTAAAGTAACTTACCCTTTGGTAATTCTGCACTTCTAGTTCTGACATTTGTTTTCTGTCAATCCTTTGGATCCTGTTCTATGTGATGTTATTTATCATTTTTTGATCTGGATGTTATCTTTGCATATAAACTTGATATATGTTATCTTTTCTGGGAACCGGAACTAGAACCGGAACCGGTTAGGTTCCAAAAAAAGCCTCAAATCAATTATCCTCAGTTCACTTCACAGTTCTCTAAGTCCTTTCCCGTTCTTTGCCTTTGCCTCGTCGCCGACGCTACTCGCCCTCGACGCCACCGTCAGATGTTGCTCTGCTAACCCTTGACGCCACCATCGGATGCCGCTTGTCCCACCGTTGGACCCTCGTCGCCCACACTCGCCTTGCCCTTGACTCCCTCGATGCCATCACCCCTCGTTTGCCTCACTGCTCAATCGCCGCCGGACGCCAGTCGGCCTGCGCTTGCCTCACCCTTGCCTCACCCTTGCCTCCCTCGATATCATCACCCCACACTCACCTCGCCGCTCAACTGTTGGCCATCGACGCTGTCGATGGACGCCGCTCGTCCCCTCGAGGGACGCTGCTCGATGCTTGCCCAGTCGCCCCCCACGTTGCTTGCCCAGCTGCCCCCGACGCTGCTCACCTAACTCCCCTGATGCCGCTCTCTGCTCACCTAACCACCCCCGATGCCGCTCACCCAGTCATCCCCGAAGCTACTCGCTCAGTCACCCCCGATACCGCTTGCCGAGCCTCCCTCGAAGCTGCTCGCCTAGCCCCTGACATCGCTCGTCCAGTCGCCCCCGACAACGCTCGCCGCTCACTTAGCCGCCCCCGACGCTACTAGCCTAGTCTCCGCCGACACTGCTAACGCAAGGTTTTTGGAACTCAGCAGTCAATATCATATGCTTTTCCTCTCCTTATTTATTTATGATTTTTTTCAAAAACCAAAGTGTTTCGTCTATCTTTTTGAAGAGAATGTTGAGGGTAAATGCTCTGTAAATCCATGAGCGTGTTTGTCGGGTTATAGTATATCAATAAGGAAAGATGTGAGGAAATAGGCAGTGGCTAGACAGATGCTTGATATTTGTTGCTTGTGGGTATTTGCATTTGCATCTATGATTATTGAATGAGGGTGATTTTTTAGGCCTTTTTGACTGCCTTTTCTTACCCCCTTTTGCAGTTTCATTTGATTGTTCTCCTACTCAAGCTTAGATGTGCTTTTAGCTGTCAAATTTGTTCTGTTTTGTTATTTTTTAAGCCAGGTAAAGGAACGTAGGATGAAGAAAGTGAGAGAAAATGATCTCAATCCTTATATTTCTCCAGAGAATGCACTATTGGCAGAAAGAAGTTACTTGAGTGATTAAGAGAATATTAATTTTGATAATGGCTATCATGCGGAATGGACAAAGAAAATAGCTCAGCATGAGTTGCCTTCACATGAACCCAGTGTAGATTTAGTGCCTTTCCCAACCTTATTCTTTAAGTGACAGGATAATAATATATGTTGATGCAAAACTAGATAGTTGATAATAGTGATGATGCCCTTGCACGATGTCAAAAGATTTATGCACATGCTCATGATTTCAACATAAACTTAGTTTCGAATGACAGGTAATGATGGTTATTTTGTTCAATGAGTTGAATAACTATTTTAGGTTATATTAGAACTTGCTGCATAATATTTAGTTGCACTAGTATAGCATGGCTTTCCAACTAGCTGTTTCTTAAAGGATTTAAGAATGAAAAAAATATCCTTTGTGCCTAATAATAGGTGTCTAGTGCTTTTTCAACACATGACAAGTCCCTAAGCGGTTGCATTTGTAGTCATTTCACACCAGTTTATTACTAGGGCATTCTATAGGGGAAGGTGAAGGTCGGGTTGCTCAAAATTTCCTTAAAACTTGCTTTTCTTGTTGGAAATGTGGAAGGCAAGTAATAAAAATGACACTTAACAGTTTCTTATTTTATAATCTCTCTGCAATGATGGTGAGACCTTTGTTTCTGCTGATGACCTCAGAATTAATTTGTGGAACATGGAGATCAATGGTCAATGTTTCAATATAATTGACATAAAACCAACGAATATGGAGGATTTGACCGGTAATTTCAATGCTTTGCTCGCCAACAATTCCTTACTTCTACCAGTAGCTAACTGAATGCTTGACTTAGCAATCACCCTTAATGTACTGTGATGCTACCCCACTTTTTTTTTTTTTGTTATTTTGTAAGTGCTTCAATCTCTTCTGTAGAGGTCATAACTTCAGCTAAGTTCCATCCGGTTCACTGTAATCTGCTTGCTTACAGCAGTTCAAGAGGTTTTATCCGTCTAGTTGATATGCGGCAATTAGCCTTATGCGATCATAGTGCAAGGATGTGAGTGTCGGCCAACTATGTTGTTTGATTTTTAAGGTCCATTGTGCATTTATATCGTAAGTTTTCTTGTCATTTGCATGTGTTCTTGTTCCGATATCTGGCATCAAAACCTTAAATATACAGCTTACAGGATGGAGAACAACGTGGTTCTAAATCATTTTTCACAGAGATCATTGCATCAATCTCCGACATAGAATTTGATGGCCAATACCTTATGAGTCGTGATTAAGCTAATTTTCATGGTTTATTTTGTTCAAGAATTGGCAACACCCCTGAACAACTAAAAAAAGAAGATAAGAAAAAAGAATCAATGCAAGCACACGCACAAGGAGATGGGACGCTGCAGGGTTGGTTTATGGTCCTCTATTGAATGATAAGAGAGAAATAAAATAATCAAGTCTATCTTAGTCAATTATATCTTTGTCCTTTTGAGGTTTAAATAATTCACTATGTCAGTAAATGTTTTGGGATTTAGATAATTCATTATCTTAGTAAATGGCGCTTCTCTTAAATATCTTTCTCCTCTTAGTCGAAGTGTTGCTGACAATAAAAGGTCTCTATAGATTATTGAATGATTCTATCTTATCCGTCATTGTTATTTGATCTCTTTGAAGCAGAACAAAGTGCTTTTTATATGGTTTTCTCGCTTTATTATTGCAAGCAGTGCACATTGCAGAAGCAAAATGTCCATTGAGGGAGTAGGGTTAGAGTTGAGAAAAGAATACTTTCTTGGCTTCTAACTTGATCACCAAAAACCCTAAACTTATACATTTGTGACTAATATACTCTCTGTTAAATTGGATTAATACTACAAAAAAATCACAAAAATTGTATAACTATGACAAACAAAAAGTAAAATCTCAAATTGGTACACTAGTCAATTGTCACATGTTATTTAACTTAATAATTTGATAGTAAAATTAACAAAAACTAGTAAATGATAAATTTGTTACAAGTGTACTAGTTTTGGGTAAATTCGTCAAAGATGTACCAGTTTGAAGTTTTTGGTGGTCAAAAAATTAGTTTGGGGTAAATTTGTTACAAGTGTACCAGTTTGGGATTTTTTAAGGTATTAACCCTAAAAAAAATTTAAAAAATAAAAAATTATTAAAACATTATCCATGTCAACGTCAATCGGCCGAGCAATGGCTTGGAAGCTTTTGGCATTTGCTGAAAAATACAAAGTGATGCACCTCAAAGCATGTCGTGAGAAGTTTAGGGTATACATCGAAAGTACTAGGTGATGCCAGCAATGGCGAGGCAAGCTCACCCTTGTGCAGCTCGCCACTAGCCTGCCGCCTCAGTTCAACGACTGGTTCTCGCCCGGAGGCAACCGCCCAGAGGAAGGAGGAAAGAGGGGGGAAAGCGAGAGAAAAAAAAGATAAAGAATTAATAGAAATTTCGAAAAATAAAATATTATCAAAACATTGACTACATCAATGTCGGCCGGCCAAATTTGATCAAATAGACTAAATTGGCACAATTATAAAAAGCTTAGGACTCAATTGGCCAAAAAAAAAAAATTATGGCTAAATCGACATAGTTACAATAAGGTTAGGACTTTTTTTTAGTAATTCTCCCGATAGAATTGCAACCAAGCAAGAGGGCAATCGCTCATTTATCTCATTAATATCTTGCAGAAGAAAGCAAATTACATGTTTTGTTGAAGATGCCGTTGCCTAACTAATTGATTTGGATGTTGATTCTAATTGATGCCGATTAGTCTATTGATAGAAAATTACAATATTGTGTATTAGGAAATCATTTTCCTTTATTCCATATATTTTTCTTCCTTAGTTAGTTTTGCTTTATGTATTATAAATAAGATCTATATTGTACATCATTAATCGGTGAAAGGAATACACAGTAAATTTTTCCCTCAATATTTTTCACTCAACTTTATTTCATTCAAATAAATCAGATTTTCATGTATGGCTTGCGCAGCACCTTCAAGTTTTGGCAACTCCAGTTCCATGCCCTACAGGTTAGAGGGTGAACATGTTACATGAGAAAATAGAGGATTAAACTAATCTCCGAAACGCAGAGATAAGTGCAATATTTTACATATTTGACCTGAACTTTTTCATTTTTTGCGACTGACTCCCAAGTCCCAATCCTAAGCTGCGATTCCAATTTTATAGTCTAGGCCAATGTCAACCCAGCACCTTCTTGATGTTTTCCACCAATCCAGAAACATGCCAAGTGGTTCCCGGTCTCGGAGGTTGTAATTTCACTACCTAAATTTGTTATGGCTATAATGTTTATTCACATAGAAAACGCACAATTATAAACCTTTTTCAACTCTAAACTTCTTCTACTATAATGTCTAAGAATAAAGCTCAAAATACGTTCTTAATCTAAAAAAGATCAATCAATAAAGCTATCTTGCTTGGCAAACTTCAATCATAGATACAAAATTTTAGTCACTGCCAATCGTGTCACTTAACATTAATTTTAGCTACTTGATCTACGAAACTTTTATTTGTCTTCCTTTTTACAATTTGTGTACTTGAATGTGGCTTCTCAAGCAAAATGTTAACGTGGTGTCCTCATTATATGTGCCGTAACGTGACGCCCAAAGAATTTGCCACTTGTCTGCATTGTAAATAGTTTGTTAAAAAATCAATTGGGTTTGACCAAAATGCATCAACTGTAAAAACATTAAATAGTATAATAAGATATTGAAATAAAGTTCAATTACCTAATTGAAATATTCACTAGACTTAAGTGGATGCCAAAGGATTTATCTTATATTGCTTTAAGTAAATCATTTGCATTTAATAATAAGTAGTTCTTCTGGTCGAAAATAATAATTAGTTGGGAAATAATATTTTCACGACCTTTTATTATTAATAATAATATCTATGAAAATTAAAATGTGGCTGAATTTTAAGGGCAAATTAATCAAATTAAAAAAGAGATTTCGAAAAAAGCTGTGGGAGAATCCTTTTAGTTGTGGAATCATTATATCCCTAATTATAATCATGTTTTCTTTTTTATTTTATTTTTTTCATTTCGCACGTTTTTACTTCCATCCAATAGACGTGGAGAAGCGTGCGCAGCAAATGACGTGAGTACGAGAAAAAAAAAGAGAAGGAAATGCAGCGACTGTGCGCGAGGCAGGAGCACCTGGAGGAGCCCGAGTCCACCATGCGCGCTGCATATCTTGCAAGGAGGAGTACGCCAGGCGCGACGCCGGCACTTGCAAGGAGTGCTACGAAGAGGCGAGCGAGACCGAGGAAGAGCTCAAGCGAGAGATCGAGGAATTGAAGGCCAGGGTCGCCTTCTTGACTATCTCCTCTCCGACCGACCACCGCCGCCACCACTTCGGTGGTCGCTCTCGTGGGTCTGGGTTCACCGATATCGTCTTGGTCGCAGCTGAAGATGGTCCCGACGGAGGCCCGTCCATGCCGGTGCTGGCACACAGGGCCATTATGGTGAGCATCGTCTTTTGCTAAGGTTACTGATTTGGTTGCTGGGTTTTCTTTGATTTGATTTTTGGGTTTTTCTTTGTTTTTCTCTGATCTCCGATTAAATTTAGCAATTTTGGAAGGGATGAGAGGGTTTAGTCCACAGTAGCTAATCTTTGATTAGTTTGTAGTTAATTTGCAGGTGGGTTCAAATGTTCTGCTCCTTGCTCCAAGTTCTGATCACGGGTATGTCTGATAGGAGTGTTAAATTGTGTCTGGATGGTAAATAAGTGGTCAATTACGTTATGGAGAAAATTTGCAGTAATTCTTCATGAAGGTTAGATTAGATACGGGAACACTTCCTTTTTGAGTATCTTTCAATCATTGGACGATGAAGATGTGGAGAACCACTGTATGCTGAACCTTTGAGGCTCTTGACGACAAAATGATGCCTGAATGAAGCGAGAGATGGAAGCGAGGATACTCTTTTGGGAGAACTTATATTGGATATAGATGCTCTAAAAACGGGGTTGGTCATAGCGTTATAAAATTCAGTTGTCTGGGTCGAGCTATTAAGGTTTCTCAGATTTTTCGTTTTAGTTGAGGCAGAGAGAAGTTATAAGAGAGTGAAAGAGTAATGCTCATAAAGGATTTCATTAGAAGTTCTATCTTCATTTGTTACTGAGAAATTTGTGCAGATAGATTTAAGGAGGGGAGACCTACGGAGAATTTGCAGTTGGACTTTTAAGATTACTTTTATGTGTTTATAGGAATTCGGTAACTCAACATTGACATGGGTGTGCTGGCACAGTGGTACCTGTAGCTTACTAGTCGATAGCGATCACCCTTTGCCCTTGCCGCTTGAAGTCCGTGATAGGGTAGTAGTTTCAGTCGGGAAACAAAGACTGCCTCCAAAAGTGATATTACTTGAGGATAATGAGTTAGGGCTTGATTGATCAAATGCTTCTGATGCCTCAGAGGAGGCCTATACGACACCTTTAACTAGCTCGCCATCTCAAACTTTCATGCTGTCAGTACTTGTGTTATTTATAACTGACTAGCTATCTCCTGCTTGTGCGACTGAGTCAATTTTCTAATCATCAAAAGCCAGCCTTCATACTTTCTTGTTCATGAGGATATCAAAAAGAATGCAGCCACTCTAGACAAGGCAACCATGTAATGTAACAAACTTCCCGTAGTAAATTACTACACTTTGCCACAAAATACTCTTCAGAGATGCCTGGATAGAGTGGGGGATCAAATAAATGATTCAAATAATTATAATCCTAATTCGTACACTGGAGAAAAGTTAACCAAACGAGTTCTCTTTGATTGCTTCCTTCCTCCTCAGACAATTCCTGACTAAGTCGCCATGAGTTTATTAAACATATGCATTCAACAAATCTTATCTGTGATCTGACCTTGAAAAACCATGTCGGGCCACTTTCTTCTTTTGTTTCTGGCCTCAGCGATTGCTTGAATTGGTCTTGGTCTTCTCTCTTCTCGAGCCTCAACTTAACCTTCTTATGTTTACTCTAGTTTTCAAGATGTAATGCCAAAGTTTAGGCAGATTAAATAGTTGTTGAACATATATAATCAGAAATGTCAAATTAATAGAATTTCTGCCACTCTTTATTTAGAGACTTGCTGTAAAATTCTGGCACTATACATGCTTCTGACTGGATTATATATGGTGATACTGGGTTGCATTTACTTTTGGAACTGCATGCTGGTAAGGATGCATCTACATAGGACATTTCCACTAATAGATTATTTCTTTTACCTCCTAGTCTGTTATTAAAGTCTTTCTTAGGTTAATTTTGAAGTTTTTGAATTAGCTTTCATCTAATCAGGCATTAGAACTACCATGTTTGTTTGGTTGGACCAGATATATAAGTCAGAGAGGTTCTTGATCTTTTTATGCAGATCATGATTGATTCCTTTTATTTGCTTGGAAACGAGGCTTAGTTGAGTTGAGTGGAATAATTGGTAATTGAGTCGCTGGATACTTTAGTGATCATGACTTTCTTTGACAATATTTGATTTAATCATTTCTTGACCTATCAGATATGCATTTTGCCTGCTGCAATGTAATTTCATTGGAGTTATCAACTTAAAATTTACATAAACTTGAGTTTTGAAGTTTTTTCACTTGGCATAGGGGACTTATGATCACAACACAGTTTTCATGAGTTTTGCAATTGATAACGTTAGCAAGGACATTTCTAAGAAGCTTTGCTCACAAGCTCCATAAAATTAATGTCAGATGTTTCTTCGATTTAGAAAACTCTTGATTGATATTGCTGAGATGCACAAACATCTCCGATCAAACTATTGAGATTTCTCACACTACAAAAATTGTGTTGTTGACTTCTCTTTGATTTTGCATTAACAATCAGGCTAACTGGTCCCCAATGTTTGAAGCAATGCTCAAGAATGAGATGGAGGAAAGCTGAAGTGGCACGATTAAGATAAGTGATGTGTCCTATGATGCCCTCCGAGCATTTGTCGACTATCTTTATTCTGCTGAAGCATGGCTCAATGAGCAAATGGCTTGTGAGCTTCTAGTATTGGCCGAATAGTACCAGGTAAAGCACCTCAAAGCTGCTTATTGTGAGAAGTTCTTGGTATCCAAATTGAATTGGGACAACTTGATCGTAAACTATGCCTTTGCGCACCAGCACAACGCGAAACTTCTCCTTGAGGGCGCCTTGTCATTAATCTTGGACAATATGGATAAACTCAGCAAATGTCAAGAATATTCAGAATTCATTGAAAAGCACCCCGCCCTTCTGGTGTAGATATATGAAGCCTGTCTTGCAAAGCGGGAAAACATTGCAACACCTAAGGATACTTTCACAAAGTCATAGTCTTGTACTGTACGGGATAACTGTTGACGAGAAAAATCAGTTGGGAAAATGACACTTTAATTTTATGGAATTTTGAGTTTGAAGGAACAGGAGTGGGGATAATTTTTTGCATGGTTTTGTTAATAGATCTGATTGCCTTTGTGTTCATCGGGATATAACCTCTGGCATCGTCTCATTGGTATTGTTTTCCCGATTGAATGCTTTCGGCTTTGACAGTTAACTTTTATTGATTCAAAGTGCTTATTCGATGTCATTACAAATTATTCATGTTAAAATTTGTCATCATATCTATTTATACTATGATCTAGGGAAATTTGAGCCTTGTCTAGGAAATTATGGACGGACCAAATGCTTACAAGTAACAGAGACTACATTTCACTTCAGGGTTTTATTTACATTAACGTCATCAAAATTTGTTCTTATTTTCATCTGTTGTCTATTCCTTCTTTTTAACTTATTTTTCAATTATATCACTAAACTTTGACTTGGCTTTCAATTAGTTCACTGGAGCTTGGATATTCCGGTCGACAACCAACCCAAAACTTTCTTTAGTTATTGAACTTTGATGCAAGTAACGTCCAGGAGACATTCTCATTAGTTTAAGACTTGCAATAGACATTATTTGGGCAATTAAGGCCCTGTTTGGCAACCATCCAAATCGGGCCAAATTCTAATTTTTTGTTCCTGGAATCAGTTTGGTTCAAGAATCGCATTTGGTAAAATTTTTGTTCTCGGGATCAGATTGGGAGTGGAATCAAGAACCAAAAAAAAGTCGATTCTTGTTTTGAGAACAAGTTTGAGAATAAAAAACCAACTCTTCTTCTTCTTCCCTTTGGCCATCTCACGACCGCCGTCCGTCGTCGACCGCCGTCGCCGCCGTCCACAGCTGACGACGATCGCCGTCCGCCGGTCCGGCGAGTTCACCGAAGGCTCGCCAGGCCAAAGCGAGGTCCGGCGAGCTCGCCGAAGGCAAGCCCAGCCACCGGCGAGGCTCGGCCTCGCCAGATCTGGGAGGCCGAGCCTCGTCGAGGTTGGGCAAGCCTCGCGACGCCTAGCCCCACTAGTGGCCAGGCGAGGCTCGCCCAGCCTCGATGAGGCTGGCTTGGCCACCGGCGAGGCTCGCCCAGCCAGGTCGGTGGCTAGGCGGGCCTCGCCGGGCCGGGCGAGGCCTACCGGCCATCGGCCTCACCGAGGGCCGGCGACCTTCGGTGAGGTTGCCGGCCCTCGTCCGGCCAATCGCCCCACAAGAAGAAGAAGAAGAATAGGAGAAAAAGGAAAAAAAGAAAAGAAAAGAAATAAAATAAGTAATAAATTTATTTAAAAATTAAAAGAAATTGATTTGTAACGAGAATCAACGAAGACGGTACCAAATATAATTATATTACAGAATTAGAAATTTTGCAGTTACCAAACACATTCTTTTACTCATAATCAATTCCGGGAACAAAATAAAAAATAATTATTTCTGGTTAAAATCTCTTCTCGGGAATAGAATAAGTACCAAACGTACTCTAATTGTTTGGAGGTTTCTCACAAAATTATCGCCCTCCGTCATGTCTTTCTGAATTTTTTAAACTTTCGGTGCAAAGGACATATAATGTTTGATGGGATGGATTTGACTTGCTCCATCTGGCCATCACCATCGCTTATAATACTTTTCCATTTGAATCATGATTTGGCAATTAACCCGTCTTTATGCTTTTTTCAACCCGAGTATGATGTGCAAGTCTCAATAATCCACTCATGCATGCTTGATACGTGCTTTTAATGAATCCGCATGTGAAGATCTTCTATCACGTATCAAAAAGTATTTCATACATCGGATACATCACATATCATTTTGTCAAGTTAAACCTTGTTTAAAATCTTCAAAACAGGGTGAAGCGACAATACGTAATGAGTAACTATAATGGTACCAAAACATTGACTTTTTTATAATCAATCTCTCGAGAACGAACTGCTAGGGCATTTTGGGTGCATTGTTGATTGCCTACAGATCTGCAATAAGCCAAATAAGCATATGAGAGAAGAGTAAGCACCATGTTACCATGGGAGAGCTAAGTATCACATAATTACAGCATTGAGTTCTGCCCGCATATCAGACTAACCAGGCAAGGTCACAGATCTTTCGACTACACATATTACCAAATGAGTTGTATGGACTATTTCCTCAAACGTCTGAGCAGATGAGACCAGGAGACAAAAAAATTCGTAATGACAACATTAGGCAACCTTTCTGCCCTCCAAACTAATTCCCTGCCATTCCAGACACCGTACAAAGAGGAATTTGGAAGTGTCAAGCCTAGAACAACAAACATCACCACTTGCTCAAGATAACTGTCCCAGCTAAAGCATGATACAAAACCAATACAGGACACCGTGCATTCCTAAAGACTGAACCATGGGCATGGGGAACTTGTTCACTTAGCTGTGAATCAGTGACAGGTAGATCCTTACCTAATCTGAGAACCTTCATAAAGTTATTCAAGATATCTTTTCTATTGATTAACAAGGACAGAACTAATTTCAACTCAATGACATATATCAAGTTTATATGCAGAAACATTTAGATAACATCCAGATCACAAAATGATAAATAACATCACATAGATCAGGATCCAAAGGATTGACAGAAAACAAATGTCAGAACCAAAAGTGCGGAATTATCAAAGGGTAAGTTACTTTAAATGAAAGGAAAACAAGAGTAAAAATAAGAAAGTGCAAGCATAAGTCAGAAAGGCAATGGGCATATGCTGTCTCAATCGAAGATACAAAAATGAACAGATTTTTACTAGTTCTCTTTGATCTATGAAAAAAAAGAGCACTTGCATCAACAAGAAGATTATGAGTTTCTGTCAGTCTATATCATACTTCCTACATAACTTCTAAGGGGCTGCATGTTTATGTTTTTTTTTTATTTTTATTTATGAACAGAAATTTTGTTGTTTTGTTTCCGAGAACAAAAAAAGAACAGAAACGCGTTTATTTGCGTTTTTGTTCAAAATCTATTTTTTTGTTCCTGAAACGAAAAAAGAACGGAAATGAGAAAAAAAAAAAGTTGTTTCTTGTTCCAGAAACACTTTTGAAGAAACACTTCTCTTCTCTTCTTCTTTTCTTCTTTTTTTCTTCTTCTTTCTTCTTTGGCCGGTCGCGGCCTCGGCCATGGCCGTCGAGGGCGGCGATGCCGTCGAGGGCCGGCGATGCCGTTGGAGCGTCGCCGGCCCCGACGAGGCTCGGCCTCGCCGAATCTGGGCGAGCTCGAGCATCGCGGCGCGAGCGAGGCTCGGCCTCGCCATGGTCGGGCGAGCTCGGGGTCGCCCGGATCCGGCGACGCTCGGCCTCGCCGGGCGGGCGAGCCCGAGCCTCGCCGGATCCGGGCGAGGCTCGGCCTTGCCATGGCCGGGCGAGCTCGAGCTCGCCCGGATCCGGCGAGGCCGAGCGTCGCCGTGGCCGGGCGAGGCTGCCGGCCCCGTCGGCCGGTCGTCCGGCGACCAGAGCCAAAAGAAGAAAAAAAAAAAAAGCAAGGAAAAAAAGAAAAATAAAATAAAAACATTAAAAAATTAAAAGAAACAAAAAAAAGAATAAAATATACCAAACATGTTTCTATTCATTTTTTATTCCCGGAACAAGTTTACCAAACGCGTTATTTTGTTCAAAAACTGTTTCCCGGAACAGAAATAGTTTTTTCTAATTCTGTTTCCTGGAACAATTTTTGAACAGAAACATAAACAAACAGCCCCTAAATGTCCATTATAGGATTTCTTCATCAGCATATTTGCCTTCTCGAAGAAGTAGGAGGCAGGATTTTCAAGCTTAGACACTTCTTTTACTAACAAAAGAACCAAGAGAAAAGAGACAAATGAACTCCAAGCTCAGACAGCAAAGTTTCAAAGTTTGATCCCTATCATTCATCAATCAAAGTAACTCAACCGAACCTAGAAAATGGCTTTCACCAGTGAAGCTAAAAATGCTCCCCAAAGCAAAAGTCATCATAATCACCTGAGAATCTCCAACTGAAGTAGGAAAGGGAGAATCTCCAACTGAAGTAGGAAAAGGATTATTAAAACATAAAAAGCCCCCAATTCTTGTGGATACAAATTTCCTTTCTCCAAAGGAGACTATTACTTTGCAGAAGTATCAAGTGCTGCATTGTTTTCCCGCCTCACAAGACATGCTTCTAGTAACTCCAACCCAAGGCATGGGTCCTCTTCAAAGAGTAGCGAGTATTCTTGACGTTTTCTGAGCTTATCCAAGTTATCTGAGATTAAGGACGTGGCGGCCTCAAGTAGATGCTTGGCATTGTGCTGGTGCGCAAAGGCATAGTATTTGATCGAGTTGTCCCAATTTAATTTGGATACCAAAAACTTCTCGCAGTAAGCTTTAAGCTGCTCCACCTGGTACTTTTCTGCTGATACCAGAAGCTCACAAGCCATTTGCTCATCGACGCATGCTTCGGCACGAAGAAAGTTGACAAATGCATGGAGGGCATCATACGACATGTCAGTTATCTTAATGGTGCCGCTTTGGCTTTCTTCCATCTCATTCTCGAGCATTGCTTTAAATACCGGGGACTGACTAACCTGTTAGTAAGTAGAAAATTGAAGAGCACAAGTACAATTCTTGCAATGTGAAAACTCAATAGTTTGATAGGAGATGTTTATGCATCTTATCTATAAGAGTCAGAGTTTGCTAAACTGAAGATGTTATATTATGAGCATGCAAGAAAAGCTTTTGAACATGTCCTTGCTATTGTTATCAAATACCAAAATTATGAAAAACTATGTTGTGCTCATAAATGCTCCATGCCAAGCGAAAAACCATACTCAAGCTTTTGTGATGTTTGAGTTGATAACTCCAATGAAATGCACATAGCAGCAGGCAAAATGCATATCCGTTGGCACAAGCATCATTTAAATCTAATCTTGTGAAAGAGTCATAATGAATGAAGTATCCAGCAATTCAATTACTAAATATGTCACTTCAAATAAAGATTAAAATTCCACTCAACTAAACCGAACCTCATTCCAAGCAAAATAAAAGGAAACAATTACCTGCAAAAAAAGAAAAACGAGAATCTCCGAGTTAGAAATCCAGTCCAAGCAAACAAATATGAACTTCTAATGCCTGAATAGAAGAAAGCCAATATAAAAAACTACAAAATCAACCTAAGAGAGTTTAACAACTGAATAGAAAGTATAAGACAATCTGTTAGTGGAAATGTCTTACATAGGTGCATATTTAGCAGCATGCAGTTTTAAATGAAAATGCAACCCCCATTTTCACCGTATATATCCAGCCACAAAGATGTACAGTTGCAGAATTTTAGAATGAGTCTCTAGATAAAGCATCGCAGAAATTCATATTGAGTTGATAATGCTGATTATACACACTCAAACCACTATTAACTCCACTAGCTTTGGCATTGCATCTTACATAGGAAAGTTAAGTTTAGGCTGAAGAAGAGAGAAGACCAAGACCACTCCAAGCAATTATTGAGGACAGAAACAAAAGAAGGAAGAGGTCCAACATCCTTTTTTAAGGCCGGATCACCAAAAAGAATGATCACCGAATGCATATGTTTAGAACTCTCGGTGATTTAGTCAAGGCCCGTCTGAGTAGAAAAGAAGCGATTTAACATAACTTGTTTGGTAGCGACCTGCTTATTAAAATTTGAAGTGGACAAAATGGCATAAATCTAATATGAATAATTACAGTTTCTTTTTAATTGGTTAGCTTTGCTCCAGTACACAACGATTAATATAGGAATTATGTGAATCCTTCATGCGACCCCAGACTCTATCCAAGCATATCTGAGGAGTATCTTGCGGCAAGTGCGGTCATTTATGAAAGGAAGTTTGTTGCTTTACATGGTTGCTAATTCTAGAGTGGCTGCATTCTAATTGATATCCTCATGCACAAGAAAATATGAAGGCTGGCTTAACTGATGCAACCTGACGAGCAGGAGATAGCTAGAGGATCTCATTCGGCTATTAATAATATAAGTACTGTTCTTCAAGAATATGATAGCATGAAAGTTCAAGATGGCGATCTAGTTAAAGGGATCATGTAGGTTTCCTGTGGGGCAATATAGGCAATGAATCACGCAAGCCCTAATTCATTATCCTCAAGTAAAATCACTTTTGGCAGCACTCTCTGCTTTCAGGCTGAAACTACCACCCTGTCATGAACTTCAAAGTGGTAAGTGCAAAGAGGGATCGCTGTCCACTAGCAAGACATAGGTACCATGGTGTTAGCATATCCCATGTCCAAATGTCGTGTTACCAAATTCTCATGAACACATAAGGAAAAAAACATATTAAAAGTCCAAAAACAAATTCAACGTAGGTTTCCCTTACTTAAATCTATCAGCACAAACTACCAATGGAGTGGCCTTTTCTCAATAACAATTGTTCGTAGGAATGCCCACGACGGCCAAAGGTAGATAAAACTTCTAAAGAAATCTGAGAAAGCTTGATAACTGACCCAGACAACTGAATTTGATAACAGTCTGACCATCCCCGTTTTCAGACCATCATATATCCACCACAAGCCCTCCAGAGTATCTTGTCTTCCCCTCCCGGCAATTTGTCACAGTCGAGCACGTTAACTTTGCAGAAATTAAGACCATCGAACAAAGACTCAGCATACAATGGTTTGCCGACTGAGAGAACTCATAAAGACCGTGTTCCCACATCCTATCTTCCCCACTTTCACCAAGAATTATTCTAAAACTTCTTCGTAAGGTAATTGACCACTTATTTACCATTGAGCACACAATTTGTCACCATCCTAGGAGACACGCCCGCTATTGGAACTTGAAGCAAGGAACAAAGAACAGAATACACGATCCCTCCCAAAGAATTAACTACAAACTAATCTACTCTTAACCGCTGTGCGCTAAATCCTCTCCCCGCCTCTGAAACTCCCCAAATACAAATGGAGATCGGAGAAAAAACAAAGGAAGACCCAAAATTCAAATCAAAGCGAAACCAGCAACGAAGATCAACGAACCGATGCTCACCAGAATGTCCCTGTCAACCAGCAACGGCATGGAAGGGCCTCCATTGGGACCGTCCTCGGCTGCGATCATTAAGACCATGTTGGTGAACCCGGGATCATGGGAGGAACCACTTTGGGGGGGCTGGTGGCCGGTCGGAGGCTCGAAACTCCTGAAGACCACTAACTTCTCTAACATCTCCAGCTTTCGCCCGAGAACTTCCACTTGTCGCTTGAGATCTTCCAGGGGCATGTTCTGTTCGGCCTTCTCGGGTAAGTCCCTCGTGGCGGCACCGACTGTGACGTGCTTCTTCTTGTAGGATTTGCAAGGTTTCCAGTCGGTCTCCTTCTCTTCGCATGATCGATGCATCTGCGGAGGGATAGCCATCTCTCGGCCTTCTTCTTTTTCTTTTGTCTCGCACAGGAACGACGAGCGATATGGCCCGAGAACTTCCACTTTTCGCTCGATACCTTCCAGATTTCGCTTGATGACTTCCATGTCTCGCTCGAGCTCTTCCGAGGGCATGTTTTGTTCGGCCTTCTCGAGTAAGTTCCTCCTGGTGGCACCGCGTATGAGGTGCTTCTTCAGCGATCTCTTCCACTTTTCACTTAATACCCTCCACAAGGTCTCGCTTGATCTCTTCCACTTTTCGATGGATATGCAAAGTATCGAGTCGGTCTCCTTCTCCTCGCATGATCGATGCATCTGCGGAGGGAGAGCCATCTCTCGGCCTTCTTTTTCTTTCGTCTCGCACAGGAACAGCAAGGGAGTGCGTGCGGAGGACAGGAACAGCGAGGGCGGCGAATAGGAACGGACAGGAACGGCGACGGCTGAGGACGAGGACAGGAACGGCGGCGGCTGAGGCGGAGGACAGGAACAGCGGGCGGAGGACAGAGTAAGAAGAGAATATCAGGTAGGGGTGAAAGCGGTTCCCGGGTAGAACCGGGAACCGGAGAACCGAACCGGAGGGTCCGGTTCGGCTCCCCGTTCTAAAGGGACCGGTTCCCGTTCCCGGTTCCTTTTCTCTGGGAACCGGAACCGGTTAGGGCTCCAAAATCACTTCACACGTTCACACTTCACAGAACTGGGTCTCTCCCGTTCGCTTCCTCTGCCCGTCGCCGACGCTGCTCGCCGTCGACGCCACGGACGTTGCTCCCTCGCCGCTCAGCCGCTCGCCGTCGACGCCGCCGCTGGACGCCGCTCGTCCCCCGGTGGAGGCCGCTCGCTCGCCCAGCCGCCCCCGACGTCCCTGATGCTGTGCATCTGCTGAAACCAGCTGCTACTGCTATGACTGTAATGTCAAAATAACCTGCTTCGATAATATCTCTTCTTTGGATCCAAACCTTTTCTTCAGATTGATAAGGACTGCTGCTGTAACTTTTCAGGATAAGTCGGCAGATGTTCGTAAAGCTGCAGAGGGATTCTTCGGTGAAATTTTGAGAGTAAGTGGACATGAATTGGTACGGATATGTGCAATAAATTGCAAGAGTTTGGCTTCTTTAGTATGTGGTGATCATGGCGACTGCTGTGTTCAGGTTATGAAACATTTGAAAGACATTCAAGGCCCAGCTTTGGCTGTTACACTTGAACCATTGAAGCCTCATGGAACATTCCAAGGTGCTCTCTCTCTCACACGCGTGCACGCACACCTTCTGTTTTGAACCTGAAATATTGCTGGCAGAATCGTTTGAATCAACCAGAGCCATACTGGTAGGGTTACCTTCCAAAAGCGGCTCTAAAGTTGGAAGAGCTGTTTCTCATGGTGCATCAAAGCCTGGAAGTCGGACTGCATCTTCGGTATGTTAAGCTCTCATTAATGACTCAAGAATAAGGTTAGAGATGGAGTGAGATCCTTTTGTTTATTAGACGAAGGCTGTGTTTGTTCTTTCTAATTTACATTGGAAGGATAAAATTGTATGAGGAATGATGGGGATTTTGTTTCTTATTTTCCCATTTGCAAAGAGGATTGCCGTGTCAAAGGGCTCAAGAGGAGACTCGATGATTTCTGTGCAAGACATTGCTTTGCAGTCACAGGGTTTGATAAATGTCAAGGACTCAATTAAGGTATGAAATAATGCTTCTACAATAGGTTGTATGAAAAAGACAAAACCCAAGTTTGTACTACTAACTTTGTGATTAAATTGCTTATTCTTATCTCATTTGAAATAGCATTTTATTATAGGAAACATTGGTACTCTTTTGCAAATGTCTAGTTCCACATATCTGATTCTGCACAACTCCAAGCCATGTTAGAACTGTTGTGATATTCCATGTCTGGACTGTAATGTTCTTTATGGCCATGTTTGACTTGTTGCAGCATTAATGCATCTGTAACTAGTAGCACAGAGGCAACAAAGAGCAAAACAGTTGTGGTGATGGAGAAAGGGAAGATGTACTTACAACTCAATCAATTTGCCAAGGTGGTTTCATATGTTTTAGTTTCTTTCACATGCTTAAAAGGAACGTCTCTGATTTTTTGTGTTTAGCTTTTTGCAGAATATTCCAATTATGATAGTCATGAAGGCAATGGGAATGGAAAGTGATCAAGAGGTTGTCCAGATGATCGGCAGAGACCCTAGATATAGTGCCCTACTTCTTCCATCGATTGAGGTATGTGTTTGGTGAAGGAAAATTTTTTATGCTTGTTAGGATTGTGAGGAAAAACTTACAACGTATTATTCAATAAAGTTTAATATATATACATAAAAATAAACCCTAAAAGTGGTAAAGACTAATTTACCCTTCTTACTCCTAACACTCCCCCTTGCCGGAGCATAAATATTAATCATGCTTGACTTGTTACAAATATGTTCTATCCTCCTATTACCCAAGGATTTAGTAAAGATGTCTGCAAGTTGTTCGCTAGTTCGAATATGACTGGGAAGAATTACTCCATTTTGCAACTTCTCTCGGATAAAATGACAATCAACCTCAATGTGTTTTGTTCTCTCATGAAACACATGGTTGGAAGTTATATGCACTGCAGCTTTATTATCGCACCACAGAGTCATGGGTACTAAATCTTTAAAGCCTAACTCAATCAATAACTGTCGAATCCACACTAATTCACATGTCACTTGTGCCATGGCTCTATATTCGACTCAAAGACTTTGGAGCGGGCAACAACACTTTGTTTCTTACTTTTCCATGATACCAGATTTCCTCTGACTAAGGTACAATACCCAGTAGTTGATCTTCTATCATCTGGAGATCTAGCCCAATTAGCATCAGAAAACCCTTCAACTCTGATATGACCATGGTTTTGGTAGACAATTCATTTTCCCGGAGCTTTTTTCAAATACCTCAATATCCGAATAACTGCATCCCAGTGAGATGTACAAGGGGAAGACAAAAACTGGCTTACTACATTGATAGGAAAAGCAATGTCTGGTCGAGTAACTGTAAGATAATTCAACTTACCTACCAGTCTTCTATATCTCTCGGGATTATTAAGAATTTCTCCTCCATCAGCAACTAATTTAACCCCTTGTTCCATAGGTGAATCAACGGGCTTTGATCCCAATGCACTGTCTCGGTGAGCAAATCCAAGACATATTTTATTTGTGAGAACAACACCTTTTTGTGATTGCGCCACTTCGATTTCTAGGAAATATTTCAATTTTCCTAAGTCCTTAGTTTGAAACCGTTCTTTGAAGATAGGCTTTTAGCTCAGTTATACCGACCAAGTCATCTCCCGTGATGATAATATCATCAACATACACAATCAAGAATAGTTTGCCTCCTCTTGATTGTTTATAAAAGAAAGAATGATCATTTCCACATCTTGATAGCCCAAAAGACAGTACAACCTCAGAAAATCTTCCAAACCATGCTCGTGGAGATTGTTTCAAACCATATAAAGACTTTTTTAATTTGCAAACTAGTCCAGACTCCCCCTGAGCAACAAACCCTGGAGGTTGCTCCATATAAACTTCCTCATGAAGAGTGCCATGCAAGAAAGCATTCTTAGCATCAAGCTGAAATAAAGGCCAATTATACGTTGCAGCAAGAGAGATCAAAATACGAACAGAAGTAAGTTTGACAACAGGAGAAAATGTGTCTAGATAGTCAACCCCATACACCTGAGCATACCCTTTTGCAACAAGTCTTGCTTTTAAACGAGCAAGAGAACCATCGGGGTTAACTTTTACAAAGCATACACCCATCGACAACCAATAGCAGTTTTGCCTAGAGGAAGTGGTACTAAGTCCCAAGTTTGATTAATCTCGAGAGCCTGTAATTCTTCTTCCATTGCTGTCCTCCAACTAGAATTTTGTAACGCCTCGGCGACAGACTTGGGGATAGGATATTGTTCAACAGTAGTTAAAAAGGCTCGAAAAGTAGGAGACACAGAAGAGTGAGAAATAAAATTTGCAATAGAATGTTGAGTACAAGTACGTGTACCTTTGCGATGAGCAATAGGAAGATCAAGATCAGATATAAGAGGAGGAACAGCTAATGGTGGATCTGGAGCAGAAGACGACGTAGTAGTGACATGAGGAGCAGGGGGAGCAGTAGTAGCAACACGATGACGTCGAGTATAAACCTGGAGAAGAGGTGGTTTCTCTGTAGATACTGGTGAAACATTTGGAATAGTAGACCAAATGGTGGTCACATACAAATCTTCATCCAATTCAGACACATCAATTGGAACATTATGATAAGGAGTGGATTCAAAAAATGAAATATCAGCTGTTACAAAATATTTTCTCAATAATGGAGAATAACAGCGATATCCCTTTTGAGTGCGGTAATAACCCATAAACATACACTTGAGTGCCTTGGATCAAGTTTTGATACTCCGAGTCGATGATCACGAACAAAACAGACACAACCAAAGATACGGGGTGGTAGGACAAACAGTGGTTCACTAGGAAACAAGGTGGAAAAAGGAATACCACCTTGCAGAATAGAAGAAGGCATGCGATTAATGAGATAACATGCGTTAGAATGACATCGACCAAAAGGTTTTTGGTACCTTCATCTCAAATAACATGGATCTAGTAACTTCCAATAAATGCCTATTCTTCCGTTTAGCAACATCATTCTATTGTGGAGTATCGGGACGGGAAGATTCATGGATCATACCATGTTGAGTCATAAAATCGAAAAGATGTGGAAAAATACTCCTTAGCATTATCGAACACGTAACTTTAACATGCATGCCAAATTGAGTATAAATTTCGAGAGATAAATGCACGAAAAATAGAAAATAATTATGAACGATCTTTCATTAAATATAACCAAGTAACTCGGAATAGTCATCGACAAAAGTAACAAAATATCGAAACCCGAATTGGAAACCACATGACATGGACCCCAAATATTTGAATGAACTAATAAAAAAGGAGATGCTGATCGTTTAATGACTCGAGGTGTATAACTAACACGATGTAATTTGCCAAGTTGGCATGACTCGCACTCTAGACTAGAAAGAGATTGAAAACTAGAATCCAACTTTTGAAGACTACGTAGAGAAGGATGACCAAGACGACAATGGATTTGATGTGGGGACGCAACACTTGTGCAAGCAACTGAAGAAGCATCTTCAAGTACATACAGCCCCCCTTCCTCATGTCCTCTACTAATCATCTTCTTCGTAGCCAGATCCTGGAAGACACAAGAATCAGGATAAAAAGTTACTGAACACTGAAAGTTTTTAGTTAATTTACTAACAGACATGAGGTTAAATGGAAATTGTGGAAGATAAATCACTGAGGACAAAGGTAATAAAGGAGTTGGGTTAACTGTGCCAATTCCCCTAACATGTGTAGGTGACCCATTGGCTAGAGTAACTATGGACGAAGATGGAAAAAAAGAGGAAAATATACTTGAAAGACCTGACATGTGATCAGAAGCCCCTGAATCAATGATCCAAGGACGAGAAGTAGCTGAAAGGCATGCAGTAGCATTACCTGTCTGTGCCAAAGTAACAGTGGAAGAAACAGGCTATGAGATGAGATTGTGTGTACCGAACATATTCCTCACCAGACATAACCACCACCTTGTCTTCAGATGACTGTGGAGTAGAGTCAATATTAGACGCCGTATTAGCAAACTGGTGCTGCTGCCCTGGTCTCCCATGTAGCTTGTAGCAAAATTTTTTAATATGACCAGGTTTGCCACAATAATGACAAACTCGTGTAGTTCCCGAATTATCAGTAGATATATGGAATTGTCCATAAGGATGCTGATTATCTTGACCTCTCCCTATTCCAATGCCTCGGCCTCCTCCTCGGACACCACGCCCACTATATTTGCCACGGGTTCCTCCATCACTCCTATTACCACTACCAGTTCGAGTTTGGGACACAAGGGCTAAACTCCCCACCATAGATGTAGTATCCTGAGAGGACTCACGAGATACTCGAAGAACTCGAGCAAATGTATCTGTGAGTGACACTATATTCTCTCCTCCAAGAATCTGAGACCTAACATTTTCATACTCAGAACTAAGACATCATAAGAATCCCATTACAGCCAATTGTTCCCTTTGACGTTGCATTTGTTAAACATCAGCTGAAATAGGGAGAACATCATTCAACTCCTCATACAATCTCTTAATGTCTGCAAAACACTGAGTAATAGAGCGTCCCTTTCTTTCAAATCAATAAAACTCCTGCGATAGCTCATAAATCCGTGACAAATTATCTTGGCCAGAATACAACACATTCAAATACTCTCATAGTTCTCTAATTGTATCAATATGAGTTACCATGTCAACTACATTACTCTCCATAGAATTCAGCATTTGACCAAGAATACGTGCATCGACATCATCCCAAGTTACATCATCTCTGGGCTTAAACTTAGTTAAGTGTCTATGTTGATTCCTGCCTGTCAAAGTAAGCTTCACAATTTTCTTCCATTGGTGGAAGTTAGCACTACCTGCGAGCTTCTTATCAGTAATTCGGTTAGATGAAGAGGAAATCACCTCAGTCATCACAATATTATTCTTCTCATTATCTACTTCAATTGCACTCTTCGAGTGATCGCCCATTTTCCAAATAAAAATAAGCAAACTCTGACCTTAGCTTCCGTCAAACAACTTAGCCTCAATAATTCAATAACCCAATATTACCACTACCAAATAAAATGACAAAAGCTACCACACAACTTTCAAATCATCAAATAAATAATCGCACTATACCCAAGCAGCAACTTGCTTCATCACAAGTCTCAAACAAATTAATCAGCCAAATCAGCAACTTTAAAGCAAATTCTAACCCACAAAATCATCCCGATGAGTGCTACTGCACTCTGTCGCTACTGCTCTCTATTACCCAGACCTACAAAATCATCCCAATGAGTGCTACTGCACTCTGTCGCTACTGATCTCTGTTACCCAACGAGTGCTGCTGCTCTTTGTCTGCTTTCTCTCTTTAGGGTTTTCCCTCTCCTTCATCGACCTCACGTACAGGAAGCGGCACAGCTACACCACCAAGTCCAACCAGCATAGGGTCGTCAAAACCCCTGGTAGGCCAGCAAATCGCACAAGCACGAGCGCGCGCGCTCGAGTGCGAGCGCGCCGCGCAAGCAGCACAATCAAGCCATGCGGGTAGCGTGAGCGGCGCGATCCGAGCGAGCACCGCGAGTGAGCCTCGCGAGCGAGCAGCACGAAGCGAGAGAAGCCCTATTCCGGTGAGCGGCGGTGACAGCCAACTATTCCAGCGAGTCGACGGCGGTCCGGCGAATCGACGGCGGCGAGCAGCTGCTCCGTCGTCTAGGGTTAAGCCCTAGGCTCTGATACCATGTGAGGAAAAACTTACAACGTATTATTCAATAAAGTTTAATATATATACATCAAAAATAAACCCTAAAAGTGGTAAAGACTAATTTACCCTTCTTACTCCTAACAAAAATCAATCATTTTTTATCTGACAATTCTGTATGCATTAGAGTGAATCTTTAGCGACTGATTTTCTCTAATGCTTGTGATTATGCGCATGTACTATCTGATCTTGTTTTATGATCTTCTGGAGCATTAATTTTCTCATGCTATCATGGCGTGTTTAATTGCCAATGATAATCATCTTTCTGGAAAATGGAATTATTTAAACCTTTGTAGTCCTAGGTAAATTTAGTGAAGTCATCATGGAAGCGGATAAGCTTAATCCAGTTTACTTATCAATATCATGTAGGAAGGATATGAAATTGTATCTCGGTTGCATGTTTCGATTTTGTGTATCTTCTCGGGTTATGGCTTTTCGTGTCACAAGTTGCTTTAATCTCGGGAGTGTGCAAGCCTCGTATATTTACACAACAACAAGCTCTTGAGTTCCTCCGGGGAAAGGTTTGAAAAGCTTTGCAACTTCAAGCTCTTGAGTTTCCTATTGCATTTACGTTCGCAAGAGTTCAACAAGTTCCTTGACTTGTAATATAGTCCCCATTGGCTCGCACTTTAAATGAAAAGAGGGACCACTCCATTATCAAATACACCATGCCAATTGTTTGTTTATGCACTCTGGGACCTATGACTCTTGTGCCTGGCCAGGTCTTTAACGAATAGCATATATCTCAACTCTAGATGCAAGTACATGAAATCTTGACAACTAACTTCACTGTTTTTTTTTTTTTTAATCTGTTCCAGGCCAATAATGCATACATTTTCCCAGGACTTGGTCTAGGCTTGATAATGTCTGGGCTTGTGAACTTTGGTATTCTAACAGCATGAAAATTCAGTTTGCTGATGGAGCGGCATTAGTCAAAGGGACAAAAAGGTGCTTTTTTTTTGGATGCTTCTGCTCCCAATGAACTATTTTTGGCAATTTATGGACATAAAAGCTTTGGTTTGTCTCTTTCCTTCTTCGTTATAGTTAAAATCTGAAAATGAAAAAAAAAAAAAAAAACTTGTTGGAACTTGGAACTGACCCTGGAACCTGTGATAGGATAGGTTCCAGGTTCTTGGTTCTGACGGATAGGTTCCGTGTTTCAAAAAATGAGGAACTTGTACCCGAGGGTAGGTTCTAGGTTTCAAACGGAACTTATTAGGAGCCGGGAACCGCTCACCCCTAATATTAGGTCTGCTCTGAGTGAACCTTTTATAGCCATTGAGTGTTTTTGGGAAAAATTTTGTAAACCCCGTTAGGAAAAAGTCATCATTCAAAGGCCGAAAGCCCATGGCAAATAGGAGAATCTGTTGGGCATTTTGGCATTCTCAACATGTTGGTAAGACAATTAATATAAAATTTTGAATCTTTTTGTTGCCTTCACAATTTTATTGACATTCCAAATTTAACCATTTCCAAATAGCAACCCTAAATCCCTGAGCCGCTCGCCTCTTGGGTCTCGCTCTGCACTTGGAAACGAGGTCTCGCCCTTCTCTTCGACTTCGAAGCTTACCTCCGATGGAGCAATTGAACGAGCAGGACAATTGGCGTGAGTATATCGGCCGGTGGACTGAGTCGATGCCTTGCCGGGACTGCCTTAAGAAGCATGGCATGAACGAGGCCTGGTATTGTCAGGTTTGCCACGAGGCGAGCTGGCAAACGATGAAAGAGCAGTGGAGCAAGATTTCCTTCTTGGTTGTGACCGACCAAGTTCATTTCCCTGCCGATGTCCACTTGATCGTTGAGGATGGTTCCGAGGGGACTCCGCCGACGCGGATCCTAGCCCTCAGACTCATCCTGGTCAGCATTGCATTAGCATTTTGCTCTGATTTAAAATTTTGGATTTTTCTTTGATTTTGCTCGATCTGATTCGAGAAACAGATGATTAGGTTCAGTTCAAAGTAATTAAGGTTCATATTTCATTTGTGGTTGGATTTGAATTTTCTTTCGCGCTCCAAGTTGTTTTGGTAGATAAGGATGGTCTGAAAGAGATCGTGCTATGAAATCCAGTTGTTCGATTCTAGATACAGTGGTATGTGGCTTACTAGTTCTTCCTCAAACAAACTAGTTCTGTTACAAGTTTAGGCGGATTGAATAGTTGCCGAGTACATTGGCATTATCAATTTCTGTGATTGTTTATTCTGGCTCTGCCACTGTAGTTTCTTGAATTTTCTCTTCCGCTTTCTATTAAAAATTAGGTAGCTGGTCCCAGTTTTGAGAGCAATGTTGGAGCATCCAAGTGGCAAGATTCATATAAGGGACTCCTCACTTGAGGCCGTCAAAGCCTTTGTCAGCTACCTTTACTCAGCTGAAGTATCCCTGATTATCAACGGCTAGTTCATGGTCTCCAACCTAATTGGGAGAATTCAATATTAGTTATGCAATTGCGCACATGCACAAGGCAAAGCTTCTCCTTGAGGCCACTGTTTCGTTAATCAGAGACAATTGGGTAAATTGAGAAACCATTCAGACTATGAAAGACTTGCTGAGGATAATCCAGCCATTGCATTTAAGATGCTTGAAGCATGTTTTCTTGCGGAGGTGGAAAGTACTGCAGCGGCCAGTACTTTTGCATGATATAGGCTGACTGAAACTTCGTTAATAAAAAACAACTTGGGTAAATTGAGAAATCATTCAGACTATCAAAGACTTGCTGAGGATAATCCAGCCATTGCATTGAAGATGCTTTTCTTGCAGAGGTGGAAAGGACTGCAACAGCCAGTACTTCTGCATGATATAGGCTGACTGAAACTTCTCATCTTGTTATTGTTGCAATTCTGCATGATATAGGTTGACTGAAACTTCTCATCTTGTCGTTGTTGCAAATATTTTTCATTTCATACTTGTAATAATTCCTCTTCATAGTTTTGTTTTTGATTGAGACAACTAAAGAGAACTAGTAAAAATTTCCTCATCTCTTCATAATTGTGTTTTTGATTGAGACAACTAATGATTCTTCACTTTGACTTTTCGACTTGGGGTTTCACCTTTTCATTTGTGCCGCTGCTTTTTTTCCATTTAAATTAGACACTTGTTTTTTAGTAATACTAGGATCCTGATCTGATCTGTGTGATGGTATTATCATCCTGTGATATGAAGCATTGGTTGAGATGGATGTTATCTAAATGTTGCTGCATATACGTCTCTACAACCTATGCCATTGAGTAACATGAAGTTTGTTCTGGCCTTATTAATCAATAGGAAAAGATAACTTAGAAAAACTTTTACTAAAGGTTCTCAGATTAGGTAAGCGTCTGCACGTCAGTCACAAACAAGTTCCCCATGCTCGTGGCTCAGTCCGTAGGAGTGCAGGGTGTTATGTGCTGGTTTTTATGATGCTTAGCTCGGACACCTTTGTTGCTTTATGCTTACCATTAAGGCACTTCTAAATTCCTCTTTGCACAGTCCCTGAAAGGACAGGGAATGAGTCCGGAGGGTAAGAGGTGTTGCCTAATGCTGTCATTTCGAATTTTGCTTCTGGACATACTTCTCTGCTAGTCTCATCTGTGCGCAGAAGTGTGACAAAATAGTTCATGCAACTCATCTGGGATTAAAGTTTGGTTGGGAAGATCTATGACTTTGGCTAGTTAGAGTTTTGATTTATGGAAAGAACTTAAGGTTGTAATTATGTCATATTTACTCCGCCATGGTAACGTGGTGCTTATAGTCTCCGCTCAGATGCTTATTAGCTATATTGCAGATGTTAAGAGAACCTGTAGTTGGAGATTCAAATTTGCATGTCTCTGAGCGGCTTCATTCCTTCTGTGGTTTATCTTGCTCTTGAAAGTGGTTGCAATGAGCACTCAGAGCCATTGCAGTAGCATCGTGGTAGAGCACATCTTGCGGTCATTGAGTGATGAAGGTGTTATAGGAAGTTTAGGTTTTTGTGCCGTCAAATCTAGTCTTTACATACTGTCGCATCGCACCTAATCATTGTGCTGCTGAGCAAAATGATTTCCCACGGATGTAACTTACCTGTTTTAGTTATATAATGGAGAATTATTCTCACATTTCCTGTGTGTACTGGATACAACTGTAATTTAAGACGTTAGAGATTTCCGTTGAGTTTCAATTGAGGCATTGTTTCTGTAGCATTAGAATATGACTCATACCTTGCTAAAGTTGTTGCAGAAGTATACTGCAGAATTAGAAATACTTGATCCAGAAAACCATGATAAAATGGACGACCATTTGTCCTCTCCTTTGTTATTATAGGCGGGCAAGCAAGCTCAGCTATGCTGCTTTATAAACTCGTCGTATCCTTTTTGAGTGCCACTAATGGTCACATTCTACCTCAAGACCAAGGATAATCAAGTTTTGCAACAACTTTTGGTTCCTGTGGCGCTTGATAGATATGACAATATAATTGTTGTTTGACATGAGCATGTCCATGTAATTTACACGCTATAGAAGCCACAACTAATTGATAAAATTGCTTTACTCAATAGTATAGGTTGTAGAGACACAGATAAAGTTTATATGCAGAAACATTCACATGACATCCATCTCAACCAATGCTTCAAATCACCTAATGAGAAGACCATCACAAAGATCAAAATTTGAAGTACCACTGAAAAGTAAATGTCCGCACTAGAAGCCATAGAATCATCAAAGGGCAAGTTAATTCAAATAAAAGGAAAGAAGGGAGTACAACTAAGAGCTGCAACCCTGAGTCAAAAAGGCATTGAAGACTCGTAAATCATAAATTGAGTCTCCATTGAAATTTCAGGAACAAAGAGAAGGGAACTTTTATTTTTCCTCTTTGATCATTAAAATAAAAAACAATTCATCAACAAGAAGAAAATAAATTTCTGTCAGCCTATGTTACGCTACCTACGTAACTTCTAACTGTCCATGAGTGGATTCTTCACCAGCATAAGTGCCTTCTCAACAAAGTAGAAGGGTGGATTTTCATGCTTAGAAAATTCTTTTACTAAAAAGAAGAAATACCAATGAACTCTGAGGTCATATGGCAAAGTTTCGAAGTGGTCCCTATCATACAGCCAAAAAAACTCAAGTGGACGGTACCAAACCTCTGAAATGGCTTTCACCAGAAACAAAACTTACTTCCCAAAGCCAAAGTGGTCAATAATCATGTGAGAATCTCCAGTTGCTGTAGGAATAAGATTTTTAAGACTAAGAAACCCCCCCTTCCTCATCAATATGAAATTCCTCTCTACAATGGTACCTTAAACCATACTAAGATCTTCAAAACTAAAACACTAACTAGTAGCACCATTAGCATATGCAGCTTCAAGGAATTCTCCTCAAATTCATTCCATCACTTTCAGGACTAAGATAGCTCAACCAATCCCAATGAGTACCCAAAACCCACCTACATTACCTGATAGATAAACCATTTGGAGAATAATGACATGCAATGATCATTCATTAGAATAACAAATTTTCAGATATAGATTTCATCTACAATGTACAGACTGAGTTACATCATTTTCACTTGATAAGAAGAAAGAAATTTAAGTATAGGTGCAGGCAAAATTAAGTCAAAACATTCCATGTGCAGCACACAGACCATAAATCTGAGATGAGAAAAAATTAAACCTGCAACAAATAGAAAATGGTACAGGACAAACCTGGTTTGCTGAAATAGTTGAAGCTCCTGCGGTAGCTCTCTCATTCTCTCCACTTTTACTTTCCAGTTTCACTTGCTTTCGCCTCTTGTAAGTCCGAACACACTCACTACCACCAGAACTCCCTTCGGCAACATCACTATCATGGCCATTGGCAAAACCATTACTCATTTTCCCACTCCTCAAGCAAGAACTCTTGGCATCGTGGCTGTTGACCAAGGCGGGTTTATCTCCCTCTACGCCATTGTCCTCATCCCCCATCGGAAACCTGAATCCAGAATTCCAAACCCTAAGCTCCATATTAGGGCTCAAGAGAAAACCTCAAAACTCCAAATTTCTAAAGCAAAAGTCAAAACCGCTGCCGAACACCAGTCGGCCTGCACTCGCCTCGCCCTTGCCTCCCTTAACGCCGCCAATGGATGCCACTCGTCCCCCCGATGGAGGCCGCTCGATGCTTGCCCAACCGCCCCTGACCCAGTCGTCCCCGAAGCCACTCGCCCAGTCACCCCCGATGCCGCTCACCGAGCCTCCCTCGAAGCTGCTCGCCCAGCCCTTGACATCGCTCGTCCAGTGTCGCGACCTACCCCTCGAGGGGAGGGAATATGTTTAGGGGTATTGTCTAAAGGATTGACCCAAGATCCATGATTAGGCGCGGGCTCTCCTAAGCCCATACCTTGCGTGACATTAGGGTATTTAAAAAAAAAATCACAATAAGAAATCGCTACTAGTCTATTGAGGTCAACTAAAAACCAAGTGAGATATGAGAATCTACCTCACTCCCCACGTAACCAGAGAATCTAGGATCGGTTGCTTAATTACACTAATTGACCAATTAGTGTCATTTCGGTACATAATATTGATTATTTTAAAAGAAAATATTTTTTGTTTTGGATTGATTTTTACACCTATCTACTAACATGCGAAGTGATCATGCGGGTGCGCAATCATTAAAATAATAATTATAGCTACCAAGATCCTAATTGCAACAAAATTAAACACGTGCAATTAAATATAACAAAATATGCAAATTAAACACGCGATATAATCAATGTGCAAGAAAATAAATGCCTAATTACACTAAGGAGGCAAAAAATAGTAATTCCTAACCAAACCCTGCATTTTTTGAATTTTCAAAATTTTTTAATTAATTAAAAAACTCGAATTTTCAACATTTTCTGAAATTTTTTAATCTTTTAATGTTCTCCGAAATGTTGTTGAATTTTCGGAATTTTTTTGAATATTTTTTATTTTTCGAAAATTTTGATTTTTTTAAAATTTTTGAATTTTTAATATCTTTTAAATATTAAATATTATTTTATATGGAAAAAAAAAAGGTTCGGATCGGGTAAACCCAATCCGGACCATTTTCCCAACCAAACCCGGATCCAACACCGTTGGATTAAAAAAAAGGGAAATTTTTTTTTCATTTTTTTCATTTTTAAATGTTTATTTATTTATTTATTTATTTATTTTGTCTTTTCCTCACTGCGTCCTTTCCGGACCCTGCACCATCTGTTCAACGGTCCTTCCCAAGCCAACTTTTGCCATTTTATAGTTTTCTATTTTTTTTTTGTTTTGCTTTTTTCTTTTTATTCTTTATCTTTTTTTTTTTTACTTCATCCCTTTCCTGCACCTTCCCCTTCTACGACTCCCCTTCCCGAAGTCATTTTTGCCTTCTTTTCTCTATTATTATTTTTTTCTTTTCTGGTTTTTCTTTTTCCTTGTTCTTTTTTTTATTTCCCCTTTGGCGTTCTTCTTCTTCCCCGACGCTTCTTCCTCATTTTGCGCCATCCTCACGGAACTAAATACAACACTGCGGCGAACCCTCACCGGTGTTTGGAGGGTCGCCAAGCTACCATTTGGCGCCGGTCATTCCGACTCATTCGTTCCGACCGACGATGACCACCGTTGGACACCCATTCCGGTGCCCACAAACCCATTTTTCGGCGCGAAGAAACGTCATCGACTTGAATACGCATGAATATTTCTCACGAACACTATGAAAAAAACCACAAGTACGAGCAAAGCAAGCAGGACTCAGCGGGCATGGGAGAAAAACGAGTTGATCTTGCGTTAAAACATACACTGCTCTTCGGTTTTTTATTAAGGCATTTCATCGAACATCTAAGAGGCACTAACTAGAGATGTAAGCATAGACTCGATCGGGGCTCGGGTTCAGGCCAAGATCATCACCCGATACACAAGCACTATTCTGGATCGACTTGGGGACAAATTTATCAGCATTTAACTTGAGTTTAAACAAAAATGACAAGTCTCGGCCATAACACCAAACACAAACAAATATTTGCATAAAGCACTACAATAAGCATAGGAGTGAACACGAGCACAACGGAATTTCGGGCGAGGATCGAGACTGAAGCTCGTGCGAACTGGTCGACCACGAGCCCCAGCCCGACGCCCCACCAAAAACAGGGCAGATGTACTCGGGAATGACCTACCCGGTTCGAAGGGGAGCGCTGCGGTGGACGACTGGCGACGGCGAAGCTGTCCTTCAGTCTTACTCTCTCCCTTTGGCTCGCCCTCTACTCTCGAGCTCTCTCCGGTGCTCTCTGTTCTCTCTCGACCCAAAATAAACAGCCGACCCCCTTCTCTTCTCTTTGCTCTCTTCCTTATAAGCTCGGCCAACGACAGGCGCGCATGGCACCGCCAGCCTGTCGCGGCCGCTTGATCTCCGACCCTGGGATCACGCCGTCCTCTGCCTTCACGGTTTGTACGTTTCTCTTTTCTTCTTCTTTTGCAGGAGCGTGGTTGGCGTGAGGGGAGGAAGAAAGACTCAGGCATGGGCTGGGCTGAAATAAAAGGAGATGGGCCGGCCCAAGTGCAAAAGAGAGAAAAGGAAAAGAGATAAATCGGCGAGCCCACGGACGAAGAAAAGTGGCCTCATTCGATTTTCTTCTCCGTTTTTTTTTTTCTTTTTTTTTTTTTAATGAGCAAAATTTTTGAAAAATAAAATAAAATAAAAAATAAAAAATATCATTAGTGATGCAAATATTCCTAATGCTAACACGTGATGCAATTTAGTAAAAAAATTTTTTTCTTCTTTTTTTTTTTAAATTTCGATTTTTTTATTTTATTCTAATTGTTTTTGTAATTTTTTTTATAAATTTTAAAACTAGTGACGCAAATGCTCCTGATGTATATATGTGATGCAATTTTAATGAAAAATTTTGTTAAAGGGTTAAAAATTAATCCCTAATTTTCCAATGTAATTAATAAAAATTTAAACAAATCGCCAAAATTTAGGTGTCAACATCCAGTCACCCCCAACGCCGCTTGCCTAGCCGCCCCCGACGCTGCTAGCCTAGTCGCTACCAACATTGCTAGCGCAAGGTTTTTGGAACTTAGCAGTCAATATCAGATGCTTTTCCTCTCTTTATATATTTATGATTTTTTTCACAAACCAAGTGTTTCGTCTATCTATTTGAAGAGAATGTAGAGGGTAAATGCTCTGTAACTCCATGAGTGTGTTTGTCTAGTTATAGTATATCAATAAGGAACGATGTGAGAAAATAGGCAATGGCTAAACAGACGCTTGATATTTGTTGCTTGTGGGTATATGCATTTGCATCTATAATTATTGAATGAGGGTGATTTTTTAGGCCTTCTTGACTGCCTTTTCTTACCCCCTTTAGCAGTTTCATTTGATTGTTCTCTTACTCAAGCTTAGATGTGCTTGTAGCTGTCAAATTTGTTCTGTTTTGTTATTTTTGAAGCCAGGTAAAGGAACGTAGGATGAAGAAAGTGAGAGAAAAGGATCTCAATCCTTATATTTCTCCAGAGAATGCACTATTGGCAGAAAGGAGTTACTTGAGTGATCAAGAGAATATTAATTTTGATAATGGCTATCATGCAGAATGGACAGAGAAAATAGCTCAGCATGAGTTGCCTTTGCATGAACTTCCAAGGGTATGTACCAGTGTAGATTTAGTGCCTTTCCCAACCTTATTCTTTAAGTGACAGGATAATAATATATGTTGATGCAAAACTAGATGGCTGATAATAGTGATGATGCCCTTGCACGATGTCAAAAGATTTATGCACATGCTCATGATTTCAACGTAAACTCAACTTCGAATGACAAGTAATGATGGTTATTTTGTTCAATCAGCTGAATAATTAGGTTATATTAGAACTTGCTGCTTAATATTTAGTTGCACTAGTATAGCATGGCTTTCCAACTGGCTGTTTCTTAAAGGATTTAAGAATGAAAAAATATCCTCTGTGCCTAATGATAGGTGTCTAGTGCTCTTTCAACACATGACAAGTCCCTAAGCGGTTGCATCTCTAGTCATTTCACACCAGTTTATTACTAGGGCATTCTATAGGGGAAGGTGAAGGTCGGCTTGCTCAAAATTTCCTTAAAACTTGCTTTTCTTGTTGGAAATGTGGAAGGCAAGCAATAAAAATGACACTTAACAGTTTCTTGTTTTATAATCTCTTTGCAGTGATGGTGAGACCTTTGTTTCTGCTGATGACCTTAGAATTAATTTGTGGAACCTGGAGATCAGTGGTCAATGTTTCAATATAATTGACATAAAACCAACGGATATGGAGGATTTGACTGGTAATTTCAATGCTTTGCTCGCCAACAATTCCTTACTTCTGCTAGTAGCTAACTGAATGCTGGACTTAGCAATCACCCTTAATGTATTGCGATGCTGCCCCACTTTCGTTTTTTTTGTTATTTTGTAAGTGCTTCCATCTCTTCTGCAGAGGTCATAACTTCAGCTCAGTTCCATCTGGTTCAATGTAATCTGCTTGCTTACAGCAGTTCAAGAGTTTTTATCTATCTAGTTGATATGCGGCAATTAGCCTTATGCGATCATAGTGCAAGGATGTGAGTGTCGGCCAACTATGTTGTTTGATTTTTAAGGTCCATTGTGCATTTATATCGTAAGTTTTCTTGTCATCTGCACGTGTTCTTGTTCCGATACCTGGCATCAAAACCTTAGATATACAGCTTACAGGATGGAGAACAGCGTGGTTCTAAATCATTTTTCACAGAGATCATTGCATCAATCTCCGACATAGAATTTGATGGCCAATACCTTATGAGTCGTGATTACTTAAACTTAAAGGTAGGCTAATTTTCATGGTTTATTTTGTTCAAGAATTGGCAACATCCCTGAACAACTAAAAAAAGAAGATAAGAAAAAAGAATAAATGCAAGCACACACACAAGGAGATGGGACATTGCAGGGTTGGTTTATGTTCCTCTATTCAATGATAAGAGAGAAATAAAATAATCAAGTCTGTCTTAGTCAATTATATCTTTGTCCTTTTGGGGTTTAAATAATTCATTATCTCAATAAATGTTTTGGGATTTAGATAATTCATTATCTCAGTAAATGGCGCTTCTCTTAAATATCTTTCTCTCCTTAGTCGAAGTGTTGCTGACAATAAAAGGTCTTTATAGATTATTGAATGATTCTATCTTATCCATCATTGTTATTTGATCTCTTTGAAGCAGAACAAAGTGCTTTTTATATGGTTTTCTCGCTTTATTATTGCAAGCAGTGCACATTGCAGAAGCAAAATGTCCATTGAGGGAATGCTAAAAAGTAGGGTTAGAGTTGAGAAAAGAATACTTTCTTGGCTTCTAAACTTGTTCACATAAAACCCTAAACTTATACATTTGTGACTAATATACCCTCCATTAAATTAAATTAATACTACAAAAAAATCACAAAAATTGTATAACTATGACAAACAAAAAGTAAAATCTCAAATTGGTATATTATTCAATTGTCACGTGTTATTTAACTTAGTAATTTGACAGTAACATTAACGAAAACTAATAAATGATAAATTTGTCACAAGTGTAGCAGTTTGGGGTAAATTCGTCAAAGATGTACTATTTTGGAGTTTTTGGTGGTCAAAAAATTAGTTTGGAGTAAATTTGTCACAAGTGTACTAGTTTGGGATTTTTAAAGATATTAACCCTAAAAAAAATTCAAAAAATAAAATATTATTAAAACATTATCCATGTCAACGTCAACCGGCTAAGCAATGGCTTGGAAGCTTTTGGCGTTTGCTGAAAAATACAAAGTGATGCACCTCAAAGCATGTCGTGAGAAGTTCAGGGTGTACATCGGAAAGTACTAGGTGATGCCAGCAACGGCGAGGCAAGCTCGCCCTTGCGCAGCTCGCCGGACCTGCTTTTTAAATATCTCTCCTTATTTGGGACCCTATTCAACAGCCTGCCGCCTTAGTTCGACGACTGGTTCTTGCTCGAAGGCAACCACCCAAAGGAAGGAGGAAAGAGGGGGGGGGAAAAGCGAGAAAAAAAAAGATAAAGAATTAATAGAAATTTCGAAAAATAAAATATTATTAAAACATTGACTACGTCAACATCGGTCGGCTAAATTTGATCGAATAGACTAAATTGGCACAATTATAAAAGGCTTAGGACTCAATTGGCCAAAAAAAAATAAATTTATTACTAAATCGACATAGTTACAATAAGGTTACAACTTTTTTAGTAATTCTCCCAATAGAATTGCAACCAAGCAAGTAACTAATTGATCTGGATGTTGATTCTAATTGATGCCGATTAGTCTATTGATAGAAAATTACATTATTGTGTATTAGGAAATCATTTTCCTTTATTCCATATATTTTTCTTCCTTAGTTAGTTTTGCTCCTATGTATTATAAATAAGATCTATATTGTACATCATTAATCGGTGAAAGGAATACATAGTAAATTTTTCCCTGAATATTTTTCCCTCAACTTTATTTCATTCAAATAAATCAGATTTTCATGTATGGCTTGTGCAGCACCTTCAAGTTTTGGCAACTCCAGTTCCATGCCCTACAGGTCTTTTTTTTTTTTGGTCGAAAAAGCTGCATTTCATTTCAACTTAAGTAGAGAACATAGAACATGAACCCATCTGGGCTTCAGAACAAAGAGAATCAAACAGTGGTTGTGGTGGGCTCAAAACCCAATTGTTCGGGAGGCAATGGTCGAGCTGGGCTTTAACGACCCAATCAGCAATTTTGTTTTGTTCCCTAAAGCAATGGGTAATTTTTATATGAGGCGAAGAAGACAGAGAAGCCCGGCCCATTTCAATTTGTGCTGCAATGTCCCATGGCACTTGTACTTCCCCCAACAAAGCGTGAACTTCAACAGAGGAGTCAGATTCAATAATTGTACTTTCACTTTTGCCTTTTCCCTTCTCCCATTCGTGCGCGAGCTTCAAACCCTCAAGTAGAGCTAGGGTTTCAGCTTGGAGTGCAAATTGCACTCTAACTTGGCGTGCGAACCCTCCGAGAAGAACACCATCCGCGTCCCTGCATACACCAGCAATCGATCCTCTGGTTTCGCCTATTCGAAGACCTCCATTGACGTTGATTTTCAGCGATTTTGGTGTAGGGGGGTTCCAGTTCGTCGCGCAGGTACGGTCTCTCTCCTCACGCGCTTCCTGTTTTGAGTTCCAGGTTTTGAATTCTTCATGCTTTGCGAGGGCTTCTGAGATAACTCCCTGCGGATCCAGCAATTTCCCTCTGAAAATGGCCTCGTTTCTTGCTTTCCACATGAACCAAAGCAATTCAGCAACTTGCTCGAGGGGTGGTGCTTCTGGTAAGGCTCGCTTGTAGTGAAAGATCCACCGATCTATGCTTGTTAGTCCCTTTCTTTGAACTGGTATACTGATGCGTGGGTCTGACCAAATCTTGGTTGTCCAGGGGCAGAGCAAAAACAAATGTTCCTCTATTTCGGGGTTCTTTTTACAGAGCTGGCAAGTCGACTTAGGTACGATTTTCCTTCTACTTAAGTTTTCTGACGTAGGGAGCGCATTTTGACAAAGGGTCCACATAAAAACTTTTATTTTCGGGATAGTTTGCAAATTCCAGATTTTGCACCATAGTTCTCTTGGCTTCTGGTATGAAGTTGATGCTTCATTGTGTGCTAACTTGATCTCTCGCTTTCCTTAGTTGATTATACCCACTTTTTTGTGTAGTTGCCTCGATGTTGTTGCATTCCACACTAGTTTGTCTTTTACACTTGTAGCTGGGATGGGAATGGCCAGTATTTCATCTGCAATGCTGTCTTCGAAAGTGTTTTGTACTATATTCTCTTTCCATGAGCTAGTCTGCTTGTCAATTAACTCATTAACACACTCAGGGTCTTCTCTATTAGCAGGTCCGATTAGTAAACCCCGCTTCAGCCATTTATCCTGCCGTATTCTGACTGATTGTCCATCACCCATAGACCATTGGGACGATTCTGAGATAGCTTCCCTCCCAATTAGGAGACTTTTCCATCCCCATGAAGCTCTTTGACCCTGTTTTGCATGCCAGAAATCTTTATTAGGAAAATATAAGCCTTTCAAAAGTTGGATCCATAGAGTGGGAGAGTTTTCTGCTAGACGCCATGCTTGCTTTCCTAGCATGGCTTTGTTGAATGTAATGAGGTCTCTGAAACCCATACCACCATGATCTTTCCTCATTTTCATTAGATTCCAACTTTTCCAGTGAATTCCAGCTTTTCTTTCATTGTTTTTCCACCAAAAGGAAGCTATCTTTTGTTCTATTGCTTTGCAAATAGATACCGGGATTTTGAATATCGACATTGCATATTGTGGGATAGCCTGAACTACTGCTTTCAAGAGAACTTCCTTTCCTGCTTTAGACAGCAAGTTTTCCTTCCATCATTCCAGCTCCTTATTTACCTGAGCCAAAATCCATGCAAACATCTGTTTTTTTGAACTACCCCAATCAGAGGGGATACCCAAATATTTCCCTGTTTTGTCGATTTCTGGGACGCGCAGCTCCCTTACCATATTCCTCCTTAAACTCTGGGGACAGCCCGCACTAAAAAGGATCCCTGATTTGTTCAAATTCACTAGTTGCCTAGTAGCTACACAATATTGATTCAGCACCTCAGCTAGATTTTGGCACTCACTAATCTTGCCATCTAAAAAGAAAATAGTCATTTGCGAATAGTAAGTGCGATAGTGTGGGGCAGTGGCTGTTTAACTTAATACCTTTTATTCTTCCCTCATCAACTGCTTTTTTCAACATTAACGATAAGACATTTGCCATGAGTATAAACAAGTAAGGGGATAGAGGGTCTCCTTGTCTAATACCTCGAGCTGGTTGAAAATAAGGTAGGAGTCTCCATTTAATTTCACACTTTGAATGAGGTAGTTATGACACATTGCATGATCCAAGTTACCCATGTAGGGCTAAAACCCATTTTCTTCATGCAAGCTTCAAGGAAGTCCCATTCGACTCTGTCATAGGCCTTCTTCATGTCTAGTTTGAGCACGGCTTGGAATTTCTTCTTTCTTTTCCTAATTCTGAGTTGGTGAAGGACCTCTTGAACTATGAGGATGTTGTCTTGTATCTGTCTTCCACTAACAAAAGCGCTATGCTCTATTTCAATCAAATCAAGAAGCCATCTCTTAAGGCGATTTGCCAACACTTTTGAGATAATTTTATAGGAAAAGTTACAAAGGCTGATTGGTTGGAACTGGTCTAATTTTTCTGGGTTTGGGGCTTTAGGAACAAGTGCAATATGTGTTCTGTTCAGATTCGGATTTAGGCATTTAGTCTCCAAGAAATCTTCTACCATTTCCATAATGTCTATCTGAATATCTTTCCAGTGATGCTGATAAAACTGACCATTTAGTCCATCTGGTCCTGGGGCTTTTAACGCACCGAGTTGAAAAACTGCTTCTTTGACTTCCTGTAGCATAATTTTTGCTGTTAGAGCTGTGTTCATATCTTCTGTTACCATAATAGGGCATTGGTCAATAATGGGCTGCATATTGCGAGGTCCCACCGAGGTGTACAATTCTGTGAAAAAAGCTAAAGTTTCCTCTTTCAGTCTTCCTTCATCCTGGGTCCACTCTCCATTGGAGACTTGGAGCATAGATATCCTGTTCCTTTGCCTGCGCTGAATAGTGGTAGCATGAAAATATTTAGAGTTCCTATCCCCCCATTTCAACCATGAAATTCTCGATCTCATCCTCCAGAACATTTCTTCTTGCTTCCATAACAGTTCTATTTTTCCTTTTACCTCTTGTACCCTCTTTCTATCATGCTCAGCCTCTTGATTATTTGTGATGGCTACAAGTTCACTTTTTAAGTCTCTGATTTGAGTCTATGCATTGGCAAATTTTTTGCTCCATACCTCCAAGGATGCCGTTATTTTCTGAATCTTTGCCCCCCAGCTTAGATTTTTCACTCCAGGATCATTCAACACCGTATTAACTTTTTCCTCATATTCTTGATCTTCCAACCAGAAAGCTTCAATCTTAAAGTGTCTCTTTCTCTTCCTCCTTTCAGCCATGAGTGATACTAATAAAGGACAGTGGTCTGAACCTATAGTCGGAAGGGTAAATACTAAAGCTTCTGGAAAGGAAACCCTCCATTTAATGGTACATAGGACCCTGTCAAGTTTTTCTTTTATAAATTCATCTCCACCCCTGTTGTTTGCCCATGTAAATGCGCAGCCTTTGCCTTCTAATTCCATAAAAGAGCACTCATTTACAATTTGTCTAAATGCTGCCATTCTATGATACTCAGCTAATCTTCCTCCTACTTTTTCCCAGTGATATAGAATTTTATTAAAATCGCCAATACAAATCCATGGCAGAGAATTGTGGGACTTAATATATTTCAATTCCTCCCGTAACAACACCTTTTTTTGGAAAGTATAAGGGGCCTGCACAAACGTACTCCGCATCACTATTTGATTTCCTTCCCATTTGCAGGTTGCATTTATAAAATCAGCAGAATATGATTCAATTGATACCTTAATTTCAGCGTTCCACATTAAAGCTAGCCCGCCTGCAGTCCCAATTAGGTCCACCACAAAGTGATTCTGAAACTTTAAGTTCTTCTTTAACCTCACAACCAGTTGTTCTTTGTTCTTCGTCTCCATTAGGAACACTAAACTGGGCCTGTTTTGAGCCACTAAGACTCTTAGTTCCCGAATTGTCAGGGGATTGCCCAACCCCTGACAATTCCAGCTTAATATGTTCATTGGTACCCCGGTGGCTTATTAGGGCTAGCCACCAAAGCCCATGTGCCCTCTCCCTTCTCAACTTGGATTGGGGTCTCTAGGAGTTGCGTCTCATCCAGAATCTCCTGGTCTTGCTTCTTATTGTCATAAGGATTGAATCTTTTCTGTTTTTTGCTTGTATGCCTGGCTGTTTTTCCTTCTTTTCTTGGATACAATCCCCTCTGGATGTTATGTTTGAGAGGTTCAGAAGAGAGTTCGTTTTCTGGCCATGTTAATAACAGGAACGAAGAGCTTGCCTTTCCTTATACATCTCCTGGTTTTCCATTTTCCATTTCTTTTCTTTTTTCAGGTCTATCCATGCGGTTGCTGTTTAAAGGGAGGTGCTGGACAATATCCATCTGGCTTGGATTCTCTTGAGTTTCAGGTACAACGTCTTCTTCTACGCTATCCTTTTTCAGATCTTCATAAAACATCTTCCATATGAGGCTAAATTCTTTAGTTTCTGCCTTCAACCAATACCCAAATTGTAGCTCATTAATTCTCTCCAGGTCAACTTGGTTTGCAGCACACTGAGTAGTGTAATGTCCCAATTTTCCACATGCATAGCAGAAATGAGGAAGCCTTTCGTATTTGTATTCCAGCCAGAATTTTCTTCCCGCTCGTTTAACCACACTTCCTTGTTTTAAAGGCGCAAAGAGATCCAACTCAACTTTCACTTTCCCTGATACAAAATTAGCAACACCTTTGGGTTCCACTTTGATCTCTAACACTTCTCCAAGATCCTGCGCAATTCTCCTAACAGCTTCCGCATTACGCCATTCCACCGGAAGGCCGAATATGTGGACCCAAAAGGCCCCTTTTGAGAAATTGTAACAGCGAGGGGGGGTATTTGGTTCCCATGGTTTAAGTAACAGACAATGATTAGCAAAGGACCAAGGGCCGCCATTCAACACACGTTTTGAGTCCCCTTCTGTTTTGAAAGCAAATAAAAATATTCCCTGCTCCAAGGGGGTAATATCAACACTTTTGATTTTCCAAGCCTTCTTCATAGTACTCTGAAAAGCTTGAAAATTAACATTTGGGTTCATAAAGAGCTTTCCTATCAACATTGCACGGCAATCTTTTTCCTACACACTAGTGTCAATATCCTCCAGATCGATTATATCATCTTCTAACCACATATCTCCCAACCTCTTGCAGAGTAGTTCCATCCGAGGATCTGCGCCTTTGTGTTCCATGGAGGCTGAACACTCTAGTAAGCAGTCTAAGAAGGTAGTAAAACAACCACAAGCTTGCTCAACGATGCCTTAAGACCTGTTCTTAACACGTCAAGGGAAGAGACCAACCTGAGACAATGGATAGCGTTTGATACCAAGATGAAGATGGTGGGCGTATTACATCTCCTTATCATAACCATTTTGAAACTGTATTGATCATCCCTTCATCTTGGGCAACTTACATAGAGCCGGATTGAAGCGTGATTCAACAACTGGGAAAGGGTTAGGGTTTTTGTAGTGTTGGATGTGGGGACTGGATGATTTGTGGAAAGGGGTATTAAGACTAATATGGTGGATTTTGTAGATATTTGGTTTCAGTTTTAGTGGAAAAGAGATAAAAAAAAAAAAAAAGGCTCATTTTGTGAGAAGGAGCATGAACGCACCATGGATGACAGCCCCGGTTGAATGAAACAGTGCTCGAAGAACTTCCATTTTCACAAGGAGGCTCGATGCAGGAAGGGAATCTCGGGGAATGGAAGCTAGATTGAAATGGGATGGTGGGTGTTTCGATTAGGGTTTTGATTTGGGAGTAAAGGAGCCATTACCACATCAAGCGTGGAGAAACTCTTCCTGCGAGAGAGAAGCTCCCAAAACGGGAGAGAAAAGACCTGATTTAGGGTCACTTGGTTCCATGCCCTACAGGTTAGAGGGTGAACATGTTACGTGAGAAAATAGAGGATTAAACTAATCTCCGAAACACAGAGATAAGTGCAATATTTTACATATTTGACCTGAACTTTTTCATTTTTGCGATTGACTCCCAATCCTAAGCTGTGATTCCAATTTTACAGTCCAGGCCAATGTCAACCCAGCACCTTCTTGATGTTTTCCACCAATCCAGAAACATGCCAAGTGGTTCCCGGTCTCGGAGGTTGTAATTTCACTACCTAAATTTGTTATGGCTATACCCTTTATTCACATAGAAAACGCACAATTATAAGCCTTTTTTCAACTCTAAACTTCTTCTACTGTAATGTCTAAGAATAAAGCTCAAAATACGTTCTTAATCTACAAAAGATCAATCAATAAAGCTATCTTGCTTGGCAAACTTCAATCATAGAAACAAAATTTTAGTCACTGCCAATTATGTCATGTCACGACCTAAAATTTCGAGTGTGAATCACCTAGAGTTTAGGCTAATGGATTACTAAGTCTTTAAACTTAGCTCGGGCTCTCCCAAGCCCATATTAATTCGCGACTTAATTCAAATATTTAACATGTAAATGATTATTATTTAAGAGTCACCACTAATCAATTTATGGTATGTCGATTAGACACTAAATAAAATAATGGGAGAATTATTTTACTACTACAAACCAGAGACTAAGGTTACGGGGACTTGGTTACACTAGATTTCTCAAATGCATTTTCGGTACAAGTTCTTTTTAATTTTTCAAAAATGTTTTTGCAGGCAGCTTGGATTTATTTTAAGCTAAATACTATCATGTCAAAAGATGATCACAAAAAAAAAAAAATTCTAATTTACCAACTTACATGTCTAATTTACTAAATTTATATGCTCATGCAAGATTTTGATTTTTGATTTTTGATTTATTTTTTTAGTGTTTTTTCCAAGATAAACAAGTTTCAAATAAACTAATCAAGCAACAAATAAATGATTAAAATAATCGAAAAAATAACTTGTTGTCTCACAGGTCAGATTAACGATTACTCTAACCCCAAACATTGCAATAAAAAAGTTCAAAATAATTAAAAATCTGATCCGAAGTCTTACGGATCAAATTAATAATTATATTAATTCAACAATTAAAATGCTATTAAAATACCCAAAAATTAATACAATTAAAAAAATGATCCGACATCTTATAGATCAAATTAATAATTATAATTAATTTTGGGTAAAAGCCTGTGGATAATGTCTAAATATTCATAAAATGGGCATCACATTCAAAAATTCTAATTTGAACAATAATAACAAAATGAATAAAAAGATAACATAAAATAAGTGAAAAATAAGGATGAAAAAATAAAAATAAACTACCTAGGGGGAAGGACAGCGGCGTCGACACGGGTAAGCGCGGGCGAGGGAGACAGCCGGCGTCGGAGCTCCGGCGAGGGCTGGGCGGCGGCAGCAGCAGGGAGGCGCGGCGTCAGTGACCGGCGAGCAGCAGCTGGGTCGCGGGTCGCTGCGGTGGTGGTGAGCAATGACGTCGGGGCGAGCTCACGGGTGCAGAGGCGTGGCGGCGTCGGTTGCTGCAGAGGCGGAGTCGCGGTGGCTGAGGTGCGGTGGCGTCGGGCTCCGGCGAAGTGCAGGGCAATCAGCAGCGAGCGGCGAGCGAAACGGCGAGGAACACGGGCGTCGGCGACGGTGCCGCGCGGTGGAAGTGCAGGCACGGGCGTCGGGTCGAAAAGCGAAGGGGGCTCGCGGGCGCTGCAGGTCGCAGGTTGCTGCGCGGCGGTGCTTGCGGGTGCTGGTGCGTGGAGCAGTGACGCAGCGGCAGCAGCAAGCAGGCAAAGGTGGCACGCCGCTGGCGTCGGCAGAGGCGCGCTCAGAGCGGGGATCAGGCGGAGGCGCGGGCGCAGCGGCGATGGGCGCGGCGGAGGCCGGGGGTGCAGCTCGGAGACCAGCGGTGCAGGGGTCGGTCACGCGGCAAAGGGAGGACACGGAGAAGATGAACAGTGGCGTTTTTTTTACTTTTCTCTTTTTTTATTTATTTTCTCTCTCTCTTGCCTATTCGCACGTCCCCTCTGGGCCTCTCTGCACTCACGTCTCTTTCACTCTCTCTTTTTGACTCTTCCCTCTTCCCAAACGAAAGAAAGGAGAAAGGAAACAAGCTCTCTTTTTTGTGTTTAAATTTTCGACCGAGCAAGAATTTCTCTCCAATTTTTTCGAATTCGCTCCCTTAGTCACGAAAAATGCAGCTCTCTTCTATAGTGATTTCAGACGCCGCTTCGTATGGTATTTTCCGAATTTTCATCTTCTATCACATTAAATTAAAATTGTAAATTAGAGTATGATTTCGCAATCAACTCGATTTTCTTTCGAATCTCTTTCATTTTATAAAAATTTTTACCATTTATTCACTTGATTTTTAAATTGCTTCTGCATTTAACAAAATCCGAATATTCATCAGAATTTCAAATTTTCATGCATAATCGATCAAATCAATTTCCCTCTCCTTTTTTTTTTTTTTCATTTTTTCCTTTTATTTATTCTGTTGCAATTTTTTTTTTAGAGCTTAAAAATCAATCCCTAATTTTCTATAAATAAATAATTGGATCACCAAAATTTAGGTGTCAACATGCCACTTAACATTAATTTTAGCTACTTGATCTACGAAACTTTTATTTATTTTCCTTTTTACAATTTGCATACTTTGATTAGAATGTGGCTTCTCAAGCAAAATGTTAATGTGGTGTCCTGTATGCCGTAACGTGACACCCGAAGAATTTGCCGATTGTCTACGTCATCAATAGTTTGTTAAAAAATCAATTGGGTTTGATCAAAATGCATCGATTGTAAAAATATTAAATAGTATAATAAGATATTGAAATAAAGTTCAATTACTTAATTGAAATATTCATCAAGCTTAAGTGGATGCCAACGGATTTATCATATGTTGCTTTAAGTAAATCATTTGCATTTAATAATAAGTAGTTCTTCTGGTCGAAAATAATAATTAGTTGGGAAATAATTTTTTCACGACCTTTTATTATTAATAATAATATCTATGAAAATTAAAATGTGGTCAAATTTTAAGGGCAAATTAATCAAATTAAAAAGGGAAAAATCCACCAAAAAGCCCAAATTTTACCCAAAGTGACAAATTTACCCCAAACTTTTTTTTGTGACGTGAAAAATCCTGAATTTTGCTAACCGTGACATATTTACCCAAAAATTTTATTTGTGACACAAAAAACCCTGAACTTCCATTTGTGTGACACATTTATCCCAAATCATAGGCGCATTTTAGTCTTTTTACTTTTTATATTTTTTTATTTGTTTTTTCTTTGTTTTTTCTTTCCTCCGCTGGTGTCTGGCGAGGCCGCCCTCGCCGGCGTCGGGTGAGGGCTCCGCCATGGCCAGTGGAGGGAAGAGAGAAGAAAAAAAAAGAAAAAAAGACGAAAATGCCCTTAATGTGGTAAATGTGTCACAATTTGCAAAGTTTGGGGTTTTTCATATCACAAAAAAAAGTTTGGGGTAAAATTGTCGCTTTGGGTAAAGTTTAGGGTTTTTTGTGGCTTTTTCCCAATTAAAAAAGAGATTTCGAAAAAAGCTGTGGGAGAATCCTTTTAGTTGTGGAATCATTATATCCCTAATTATAATCATGTTTTCTTTTTTATTTTATTTTTTTTTTTCATTTCGCACGTTTTTACTTCCATTAGACGTGGAGAAGCGTGCGCAGCAAATGACGTGAGTACGAGAAAAAAAGAAGAAGAAGGAAATGCAGCGACTCTGCGCGAGGCAGGAGCACCTGGAGGAGACCGAGTTGGAGACCGATTCGGAGACCGAGTCCACCATGCGCTGCATATCTTGCAAGGAGGAGTACGCCAGGCGCGACGCCGGCACTTGCAAGGAGTGCTACGAAGAGGCGAGCGAGACCGAGGAAGAGCTCAAGCGAGAGATCGAGGATTTGAAGGCCAAGGTCGCCTTCTTGACGATCTCCTCTCCGACCGACCACCGCCGCCACCACTTGGGTGGTCGCTCTCGTGGGTCTGGGTTCACCGATATCGTCTTGGTCGCAGCTGATGATGGTCCCGACGGAGGCCCGTCCATGCCGGTGCTGGCACACAGGGCCATTCTAGTGAGCATCGTCTTTTGCTAGGTTACTGATTTGGTTGCGGGGTTTTCTTTGATGACATTTTTGGGTTTTTCTTTGTTTTTCTCTGAACTCCGATTAAATTTAGGAATTTTGGAAGGGATGAGAGGGTTTAGTCCACAGTAGCTAATCTTTGATTAGTTTGTAGTTAATTTGCAGGTGGGTTCAAATGTTCTTCTCCTTGCTCCAAGTTCTGATCACGGGTATGTCTGATAGGAGTGTTAAATTGTGTCTGGATGGTAAACAAGTGGTCAATTACGTTATGGAGAAAATTTGCATTAATTCTTCATGAAGGTTAGATTAGATACGGGAACACTTCCTTTTTGAGTATCTTTCAATCATTGGACGATGAAGATGTGGAGAACCACTGTATGCTGAACCTTTGAGGCTCTTGACTGTAAAATGATGCCTGAATGAAGCGAGAGATGGAAGCGAGGATACTCTTTTGGGAGAACTTATATTGGATATAGATGCTCTAAAAATGGGGTTGGTCATAGCGTTATGAAATTCAGTTGTCTGGGTCGAGCTATTAAGGTTTCTCAGATTTTTCATTTTAGTTGAGGCAGATAGAAGTTATGAGAGTGAAAGAGTCATGCTCATAAAGGATTTCATTAGAAGTTCTATTTTCATTTGTTACTGAGAAAGATTGATCAAATGCTTCTGATGCCTAAGAGGAGGCCTATACGACACCTTTAACTAGCTCGCCATCTGGAACTTTCATGCTGTCTGTAATTGTGTTATTTATAGCAGAGTAAAGACCTCTTAGCTATCTCCTGCTCGCGAGACTGAGTCAATTATCTAATCACCAAAAGCCAGCCTTCATAATTTCTTGTGCATGAGGATATCGAGTAGAAGGCAGCCACTCTAGACATGGCAACCATGTAAAGTAACAAACTTCCTGTAGTAAATGACTACTTTTTGCCACAAAGTACTCTTCAGAGATGCCTGGATAGAGTGGGGGATCAAATAAATGATTTGAATAATTACAATCCTAATCTTTGTATACTGGAGAAGAGCTAACCAAACGACTTCTCTTAGATCGCTTCCTTCCTCCTCAGATAATTCCTGACTAAATCGCCATGAATTTGTTAAACATAGGCATTCAACGAATCTTATCGGTGATATGGCCTTGAAAAAGCATGTTGGGCCGCTTTCTTCTTTTGTTTTGGTCCTCAATGATTGCTTGGATTGGTCTTGGTCTTCTCTCTTCTTGAGCCTCAACTTAACCTTCTTATGTTTACTCTAGTTTTCAAGATGTAATGCCAAAGTTTAGGTGGATTAAATAGTTGTTTAGCATATATAATCAGAAATGTCAAACTCATAGAATTTCTGCAACTCTTTATCTAGAGACTTGCTGTAAAATTCTGCCACTGTACATGCTTCTGACTGGATTATTTATGGTGATAATGGGGGTTGCATTTACTTTTGGAACTGCATGCTGGTAAAGATGCACCTACGTAAGACATTTCCACTAAATAATTTATTTTTCTTCCTAGTCTGTTAATTGAACTCTATCTTAGGTTAATCTTGAAGTTTTTCAATTAGCTTTCATCTAATCAGGCATTAGAACTACCATATTTGTTTGGTTGGACCAGATATATTAGTCAGAAAGGTTCTCGATTTTTTTATGCAGATAATGATTGATTCCTTTTATTTGCTTGGAACAAGGCTTAGTTGAGTTGAGTGGAATAATTGGTAATTGAGTCGCTGAATACTTCAGTGATTACGACTTTCTTTGACTGTATTTGATTTAATCATTCCTGACCAACCAGATATGCATTTTGCCTGCTGCAATGTAATCTCATTGGAGTTATCAACTTGAAATTTACATAGACTTGAGGTTTGAAGTTTTTTCGCTTGGCATAGGGGACTTATGAGCACAAACTAGTTTTCATAAGTTTGCTATTGATAACGTTAGCAAGGAGGCTAAGAAGCTTTGTTCACAGGCCTTGTAAAATTCATATCAGGTGTTTCTTCGATTTAGGAAACTCTTGATATTGATCAGATGCACAAACATCTCCTATCAAACTATTGAGATTTTTCACACTGCAGAAATTGAGTTTTTGACTCCTCTTCTATTTTGAATTTACAATCAGGCTAACCGGTCCCCAGTTTTTCAAGCAATGCTTGTGAATGAGATGGAAGAAAGCTGAAGCGGCACGATTAAGATAAGTGACGTGTCTTATGATGCCCTCCGAGCATTTGTCAACTATCTTTATTCTGCTGAAGCATTGCTCGATGAGCAAATGGCTTGTGAGCTTCTAGTATTGGCTGAAAAGTACCAGGTGAAGCATCTCAAAGCTTATTGTAAGAAGTTTTTGGTATCCAAATTGAACTGGGACAGCTCAATCGCAAACTATGCCTTTGCGCACCAGCACAATGCGAAACTTCTCCTTGAGGCCACCTTGTCATTAATCTTGGACAATATGGATAAACTCAGAAAACGTCAAGAATATTTGGAATTTGTGGAAAAGCACCCTGCCCTTCTGGTGGAGATATATGAAGCATATCTTGTAAAGCAGGAAAACACTGCAGCACCAAAGGATACTAGGATAACTGTTGACGAGAAAAATCAGTTGGTAAAATGACTTTTCAATTCTATGGAATTTTGAGATTGAAGGAACAGGAGTGGGATGGCTTTTCTGGATGGTTTTGTTAATAGATCTGATTGCCTTTGTGTCAATCAGGATACAACCTCTGCCATCGTCTCATTGGTATCGTTTTACCGATTGAAGTGTTTTTTGTCTTCAACAGTGAACTTTTATTGATTCAGAGTGCTCATTCGATGTCATTACAAATTATCTATGCTAAAATTGCTCATCATATCCATTTGTACTATGATTTAGGGAAATTTGAGCCTTGTCTAGGAAATTTTGGACGAACCAAATGCTTGCTAATAACAGAGACTACATTTCAGTTCAGGGTTTTTTATATTAGCGTCATCAAAATTTGTTTTATTTTCATCTTGTGTATATTCCTTTTTTCAACTTTTCTTTTTTTTCTATTATATCACTAAACTTTGGCTGGGCTTTCAATTAGTTCATTGGACCTTGGATATTCCGGCCGACAACAACCCCAAAGCTTTCTTTGTCGTTGAATTTTGACGCAAGTAACGTCCAGGAGACATTCAACGAAAGTGAAGACAGAGGATACATTACATCTCATTAGTCTAAGACCTGCAATTGACATTATTTGGGCAATTGACTGTTTGGAGGTTTGTTGGAAAATTAATGCCCTCTTTCATATGTCTTTTGAAATTTCTTGAACGTTTGGTGCAAAGGACATGATGTTTGATGAGATGAATTTGACTTGCTCCAGGTCATCAACGTCGCTTAGAATTGAATATTCCATTTGAATCACGATTTGGCAATTTGCCAATCTTTCTTTTTTTTCTCAACCAAGGATGATGTGTAAGTCCCAATAATCCACTCATGCATGCTTGGTACGCGCATTTAATCAATCTATAGGTTAAGATCATCTATCATGTATCATACAGTATTTTATACATAAAATAATCATTTAGTGAAAGTTAAGCTTGTTTAAAATCTTGAAAACAGGGTGCCACCAGTCAAAATGAGATAAACCACGCAAGACTAGTTTTTTAAGCATCGAGTTCTTTCCGTATATCAGACTAACCAGGCAAGGTCACGGATCTTTCAACCATATATTACCAAATGAGTTGCATGGATTGTTTCCTCACACGTCTGAGCAAATGAGACGGGAAAACAAGGATGTCCAGAAGTAAAATTTGTAATGACAACATGAGGCGACGCCTTTTTGCCCTACGGACTAATTCCCCTCATTCCAGACACCGTGCGAACACCACCACTTGCTCAAGACAACCGTCCCAGCTAAAGCATGATAAAAACCAATACAGGACACCGTGCATTCCTAAAGACTGAGCCATGGGCATGGGGGAACTTGTTCACTTAGCTGTGAATCAGTGATGCGTATGCTTACATAACGTGAGAACCTTTGTAAAGTTATTCAAGTTATCTTTTCTATTGATTAAGGCCAGAACTAACTTCAATTCAATGGTATAGGTTGTAGAGACATGTATCAAATTTATATGCAGAAACATTTTGATAACATCCATCTCAATCAATGCTTCAAATCACAAAATGATAAATAACATCAAACAAATCAAGATCCAAGGGATTACTAGAAAGCAAATGTATGCAGTAGAAGTTGCGGAACTATCAAAGGGTAAGTTACTTTAGATGAAAGGAAAGCAAGAGTAAAAATAAGAAGTTGCAATCATTAGTAGGAAAGGCAATGGGAAGTCATATGTTGTCTCAATCGAAGATACAAGAATGAAGATATTTTTACTAATTCTCTTTAATCTACAAAATAAAAAACACTTGCATCAACAATAAAATAATAAATTTTTGTCAGTCTATATCATGCTTCCTACATAATTTCTAAATTTCCATTAGAGGATTTCTTCATCTGCATATTTGCCTTTTCAAAGAAGTAGGAGGCAGGATTTTCAGGCTTAGACACTTCTTTTATTATAAAAAAAAAAAAAAAAGGCAGACAAATGATCTCCGAGGTCAGGCGGCAAAGTTTCAAAGTTTGGTCCCTATCATACATTAACCAAAGTAACTCAAACGATTGGTACCGAACCTGAAGAATGGTTTCCACTAGTAAAGCCAAAAATGCTCCCCAAAGCCAAAGTCATCATAATCATATGAGAATCTCGAAAAGAAAAAGCGTTATTAAAACTAACAAAGTCCGCTTTCTTGTGGATATGAAATTCCTTTCTCCAAACAAGACTATTACTTCGCGGAAGTATGTTCAAGTGTTGCATTGTTTTCCCGCCTTGCAAGGCATGCTCCTAATAACTCCAACTTAAGGCGTGGGTCCTTTTCAATGAGTATCGAGTATTCTTGATGTTTTTTGAGCTTATCCAAGTTGTCTGAGATTAAGGATGTGGTGGCCTCAAGTAGAAGCTTTGCGTTGTGCTAATGTGCAAAGACGTCGTATCTGATTGAGTCATTTCATCCCAGTTTAATTTGGATACCAAAAACTTCCCATAAGCTTTGAGGTGCTCCACCCAGTATTTTTCAGCCGATACCAGAAGCTCACAAGCCATTTGCTCATTGACGCATGCTTTGGCATAAAGAAAGATGACAAATACTCAGAGGGCATCATACGACATGTCACTTATCTTAATGGTTCTGCTTCGGCTTTCTTCAATCTCATTCTCGAGCATTGCTTTAAATATCGGGGACTGACTAGCCAGAAAATTGAAGAGCACTTAGAGTACAATCCTTGCAATGTGAAAACTCAATAGTTTGATAGGAGATGTTTATGCATATTATATATAAGAGCCAGAGTTTGCTAACTGATGATGTTCTATTATGAGTATGCGAGAAAAGCTTTTGAACATGTCCTTGCTATCGTTATCAATTAACAAAATTATGAAAAACTATGTTGTGCTCATAAGTGCCCTACGCCAAGCGAAAAACCATACTCAAGCTTTTGTGATGTTTGAGTTGATAACTCCAATGAAATGCACACGGCAGGAGGCAAAATGCCTATCCGCTGGCACAAGCATCGCTTAAATCAAATCTTGTGAAAGAGTCATAATGAATGAAGTATCCAGCAGCTCAATTACTAAATATGTCACTTCAAATAGAGATTAAAATTCCACTCAACTCAACTGAGCCTCATTCCAGGCAAATAAAAGCAAACAATTACCTGCAAAAAAAGAAATACGAGAATCTCTGATTTAGAAATCCAGTGCAAGCAAACAAATATGAACTTCTAATGCCTGAATAGATGAAAGCTAATATAAAAAACTTCAAGATCAACCTAAGAAAGAGTTTAACAACTGAATAGAAAGTATAAGACATAATCTGTTAGTAGAAATGTCTCAATAGGTGCATATTTAGCAGCATGCTGTTTTAAATGAAAATGCAACCCCCATTTTTGCCATATATATCCGGCCACAAGCATGTACAGTTGCAGAAGTTTACAGTGAGTCTCTAATTAAAGCATTGCAGTAATTGATAAAGCTGATTATACACGCTCAACAACTACTTACTCCACTAGATTTGGCATTGCATTTTACATAAGAAAGTTAAGTTTAGGCTGAAAAAGAGAGAATACCAAGACCACTCCAAGCAATTATTGAGGACAAAAACGAAAGAGGGAAGTGGTCCAACGTCATTTTTTGAGGCCAGATCACCAAAAAGATTGATCACTGAATGCATATGTTTAGAACTCTTGGTGATTTAGTCAAGGCTTGTCTGAGAAGGAAAGAAGCGATTTAACACAACTTGTTCGGTAGTGACATGCTTGACAAAAAGGCATAAATCTAATATGAATAATTGCAGTTTCTTTTTAATTGGTTAGCTTTGCTCCAGTACACAACAATTAGGATAGTAATTATGTGAATCCTTTACGCGACCCCAGACTCTATCCAAGCATCTCAGAGTATCTCGCGGCAAGCGTAGTCATTAACGAAAGGAAGTTTGTTGCATTACATGGTTGCCAATTCTAGAGTGACTGCGTTTTGATTGATATCCTCATGCACAAGAAAATATGAAGGCTGGGTCAACTGATGCAACCCAACGAGCAGGAGATAGTTAGAGGATCTCACTCGGCTATTAATAATAAGTACTGTTCTTCAAGAATACGACAGCATGAAAGTTCAAGATGGCGAGCTAGTTAAAGGGATCGTGTAGGTTTCCTGTGGGGCAACGTAAGCATTGAATCACGCAAGCCCTCACTCGTTATCGTCAAGTACACTCTTTGCTTCCGGACTGAAACTACCACGCTGTCACGGACTTCCAAGTGCTAAGTGCAAAGAGGGATTGCCGTCCATTACTAATACATAGGTACCACTGTGTTAGCACATCCCATGTCCAAATGTCGTGTTACCAAATTCACATGAACAAATAAGTAAAAAAAAAAAACATCTTAAAAGTCCAAATACAAATTCAACGTAGGTTTCCCTTTCTTAAATCTATCAGCACAAACTATCAATGCAGTGGCCTTTTCTCAATAACAATTGTTCGTAGGAATGCCCACCACGGCCAAAGGTAGATAAAACTCCTAAAGAAATCTGAGAAAGCTTAATGACTGACCCAGACAACTGAATTTGATAACATTCTGACCATCCCCGTTTTCCGACCATCATATATCCACCACAAGCCCTCTAGAGTAACTTGTCTTCCCTCCCGGCAATTTTTCACAGTCAAGCACGTTAACTTTGCAGAAATTAAGACTATCGAACAAAGATTCAGCATACAATGGTTTGCCGATTGAGATAACTCATAAAGACCGTGTTCCCACATCCTATCTTCCCCACTTTCACCAAGAACTATCCTAAAACTTCTTCGTGAGGTAATTGACCACTTATTTACCATTGAGCACACAATTTGTCACCATCCTATGAGACACGCCCGCTATTGGAACTTGAAGCAATGAACAAGGAAAAGAGTACACGATCCCTCCCAAAGAAGGGAAAAAGCCACAAAAAACCCCAAATTTTACCCAGAGTGACAAATTTACCTCAAAATTTTTTTTGTGACATGAAAAACCCTGAAGTTTGCTAATCGTGACACATTTACCCCAAACTTTTATTTGTGACACAAAGAATCCTGAATTTTCATTTGTGTGACACATTTACCCCAAATCATAGGGGCATTTTGGTATTTTTTACTTTTAAAAACTTTTTTTTTCTTTTTTTTTTTTCCCTCTGCTGGAGTTGGCGAGGGCCGCCATCACCGGATGCCAGCTTCCCTTCGCCGGCTCCGCATTGGCCGGTGGAGGGAAGAGAGAAGAAAAAAAATTTTAAAAAGAAAAATAAAAAACAGAAAAAATAAGACGAAAATACCCTTAATGGGGTAAATGTGTTACAGTTTGCAAAGTTTGGGGTTTTTCATATCACAAAAAAAAGTTTGGGATAAATTTGTCACTCTGAGCAAAATTTGGGGTTTTTGGTGGCTTTTTCCCCCCAAAGAATTAACTGCAAACTAATCTATTCTTAACTGTTATGCCCTAAATCCTCTCCCCTCTTCTGAAAATTCCCAAAGACAAATGCAGATCGGAGAAAAAACAAAGGAAGACCCAACCGATGCTCACCAGAATGTCCCTGTGAGCTGGCACCAACATAGACGGGCCTCCATTGAGATTGTCCTCGGCAGTGATCATCAAGACAACATTGGTGAACCAGGCATCATGGGAGCAACCATTTAGGTGGGGGTGGTGGCCGGTCGGAGACTGGAAACTCATGACGGCCACCAACTTCTCCATATGACGCTTGAGACCTTCCATGTCTCACTTGAGCTCTTCTAGGAGCATGGTCTATATGGACTCCTTGGAGGAGGCCTTGCTCTAGCCGGCATCAAGCATAACGCACTTGTCACGAGCCGATCGTTTGGGATTGAGACTGTGTGGCGACCTAAGCTCTCTTGGATCATTTGGGATCGCGCCTAAACCAAGCCTTTCTTGGAATTGATCGCTCAGAGAGAGTTTCTAGAGAGAAGCTCTGAACGAGAGAATGGAACTTTGATTTTAAAATGGTTGGATGATTACCATGAGAGGAGGGCATTCCTTATACTTGAGGCCCTTGGATTACAATTACTGATCGTCTTTTGATCCGGTAGATGAGATCATGCCTTCTAACCTACTACCAACATTTATGTCGAGAGAGTTCTAGATCCTTGGCACAATTACCGTCTCGCCCGTCCTTAAGAATGTTCTAGAAGCTCTTGTGGAAATCTTGGGCAGAGATTTCCTCGATCATGCACAGTCCCTTGGTCACGAGAACCTCGTGACCGTGACATTTGCCCCCACTCATTCGAGCGGTGCCCTCGGCGCTCTCGGCTTGGAGAGTGGTCTTCTTCGCATGACCTTGAGCTCTTCTGTTCCTATTCTGCTTGGTTCTGAGCCTCTCGATCGGTGGACAATACAATTCCATCTTCGGCTTGGGTATGACACATGGCAAGTACTCGACCTTAGGGAAAAGCACTTGGATCGACATGTTGCAAGTTGAAGTGGGAGGATACAACCCTACCTTTGGCTTCTCCAAGGATTGCGGCTTCGATTGTGACTCAATCGTGTGTTTCTTGGCCTTTAGATTTTTGTTGAGGTGCCAGATCATGGTGACGGTCTTGTTTATCATACCGTTGATCATTGGGATCATCATCGAACATTGCAGGTCAAGGATCATGATAATCTTGGTCCTCATGTCAATCATGGATCTCACACTATGGAAGAATTGCATACCCAACATAATATTGTAGTCATCGAGGAGAATTACCTTGAATGAGGGCTTGTCTTTCCATCCTCCAATTTGGATGTCCACATCAGGAGTTGAGCCCATCAAAGTTGACTGTCTTGAATGATTTTCTAGTTGGCTCCACGCGAAATCCCAAGGTCTTGGCTACCTCAGTGGACATAAATATGTTCGAAGCACTCGTGTCAACCAAGGCATATAGAGCTCAGCCACATATCTCGATTTCCACGAAAATGGTTTCCCTCTTTTTGGGCAGCAATCGAGGTTGGACGACATTAAGAACCTTCACGGCTCCAAGCCAAATTTGCCTTTTCTCTTCTTTGGGCTCCTTCTCCTCTTCTTCTATGGTGAGGAGAGTGTTGATCTTGCTCTTCTTTGGAAAATTTTGGATCCAATGCAGACCTTTGCAAATGAAGCATGGGGATGGCGGTGATTGATCAAACTAACTCATGATGAAGTCCGCTTAGGGTTGACCCTTTTGGAAGGACGCCTTGGACATTCCCTCTCCCCATGACTTAACTCGGGCACCTAGGTCTTTTGGCCCATGGGGAGTGTCTCCACCTTCATCCTTGGAGTGTCAATCCGCTCTCCAATTCCCTTGCTTTATATCTTGTTGATTTGGCTTTGTTGAGGTCAACAAGAGACTTGGCCACGGTTAGTGCCTTCGAGAGACTCTTCATGTCCCGGCGCTTGAGCTTGAGTTGCGCCCACGGCTTGAGTCCATCTATGAACGCTCATAGAACCTCCTCCTCTCCTAGGTTGTGGATTTAGAGTTTGAGCTCAGTGAAATTCTTCACATACTCTCAGATCATCCCTCTTTGTTTTAGGCAATGGAACTTGCTATGGGCTTCTTGTTGAGCAAACTCAATGAAGAAGTAGTCCTGAAACTTCTTCATAAATTCATCACATGTATTCACGGGACTAGCACTGCGCTTGGTCTCGTCGCACCTATTACGCCACCAAAGCATTGTAGTATCGGTTAGGAATATCTATTACGCCACCAAAGCATTGTAGTATTGGTTAGGAATATCGAAGTGGTTCTTACTTTGGTTGTCCTGTCTTGGATGTTGAAGGTGCCCAAGTAGTGCTCCATGCTCCATACAAAGTTGTTTACCTCTTTGATGGATCGGTTGCTTTTGAATTCTTTGGGCTTTGGCACCTTTAGCTTGGGCACCGCTTGCGTGGGCATTGTCCCATTCGTGATGCTCATCTTCCATAAGGCGAGCTCAGTCTTAAGCTCTTGAATATCCGTCTTTATGGTTTCGGCCTCATCTCTTTGGGGATTATCTTCCTCGAGCACTTAGACTCTATCCCTGTCGTGCAACAAGGCCGTGGCTTGGTTGATGCCGATCGTGAAGTCTTCAAGGAGCGTGACCTCAACTTCCATGAAGCGGTCTCTAACTTCGTCAAGCGGTCTCTAACTTTGTCAAGCCTTTGAACTCGGCCATGACGCTCCTCACTTTCATGAGCTTCTCATCGAGCGCGGCCACACAACACTGTCCATCGAGGCTTCGCTTCTCTTGGTACGGCGGCGGGTCTCCTTGACTTGGATGGCCTCTCCATTCATGATAGTTTCTTCACTCAACATTCTCTCGAATAATTGGTGCTCCTCAATCTCTTTGAACGAATCTCGCGGGTCAATCGTTTGGATCGAGACCATACGATGACCTAAGCCAAGCCTTTTTTGGATCAATTGCTCGCTCACTCGGATAGAGAGAAAGTTTCTAGAGAGAGAAACTTTGAATGAGAAGAGAATTTTAATTTTGAAATGATTGGATAATTACAATAAGAGGGGCATCCCTTTTTATACTTGAGGCCCTTGGATTACAATCACTAATCGTCTTTCGATACGGCAAACGAGATCCTATCCTACCTTCTAAGCTACTACCTATGGCATTTATGCCGAGAGAATTCTAGATTTTTTGTGCAATTACTATCTTGCCCGTCCCTAAAATGTTCCAAAAGTTCTTGTGAAAATCTTGGGCGATCTTAGGAGGTCTTCTTCAATTATGCATGATTCCATGATTGTGGGAACCTCGTGACCGTGACACACTCCTTCTTGCGGGATGTGCAAGCCATTGAGCCGGTCTCCTCCTCTTCGCAATGATCAATGCATCTACAGAGGAGCTATTTCGCCTGAAGGGTCCTCCTCTCGGCCTTCTTTTCCTTTTGTCTTGCACTAGAATGGCAAGGGATTGTGTGAAGAGGGGCTCGATAAGGAGAAAATATTAGGTACACTCACTGTCAATTTTTTGCGAGTTCATTTGATGTGCCACATGTGGGCGCAGTTGTCGGATCCTTCCCTTTCCTTCGCTACCCTCTGTTTTATTTTCTCTTTCCTTCATTACCCTCTGTCTTCTTTCTTGGTTTTCTCCTTTTTCACCAATCCTTCCTTTTTCTTTTTCCTTTTTTCTCCTCTGGCTCGTGGGTAGTACTCGGCCATGGCTAGCACCGGCCATAGGCCAAGGTCGCCCTGGCCGAATCCAGCGAGGGGTTGACTCTCGTGGCTGGGACGAAGGTCGCCCATGCCAGAAGCCCTTGTTAGATCCGGAAGCTGTGGAGAAAGGTGACGACATCAGAGTTGTAGAGGACTCAAGGATGTAGAGTTGAGGGAAAGGGGGTGCTCGGGGTCACGGGTGATGACGGCGGGGACTGGGCTTGTTCTTAGACCCGAGGGCCACGGACGACTTCAATGGTGGAGCCGTCGCTAGTGGGGAGGCGCAAATGTCGGACTCAGATGAGGGAGAGGGCAAGTCAACGATGTTATCGGCACCCCATGCAGGTGAGAGGGCCGGAGTAGGAGTGGTGTAACGGAGGAGGGAGCATGGTCCATGGGCTGCAAGAAGGAAACAGAGAAAACGAAGAGAAGAGAGGGTCAAAAGGAGAGGAGAACCTAATAAGTGGGCCCTTTATAGACACATGTTGCATAATGAATGCACTAAATGATAAGGCATCACCAATGTACCTAATATCTTCTTTCCCTATTGAATCAACAAAAGATGAGTTGGTTAGGAAGCGAAGCAAATAAAATCTAAAAAGTTGGAAATCTTTTGCAGCGCACGGTCAAGTAAAAAGGCGCAAAAACGACCAAAGATATAATTAATAATTATGAAAAGTAACCACTCACAACTCTGAAATCTCTATTTGAATTTGACTAATTTTATCCTTGTACGATAACTCATCCCCAATTAATTTCCACGAAGATTCTTAACAACTGTGAGGAAAAAAATTATCTTCAACCAAATTGAGTACAATCTCACTTTTGTTTTCTTTGCTTCTTTTATATTTATTTTTCAAGTATCTTCTTCTCTGGATGTGTATGTTTCACGGAAAACTTAATGATATAAGAAAATAATTTTCGGTAAAACATTTTTCAAAAGTACAGTTAATTTTCCTTTGTTTGTTAATATGTGATCGAAAATATATTTTTGTGTTTGGATAATATTAAAAAATGATTTCAATCTCATGACTTTATTTCAGATTAAAAAAAGTTCAAATATTTTAATTTTTAAAAATTTTGAATTTTGAATTGTTTTATTTTTCTCTCTTTTCCTTTTCTTTTTCTTCTTTCTTTTTTCTTTTCTTTTCTTTTTCTCCCTTCCTCCGCCACTATCGACAATGGCCACTATCTCTGCCTTGTAGAGATTGGGTGAGCTGTGAGTTCGCTGGCCTCGATGGAGCTCGAGCTCACCAAGATTAGCCAAGCCTTGAGCTCACCTGCTCGAGTCTTAGCCACTTGCCAAGTTGTCGGTAGTAATCAAGTCACCCAGCTGGCAGAGGAAGAATGGGGAAGAAGGAGAAAGGAAAAGAATGAAAAGAGAAAATAAAATAAATAATAATAATAAATTCAAAAAAATTTAAAATAATTAAAATTTGATTTTTTCAAATAAATTATTTATAAGAGTAAAATTTTTATTAATCAAGGACTCTAAGATTAGGAAAATATTTTGAAAAACATTTTCTGATTCTTTCAAAGGGAAAATCGTTATTCTGAATTTAAGTTTTGGTGGAGGAAAATATTTTCTCATTGACTCATTATCATGAGGGAACCAAATGCTAGAAAATGAGAAAAACGTTTTCAGAATAATTAAAACAAACGCATGTTGCAAATGGCGTGACAGTGAGATCTACATTGAGATTGCTGTGGAACCTGCCTGTCGCAAGTGGATATTCAAGAATGCTGAAGACGCTAATACGCTGCTTTCCGTTAAGCCAGAATTTGCTGTTGAAAGTTGGATACGATACAATGGCTTGCTAGAAAGTTAAAGGGCTTCGTCATTTATGAAAGTAGATGTGATAAGAGATACAATTCTTTGCGGTGTCCCACCCTCAATTTATAAAAAAAGTCAAGCAAGTATCTGAGGATAAACGCGAGGCATTCTAATGAAGGAGCTTGAGGAGATACTCTCAAGAGAAGGCTTGTCAACGAATCCTACTGATAAGGGCGAAACATATGGTCCTTCGCTCAAAATTCTTGCAACTGGATTTGTTAAGTAGATTTGATTAATAGGTAACCCTAAAATGGAGGCATTAACAGTTACCGTAATTAAGTTTGGGGGATCTACATACGAAAATGAAAGATTTCACCGCTTTGTCCCTCTCTCCTTTATTTAATTTTTTTTTCTATTTACTGCTAATTTTGAGAAATCAAGAGTTGAGATCCATGTATCTTTCTAGATAATTCAAGGTGCCATAAACTATAATCTCTTCGGTACCACACCTTTTTGATTGTTTCCATTTTTGCTATCATTACTAGCGTACATCAGCTACGTGGAGTGCATGTCCAATAGCATTGTCAACAAATGATTGAGAAGTGACAGATTTTACATGTACTTAGCCGAATTTTCAAGTGTACTAGTCATTTTTCTGTATGTTCAGAGATCAAGGAAGTGAAGAATATAAAGGAAAGAGCAAAAGAACTTGAAGGCATTGACACGAGCAATATAGTATCGAGTTCACGTAGGAGGACGTCTTGTAGATATGCAGCTCATCCAAAATCAGAATTTCCAGCGGAACGTAATAGCGAAGAAGGAGGAAATTCTGATGCAGACGATGGTCGCAACGATGATGAGGAAGATGAAGATGAGGATGATGATGGCAATGATGAGTGCCAAAGCGAGAAACTCAGTGAGGTTAAGTGTTCCCCATGATTCTTCTTTTCGGTATGTTCTTTATTTGGAGGTGCTGGATGTCAGTCCAGTAGAGTTATAAGAATATTTTTGCTTCATCCATTCCATGGCACCATTTCTCTGTGTTCGCATTTGTGCACTTTAGCGAACTCTACTGGGCTTACATCTTGATAGGATGGGCAACCCGCAGAGGAAGAAGAGGGAAAAAAAACAAAAGAAAAGAAAGAGAAAAAAAAGATATTAAAAATATGATAATATTTTAAAATTCAAAAAATATTTTACAAAATTAATAAATTTTGAACACGTTAACGCCAATCATGTCACATAGGACGGTCAGCGTCCATGTAAGCAAATCCCGATCAAAATTGACCTGATTGACTCAATTAATAAATTATGAAAATGTTTAGGATTCAATTAAGAAAATTGAAAGGTGTATGAATGAATTGGTAAAAGTATAATAGGTTTATGACTTTTTAAATATTTTTCCCTTTTGTTATATATATATTCATTATGTTCTTCTTGAAATTCATGCTCTCCAAATTAGGGGTGTGTAAAAGAACTAGAAATCACCAAAATCGCCTAGAATCGGCTGCTCTCATGGGGACCGGTCCGGTTCCAAGTTCCAATTTAGTGGAACCGGCGAGTATCGGTTCAGTTCAGTTCCTAGTTCTAGGCGTGGAGCCACCCAGCAATCCATCTAATATATATATTTAAAAAAAAAAAGAATTTCCATTTCTAAAGTTAATTATTTTGTAGTTTTTTAACCAAATATGTATGTACACATATGTATATTTGTAGTTATTGGATATTATTAACTAATTTTGTCTCTTGGGTGTGTAATATGATTAACCCCCTACTTTTTGTTTTCACGTTTTAATAATTCATTTACTTGTCTTTTTAACCAAAACAAAATAAACAAATGAAGAGAAATGAAAGGGTTGATTGGAAATGTCCATAACTATTGTGGCCCTTTATCGTCATGATACAAAATTAAGAGCCAATGGCTTGTTTTAATAGCATAAATAGAAATTAGGTGCCCCATGATATTAATTTATGAATGCAATTTTAAAGAAATTGGGGATCGGTTCCATGGACCTGCCTAAGAATCGGACCGATCCAAGTGCTCGAGTGGGTCTATATAACCAACGGGTAGTTCTTGGTTCCAATTTTTCAGAACCAGTCCTTAATGGGCAGTTCCTAGTTCTAAGGTGGGAATCAGCCACCTAAAGTATGCTTACCCCTACTCTCAAGCTTTTGCGAAGCGAATTAGTTCTCTCGTAATCCCTCACCACTCAGTCTTCGTCTCTCTGCCTCATTCACTCACTCAGCGATGGAGCGACTGAGCGCACAGCGCAACACCGGCTCCTGGACTGAGTTCATGCCCTGCCGGTCCTGCCGTAAGAAGCATGGCATGAGCAAGCCTTGGCATTGAGGTGATTGCTATGAGGAGAACGAACGAAGGATGAAAGAGCTGCAGACCAATAATTCCCTCTTGACTTTGACCAATTTCCGCCAGTTCTCCGATGTCCACTTGATCGTCAAGGATGGTTCCGAGGGGACTCCATCGACGCCGATCCCAAGCCACAAAATCATCCTGGCGAGCATTGCATTGCCATTTTGCTCTGATTTGAAATTTGGGTTTTTCTTTGATTTTGCTCGATCTCTACCTACTAAAACATCGCCAGCCCCTACCAAGATCCCAACATCACAATTCCATTTTTGTCTACATTGCGGAGTAAATGGACTTCTAGATGTGGTATTTCGTTAGTGATCCTTTCGGGTCCTTGACTTATCACGTGAGTCTAAATTTCATATTTCCATATATGAAGAGAAGTATCTATATCTTCATATACCAAATGCTCGCATTTGAGAAACAAACGATCAGGTTCAGTTCACAACAAATTAAGTCCGGTTTGTATTTATGGTTGGGTTCGAATTTTTTATTTCTTGCTCCAAATTGTTTTAGGAGAGCTTATTGTAGATATGGATGGTGTGAAAGGGATCATGCTATGAAATCTAGTTGTCTGAGTCTAGATACAACGGTATGTCATGGTCACGAGGTTTCTACTACCAAGGACTGTGCATAATTGAAGAAGACCTCTCAAGATTGCCCAAGGTTTCCCCAAGAGCTTCCAGAACACTCCTAGGGACGGGCGAAACGGTAATTTTGCCGAGGATCTAGAACTCTCTCGACATAAATGCTGGCAGATGGTAGGTTAGAAGGCACAATCTTGTCCATCAAATCGAAGGACGATCAATGATTGTAATCCAAGGGCCACTAGTATAAGAAAGGGTGACCTTCCCTTATTGCAATCATTCATCCATTTCATAATTAAAGTTTCATTCTCTCGTTTAAAGCTTCTCTTTCTAGAAACTTTCTCTTATACGATCCGAATTAGCAAGTTAGTGAGCAATCCAAGAAAGACTTGGATTAGACACTCCAACGATAAGCCACTCCAACAATCCCAAAGCCAACGATCCCAAATGATCAAAGAGAGTTTAGGTCGCCGCACAGTCTCGATCCTAAATGATCGACCCTGTTGCCCACTAGTTCTTCCTCAAACAAAATGAGTTCGGTTAAAAATTTAGGTGGATTGAATAGTTGATGGGTATAATTGGCATTATCAATGTCTGTGACTCTCTATTTAGAGACTTGCAGTAATATTCTGTCACTATATTTTTGAGTTTCCTCTTCCACTTTCTATTTAAAATCAGGCTAGTCGTAACCAGTTTTCAAAGCAATGTTGGAGCATCCAATGGAAGAGAACCAGAGTGGCACCTTTATTATAGAGGACATGTCGCATGAGACCATCAAAGCCTTTGTCAACTATGTTTACTCAGCTGAAATATCTTGACCAACTGGCTTCGAAATTGTTGGTGTTAGCTGAGAGGTACCGGGTCATGCAGCTAAAGAATCATTATGAGGACTGTCCAACCTAACTTGGGAGAACTCGATATTGAGTTATGCGTTTGCACACATGCACAACGTGAAGCTTCTCCTTGAGGCCGCTGCGTAGTCAATCACAAACAACTTGGGTAAATTGAGAAAACATCCAAACTATAGGACTCGCTGACAATAACCAAGTCTTGCATTGGACATATTGGAAGCATGTCTTCTTGCAAAGGAGGAAATGAAGGCAGCATTGGACATGCTTCCAACATGTCCAATCCAAGGGTTACAACCTCATCTCATTGGGTATCATTCTCCCAATTGAAGTGTTTTCGGCTTTGGCAGTGAACTTTTGTTGATTTAAAGTACTCATTCGATGTCATTACTTATCTATGCTAAAAGTGGTCATCATATCATATATATTATGATCTATAGAAATTTGAGCCTTGTTTAGAAAATTTTGGACGAAGCAAATGCTTGCCAATAACAGAGACTACATTTTAGGTTTTATTTACATTATTAGCATCATCAAAATCTTTTTTTTTTATTTTCATCTAGTGTATGTTTCTATTTTAACTATTTTTCATTCATATCACTAAACTTTGACTTGGCTTCCAATTAGTTCATTGGACCTTGGATATTCCAGCCAGCAACCGACCCAAAACTCTCTCTGGTTATTGAACTTCGATGCAAGTAATGTCCAGGAGACATTCAACGAAAGCAAAGACAGAGGATCCATTTCATTAATCTATGTGACATCCCGATTTCTCCAATTCTAATTTCATCAAATTGAGACGGGCATTTCATTGGCACGCATATAGTTCCTTTCCTTGAGTCGGCCACTCATGTGAAACTTAGTCTATCAGGTGAAGCCGTTAGGAGGTTTTAGTGCATCAGACTCGAGAATTTGATCAAGAAGCGATCTTTCGACCGAGATAATCTGCAAGGGTCATTACGGCACAAATAAAAATCGATTAGAAATCGGAGATAGGTCGGCTCGACAAAGACATGTGATCAGGCGTGGGTGATTCCACTGGATCGCACAATTCTTGTTGATCGAAACTGGACCGACTTTTCTATCGATTGGGTACCTTGTCCCCGTATTTGAAACCTTGAGATTACCCCGACAACCGAGAGTTGCCAATGTATCAAAAATGTACATTGTGGCTTGAATTAATCAACCACAGGTCAAATGCATGAAAATTTCTAAAAGCTACCCGGTAGATTAAGTCGCGCTAGTATTGTGCCAAAGTGAAATTAACCGTGAAATTGAGATTGAATCCTGAAATTGGAAGTCATGGTGTGTCACAAATCTTATTAAGATCATTGGATTAAATTTATGGACTTTAATTTGGACTCAATTGGAAGAGAATTGATGAGAATTGAAGTAATTGGATGTACAAAGATTTGGACCCCGGCGGAAAATGAAATTGAACCTATTGGACTAAAGTTGTGGAGGGATGGAGTTAGTGGATGGTGACATCACCTGTGATGTCATGGAGGAGGCAAGATTGGCTAGGGTGGTGACAAGTGGAAGGTGAGGATGAGCCCTTGGAAATGAGATGTCTCCATCATCTTCAAGCTTGGGAAGAGAGAGAGAGAAAGGAGAGGGAAAAGCTGAGGAGAAAACCAGCGTAGCCCCCCCCGTTCGTCCGCCTTCGCCGCCCGCTCGGTGCCGTTCGCCGTTCGTCGCCGGAGCTCGCCGTAGCCGCTCGTCCGCGCGCGACCGCGCGCTGTGCCGCGTGCGAGTTGCTCCGCCTCCGCCGAGCCTCCCGCGTCGTCGTCTCTCCAAGCCAGCAGCTCCTTGTCATCGCCGGAGCCTCCATCACCGCCGTCCGTCGCCGTTAGCTGCCGTCCCGAGCCCTAGTTGCTTCCCCCGGTCTTCCCCCGCCGTTCCTCCGCCCGCTCAGCCGCCGTGCCGCCTCCTTCCAAGCTCGGTTAGTTGCTGGAATTTCCAGCAAGATCTGGATTTTCAAGGCTCGGTTTGGTCACCTTTTGGTCCTCATTTGATGTTGATCCGTGTAGGTTTGGCGACGGCGTCGTCGTGCTCTTCGCCGGAGACTCATCAGAGAGCGATTCCGGTGAGTTTAGCTCACTAAACCCCGATTAGCGGGTTAATGATGCCTTAAGTGTGTTTAACTTAGGTTGATTGAGATTTATTGGTTAGATTTAGGTAATTAATTAAGGTAAAGTATGTTTAGTTTAAAGGTTAAGTAGGTTTATTTTTAATATAAGCCTTGATGTGACATAATAGGGTTTTATTTTTGAATTATTTAATGATTTCGAATTCTGGAATTTATAATATTATATTATATTCCGAAATTATTAAAATATTATTATTTAATAATAAAAAAAAACTCGAAAAATTATTTTTAATCCTAATTGCTCAGAATTTCGTGCTGATGATCGCTCTTTGTATAGTTAGAATTTGAAATTGATGAGTGGTTAATGCAAATTGAGTGTTAAATGTGGAAAATATGGATTTTAATTAGAAAATCTCAAATGTCGGGTTTGACATTGAAATTGGATGTTTAAAGATTAATGTTGTGATTGGGGTATGTGAGTGATGTGCAAAGTGCCTTGAGTTGATTATGAATGTTGCATGATAATTAAGAGGAATTGTCTTGAGCTATTGAGCTGGAATTGCCCCTATATGGGATGCCCCATACAACGGATGCGGGTCGCAGTCGATTCTGGGCCCATGCTCCTTCGGGAACGCTGTCGATGTACTGACGAAGCCGCGCTCCAAGGTGGGGAGGCGATGCCTGGCTATGTGTCAGTAAATAGCCGAACTGCGAGTAGGCTATGCCCTTGTGTGGCAGTGAATAATAATTTGGAATGCTTGCTGTGATTGCGAAATTAAATGAAATTGATTGGGTTTCGATGGTTTACATTCTTATTATTATTTGTGCTTGAGTGTTATGAATTGTACTAATCTGCAAGAAAGGTAAGAAGGTGAGGTAAGTCTTCGTGGCTTTGTGTGGTTAGACCATTCGGGGCGTATTTTCTTTCTAATAGGGGTTTAGGAGGGGTGAACTTCTTTGAGACAAAGTCTCATCCCGGTTTGGGGAAAATATTTCAGGGCCATAGATGGCGGTACCTCCGGAGCAGAGTGGCATGCCGACGGATATTCACCAGACGACAGAGAGTGCTCCTGACCTTGGAAGTCCTTGGGTCTATCAGTTGGTTAGGACCCTTATCTGGGTCGAGGTGTCCGTGGATGTCAGAGTACCTTATAGGTTTAGGGCTTGGTTTCGTTCTGGAGTCGATGGCGTTAGGGTTGGACCACTTTGGATAGCATGGACGTTCCGTTGGCCGTGATGGACGCCATTTTGGGTGTAGGCGTGGCGAGATCTTCCCGACGGTGGAGTGATCAACGCATCGCCCCGGCCTCTTGGGTGACCCGATCCCGAGGATGTGGGATCGTCGAACGGGGCCGACTAGTGGTCTTATGACTGATCCTCTTTTTGGCGGATTGATCCATGTTGTGTAGACTAACCCCTTTTTGATGCACATAAACTCTGACCCATTTTTGGTGCATATAGTCTCTGGATCTTGTTGGTGTATGTAAACCCTGGAATGATGATGTATGGAAGTATGTTTGTTTGATTTTGAATTGATTTTCCTGCTGTCCTATCCCATATGTTTTTGTTAGGGGTTTCTTAGCACGTTCCGCATGCGCGTAATAAATTTAATGGGGTCGGCGACACTACCTGGGATTGTCGCATTTACATGACCATGGCGGGTTGCTCACGTGTCTCGGGGTTCGGGGCGTGACAACCCCGTTTAAGTGGTATCAGAGCATGGTTCGTGTATGGAGTGATAAGGTGCGTGGGAGTCATGGGATAGTTGGAGGAAAGGCTTTTATTATAATGATGCAAGTGATTGTTAGTTGTTTGTTAACTTGTTGTGAGGTGACTCAGATTCTAATGTGGTATTGGAATTTTGCAAATAGGCATCTATATTGAGCCTGTAGCATGAGTGACCGAGTGCCGAGAGCTGCTAGGAAGAGAGCAGCAGGCCCCGTGTTTCGGGGTGGGCCGCCGATGAGAATCGGTGCCCGAGGTGCCCTAGGAAGAGCGCAGGCTGAAGCCAGTGCGAGTGGTGCAGCGTCGCCTCCAGAGGATGCAGTAGCCCCTGAGGATCCGAGGTTTGTTGGAATCATGCAGATGCTTGAGTTGATGGGTGACAGACTAGACCAGCAAGTCGCCACTTTAGCCGCCGCCATCGTCGCTGCCACTAATGCCGCTAATGCCGCCAATGCTGCTGCCGTTGCAGCTGCTGCCGTACCTGCTGCCGCCGTACCAGTCGTCGAACCCGAAGTGGAACCTGATGAGATCCCACCGAGAATGTGGCCATTTGGGAGGCCTAGGCGAAGTTGGTACAGCATTTTCGAGGTTGAATCTCGCCGACGTTCACGGGAGCGGGGGACCCCGAGACTGCGGCCTTTGTGGGTCCGGGAGCTAGAGAACGCCTTTGAGCTATTGATGTGCACCGAAGCGAGAGAAGGTCGTACTAGCAGCCTATCAGTTGAGGGGGATAGCCGCCACATGGTGGAAGACTAATAAAGGGATAGTGTTCCCTGAAGGTGTAGCTCCAGAGTGGAATGCTTTTCTTGAAGCCTTCAATGAGAAGTACTTTTCTGATTGTGCGAGAGAGTTGAAGATGGCGGAGTTCCAGCGCCTTCGTCAAGGTGCGATGACAGTCGATCAGTATGAAGCGAAGTTTGCTGAGCTGTCGCAGTATGCCCCTGAGTTAGTTCTGAGACCGTCAGACCGAGCTCAAAGGTTTAGAGATGGACTCCGACCGGAGGTGAGGAGCTTTTTGGTACCATTAGATCTGAAGGAGTACAAGGACATTTACAAGCGGGCCCAGCTGATTGAGAAAGACCAAAATGAGAGAGCTGCTGTATCTGGATCGCGGTTTAATTCGAACAGAGAGGGTAATCGGTTTGGGAAGAGGCCGATGTCTGGAGGAAGATATCCTGTTTTGCTCAATAGGAAAGGTGGAGTAGGGAAACCATCACTGAACCATCATGGAATGTGTCGTTTGTGTGGGAGACGACATGGTTTAGGCCCGTGTCCCTCTAGGACGGGTGCCTGTTATGAGTGTGGCCAGCAGGGTCATATATCCAGGAATTGTCCCAGGAATCAGAGGGGACAGCGTCAGTTGCCGCCGCCGCCACCGTTGGGTTAGAACAGAGGAGTTGCGCCGCAGATCATGCCGCAGGGTGGACTGAACCGACCTCCAGCTCAAGGAAGGGCTTATGCGATCACCAGAGGACATGCGGAGGATGCGCCTAACGTGATCACAGGTATGGTCTTGCTGAACGACCAACCTGCTTATGCTTTATTTGATCCTGGAGCTTCTCATTCATTTATAGCTGAAAGATACGTTAAGTTGGTAGAATTAATTCCGGAGTTGTTGGAGTCTGTGATTAGCATAGCTACGCCGTTGAAGGATAATGTGTTAGCTACAGTGGGTTGTCTTGGGTGCAAGCTAGTGATTGGTGAGCGAGAGGGGAGGATAGACTTGATAGTCCTAGCCATTTTTGATTTTGATGTGATAATTGGTATGGACTGGCTCACCAAGCAACGAGCTAGAATGGACTGTTATCGCAAGGCGATTCGGTTTAACCCGTTAGGGGTGAGTGTTTCGAATTTATTGGGAGTCGAGGAGGACCCTCGGTTTCCTTAATCTCATCGCTTGAAGCGACTCGCTTACTAGGCAAGGGTTGCCAAGGTTACCTGGCGACTGTCGTGGACACGACAGTGGAGGAGTCGAAGATTGAAGATATCGCCGTAGTGCAAGAGTTCCCAGACGTGTTCCCAAAAGAGTTACCGGGTTTGCCGCCAGAGAGAGAGATAGAGTTTGTAATTGAATTAGCCCTTGGGACAGAGCCGATCTCCAAGGCTCCTTATCGGATGGCCTTATCAGAACTTAAAGAACTAAAGGTGCAGATGCAAGAGTTGTTGGATAAAGGATTTATTCGTCCTAGTGCATCGCCTTGGGGAGCGCCAGTGTTGTTTGTAAAGAAGAAGGATGGTTCCTTGCGCTTGTGCATCGACTATCGTCAACTAAACCATGTGACGATTAAGAACAAGTATCCATTGCCGAGGATTGATGACTTGTTTGATTAGCTTTAGGGAGCGTCGATATTTTCTAAGATCGACTTGAGGACAGGGTATCACCAGTTGAGGATCAAGAAGGAAGACATACCGAAGTCGGCGTTTCGCACCCGATACGGCCATTTTGAGTTTACTGTAATGCCGTTTGGGTTGACAAATGCCCATTTGCTTTCATGGACCCGATGAATCGGGTGTTCGGAGAGTACTTAGATCGGTTTGTAATTATCTTCATCGACGACATCTGGTGTATTCAAGGAGTGCGAGGATCATGAAAGGCACTTAAGGATAGTGCTTCAGACTTTGAGAGAGCACGAGCTGTACGCCAAGTTCAGTAAGTGCGAGTTTTGGCTAACTCGTGTGGCTTTCCTAGGTCATGTCATCTCCGGAGAGGGAATCTCAGTGGACCCAGCCAAGATTGAAGCAGTGATCAACTGGCCGAGACCGACGACAGTGACAGAAATCAGAAGTTTTCTGGGTTTAGCAGGGTATTACAGACGGTTTGTAGAAGGGTTTTCAAGGTTAGCATCGCCGATGACGAGACTGTTGAAGAAGGAAGAAAAGTTTGTGTGGACAGATAAGTGCGAGAATAGTTTCCAAGAGCTTAAGCAGAAGCTAACTACCGCACCCGTGCTTACTATTCCATCTGGTCCGGGAGGGTTTGAGATCTACAGTGATGCGTCGTTTAAAGGATTGTGGTGCGTATTGATGCAGCATGGTAGGGTTGTTGCATATGCGTCTCGTCAGTTGAGACCCCACGAGTTGAATTATCCGACGCATGACTTAGAACTCGCAGCGATCATCTTTGCCCTGAAGATTTGGAGGCATTATCTATGCGGAGAAAGATTCCAGATCTTCACTGACCATCAGAGTCTCAAGTACTTATTCTCTCAGAGGGAGTTGAATATGAGACAGCGTCGATGGATGGAGCTCTTAAAGGACTATGACTGTGAGATTTTGTATCACCCCGGAAAGGCGAACAAGGTCGCCGACGCACTGAGTAGGAAGTCTTCAGTTGCGCAGATGGTACTCAATGAATGGAGTTTAATTGAGAGAGCGCGAGATTCATATTTCAAATTTGAGGTGGGCCACCTTTCAAATCTTATGGCCACCCTTAGAATTGAGTTGGAAGTGCAGGTCAGAATCAGAACGCTTCAGCAGACAGATTCGGATGTTCAGAAAATCCTGTAAGAGGATACCGAGAAAATGAAGGCTGACTTCCAGATTGCTGAAGATGGAACGTTGAGGTTCCAAGGACGATTGGTTGTACCTGATGATGTGGAGCTTAGAGAGGAGATTTTATCAGAAGTGCATCGTAGTAGTTACAGCGTTCATCCTGGTAGTACCAAGATGTATCAGAATCTGCGTCAACACTACTGGTGGCGTGGCATGAAGGCGGACATCGCTAAGCATGTCGCCAAGTGTTTGATATGTCAGCAAGTGAAAGCTCAGCATTGCAAATCGGGAGGACTTCTGCAACCTCTCGAGATCCCAGAATGGAAATGGGAGCATATCACGATGGACTTCGTGACGGGACTACCGAGGAGCCAGAGAGGGAATGATTCAATTTGGGTAGTAGTCGACAGGCTGACAAAGTCGGCTCACTTCATGGCAGTTCGAAAGGACTTGAGTTTGGATAGACTCGCAGATTTGTATGTACGTCAGATAGTCCGTATGCATGGAGTACCAATTACAATTACTTCAGACAGAGACCCGATTCACCGCCGTTTTTTGGAAGAGCTTGCAAAGTGCTCTTGGTACAAAGCTTCAGTACAGTACGGCATATCATCCTCAGACGGATGGCCAGTCTGAGAGGACAATTCAGACTCTCGAGGACATGCTGAGAGCTTGTGTATTAGACTTCAAGGGAAGTTGGGAAGAACAGCTTCATCTGGTCGAGTTTGCCTACAACAACAGTTATCAACAGAGTATTCAGATGGCTCATTTTGAAGCATTGTATGGCAGAGCGTGCAGAACGCCAGTGTGTTGGGATGAAGTCGGGGAAAGAAAGATCACCGGTCCAGAGTTGGTTCAGCAGTCAGTGGAGGCAGTTGCAGTCATCAGAGACAGATTGAAAACCGGTCAGAGCCGTCAGAAAAGTTATGCCGATAAGCGTCGAAAGCCATTAGAATTCCAAGTTGGTGAGCACGTCTTTCTGAAAGTGTCACCGATGAGAGGTACTTCCCGCTTTGGCAAAAGGGTAAGCGAGTCCGAGGTACGTAGGTCCCTTTGAGATTTTGGAAAGAATAGGGACTCTGGCGTATCGTCTGGCACTACCGCCGAGGTTAGCACAAGTGCATAACGTCTTTCATGTGTCGATGTTAAGGAAGTATGAACCTGATCCGACACACGTTCTAAATTTTGAGGAATTAGACGTGGATGACAAGGTGTCGTACGTTGAAAGCCCGGTTCAGATCGTGGACAGCAAGGAGCAAGTTTTGCGCACCAAGACCATCCCGTTGGTCAAAGTGGTCTAGCAACACCACGGCATTGAAGGGGCAACTTGGGAAACCGAAGATTCGATGAGAGAATTGTACCATCACCTTTTTACTTCAATTGTGTAATGATTTAAATTTCGAGGACGAAATTTTTAAAAGAGGGGAAGAGTTGTGACATCCCGATTTCTCCAATTCTAATTTCATCAAATTGAGACGGGCATTTCATTGGCACGCATATAGTTCATTTCCTTGAGTCGGCCACTCATGTGAAACTTAGTCTATCAAGTGAAGCCGTTAGGAGGTTTTAGTGCATCAGACTCGAGAATTTGATTAAGAAGCGATCTTTCGACCGAGATAATCTACAAGGGTCATTACGGTACAAATAAAAATTGATTAGAAATCGGAGATAGGTCGGCTCGACAAAGACATGTGATCAGGCGTGGGTGATTCCACTGGATCGCACAATTCTTGTCGATCGAAACTGGACCGACCTTTCTATCGATTGGGTACCCTGTGCCCGTATTTGAAACCATGAGATTACCTCGACAACCGAGAGTTGCCAATGTATCAAAGATGTACATTGTGGCTTGAATTAATCAACCACAGGTCAAATGCATGAAAATTTCTAAAAGCTACCCGGTAGATTAAGTCGTGCTAGTATTGTGCCAAAGTGAAATTAACCGTGAAATTGAGATTGAATCCTGAAATTGGAAGTCATGGTGTGTCACAAATCTTATTAAGATCATTGGATTAAATTTATGGACTTTAATTTGGACTCAATTGGAAGAGAATTGATGAGAATTGAAGTAATTGGATGTACAAAGATTTGGACCCCGGCGGAAAATGAAATTGAACCTATTGGACTAAAGTTGTGGAGGGATGGAGTTAGTGGATGGTGACATCACCTGTGATGTCATGGATGAGGCAAGATTGGCTAGGGTGTTGACAAGTGGAAGGTGAGGATGAGCCCTTGGAAATGAGATGTCTCCATCATCTTCAAGCTTGGGAAGAGAGAGAGAGAGAGGAGAGGGAAAAGCTGAGGAGAAAACCAGCGTAGCCCCCCCCGTTCGTCCGCCTTCGCCGCCCGCTCGGTGCCGTTCGCCGTTCGTTGCCGGAGCTCGCCGGAGCTCGCCGTAGCCGCTCGTCCGCTCGCGACCGCGCGCTGTGCCGCGTGCGAGCTGCTCCGCCTCCGCCGAGCCTCCCCTGTCGTCGTCTCTCCAAGCCAGCAGCTCCTTGTCATCGCCGGAGCCTCCATCACCGCCGTCCGTCGCCGTTAGCTGCCGTCCCGAGCCCTAGTTGCTTCCCCGGTCTTCCCCCGCCGTTCCTCCGCCCGCTCAGCTGCCATGCCGCCTCCTTCCAAGCTCGGTTAGTTGCTGGAATTTCCAGCAAGATCTGGATTTTCAAGGCTCGGTTTGGTCGCCTTTTGGTCCTCATTTGATGTTGATCCGTGTAGGTTTGTCGACGGCGTCGTCGTGCTCTTCGCCGGAGACTCATCAGAGAGCGATTCCGGTGAGTTTAGCTCACTAAACCCCGATTAGCGGGTTAATGATGCCTTAAGTGTGTTTAACTTAGGTTGATTGAGATTTAGTGGTTAGATTTATGTGATTAATTAAGGTAAAGTATGTTTAGTTTAAAGGTTAAGTAGGTTTATTTTTAATATAAGCCTTGATGTGACATAATAGGGTTTTATTTTTGAATTATTTAATGATTTCGAATTCTGGAATTTATAATATTATATTATATTCCGAAATTATTAAAATATTATTATTTAATAATAATAAAAAACTCGAAAAATTATTTTTAATCCTAATTGCTCAGAATTTTGTGCCGATCGCTGCTGTATAGTTAGAATTTGAAATTGATGAGTGGTTAATGCAAATTGAGTGTTAAATGTGGAAAATATGGATTTTAATTAGAAAATCTCAAATGTCGGGTTTGACATTGAAATTGGATGTTTAAAGATTAATGTTGTGATTGGGGTATGTGAGTGATGTGCAAAGTGCCTTGAGTTGATTATGAATGTTGCATGATAATTAAGAGGAATTGTCTTGAGCTATTGAGCTGGAATTGCCCCTATATGGGATGCCCCATACAACGGATGCGGGTCGCAGTCGATTCTGGGCCCATGCTCCTTCGGGAACGCCGTCGATGTACTGACGAAGCCGCGCTCCAAGGTGGGGAGGCGATGCATCGGCTATGTGTCGATAAATAGCCGAAGCTGCGAGTAGGCTATGCCCTTGTGTGGCAGTGAATAATAATTTGGAATGCTTGCTGTGATTGCGAAATTAAATGAAATTGATTGGGTTTCGATGGTTTACATTCTTATTATTATTTGTGCTTGAGTGTTATGAATTGTACTAATCTGCAAGAAAGGTAAGAAGGTGAGGTAAGTCTTCTGTGCTGTGTGGTTAGACCATTCTGGGGCGTATTTTCTTTCTAATAGGGGTTTAGGAGGGGTGAACTTGCTGAGACAAAGTCTCATCCCGGTTTGGGGAAAATATTTCAGGGCCATAGATGGCGGTACCTCCGGAGCAGAGTGGCATGCCGACGGATATTCACCAGACGACAGAGAGTGCTCCCGACCCGGAAATCCTTGGGTCTATCAGTTGGTTAGGACCCTTATCTGGGTCGAGGTGTCCGTGGATGTCAGAGTACCTTATAGGTTTAGGGCTTGGTTTCGTTCTGGAGTCGATGACGTTAGGGTTGGACCACTGGATAGCATGGACGTTCCGTTGGCCGTGATGGACGCCATTTTGGGTGTAGGCGTGGCAGATCTTCCCGACGGTGGAGTGATCAACGCATCGCCCCCGGCCTCTTGGGTGACTGATCCTGAGGATGTGGGATCGTCAAACGGGGCCGACTAGTGGTCTTATGACTGATCCTCTTTTTGGCGGACTGATCCATGTTGTGTAGACTAACCCCTTTTTGATGCACATAAACTCTGACCCATTTTTGGTGCATATAGTCTCGGATCCCGTTGTTGGTGTATGTAAACCCTGGAATGATGATATATGGAAGTATGTTTGTTTGATTTTGAATTGATTTTCCTGCTGTCCTATCCCGTATGTTTTTGTTAGGGGTTTCTTAGCACGTTCAGCATGCGCGTAATAAATTTAATGGGGTTGGCGACACTACCTGGGATTGTCGCATTTACATGACCATGGCGGGTTGCTCACATGTCTCGGGGTTCGGGGCGTGACAATCTAAAACCTGCAATTGACATTATTTGGGCAATTAACTGTTTGGAGGTTTGTTAACGCCCTCTTTCATAAGTTTTTTGCAGTGCAAAGGGCGTGATGTTTGATGAGATGGATTTGACTTGCTCCAGGTCATCACGTCGCTTAGAATGGAATTATTCCATTTGAATCACAGTTTGTCAATTTGCCCATTTTTCTGTTTCTTTCAACCTGAGGATGACGTGCAAGTCTCAATAATCCACTCATGCATGCTTGTTACAAGCTCTTGATTAATCTATAGGTGAATATCATCTATCACGTATCATAAAGTACTGTATACATCAAATATATCACATATCATTTAGTGAAGGTTAAACTTGTTTAAAATCTTGAAAATAGGGTGCCGCCAGTCAAAATGAAACAAGCCACGTAAGACTAGGTTTTACAGCATCGAGTTCCTTCCGTATATCAGACTAACCAGGCAAGATCGCGGATCTTTCGACCATGCATATTACCAAATGAGTTGCATGGATTATTTTCTCACACGTCTGAGCGGATGAGACCAGGAGACAAGGATGTCCAGAAGTAAAATTCGTAATGACAACACTAGGCAACGCCTTTTTGCCCTCCAAACTAATTCCCCCTCATTCCAGACACCATGCGAAGAGGAATTTGCAAGTGTCTTAATGGTAAGCGTAAAGCAACAAACACCACCACTTGCCCAAGACAACTGTCCCAGCTAAAGCATGATAAAAACCAATACAGGACACCGTGCATTCCTAAAGCCCGAGCCATGGGGATGGGGGAATTTGTTCATTTAGGGCCGTTTGGTAACATTTTTGTTCCGGGAAACAATTTTTGAACAGAAATAGATTTTTTTGTTTCTGTTCCTAGGAACAAATTTCTGAGTTGATTTTAGGAAGGCCTATGATACGGTGGATTGGAGGTTTATTGAATTGTGTCTACAGGCTTTCGGTTTCCCCCAAGAGTTCATTGCCCGGGTTATGATTTGCATTCGTACCCCCAAGTTCTCGGTTGCAATTAATGGGGAACTCCATGGGTTCTTTTCAAGTGGGAGGGGTATTCGTCAGGGTGATCCCATGTCGCCGTATATTTTTACTCTTGTGATGGAAGTCTTTACAGGTATTCTGGACATTCAAACTTCACATCCAGACTTTGTTTTTTTCTGGCATTGCAAGCCCACCAGACTTTCTCATCTTTTCTTTGTTGATGATGTACTACTCTTCGCTGAAGCTAACTTACCGTCTATTGATCTTCTCAAGAATGGTATCGAGAAATTTTCTAGCTAGAGTGGGCTGATTCCGAATCTTCGGAAGAGTGAAGTTTTCCTTTCTGGAGGCTCCTCTGACCTTCATGAGGATATCCTCAATAAGCTGGGCTATCAGTTGGGCACCTTTCCTTTCCGCTATCTAGGAGTACCGGTTATTTCAGCTAGATTGGGGAAAGCTGACTGCGTCTCCTTGGTTAATTCAATCACGGCTCGTGTTCAGTCTTGGACCAATAGATTCCTCTCCTTTGCGGGGTGTCTTCAACTTATAAGGTCGGTGCTTCATTCTATACAAGTCTTTTGGGCTAATGTGTTCTTTCTGCCATGTTCGGTTCTAAACCGAATTGAGCAAATTTTCCGCCAATTCTTGTGGAGAGGCCCTGAGATGGGTGCAAGTGGTGCTAAAGTCTTGTGGTGTAATGTTTGCCTTCCCAAAAATGAAGGGGGCTTAGGTATTCGTACTCTAAGGGAGAACAACATTGCGTCCATGCTTAAACATATTTGGATTCTTTTCTCGGATAAAGAATCCATGTGGTGTAAGTGGATTCATTCCAATTTCCTGAAGCGGAAAATTTTTTGGGTGGTCCCTTGCCCTACTCATTGTTCTTGGGCCTGGAGGAAGTTATTAGATCTTCGTGATCAATTTCAGCAATATTTCAGATGGAGCATTGGAAATGGGAGGTCGGTCTCCTTTTGGTTCGACCCTTGGCACCCAAATGGTCCTTTATACAAGATCTTTTCTAATCAGGATATTTATCGCTCGGGTATATCCCGCTCTGCTTCGGTTGCTGATGGTTTTGCTACTCCTATGGGCTGGTATATCATTAACATCATGGCTAATTGGTGGAATCCCCTTCCGGTATTCAACCAAGAGGAGGATCGGTTTCAGTGGCTTCCGTACCCATTCGGTCGCTTCTCCATTGCTTCTGCCTGGGATTTGATCCGTCCGAAGCGTAATGTCATCTCGTGGGCCTCTTTTGTTTGGAATACTGCATTGCCTCCAAGATATCAAACGCATCTTTGGCTTATTTCGCACAATCGGCTGCCGACTCAGGTTTTGCTCATCTCTTATGGTAGGATCCCCCCTACAAATTGCCCCCTTTGTTCGTGCAGACCTGATTCTATAGATCATTTGTTCTTTGCGTGCCGTGCTTCGGATAGTCTTATTTCATTTTGGGCGGCAAGATTCAACCTAGTGTGGCGAAACAAGCGTTGGGTGGATAATTTGGCCTGGGCTTCCAAGCGGTTTATGGGGAAGAGTTTTTATCAGATTCTAGCTCGGTTTAGTTTTGGTGCAATGTGTTATATCATTTGGAAAGAGCGGAACAATGTGCTTTTTCGGAATCAGACTCTCTATCTTCCAGCGATGAAAATGCATCTTCAAAAGGCTATCAAAGATAAGGTTATGACCTTTAAGCATGTTCCTGATGTGCCCATGAATAGAAGACTTCAACGAAGCTGGAACATCCATCCTTCTATTTTTGATTGATGGAGGTTTTCTAGTTTTTGTTGTCTTTTGTTTCCTTTTGTTGTTCTTGCTCCTTTTTTCTAGGAACCTTGGCACCCTTACACTCGTTCTAGACTTTTGTCTTCTTGAGTGTCTGTTTTTGTTGGTGCCAGGCCTCCCTCTTGTCTTCTTTCTTGCAAAATCAATATATTACTTACCTTTACCAAAAAAAAAAAACAATTTATGAGTATAAGAACGCACTTGGTAACTGCAAAAAATTTCTACTCCGGGAAGAGAAATGCGTTTGGTAAACTTTTGTTATTTCTTTTAATTTTTCAATATTTTTATTATATTTTTTCCTTTTTTTTTCTTCTTTTTTTTTTCTTTTTTTTTCCTTCTTTCTCTTTGTGGCTGGTCGCCGGCCACGGCAACGGCCGGCGATTGGCTGGGCAAGCTCCGGCGAGCTCCTAGAGCCTCGCCAAGCCACCACAAGGCTCGGCCTCACCAAGCCAGGGCAAGGTCGAGCCTCACTAGTGGCCTCGTGAGGCTCGCCTAGCCATTGAGGTCACTGCCGAGGCCGAGCCTCACGCCAGCCAACAAGGCTCCGCCTCGCTTGGGCCGGGTGAGGTTGATCTCGCCCAGATCTGGCGAGCTCGAGCCTTGCCGAGCCTCACCCAGCCACAGCGAGACTCGGGCCGATGAGCCTCGCCATGGCTCAGCGTCTCCGGGGGCCGACGACACTCCGGCGAGGTCACCGGCCCTCGTCTGGCCGGTGGCCGGCGCCAACCATGGCCAAGGCCAGCGACCGGCCAAAAGGAAGAAGAGTAAGAAAAAGAAAAGAAAGAAAAGAAAAAAAAGAGGAGAGAGAAAAATTGTTTCTCAGAATTGTTTCGAAAACAAGAAACAACTTTTTTCTACTTCTTGTTTCTATTCCAAATCTGTTCCCGAGAAGAAAAGTTTTACCAAACGCGTTTTTGTTCTTTTTTTTTTTTCCCTAAAACAAAAGAACATAAATTTTTGTTCCAGGCAACAGAAACAAAATTTGCCAAATAGGCCCTTAGCTGCGAATCAGTGACGTGTAGATGCTTGCCTAATCGACAACCTTTGATAAAGTTATTCAAGTTTTCTTTTCTATTGATTAACAAGGCCAAAACTAACATCAACTCGATGGTATAGGTTGTAGAGACATATATCAAGTTTATATGCAGGAACATTTAGATAACATCCATCTTAAGCATGCTTAAGATCATAAAATTATAAATAACATCATAGATCAAGATCCAAAGTATTACTTGAAAACAAAGGTCTGCACTAGAAGTCGCGGAATTTTCAAAAGGTAAGTTACTTTGAATGAAAGGAATGCAGGAGTAAAAATAAGAAGTTGCAACCTAACTAGGACAGGCAATGGGAAGAGTCATTAGTTGCTTCAATAAAAAATACAAGAATGAAGAGAATTTTTCTATTTCTCTTTGATCTATGAAATGAAAAACACTTGCATCAGCAATTAGTTGCGAATTTCTTCTAGATCTCTTTGATCTATGAAATAAAAAACACTTGCATTAACAAGAAGCTGACAAGTTTCTGTAAAGTTTCTGTAAGCCTATATTATACTTCCTATATAACTTCTAAATGTCCATAAGAGGACTTTCTTCATCGGCATATTTGCCTTCTCAAAGAAGTAGGAGGCAGGTTTTCTCAGGCTTAGACACTTCTTTTACTAACAAAAGAACCAAAAACAAAAGACAAATGAATCAGGCGGCAAAGTTTCAAAGTTTGGTCTCTATCATACATCGACCAAAGTAACTGAAATGGTTGATATTGAGCCTAAAGAACGAAAAGGATCATTAAAACTAACAAAGCCCTTTTCTTGTGGATACGAAATTCTTTTCTCCAAGAGAGAGTATTACTTCGCAGAAGTATCTTCAGGTGCTGCATTTTTTTCCCACCTTGCAAGACATGCGTCTAGTAACTCCAACCCAAGGCGTGGGTCCTTTTCAGTGAGTATCAAGTATACTGAGGTTGGGATACCTGGAGTGCCATAACTTGGTACGGAGGGACACTTAAATGCCATAACTTTAAAATAGTACACTTGAGTGCTAATATCGGAGTAAAATGAGACACTTAAGTGCCACTCCGGCGAAAATCCGGCCAAATGGCTGACGTGGCCATTTTCCGGCGAATTTGGTCCAAAACGGCGTCGTTTTGCACGCCGACGTGGCGGAGAAAATGCAAAAACGACGCCGTTTTGTGTCTACGTATAAATATTAATATAAAAATTAATTAAATTATATTTAAAATTAATTTTATTTAAAATATTCAAAAAATTAAAAAAAATTAAGAAAAATTTTAAAAATTAAGAAAATTTTAAAAATTTTAAAAAATTAAGAAAAATTAAAAAAAAATTAAGAAAATTAAAAAAATTTAAAAATTAAGAAAAATTTAAAAAATTTAAAAAATTAAGAAAAATTTAAAAATTTAAAAAAATTAAGAAAATTTAAAAAATTTAAAAATTAAGAAAAATTTAAAAAATTTAAAAAATTAAGAAAAATTTAAAAAATTTTAAAAATTAAGAAAAATTTAAAAAATTTAAAAAAAAATTTAAAAAATTTAAAAAAAATTAAGAAAAATTAAGAAAAATTTTAAAAATTTAAAAATTTAAAAATTTAAAAAAAATTAAGAAAATATTAAAAAATTTAAAAAATTAAGAAAATATTAAAATTAAAAAATTAAAAAAAAAATTTTAAAAAAGGGGGAGGTCGAACGGGCGGCGAGGGCTTAGCCCTCACCGCCGCCACCTCCCCGCCGTTTCGGGAAGGGCCGGCGACGGAGGGGAGGGTCTGCCGGGCTCGCCGCCCCCCGAGCCGACGACGAGGGCCCGTGAGCCCTCGCCCGCATCTGGGGTGAGGGTCACAGCCCTCGCCGCGATCCGGCGAGGGCTCACGGGCCCTCGGCGTCGGTCGGCTCGGTCGGGGTTGGCGACCCCGCCGACCCTCCCCCTCGTCACCGGCCCTTCCCGTCATCGGCGGGGAGGCGGCGACGGCGAGGGCTTAGCCCTCGCCCGCCCCGTTCGACCTCCCCCTTTTTTTTTTAAATTTTTCTGAATTTTTTAAATTTTTTAAATTTTCTTAATTTTTTAAAATTTTAAAATTTTTCTTAATTTTTAAAATTTTTTAAAATTTTCTTAATTTTTTTTTTAAAATTTTATATTTTTCTTAATTTTTAAAATTTTTCTTAATTTTTTAAAATTTTCTTAATTTTTTAAATTTTTTAAATTTTTCTTAATTTTTTTAATTTTTTGAATATTTTAAATAAAATTAATTTTAAATCTAATTTAATTATTTTTTATATTATTATTTACAAGTAGACACGAAACGACGTCGTTTTTGCATTTTCTCCGCCACGTCGGCGTGCAAAACGACGCCGTTTTGGACCAAACTCGCCTAGGAAAGTCGCCACGTCGGCCATTTGGCTGGATTTTTTCACGGAGTGGCACTTAAGTGTCCCATTTAACTTCAAAACTTGCACTCAAGTGTACCATTTTAAAGTTATGGTACTTAAGTGTCCTTCCGTGCCAAGTTATGGCACTTGGGCTGTACTTCTGCCCAAGTATACTTGATGTTTTCTAAGCTTACCCAAGTTGTTTGAGATTAGGGACGTGGCGGCCTCAAGCAGACTGGTGCGCAAAGGCATAGTACCCGATCGAGTTGTCCCAGTTTAATTTCGATACCAAGAACTTCTCACAATAAGCTTTGAGGTGCTCCACCTGATACTTTTCAGCCGATGCCAGAAGCTCACAAGCCATTTGCTCATTGAGGCATGCTTCGGCATAAAGAAAGATGACAAATGCTCGGAGGACATCATACAACATGTGACTTATCTCTTCGGCTTTCTTCCATCTCATTCTCAAGCATTACTTTAAATATTGGGGACTGACTAGCCTGAGAAAGTACAATTCTTAAATTGTGAAAACTCAATAGTATTATAGGAGATATTTATGCATCTGCTCTATAAGAGTCAGAGTTTGCTAAATCGAAAAAACTCGTATAAATATTATGAGCATGCGAGCAAAGCTTTGAACATGACCTTGCTAAAGTTATCAATGACAAAAATTATGAAAACTATGTTATGCTCATAAGTGTGCTATGCTACGGGAAAGACCATAACTCAAGCTTTCGTGATGTTTGAGTCGATAACGCCAATGAAATGCACATAGCAGCAGGCAAAATGCATATCCACTGGCACAAGCATCGCTTAAATCAAATCTTGGGAAAGGGTCATAATGAATGAAGTATCCAACAACGCAATTACTAAATATGTCGCTTCATATAGAGGTTAATATTCCACCCTACTCAACCCTCATTTCAAGCAAATAAAAGGAAACAATTAGCTGCAAAAGAAAAATTTGTGAATCACTCTCATTTAGAAATCCGGTCCAAGCAAATAAATATGTACTTCTAATGCCTGAATAGATGAAAACTAATGTAAAAACTTCAAGATCAACCTAAGAGAGAGTTTAACAATTGACTAGGAAGTAAACGATATAATCCGTCAGTGGAAATGTCTTATGTAGGTGCATCTTTAGCAGAATGCAGTTCCAAATGTAAATGCAACCCGCATTTTCACCATATTTACCTCGCCACAAGCATGTACAATGGCAGAATTTTACAGTAAGCGACCTCACCAGCGGCGAGAGGATGATGAAGAAGAAGAAAACAAAAAGAAGAATAGAGAAAAGAAAAAAAAAAAAAAAGGTTTGGTTCTAGATGTGTCCCCGGAAACAAAGAATATTTTTTTTTACTTCAAATCTATTCTTGGAACAAAATCATTGCTTAACGGATTTTTTTTTCAAGGAATTAAAAAATAGAAATAGATTACCAAATACACCCTAGTCCACTCAAAAAGTTAACTACAATGCTTATCCACCAGCACTCTCGCCTCTTTTGGAAATTCTCAAATTCAAACGGAGAAAAACTCAAAATTTAAACTGAGATTGTCATGAGACTAGATTGAAGAATGTGGGGAAGAACTTTGAGATGAAATTTGTGCCTCTATTTTCATTGATTGTAATATGTGTACAATGTTGTATATAAACACAAAAGGAATAATAATAAAAGAAAGTGTACATTCCTGTAATCTTTCTATTCCTAAGATATAAACAATTATATCAATTTACAATCTGTGCAAATCTCGAGAATCATATCTTCCAACACTCCCCCTCAAGTTGGTGGCTTGTATATGTCTAAGACGCCTAGCTTGCTTAGAAGATATGCATGTTGTCTTTGACAAAGAGGCTTAGTGAAAATGTCTGCGGGTTGCTCCGTGGTTCTGATCCCTCTTGTCTTGATGACTCCTTCTTGAATCTTCTCTCGAGTAAAGTGACAATCGACCTCTATGTGCTTTGTCCTCTCATGAACGATAGGATTTGCTGCAAGCTTGAGTGTTGAATCATTGTCACAGAATAGTGTGGTTGGTCCTTTAACTTGTGCCCCGAGATCCAGAAGTAAACCCCTTAACCAAACTATTTCACAAACAGTTTTGGCCATAGATTGATATTCGGCTTCAGCTGAGGATAAGGATACAGTGGATTGTTTCTTTGTCTTCCATGAAAGTAATGATTCCCCGAATTTGATGCAAAAGCCAGTAATTGATCTCCTGCTCATTGGACATGTAGCATAGTCTGCATCACAATAGGCCGTCATTTCCATGTTGCATCTCCAGGAAAGAAGTATCCCTAAACTTGGACATGTCTTCAAATATCTCACAATTTTCAGGGCTGCACTTAAATGAGATTGTTTTGGGCTGTGCATGAATTGACTGAGAGTCTGTACTGCATAGCAAATGTATGGCCTGGTCATAGTAAGATATATAAGCTTTCCTACTAGTCTCTGATATCTAGATGGATCCTTCAACAATGGATCATCAGAAGAAGATATGCTAGAATCATAATCAGCAGAAGTTAGTTTGGCATTCTGCTCGATGGGAACAATAGATGGTTTGCAACCTGACAATTCTGCTTCTGATATAATCTCCATTACGAACTTTCGCTGGCTGAGTGAAATTCCCCGATCTGAACGAACTATCTCAATTCCAAGAAAATATTTAGGTGGCCCTAAATCTTTGATATGAAAAGTGGAATGTAGATATTCTTTCAGTTTCTTCACAGCGTAATCATCATTTCCCATAATCAGAATGTCGTCAACATAAATCATAAGGTAAATAGACGACATACCTTTCAGCCAAGTGAATAATGCATAATCATACTTGGACTGTTTGAAACCAACAACTGTAAGAGCATTCGTAAACTTGGCATATCATTGTCGAGATGCCTATTTCAATCCATAAAGAGATTTACGGAGACGACATACCTTAGACTCCCCCTATCTCTGTAATCCGGGTGGAAGATCCATGTAAATTTCTTCGTCTAGATCACCATGCAAAAAGGCATTATGGACATCCATCTGGTGCAGCGACCAGTCACGAAATGCAACAACCGATAGAAAAGAACGAACTGTAATGTCTTTGGCTACTTTTGGAGAAAAGTTTCATGGTAGTCAAAACCTTCTCTTTGTGTAAATCCTTTTGCAACTAACCGGGCCTTGTACCTTTCTACAAAGCCATCTGCTCTATATTTTATTTTATATACCCACTTGCATCCAATTGGTTTGCGATGAGTAGGTAATGGTACAACGTCCCAAGTATGATTATACATAAGAGCTTGTAGCTCTGTCTCCATAGCCCGTTGCCAACGTGGGTCATGCACTGCTTCATTATAACTAGAAGGCTCGTGCTCCTCAAAGATACTACTCATGCAACATAAATGTTCTGATGATAGCCTATCGAATGAACGTAGGAAGAGATAGGGTAGCGAGTACCTGATGACCCAGAAGAAGCACATACATAATCCTTTGTCCAAATTGGTGGACGACTAACTCGACCAAATCGCCGAGGTTCTTCATGCTGAGTCAAGGAAGACCTGTCAATGTGACTTGGTTCTGGAGGAGCTGCCATCGGAGGATCCCTTTCTATTAATGGTTCTTCAAGTGAATTTTCTCGAACATCCTCAGTGGAAATTGGAGCTGGCGTAGCAGATAATTCCTGAAGCCTTGAAGGAGGAACAACAATACAAGATCCTCTTGGAGAGAGATCATCTTCTGATAGAAACCGCTTATTAGTTGTCCTCTCATCTTCAGATGAAAGATTCATGTCTCGGAAAGGGAAAACATCTTCATGAAAAACCACGTCCCTGCTGATAAAGAATTCTCCTGTGGATGGCTCATAAACCCTATATCCTCGTTTCAGATTTGGGTACCCCATGAATATGCATTGGCGTGCACGAGGTCCCATTTTATCCATGTGCCCTACTGTAGTCACGTAGCATAGACACCCAAGAACTCTGAGATGACTCAGATTCAGCTTCCTTCCATACAATATCTCAAAGGGAGTTTTTCCTTTGAGAATGTGTGATGGCATACGATTGATCGGATATGCTGCTGTGACCACACAATCTCCTCAAAAACTTTTAGGGATAAATGCCTGAAACTTAAGAGCACGTGCTACTTCTAGGAGGTGGCGGCGTTTCCGCTCAACGACTCCATTCTGCTATGGTGTGTATGTGCAGGAGCTCTCATGCAAAATCCCATTCAATGTAAAGAAAAAGGCACATTCACCATTAAAAAATTCTCTACCATTATTAGTGCGAATGCGTTTAATGGATTTCCCAAATTGATTTTTAGATAGGGCAAGGAAGGTCCTTATGTGAGAAAGGACTTGATTTTTTTTATTGCATTAGGAATATCCATGTAGCTCGTGAGAAATCATCTACAATGGTGAGGAAAAACCGAGACCCATCATGATTCAAGGTATGATAAGGTCCCCAAACATCAGCATGAATCAATGAAAAAATTTCATTGACTTGAGAAGTACTGTTATGGAAGGAGGGACGTGTCTGCTTTGCTAATGGACAAATGGGACATTGTGGACAAAGAAATAGAGCAGTATGACCCAGTCTTTGATGATTAAGAAAATTCTTATCATTGATAGCATAATTACACAAAGATTTCTTGGAAAGTAATATGAGACTCTTCGAAATATCCATCTAGAAATATAGCCCTTGGAATACTCTACCCAAGCCCATTAGTTTCCCAGTCGAAAGGGCCTGAAACAAACATTCATCAGAATTGAATAAGATTCGACAGGGATTTTCTTCACAGGCTCGGGATACTGACACAAGATTGAAATGGAAATCAGGGACATAGAACACATTTTTAAGCACAATGAGTGGACTAAGATTTACAATGCCAATCATTTCAACTTGTATGGTATTTCCATTTGGGAGTTGCACTGATATGGAAGAAGATAGTTTTTTAATGTTGGAAAGAGAATTCTTATCACAGACAATGTGATCACTGGCACCTGAATCAATAATTCATGCATTCCTCGAAATTGAATTCATCAGACAATAAAATGTACCTGTGTGACATCCCAAATTTTGACCCCGTCTCGAATATATGAAATGGGTATTTCGCCGGTGCGCCTATGGTCCTTTTTCTCTGAGCTGATCACTCACGAGTTAACTAATCTATTGGGTGAAGCCGTTAAGGGATATAACCACGGTAAAATCCCTAAAAGCTACCGGTAGGTTGGATCGGACTAAAATCGCGTTCGATCGATTTTAACCACAAAATAGAATTCGGTTTTGGAATTCAGACGTTCGAGCATATCACAATTCATTTATAGGATGTCGTCTTGTCTTTCGGAGAAATTCTAGTAAGTTCGGGATTTTTACGGAAAACCGATTCGGACGTTGCGGAAAAATAGCAGAAATTCGGATGGGCTCAATTGAAGAAAATTGGGACTTCCAAGCCGAGCTTTTGAGTGTCAAGGAATTGTAGAAAGTGGAATGAGATTTTACTTCATCGAAATTGGACTTCGATTTGGAAAATTTGTGAAGAAATTAAGGCCAAGAAAGTGAAATTCGAAGCTAGCCATGGGGGGTGCAACATTTGTCATCAAATTAGAATTTTTGTGGATTAATTTACAAGATTTAATTATAGGAGACAAGGAGATAATTATGTGGACTTGTGGGGCCAAGCTATGATGATTTTGGATAAATATCTTGACTTTTCTTCCCCATTCACTGGCTTCTTGAGCTCGCCATCCTTGCCGACTTCTCCTTTGCTACTTCTCTATCTCAATTTCTCCTTTGACAAAACCGGCAGCTCTTTCTTTTCTTTTGGCCACCGAAAGAACCCATCATCCCACTAACTTCTGCAGCTTCATCTCTTTCTCGGTTTTCCCTTGAAGAAGCGCCAGCACTCAGTCAACACCAGCGCATTCTTCTTCCTTTGTTGACTCCGCAAACCTGCTGCACCCACTACTTCGTGTCCCCTCTTCAGCCACACGAGATCGACGCCAGCAGCTGCTTCTCCATTTTGCTGCCCCATCTCCCTGCAACGTCATCCCCCGCCAGCAACACGCTTGAAGATGCCCACGCCTCCACCAGATCCAAATTTCCCCACCGATTTTCCTCTGCCACGTCCAAGCTGCCATGCTTTTGTTTTCATCTCCACCGGTTAACAATCCTCTCCACCCAGCTCTTTGGTTGACCCTGCAGCTGCCCGTTTGTTCATCAAGCAGCCAATGAAGCCCACGTCTCCTTTGGCTATCCACGAAGACCGAAGCTGCCCCGATTTCTTCAATTTTCCTCAACCGAAACAGTCGAGCAGTCCACTGTCTTCGTCCAACGATCCGTCGAGGCTGCTGCCGTTCGTCCATCCCCACACGACCCGCAATCTAGCGAGTCTTCATCCTCCAGCTCACGTGAATTTTGGGCCCAGCAGTTGGGCCCGTGTCTTTAGCCCATCTTCACAAAGTTGCAGCCCAAGAAGTAGCCCACAGTTCAGCCATTGAAGCCCATCGAAATTAGAGGCCCGCTTGTTTCAGCCCACCTTTCAGCCAAGAAGCAGCCCATCAAATAAGTTCTTGGGCCCGCGAAGCAAGTCAGCCCAAGCTCAGGCCCAAGTTTGGCCCAAGCCCAGCTTTTGTTGTGGGCTTGCAAGGCTTGTAGGCCCGGGTCGAGTGTCTGTCAACATCGCCGAAAATTCAGATTTCGGCCGCCGTCGCGCCGTCGCATCGCCATCGCGGTGTTCCGGTCTTCACTTTGCCAAGTGAGTAATCTCACTAATCCTTGCTTAGTAGACTAATGATGCTTAAGAGTTGATTAGATTTAATTAAGTGCAATTAGGTGGTTAGATTAGCATGGATTAGTGATTATTAGTTAATTGCATTGCATATTAGTTAAGTGGTTAATGTACTTAGCTAGAGAATTGCCTATACTATTTATTGAATGCATCTCGGGATTTTTCCCGACCCTTGTTGGGCTTCAATCAGGCATTACGGGCCTAAATTGGATTTTTAGTATTTATTTATTAATTTTCAAAATTTATTTAATTATTTATTTTTCAGAAATTAGGCTGGGATAGTCGACGACCGGAATTTTATGCTGATTGTTGTGGCACAGTCCGTTTATTTATTTGAGCTCTGCGTTGTGCTGAACCGAATTAATTGTGCAATTTGAGGAATTATTCCTAAATTGATTGAAATTGAGTGAAATTGAATGATTGATCGGTAGATAGACAAGTATGGTTATTTAGCATTTATAATGCTTTGATGAGTTGTAAATCGGAAGGAATCGAGAGATTGAACTAAGAATACTCTTGGCTGAGACCGATCAGGTATGAGGTATAGACATACGTGGTTCGGTGATAAGGAAATCACTGGTGAAAATAGCACCTTAAAGAACGCACGAGTACTATCTATTACCTGCATTAGTATAGACATACGTGGTTTGGTGATAAGGAAATCACTGGTGAAAACAGCGCCTTAAAGAACACACGAGTGCTGTCTACTGTGAATGTTAGTACGAGCACCTAGAGGGGGTGAATAGGTGTGAAAACAAACTTTTGAAAAGTATAGTGTAAAACTTTACTTTTAACCTGAGTCTGTTTAACAGTAGACTTTAAAATAGAAACGTGACTCTAATAATTAAATAAAGTTACGAGTAAAGTAAAAAAGTTTAAGGAAGAGAATAAGAACACAAAGTTTATAGTGGTTCGGCTTAATCCAAGCCTACGTCCACTCTCCCGCATTGACAGCCCACCAGCTGGATTTCACTATGAATCAAAATAGTCGTTACAGTATCACGTCCTTGATTCCACGATGTAAAGACACTGCTACACTTCCTCAAGGTCTCACAAATGTATAAATTCTCTTTTGAGTACAAATTTACGCTCAACAATTGAATCGGCAAAGAACAAGGAGGTTTAGACTTTGGAATTTATCTATCGCGCACACACTTTCGAATAACTAGAACATCTTCCTTATATACTCCTTCATGCCTTCATAACCGTTGGCACTTTCCAAAGGAGCTCTTCCAATCTACCCGTTGGACATAATCAATTAGGGAGATTTCGAGTTATTTAAGGAATATGACGATAGCCCACCAATCATATTCGCCCATATAATCAGGATTTAGGTTTCCATAAGTAGAACCTTCCAAGTATGCTTCGCCAATCAACGGATCTAAATTACCCAAATAAAAACGAATAATAGATTCTGAGATGCTATATCCAGCCGAGAGATCTTATTTAGTCGATAGAATCAAATCCTTGAAGAAATACTCAATTCTGGATAAGTTTTCTTCGACGGTCTAGAAACTGTCAATGAGAGTAGACTTTGAATCTTGAGTCTGGTGGTTCGGTAGTCTTCAGACTTTGACGAAAGAGTCTGCAAGTCTTCAGACTAGACTGATGGAAACGTTTTGTCAGCTTCAAAACAAATATGGAAGTTTTCTCTAACAATCTCCCCATTTTTTATGGTGACAAAACTTTCCTACAGATTTGGATATTTTTGACCTGCAAAACAATACTCAAGCAAACATGGATATCTCACAAAAGATAATTGGCTTAGTAAAGATAGCATTAAATCTGCATCCACAGGAAATAAGTTAGTCCTGTAAATAAACAACTATCTTTGCCATGAAATATCAACAGTGCTTAAGATACTGCAACAAACATTTAAACGATCAAATAATCCAAATCCAAATTCAATCACAACCAAACATCCAAACAAAAGTAAAGTCAATCAAAAGTCAAGTCAAACAAGAGTCAAATCTCAAATCTGCATCATCTCCCCCTTTTTGTCAGCATCAAAAAGGTAGAGACGAAAAGAGAATGGAATTATGATTGTTTTGGAATGCGAACAAGCTGGAAATCTCCTATTGACTGGACAATCCCTTCCAGCTTTTTCAAGTCCTCCTTCAGTTGAGCTACTTCTTCACCATTGGCATTTGCTTGAACTTGAAGAGCAAGGGCATGAATTTGATCATGCAAAGAAATTGAAGAGGCTTGACCGGCATTCTGCAAGTTCTGAACTTCGCATCCCAGTGCATAAATCTAGCCTCGCATCTCCATAAGAATATTAAGCAGTCTTCAAAAGTCTGCTGAGTTATCAGTCTGAGTGCTTGCCTCTGCATGATCAGTAGGAGTATTGGCAGATGATGGCAAGTCAGCATGAGCACCTAGATTTGGCGATGAAACCTCATGACCTTCCTCAGGCATAGATGTCTTCTGGATCTGCAGGTGAACGGCTAACATCTTCACTAGTAAAAGCAATTGAAGAGGTACCTCGTTTCTCAGCAACTCCCCATGTTTCATTGCCTTCAGGCAGCTAGAAGTACTCTTCATGCTCTGTTTCTTCTTGTTCACCTCTGCCCTCATCTTCTTCTGTAGTGCTTTCTTCCTCTTCTTCTGATCTCATCGATTCTCTCTCTCCACTCCTTTGCTCTTCTTCTTCTCTGTCTTGATCCTCTCTCTCCTCTATCTCTGGAACAGAACGATGTAAGTTTCTCAATGCAAGAGCGGAAATGGTGATATCGTCCTCATCTTCTTCATCCTCCAAGATGAGTGCTCTTCTTTTCCTGGATGGAGCAGTCAATGGCTCTTTCCCTTTCTGTTTTGCAGCCGAAGAAACTTGGTGAGTCTTGACAGGGGTTTTCTCCTTAAATTGCTCCAAAGCTTTGTTCAGCTTCTTCAGACGCATTTTGGAAACCAATTTCAGTCCCACCACCATTTGTTCACAGGTACGAACACATAAAATCTTGGGAGGCTGAATATTCAAATGTCTGAATAGTTTTGTAACAAGCGTTGAGTAAGGAAGTTGTCCTTTGTCTTTCACCATCGTTCTATACATGTGAAACATGATTGTGTGAGGCAGAGAGAACTTCTTGCCAGCGTTGATAGCATACATCAGCTTTGCTTCTGAGTTGGAGACATCGGTCTTCGAAGTCGATTTGGGTCTAAGGCAATTGATCACGATCTTGTGAAGCAAAATATTTGAGGCATTCATCCTCAAGTAGGAAATTCGTCCTTCAGCCATTCCATCCCGAACAAGCTTTACCGTCGCACGACCAACAACACACTAATTGTTTGGAATGCCCCTCGCTTACTCCAATCACATCCGCCAATGTGTCCATACAATGATATAGTTCTAGTCTCGAACACTAAAAAAAAATCTATTCACATCCAAGAAACTTAGATTACAATAGAAGTACGCAGTAAGTTCTGGATGAGCCACCGTTGTTTCAGAGCAAAATTGTTCAAGATGAAGAAGAATGAATTTCTCTCGCACTCGCAGCTTCACATTCAGAGAATCAAGAAAATCAAAGTCCACACTTCTTGGGTTGATCACCCCTCGCTTTAGCAACTTAGAGTAAAGTCGCCTGTGTTCATTCGAGCGAAACAAATCTATCCTTTTGCTTTGAATATTCGCCCCAACACCCATTCTAGGCTTAAAATGAGTGTACATTTTGTCATCATCATTTCCATCAGGCTTACTATGTCCTCCAACATGTGGATCGCTTGGAATATTCGCAAATGCTCGTTCTGCCGACCCCGTAGGAGCAACTCCCAATCGTTCCATTGTTCGCAAAAAGTAGGTTTCATTTCAATACCATTTCTCTTTCAAAAATTCATCAATATAGTTCAAGGGAGTGCCTCCCTTCTTCAAGGCAGAGTAAAATTTAAAGATAAAAATGGGCTTTTGAGTTCTTATGGGTTCTACGCCTTCAATGATTTCTTCCTCTGCTCTATGATCAATACCCTGAGGTCTAGCTTGAGGAGATTAACACGGATGAGAATGTTATGGGCTCTGCTGCTGTCTTGGAGATTCTTCTTCCTCGGTGAGATCAAAATGTGTAGGACCCTCACGCATGTGTTGTGGTCCCCTGTTCGCAATCCTTGAAGACTTTCTTTGGGAAGCCATTCTCACAATCTTTAAGAGATTCCAAACTCGATTCGCGAGAAAGGTGAGAACTTTGAAGATTAAACTAGAGAGTAAAAGTAAGAAAGTGATGTTCTATGCTTTTACGGTTTGTGAAGAAGACGATCAGTATATAAGGCAGTCGAAAAGAGGTATACGGAACGACGTAAAAAGAAAATTAGAAAATGCCTTTTCAAAAAATAACTGCCTTTTTGAAAAAATAGATAACCGTCATTTCAAAAGATAACTTCTTTTTCGAAAAGGAATGATTGCAATAATCACGAAAACTGGGGAAGATAATATCAATCAATTACAGATTAATAGATGAACGTACCTTTTCGAGATTTTATCTGTGAGATAAATTTCTAAAAACAGAAATAACTTACAGTCGTGAATCTTGATCTTCTGAATCTAAATATCTTTTGACTTTTACCCCTTAGTTTGAACTTCTTCAGACTTTAAGTTATTGAGTATGGAACGAATAAGCTCAAATTGACTTTTCTCCAGAGGCTTTGTAAAGATGTCCGCTAGTTGATTCTTTGAGTCAATGAATTGAATCAAGACTTCTCCATTTTGAACATGGTCTCTAATAAAATGATGTCGAATCTCTATATGCTTTGCTCTTGAATGAAGAATTGGATTCTTGGTGAGATTAATCGCGTTGGTGTTGTCACATTTGATCTCAGTGCATGAGTCTTCGATTCCAAAGTCTCTTAGCTGTTGCTTTATCCACAAAATTTGTGAACAACAACTTCCAAGAGCCACATACTTTGCTTCTACTGTTGAAAGAGTTACAGTATTTTGCTTTCTTGAAAACCAAGATACTGTCATGTTCCCAAGTAATTGACAAGTGCCCGAGGTGCTCTTTCTATCAACTCTGCATCCTGCTAGGTCTGCGTCTGAATATCCCAGGAGAATAAAGTCTCCTTCTTTAGGATACCGGAGACCCAAATTAGAAGTTGTTGCAACGTATTTGATGATGCGTTTTGCAGCACTTAGATGAAATTCTTTGGGATCTTATTGAAATCTAGCACAAATACAAATACTAAACAAAATGCCAGGTTTAGAAGTAGTAAGATAAAGAAGTGAACCAATGATACTCCTGTATAGCTTCTGGTCAACTTTCTTTCCTCCTTCATCTTTGTCCAGCTTCGAGGAACTTGACATTGGTATATCAGTCTTTTTGCAATTCTCCAAACTGAACTTTTTAACAAGTTCTTTAGCATATTTTTCTTGGTGAATGAAAGTTCATTCCTTCAATTATTTTACTTGAAGTCCGAGAAAGAAGGATAGTCCACCCATCATGCTCATTTCAAACTCATTCTGCATTGTCTTAGAGAATTTCTTGCACAGATTTTCGTTAGGTGATCCAAAAATAATATCATCAACATAGATTTGAACAAGTAAATTTTTTTTTGTTTTTTCTTTTGATAAACAATGTAGTATCTACTTTACCTTTAACAAAGCCATTTTGGATTAAGAACTTACTTAATCTGTCGTACCAAGCTCAAGGTGCTTGCTTTAAACTGTATAGCGCATTTTTCAGTCTGAATACAGAGTCTGGTTTCATTGGATCTTCAAAACTGGGAGGTTGTTCCACATAGACTTCCTCTTGGATAAATCCATTTAGGAGAGCGCTTTTGACGTTCATTTGGAATAAACTGAAATTCTTATAACAAGCAAAAGCAAGTAATAATCTAATTGCTTCTAACCTTGCTACTAGTGAGTAAGTTTCATCATAGTCTATCCCTTCTTCTTGCGTATATCCTTTGGCCACGAGTCTTACTTTGTTCCTTATGACTTTTCCTTTCTCGTTCATCTTGTTCCTGAAAACCCATTTAGCTCCAATGATAGATTTACCTTTTGGTTTAAGAGTCAATTCCCAGATATCATTGATACTGAATTGCCTGAGTTCTTCTTGCATAGCTTCAATTAAGCTATCATCAGTTAAAGCTTCTTATATGCTCTTGGGTTCTATTTCAGAATTAAGAGCCACAGCACTAGACTCTTCACGCCTTTTAGATCTTGTACGAATTCCTTCATTAATGTCACCAATAATGAGTTCATTGGGATGACTAGACTTGTGATTCCAGTTGCTGGTTGATTTTCAGACTATTGTTCTTTTTCTTCATTTGATTCTTCAACGATCATTCGTTGCTGATATTCTGAAGTCTGAGCTGCTTCTGAAGATTTAGACTTTGTAGAGTCTGGATCAAGTTCAGATTCTTCAGGTTGAGTCTAAATCGATTGATTTTGTATAAAGTCTTGAAATTTGACATTCATTGATTCCTCCACAGATTCAGTCTTTTTGTTGTACACTCTGTAAGCTTTACTGGTGGTTGAATATCCAAGGAAGATGCCTTCGTCTGATTTTTCTTCAAACTTACCAATTCGATCATTTGCATTTTTCAATATAAAATATTTGCATCCAAACACATGAAAATAGGAAACAATTGTCTTCTTTCCTTTGAACAACTCATAGGGAGTTTTCTCCAGAATAGGCCTTAAGAAGACTCTATTAATAATATAACATGCTGTAGAAACTATTTCAGCCCAAAAACGAGAGGAAATGTTACTTTCAATTAACAATGTTCTAGCCATTTCTTGCAACAATCTATTCTTCATTTCCACAACTCTATTCTGTTTTGGAGTGTATGGTGAGGAGAACACATGCTGAAAACCAGATTCATCACAGAATTTAGCAAAGTCTTGATTTTCAAACTCACCTCCATGGTCTGTCTGTATACTTGAAATAACATACCCTTTCTCATTTTGAACTTTCTTAGCAAATTTTATAAAATAAGAAAAGGTTTCAGACTTACTTGCCAAGAAATATACACAAGTGAATCGTGAATAATCATCCACTATTACTAGGCAATATTTCTTACCTCCAATGCTCTGGGTTCTGATTGGTCCAAAGAGATCCATATGCAAGAGCTGCAACACACAATTAGTGGAAACTTGATTTATTGGTTTGAAAGAGTTTCTAACATGTTTTCCCAATACACACGGTGTGCATAATTCAGATTTTTGATATGTCAAGTTGGGTAGTCCACGAACAAGCTTCTTTGCAGAGATCTTGGCTATTTGCTTCATGTTGATGTGGCCAAGTTTTCTATGCCAAAGTTTAGCTTCTTCTTAAATTGAAATTAGACATTGGGATTTTTCTGGTTTGATATCCAAGAGATATATATTCCCATGTCTTCGCCCCGTGAATGTCTGAGAGGAGTCTTTACTGGTTTCTGAACATATTCCTTCTTGAAAGTTGATTTTGTAACCTGTGTCGCACAGTTGGCTGATACTTAGCAAGTTGTAGTTGAGTCCTTCCACTAAGGAAACGTTGTTGATTGTGAGACTTCCAATCTTTATAGTTCCGCATCCCACAATTCTTCCTTTGCTATTTCCACCAAAAGAAACTTTTTCACCATTAACTTGTATAAGCTTTATGAAACAACTTGAGTCTCATGTCATATGTCTTGAGCATCCACTATCCAAGTACCATTTAACCATTTTTCTTGATAGCGACCTGCATTTAAAAAAGAAACTCAAGCTTTCTTTGGTACCCATACTTTCTTGGGTCCAATGGAGTTAGTGCAATATACAGTCTTTGCCCAAACCTTCTTAACAGGTTTCCAAACCATAGGACATTCTTTCTCAAAATGTTCTGAGCTGTTGCACTTAGAACATTTAAGAGCACTGCGGCCTACAGGTTTTACAAAGACTTTTTGAAAATGATTTCTATAAAAATCTTTTGTAGGTCTTTATTTAATTCTTTCCTTTACTTTTGGAAAATCAATTAGAGGAATGGTTTCAGCAGTCATTCACAAACCTGATTTGTTAAAGTAAGGTCTTTATGCTGAAAGAATCTTTTTTAATTTCTCAGATATCATAGAAAACCTTTTTGAAACACTTGAGATATCTTTTTTCAAAAGTGCATTTTCTTTTGAAAGAGAGTCTACATTTTCTTTTAAAGTAATAACACTTTTATCTAAATTTTCGACATTTTCTTTCCAAACAATCTCATGTTGCTTCAATGCAGAATTTTCTCTTTTTAGTTCGGAAATCCTCTTGAGAGAGGTTTTGAGACTAAGACACAATTCATCAATATATTTAGAGACTTTAGTAGGAATTTTTAAATTACTTATCTCGATTTCACTATCTGAGTCTGAGTCTGTCGTCTCAGTCCGATCGATTCCCGATTGTGCCATTAGACAAATATTAGCATAATCATCATCACTCTCTTCACACTCGGTATCACTCCACGTTTCTGTTTTGAGAGTTTTTCTGTATTTCTCAGCTTTTCCTTTCTTTTTTCTTCAGTAGGGAACAGTTAGGTCTGATGTGTCCCTTTTTATTGCATTCAAAACAAATCACATCTTTATTGAATTCATCATCCTCAGCTGATTTATTTTGAAACTTTTGAGAACTTTCTTTCTTCCAATTGAATCTTCTTCCCTTTTTGTTCAATTTTCTGAACATTTTTATCATGAGAGCAAGCTCTTCATCGTCCACATCGTCTTCTGAATCTGTAACATCAGAATCATCATTAGATTTTAATGCAATAGATTTTTTTACCTTTGGGATCCTCATCTTCATTGATTTGCTCAACTTCATAAGACTGAAGAGTGCCAACCAATTTGTCAACAGAGAGTGACATGATCCTTTGTGTCTCTCTTATTGAGGTCTTTACGTGATTCCAATCTTTGGAAAATCCATGCAGTAACTTGTTAACCTTCATGGGTCCAGAGATTGGTTGACCTTGATACTCAAGACCATTCACGATTTCTGTAAAATGACTAAACATATCAGTGATAGATTCTCCTGGTTTCATCTTGAATGCTTCATATTGACCGAGCAGAATATTGACTCTGGTTTCTTTCACTCGATCGGTTCCTTCATAGGTGATGTGCAATATATCCCAAACTTCTTTAGCTGTTTCACAAGAAGATATTCTGTTATATTCAGTAGGAGATAATGCACAATATAAAGAATAAATTGCTTTTGCATCAAGAGCTTGTCTCTTGGTTATCTCTTCTTGAGTCATTTCGCTGGACTCAACTGCTTCTTTTCCCCTTTATGAGATTGTTGTAGTTTTAGAAATAATTCATTTGTCTACCACATCCCATTTAAGAGGGTCTTTCGATTTTAGGAATGCCTTCATTTTGTTTTTCCATATATTGTATTCCTTCCCATCAAAGTAAGGCGGTCTGGTATTGCTTTGCCCTCAACCAAACCTGGAGCCAACATACTAGCTATGGATCGTTAACTCTGAAGTAAAAACACTTCAATTTAAATGAGTACACAGGCTTTGATACCAATTGTAAATGCTAGTACGAGCACCTAAAGGGGGTGAATCGGTGCGAAAATAAACTTTTGAGAAGTATAGTGTAAAACTTTACTTTTAACCTGAATCTGTTTAACAGTAGACTTTAAAATAGAAATGTGACTCTAATAATTAAATAAAGTTACAAGTAAAGTAAAAGAGTTTAGGGAAGAAAATAAGAACACAAGGTTTATAGTGGTTCGGCTTAATCCAAGCCTACGTCCACTCTCCTACACTAACAGCCCACCGGTTGGATTTCACTATGAATCAAAAGAGTCGTTACAGTATCACGTCCTTGATTCCACAGTGTAGAGACTCTTCTACACTTCATCAAGTCTCACAAATGTATAAACTCTCTTTTGAGTACAAGTTTACACTCAACAATTGAATTGGCAAAGAACAATGAGTTTCAGACTTTGGAATTTATCTATCACGCACACACTTTCGAATAACTAGAATATCTTCCTTATATACTCCTACATGCCTTCATAACCGTTGGCACTTTCCAAATGAGCTCTTCCAATCTACCCGTTGGACATAATCAATTAGGGATATTTCGAGTTATTTAAGGAATATGACGATAGTCCACTAATCATGTTCGTCCATACAATCAGGATCTAAGTTTTCATAAGTAGAACCTTCCAAGTATACTTCGCTAATCAACGGATCTAAATTACCCAAATAAAAACGAATAATAAATTCTGAGATGCTATATCCAGCCGAGAGATCTTCTTTAGTCGATAGATACAAATCCTTGAAGAAATACTCAATTCTGGATAAGTCTTCTTCAACGATCTAGAAACTGTCAATGAGAGTAGACTTTGAATCTTGAGTCTGGTGGTTCGGCGGTCTTTAGACTTTGACGAAAGAGTCTGCAAGTCTTCATACTAGACTGATGGAAACGTTTTGTCAGCTTCAAAACAAATACGGAAGTTTTCTCTAACATCTACTACATGCATCATTATGGACATACATGATTTGGTGATTAAGAATATCACTGGTGAAAACGACGCCTTAAAGAACACACGAGTGCTGTCCAGTACATACGTCACCTTGGCGAAAACGACGCCTGAGAGCATTACTGTAGCTCTGTGACTGAGAGTGCAAATGGGAGGCTTTATATTGAGAAATGATTTGACCTTGAATGGTCCGATTGACATGTAATCGACTAGGTCGATTGATTGAGATATCGATTTGTGATGTGATTGCTAGGGTGCCTATTGAATTGTGCTAATATGCAGGTGGAATCTGAGGCCAAGATAAGTCCTCCGACCCATGCGTGTATAGGCAGCCCGGTTAGCGTATTGGTTTCCTAATCGAATCTTAGTGGAGTAGAACTTGCTGAGACATAGTCTCATCCCGGTTGTGGGACAACATTTCAGGCTCGTAGATGAGCCTGTGAAGAAGGAACGAGAAGAGGACGATGAGCTAATAGAAGATGAAGAGCTTGAGGGAAACAAGCTTAGAGAAGAAGAGTCAGAAGAGGATCAAGATGATCCCGAGTACGATCCAGATGAGGATTGAGATCCCATCCTCTTTTGTGAACCTTGTGTTGTGTGTATAGAGTGTGACTAGAATGTTATGAATAGTCTTGTGAATAGACTTTGAGTTATGCCATGTATAAAGGTTTAGTTGTTGATTTCAATGTGAAAAATATGGTCTTACTTTTCTATCACATTGTGTTATTGTCTAGGGATTTATAACTGTTTCCGCATGTGCTTAATAAACGAAAGGGTCAGCGATACTTAGTCCTGGGATATCGCATTATAAAATCGATCAAGTAGAATGATGTGTGCGTGCCCGAGGATCGGGGCGTGACAACCTGTGAAACCCCCAGTCTTATAAGAAGTATCCAATTTCCTTAATGCCTCCATCAGCTCTTAATATTGATCATGAGTAATTGTCATGTCTATTGGTTGCCCTGACACATGAAAAATTGTTGAAAATTTTTCCTTTTCCTTTTCTCCAGGTTTCCCATGCAGCTTCCAACAATTTTCTATTGTATGATGTGGACGTCTACAATATTCACAGTACAATTTACCTTTGCCTTTAGGAGTAAAATTTCTTGCAGCCGAGACGGGCCCGTTTGTGGGCTGCAAGACTTGGGCCAAGGTTGGCCCATAAGTATTTTCCACTCCATTGGCGAGAATTTCAAGCGAAACGTCTAGCCCATGCAGGTTATTTCCACGTGGCCCATTCGGCCCATGGAAGCCGTGTCCTCATGGGCCGTCGGATCCGCTCGCTGGCAGGGACGAATGAGGACCGTCCGATCGGCCTATAAAACCCAAGTTGCTAGGGTTTCCGTCAAGGAACCCTAACTCTCCTCATCACTATCCTCTGTTTCCTCCGTTCTTCGGCGGAGGTCGAATCTGCCCTCTTGCAGCCAGAGCGATTCCGTCTCCCCTAGAAACCCTAAGATCCGCCATCCTTTGCTAATTCTCCTCTTGGATGGCAAGTTGGTAGATTCAATTGAGACTCGGCATGGGTTCCATCGTTAATATTTGAGATCGAAACGAGAGGTAAGCCTCATTGATGATAAGCAGAAACCTTGTCGTCTTTTCACTTTCTCGCATGGCTTTGTATTGCTGTAAAGTTGGCTCCGACCATTCGAATCTCTCCTCGGCTGCTTCAAGCTCGTTCCACAAAGCCGAGAGTTTGTTGTAAACGGTTGCTATGCTCATATTCCCCTGTTTTAATTCCGAGATCTGCTGTGTTAAGGTGAAAATTTTCACTTGATCGAGCTTTCCAAACATTTCTTTAATATTCTCCCACATTTGTTTTGAATCCTCCGTCAGGGGGAGACCGGTCGCGACTTTGAATGAGATGCAATTCCCTATCCAAGTCATGATGAGTTGGTTGCATTTTTTCCAAAGCCTTACCATCCTCTTGTCGGACGGAATCGGGATTGTTCCGTCTAGAAAACCCTCTTTATCTTTTGTTACTAGCGCGTGCCGGAACTCACGCATCCAACTTGAGTAGTTGTCGGCACCGGTTAACTCTTTGCCGATGAGTTTTAACTCTGGTCCGTCGGCGTTTGTCGTGTGAAGTAGGTCGCCGGGCTCCGGTCGACCGCCAATAGCAAAGATCTGGTATGGGAAAAATCCGGGTTCGAGATTCGAGTAGGGATTTTCCTCCATGCCCAAACCATTCGGCCTGGTACCCTGATTTGCTTGCCCCGCATGACCCGCATTGAGAAAGGTCGGGTAGGGATTCGTTCCCATCCTTGCTCCAGCTGATCCGCCCGTCTGCTTTGGACTGATGGCAGGGTTTGCCCCTTCGATGGTTGGCGGCCTCCATCAATCCCGACGCTGCTTTGGTAGCTTCCTGGATGTGATGCATGCAACCATAGATATGGTATCCACTGGTATGGATGGCCCATGAAGGGCTGCCCCAGATTGAACTAAGCCGGGAATTGTTGCCATTGCATGTTTTGAGTCTGTGTCTGGCTGAATTGCTGTTGAGTAGCAGAAGTAACAGTAGACCCTATGCTTTAGGCATGGTAATAAGTTTCTTCCCTCTACAATGATGATTCCTGTGGCAACTCTATTTTGCAGATAGAGTTCCACGAGCGGCAATAGAGAAAAGAAGGCGGAAGCGACTGTAGAATCAGAACTTCGAAGCAGGCTCTGATACCATGTCACAAGACTAGATTGAAGAATGTGGGGAAGAACTTTGAGAGGAAATTTGTGCCTCTATTTTCATTGATTGTAATCTGTGTACAATGTTGTATATAAACACAAAAGGAATAATAATAAAAGAAAGTGTACATTCCTATAATCTTTCTATTCCTAAGATATAAACAATTATATCAATTTACAACCTGTTTAAATCTCGAGAATCATATCTTCCAACAGAGATCAGAGCAAGAACAGAGAAAGACCCGTAATTTAAAGGGAGATCAGAAAAGACACAATTTAAATCAAGGCAAAACCAGCCACGAACCGAGCAAAAACAGATGCTCACCAGAATGGCCCTATGAGCCGGCACTGGCATAGAGGGGCCTCCGTTGGGACTGTCCCCCGCGGCGACCAAGACCACGTTGGTGGGGGTGGAGTATACTCAAGAAGGCGACTTTGGCCTTTAAATCCTTGATCTCTCGCTTAAGCTCTTCCTTGGTCTATTCCACCTCCTCGGAGCACTCCTTGCACGTGCCATCCTCGATCTCTCGCTTGAGCTCTTCGTTGGTTTCCTTGGTCTGTTCGGCCTTCTTGGAGCACCCCTTGCATGTGCCATCCTCAATCTCTCGCTTGAGCTCTTCATTGGCCTGTCTAGCCTCATCGGAGCACTCCTTCCACGTGATGGCATCGAGCGTGACGTGCTCCTCCTTGCAGGAGGTGCATGGCATGGAGTCGGTCTCCTCCTCCTCGCAGGGTCGCTGCATTTGCTGAGGGAGAGCTAGTTCGCTTGCAGATCCCAAGAGATTTTGCGTGGATAGGGGCTCGATGAGGCCTCCTTGCTATTTAATTAGCAAAAGACAGAGTCAGGAAGTAAATCAAATAAAATCTAATTCGGAAATCTTTTACAAGTAAAAACGTCAGAAACAACCAAGGATATAATTATAGTTATGGAAAGAAATCTCTCATGGCAGCTCAGAAATCTCTATTTGGATTTAATTAATTTACCCTTATATCTCATCCCCAATTAATTTCCATCTGGAATCATCACATAATCCGATCTTCTTTGATTAAAAGCCGAACACGATTTTCGATAAAAAGATATCTTGTCCTTAGCCAATCATGACGAAACAATAACTAACTAATAAGTCTTTAATTCAAAGCACAATTACTAGTATAAAATAGGGGTGTGCAAAAGAATCGGGATCTGCCGGACCGCCCGAAACCGGACCGGAACCTCTCTGGTTCCGTCTCTCTCTCTCTCTCTCTCTCTCTCTCTCTCTGTCTCTGTAACCAAAGGATGAATCTGCCCACTACAGCTTAGGATTTACAAGAAGGATGGGAAGGCCACTTCCGCTTGAAATCATCAGCAATAACAAAATATATAGTGGAGGGACACACCGAAAGTTCTCTATGTACTCCATGTTCACATTGTCAGAAACATCGACTATTTTGTGAAATTTGTAGCTTGCCCACCCCTCTTTTAATGAGTTTATCAATTTTCAAATATATGTTGCTGTCGTTTCCGTTGTTCCTGTTCTGCTGATTTAGGGAATAAAAAAAAAAAAAAAGGTTCTTATTGACTCTTCATCTTCAATCGAGTGAGACCGATTCCATGGATCCACCCGGAAACTGGATCACTGGTCCGGTCCGTTTCCTGGGTGGATCTATGCAACAAATGGGCGGATCCCAGTTTCAATTTTTCGAAACTGGTCCTTAGCATACGGTTCCTGGTTCTAGGTCAGGAACCACCCATCCGGACCATGCACACCCCTAGTATAAAACGTGGAATAACGATGATGGAGAGATGCATTACAAATAGGAACAATTTTCCACAGAAAATTAAAAAATAGTAGATAATAGAATAAATCAGAAAAATTAAGAAAAGTTCCAATTTGAGAAATTTAACAAAAGCTCGCCACATGTAATTTGAGGTTTTCTGGGTTCTTTCTGCAAGACGAGTCTACTAATGTATGGTGGAGTGCAAGAAAGCACACCAATGGAACCAAAAAAAAAATTATGTTAAGAAGCAAGGACGAAAAAGTGAGATTATAACCATCGCCTGCGGTGGCTCAGTTGGATAAGTGCTCCCATGATCCTTTGCCAGAGGAGAGGAGTTCGAATCCTACTGGCCGCACGAGATCTTAAGTGCGACGTCGAGGTGGTGGATCCTCCGCTAGCATCGCCCCAGGGTTTACCCCCGTTATCCCGGGCCTGTCCGGTTGTCCGTGTTGGTACGATACGCGGGTTCCCTGGGTCATCAAAAAGAAAAGAAGTGAGATTGTACTTTTGTTGATAGGATACTCAATTTGGCATAAGGTAATTTTTGTCTTCCTAGTTGTTAAAAATTGGTGGATCTAAGTAAATTCTTGAAAGGTTTATTTTAAACTCTGGGACGTAAAAATATGAGGTACTCTCTTGAGAGAGGCAAGAAAAATATTTCTCCATTTAGGGATTTCATAGTGATTCTGGACAGAAAATATCTCATGGTGAAGTAGTCAACTATGTTATTCTAGTGTTGTCTACAGGAAGTACCGTAGATGCTAGTAAGCTAGAATGTAGATAAATTTTATCGAAATTTAATTAATGACAAAGAGCGAATACACCCAAAATAGAGATATTGTGCCAAAATTTAAGTGATGGCAAAGCACCCAAGGAAGTGATTACACATCGGAATCTAATCGACGACACCAATTGGAAATAAAGTGTGATACAAAGCAATAATGAAATTTGCTTGAGTTTTTATTTGGGGGGACGGCTAGGGGTAATTATATTTTATAGTGACTCAAGAAACAACTGCCTTCCGACGATTCTTGATGGTTGCAATCTCTTCGATCACGGATCTTCACGTTCCCTATTCTTCAACTTCTGCTTGCCTTTAAATTGACACTTTTAATCACACGTCTTTCACGTGACCATTTGTGCTCCAACTAAAAGCACGTGCTTTTCAAAGTCATCAACTGGGTTATTTTCAGTGTAAACATATACCCTAAAGGATTTTGAATTCTTTTAAAATATCACCTCTATTGCGCACATTCTTATTCTACAGGCAGCACGTACATTCTTCTGACCTTTCGTACTTTGTGCATAGTCGACCAGCCTGCGATATTCTATAACATTTAGACACATCACCTTGATTACTTCTAATCTACTAATCGTCATCATTATGGGTCATATCGTTTCAAATCACTACTTTCCATGTGATCATTTACCTCGAGATATATACATAAGAAAAATCCAATCTTTACGTTCTGGTCTTAAACCCTAACCCTTCGTAAGACTTCAAACCCTTGATCTTCTTTGCCGCTACTCTCTATCGTCATGGCTCCCAAACCTAGTGAGTATTCCCTTGCGGATTATATTGCTTGATTCGATGATTCACAGGGGGACAAGTACTCTAATAATTGCTGCTTTCGCCTTTTATACTTAATCGAAGAATGACCTGAATGGCTTGTCCTTGGCCCCTGTTTTAAAGATCATCGAAGCCTTACTTCTCTCAAACCATGTTTCCCCCCGGAAAAAAGGAGAACTACCCCCCATCGAGAGATCTTTCGTTGTTGATAAATTGAGTACCCAGCCCTCACGATTCAGAGGTTTCCCGTCTTTTGAAGTTGATTTGTACGAGTGGTATCTGCGGATGAAATCCAATATTCGAATACAACTTGTTTGGAAAAGAGCCGGAATCCAGATGGCCTCAGCTTTACCTTCATGGCTGGTCATAAAGCCACTGAAACTACAGAAGCTCCTTCAAGTCCTGAAGATCAAGTTGTCTTCATCGACCAACCCTCTTCTGAAGCCGACACTGGAGCAGATGCCAAATCGAGTTGCAATCCCCCATACCCTCTTTTTCAGGCGCATCATTTACTCTTGTTCCAACTCCTTTGACAGGACGTGGTTATTACTCTTAACATGCTGCTCACTACTCTCTTTAAATGACCTTTTCCCAGCGGTGAACGGAACTGACAAATGTACTTCCTGCTTCAATAATCAAACCTTGCTAGAGGAAACCAACGCTGCTTCAAAACAGCCTAGTTCATTGAAACTTCCTCTTTTACTTCTTCCAGAACCAGAACACGGTATGCATTTGCAATCTCTTTGCCATACTTAATCCTGTATTGTAGGCCAAACTAATTGGCAGCATATTTACTCTCATCAGGCAACGTAGAGCTCTCTTTATTAACCGGATCGTCACCTGCAAGTCAAGTCATAAGTTTGGAAATCTTCTCCGATCCTGACGTCTAATGACACCACTCTTGCTGCTGTCACTGCTCTTGATGTTCTTCTAGCCTCGGCTTCCACTGGAGGTTCATCTCCCCCTCCAGCAATGCCGCTGCCATCTTCTCCTTTGACTGAACACTCAAATCAAAGCCGAAGCAGGAAACCCTTCCAACATTTTGGCTGGGGCCAAAGCTTATTTTGGAAAAAAGTTACAAAGCTTTTAACTCAGCCGATGGTGGACTCCAAGGACCCAACTTCCGAAGGTTCCTCTTCTTAGGATGTCATTTTGATGAGATGGTGAGGGACAAACTGTTAAGAATTTCTTAGAACTCTCGAGTGGTGGCCTTCCAATGATTGTATATCATTCATCAGCTGTTCCGAGACTCGAATCTCTACTCAGTGAGGTATGCAGCAGTGGCGTCTCTTCTACCATACCTTCGGAGCCTAGGCAGCAGTTCTGATGAAGTGGAGGTTTACCGACGCAAACACGAGACAATTCTCACATACCGTTTCGGGGGGAGATCGTCCACGCCCTGATCATGCCATCGAAGAGGCCACCCAGCATTTGAAAGTCAATAAGACTGCTTCGCAAGTCGTAGCAGATGACTTGGCCAATCTAAACGCGGAGGAGGAAATGGATCTCGAAAAAAGATTTAGCTAAAGTGCGTGGCCAACAAAAACTCAAGCACGCTCAATGAGCCCTAGCAGAAGAAATTTAAAACCGAGGCACGAGCGACACCTCTCTCGAAAAGTTGAAAAAGAGAGAGGACCGTTTGGTGGGGCTGAAGGTTGAAAAGAGACGCCAAGAACCGATACCTTGGTGAAAACATCATTCCACTATCCATGTTTCCTTCCATTATGCACGTCTTGCTGTGAAACGTCGAGTCAGTTAATTGGAGACGGCCTATTTTGTGTCAGGCCTTCGGGGTCGTCCCAGATATTTCCTTCTTCTCTATCTCTTCTTACAGACACCGTTTCCTTTCTTCTACCATGGCAAGAACGACCAAGAATATAATAATAATTATGGAAAGTAATCTCTCACAACATCTCTGAAATCTCTATTTGGATTTGGTTAGTTTACCCTTAGAACTCATTTCCAATTAATTTCTGTAAGGAATCTTAACAACTGTGAAGATGAAAAATTATCTTATGCCAGATTGAGCATGTTATCAAGAAAAGTACAATCTCACTTTAGTTTCCTTGCTTCTACCCCCATAAATAAATGAATATATATATATATATATATATATATATATTAATTTTCAATTCCAAGTGTCTTCTCTTAACATTATTTTATTTTATTTTTGTTCCATTCGTGCGCTTTTCAACCATTGGATAGTAGGCTCGTGTCGCGGAAAGAACGTAGATAACCTCTATTTATTTGTGGCTTGCTTTTGTTAATTTTCTCAAATTGGAACCTTTCTTAGTTATTCTGATATGTTCTATTATCTACTCCTTTTTAACTCTATGCGAAAAATTATTTATAATTGAAATGCATCTCTCCGTCATTGTTGTTCCTCGTTTTCAGCTGGTTGTTCCACACGCAATAGAATGAAAATACTGATTTGCTGGGTTTTTTATATCTTGGATGATCTAGGACTGAATTAGAATAGTCTTGGATGATCTAAGACAGGGCATCACGGCCGCTTAAGGATGAGACACACTCGAACCCAAATTCGTCTTAGGTCAATCGATGCCAGATTTCGACCAAAAAAACAAAAACAAAAAATCGATGCTGGATTGAAAGAACGAATTGAACCACCTCGCAATTTCTCGGTCGTCACTCTCCAGAAAAATCCTACAAACTGAGAATCCCCTTTCTTCTCACCACCATCATCGTGAAAAAGTACAAGTGTCTGGAGAAGACAGTGGAGAACCAAGATGACTGAGAGAACTCGTCCAAGTCGAAGAAGAGTAAAGATGGAGCTTCGGAGAAGAGAGAAAAGAGCTATATAGGAAGCGCGATGAACAATAAAAAAAAAACAAAAATTAAGAAAAATTTTCAAATCGACATTGTTTTGAGTGGAGTTGTATACGTCGAATCATTGATTGTGTCACTTAGACATCCGACACTGACTAAATCTCCACATTAGAATTTTTAAGGCTAAATGTGATACATAGAAAAATCGTCAAAAGATTTAGAATTACATTGGTCAAATTTAAAGTTTAAAACTAAATTTAGTAATCGTACAATATGTTTAAGATTGATTGAGTGATTATCTATATGTATCTCTCTTTTCCTTTTTCTTTTTTTCCTTGTTTATACCTAGGGAAAGTTAACGTCCCAGCTCCAAAGCAAAACACTTATGGTTGGCACCAAAAGTGTGCATCTGAGCTTGTTAATTGTGTGTGAGCAATTGAATCAATTGGCTACTCCCGTGGAGTTCTATCCAAACCATACATAGGGAACGTTTGAAATTGATGTCCCCATTAATTTACTAAAATACCCTTAAAGCTCCATAATCATTATAATAATAAAATCTAAATTGGTCATCTTGTGCAAATTCTCTTCATCCTCAGTCACGCACGTAGGGCATGGGCAACAACTTGTTTAATACCCCGTATCTTGGCATTATCTTATTTTGAGAAAAATCTCTTGAAAATTAACTTCTCCCGCTCGAATTGAACATTTACCTCCAACTTCCACTTTAGAATTAAATCATCTCCTACCGAGGAAATGTCTAAAATGTGTAGAAAGTGAAATCAATTCATGTCCTTAATCATGTGATTAAAATGTGTAAGTAAAGATGAGGCATGTGTCACGGGCCGAGAGTTTCCCTGGCCTCGGAACGACCCATGGGCGCCTAGCGAGCAGAATTCGCCAGGCCAGCCTTCCTTCTATAGCTGTTCCATGAACGATACGGTGAATGATTCTTCGTACGAGATCCTACCACGCCCAGCTTCGCTCGGGCGTCTAGTCCATCGAGTAAGACAGCAGTTCTCTTTAGGCATAACAACTGGTTTCGGCCTCCCATGGCCTCGTCAGGAGAGCGGCATTAGCTCCCGACCAGTTTGTGCACGGGAGACCTACCCCGTCTTCAGAGCTCCTACGTAATATAATCCTTCTATTCTAGAACTCCTAGCACCAACCGTCTTGACGCCACTCCCACGGACCAGTTGTGTTCTACTCTTTTGCCCCTACACTCTTCACCAGATAACCCCAAGCGCCACTCACAAGTGTCACGAGTACGGGAGAATTCACGGACCGTGACATTCTCCCCCACTCAATTCGCAACGCCCTCGTTGCGATCTGCTCTGTCGCTTCCTTGCGTAAATTAACCATTGATGTGCCACTTTTGGGAATTCACATCGAACGGTCACGCTCGCCCAACAAAACAGGTTTTGCTCCATTGGTGGCCTCTTTTGATCTCAGCCGCTCGGCCATTCGGTCACCTGCGCTTTCCGGCAAGTGTGGCATCTTTCGCCAACCGCATCTTTTGGCAGCACCATTTCAGTCTAACCAGCATCTTGACCCCAGCGGACCAATGGAGGTTCTTTTCTTGTTGAAAACGCGGCAGCAGACCTCTTCTTCGTATTCACCGATCGATCCAGGAACGTTATCCCCATTCAGCAAGGGTTCGGTTCTTCTCTAACTCGCATTCCGCTTAGCGAGAAGCCGACTCGTCCTAGCACCCATCCACTAGGACTTATCTGCTTGACCCACGCTTGAGCGAGGAGTCCGATTCTCCGACTTGCTCACTCGCTTACAGGGGGAATTCCTGCTTTGATACCACTTGTCACGGGCCGAGAGTTTCCCTGGCCTCAAAACGACCCGTGGGCGTCTAGCGAGCGGAATTTGCCAGGCCAGCCTTCCTTCTATAGCTGTTCCACGAACGATACGGTGAATGATTCTTCGTACAAGATTCTACCACGCCCAGCTTCGCTCGGGCGTCTAGTCCATTGAGTAAGACAGTAGTTCTCTTTAGGCATAACAATTGGTTTCGGCCTGTCATGGTCTCATTAGGAGAGCGGCATCAGCTCCCGACCAGTTTGTGCACGGGAGGCCTACCCCGTCTTCAGAGCTCCTAAGTAATATAATCCTTCTATCCTAGAACTCCTAGCACCAACCGTCTTGACGCCACTCCCACGGACCAGTTGTATCTACCCTTCTGCCCCACACTCTTCACTAGATAACCCCAAGCGCCACTCACAAGTGTCACGAGTACGGGAGGATTCACGGACCGTGACACATGCGTGTGCGTTGAGGACTAGTATTGTTAAATGAAAATATGTGTGGGACTCAGCCCTGCATCAGGCATATGTGTAATTACCATTGCATGTTTCAAGGTAGAATTAGCATTGACGGTAGGAACATAGAGATGGCCAAAATACTAGAGAATTGTCCAAATAATTCTAAACCTATTACATTTTTATCAATTCAGTCATACACCTTTTAATTTTCAATTTAGTCGTAAGTATGTTAATAATTTGCCAATTGAATCCTAAACATTTTGACAATTTGTCATTTGAGTCAATTCAATTATTTTTTGTCGGAAATCACTAACGTGGATGCCGATTGTCCTACGTGACATTGCTGGTTTTGATATAGATAATTTTTTTTTAAAAAATTCCGAATTATTTATTTATTATTATTTTGTTTTTCCATTTTATTTTACAACTCTTGCCCACGGCTACAATGGTCTAGCGACGGCCGCAAGCAAGTGTCGTGGCCCTCACCTACTCACCGGTCATGGTAAAAAAAAATAGAAAAACCAAACAAAATAGAAGAAAAGGAAAAAAAATGAAAAAGAAGAAAAAAGAATAAATAAATAAATAATTAAAAAATTATTAAGATATTATTCAAATTTGTCTATGTCAACACTGGTAGTACCGCATATGATGGCTAGCATCCATGTTAGCGATTTTCATTCAAAATTAATTATATCAATTAACAAAACGTAAAAAGGCATAAAATTCAGTTGACAAAATTTAAAAATTTAGAACTTAATTGGCAAAAGTACAACAAATTTATGATTTTTTGAATAATTTTCTCCTAACTAAAATAATAGCACGCTGAAGTAGGAAGGGAGAGTAACGGTAGAAGCTAAACAAAAGTATGGAGTCATAAAAGTACATAGAATCAGTGTGATGTATAAAAGGAAATCCCACCCAAGACATGTCACGTTTTTGTAGATATCATCAAGAAATTGTAATCGACATCATGCTCTTGAATTCCTCAAAATCGAGTTTCCCGTCGTTGTTAGTATCATACGCACGAATCATGCTGTTACAGTCTCTCCCGCTTCTCTCGTCCCATAACTCTAGTTTTGAGAGGACGCTCCGGAGCTCGTCGCAGGAAATGAAGCCGTCGTCGTTCAAATCGAACACTTTGAACGCCTCGGTAAGGTCGGTCTCTTGATTGACATCTCCTTCGCTGCTCTCTCGGGATTCCACTCCACCGCTCCTCATGGTTTCTTCCGACGATATGGAGTCGTAAAAGAACAAAAACTCGTCAAAGTCGAGGCTCGGTTTCCCTATAGATAATTCCAGCTCGCCCAGGCTATGAGGGATACCGATTTTCTCGAGCAGCCAATTGAGCTCCTCGAGGCTCACCTGGCCATCGCCGTTCTTGTCGAGGTTCTCGAAAATCCGATGTAAATCTCCAGTTCCGAGGGGAGACATAGTTATACAATGAATCGAAGATTGGTATGTATGTGCAGATTGGGGGAACTAATGAAGAAGTATGAGGAAATGCTGACGGCGCCGTGAGACGACAATTCGAATTCAAAGACTCCACCGGTCTATTTATACACGCATCGAGCCTCCGTGGTACGGTTGTGTGCGTACGTGCTATACACGCATCGAGCTTCCGTGGTACGGTTGTGTGCGTACGTGCACAGCAGGAACTTGGAAGAAGATTGTGGTTTTTAGGGTTTCGTGGAAATTAGCGAGAAGCTTCGTCGAAGAAGCGACCTAAGAAAGCTGAATTGATATTTTCTTGTTTTGGAATTTCATTGACTTTTAGATGGAGAAGATAATAGCAACGCTCACATGCTTTTATCAACACGTATTATTTTTGTTCTCTCATTTAATGAATTATGCCATTGATCTTCCGAGATGATTCTTGGAAAGAAGAGTGGTCCATGGTAAGCCACGCTTTTGACGCTGAGAAAACGTGCCGACTCAACTTTGGCATGCTCCTTCTCGTTTTTTTATTTATTTATCGGTATGACGGATCTCACTAACTTCTTTGTTGGGTTCGTTCACTAATTGGAATATTAATTAGCAATTTAATCAGGACAAAGTCGGAATTAAATTATGTAGTGATCGATGGATGTTCTTGGGACTTGTTATGTACGAATATTGTAGGGGGTGTTTAGGGGGAATCTCTGTGCATTCTTTGTTTTGTACGTATGCCGTCATATTGGAGATGAGGAGAGACGAGATTTGCACACGTAACTATCGGACCAATGTGTTAGGGAGAGATTAATTGCATTATGTTTCTGTGAAGGAGTTTAACGCGTTCCTTCACATCCTAATGTTTTGAAATCTCATCATTTTTCTTTGTGGCAATTTACAACCCCATGATACCAAACTTTAGCGATCCGATTTGCTCACAAGTATCTTTAATTCAGTACAAATCGATTCATCATTATTTAGTTTGTGTAAATTGCCACCCTCAAATTGTCTCATACATTGACTTATTAAATTTCCTATTTTTAGAATTTTCTTCACATGGGCGATGTCAAATTTCCAACGAAATGAAATTACTAAATGCAGGTCATAGAAATGTTTTTCTATCGGAATACCGAATCATGTCAGGAGGACCCCAGTTACATACACCAACTTATAAGGAAAGGAAAATGTAATGTAAATTAGATAAAAAGTAAATAGTTCATTTCTCTTTAATTTTCATTTCGGTTAACTTTTGTATTTATCTGCTTCTTTTACATTCTTTTTGCATTTTAAAATGTTAAACGGTTTCATCATTTAAATTTACTATATAAATCCTCCTCCATTGTGATAATTAGCCACGTTAGCCACTACGCCATTAATTTTAGTGCCATATATGATATGTCTATTACTCATTACTTGCCCTCCGATTATTTCCTTACTCTTTTATGTTTATTGCTTATATTCATGTGTAAAAATGCATTCGACGGTCAATCTTGAACTACGCCATGAATACGTCATGAATACGTCATTTGACATCTTGAACTTCAATCTTTAAACATATGCATTCGACGGTCAATCTTTTCGGTGATTGGGCCTTCAAAAAGCATGTTGGACGGCTTTCTTCTTTCGTTATGGTCTCAATAATTGCTTGGATTGGTCTTTGTCTCGTCTGTTCTAGAGCCTAAACTTTACCGTTTTATGTTTACTCCAGTTTTCATGATGTAATGCTAGGCAGATCAAATCGTTGCTGAGCATATAAAGTTTGCATTATCAAAATCAATATGAATTCCGGCTGGATTTATATGGTGATAACAGGAGTTGAAATTACTTTTGGAACTGCATGTTCGTACAGATGCACCTCGATAGGACATTCCCACTAAAAGATTACATCCTGGTCCGATGTCAAACTCTCTCCGAGGTTGTTTTTGGGGTTTTTGAATTAGCTTTCATCTATTCAGGCGTTATAAGTACATATTTGTTTGGTTGGACTAGATTTCTAAATGAAAGAGATCCTCAATTTTTAGTGCATTTGATTCCTTTGATTTGCTCGGAATGAAGCTTAGTTTTTTTTTTTTTTTTTTTTGGGTCGGTGAAGTTTAGTTGAGTTGAGTGGAATATGAATCTCTATCTAAAGCGACTTGTTTAGAATCTAAAGTGACTGATTCTGTCTTTTTTAAAAGAATATTGAAATGCCATGAATCAAGGCTCTTTTTCTGATTCAAAAGCACACTCACCATCATGATTTTCTCTATCACTTTCTCGAGACGAGAATGCAAAGTCATTTAATAACTAGAAATATAGGAAATGCAGGGCATATTTTAACTTGCAGGGCAAGTAGGTATGCTCTAGCCTTTTTTTCTATGGTCAGCTAGGAATAACTTGACAACCCCCCAGCCAACTTGCGTTCCCTGTACCAGGGGAAATGTACCAAAAAAGTCATAAACCTATTGCATTGGTATCAATTGAGTCTTAAACTTTCAATTAGACCAATTCAGTCCTAAACCTTTTAATAGTACCAATTCAGTCTATCCGGCCAATTTTGGCTGGCTGGCGTTGACATAGACGTCAACTAGTGGCCAGACGCAGATGTGACAATTTTTATGATTTTTTTTTCAATTTTTTTAATTAATTTTTTCTTGTTTTTTCTTTTTTCCCTCCTTCCTCCTTGGATTATCCTTGTGGCGGCCAGCGAGCCTCACTGGCCATTGGGCGAGGGTCGCGGCCCTCGCTCGGCCTAGCCCAGGGCCGCGGGCAAGGCGGCTTCGCCCAGATCTGGGTGAGGCCGCGACCCTCACCGACGGCTGGTGAGCCTCCGGCTTGGAAGCCCTCACCTCCGCCCAGGCAATGGCTGCCATGGCCTCGCCAGCCGTTGGCAAGGCTACTTTCACCCGCGGTGAGGCAAGGCCAGGGCGAGGCTAACCTCACCCAGATTCAGGTGAAGCTGCCTTGTCGGCAGCCCTGGAAGAGGCCAGGCAAGGGCCGCGACCCTCGCCTAGTGGCCGGCGAGCCTCCATGAGGCTCGCCGACCACTACCGGAATAGTCCAAGGAGGAAGAAGAGAGAAAAGAAAAGGAAAAAGAAAATTCAAAAAAGGAAAAAAATTCAAAAATATATTAAAAAATTGCCACGTCAGCGTCCGACCACCGATCAACATCCACGTTAGTGTTGGTCGGCCAAAATTGGCTGAATGGACTTAATTGGTACCAATGTAAAAATGTTTAGGACCGAATTGGTTCGATTGAAAATTTTAAAACTGAATTGGAACCAATGTAATAGATTTGGGACTTTTTTGGTACTTTTCCCCATGTACTAGAGAACATGATGTTTGACGAGATCACTTTAATTTGCTTTTGTCTGAGTTATAACCATCGTATAAAATTGGCTGTTCCATTTGAAATGCAATTTGGTAATTGGCCTATCTTTGTAATTTGTCAACATGAGGCTGACATGCTACTCTTGAGAGTTCGCACACGCATGCTTAGCTCGTGTTTTGAATGGATTGATAGGTTAAGATCATCTATCACATATTAAAAAGTATGTCATCCATAATACACATCTCCTATCATTAATCAAAATCTAACTTGTTTAAACATTTGAAAACATGGTGCCCACATTTTCTATTTCATCGCCAGAATGAGACGCAACTTATTCCCCTTTTTCCTTCAAATGTCTACAGAATTTGGCTCTCTAGACTCCATTTAAGATGTTGATTAAGTTAATCATATTCCGAAAGTCCATCTGCGAAATCCTCAACCATGATAATCTTGTTTTTTAAACATGCTAAAGGCCATTGCTTGAGAATTCTCAAAATTAGGGCGAGTTAAGATGTACTAATACTGATTTACAAAATTGAAATATAAAAGCACCCGATAGACTTTCATCGCATAATATCCGGTGCATGTATGAATGAGTCTACCCAGAATTTTTCTCCTTTCTTCGTGAAAAGATAATAAGTAAATTGGAAAGCGAAGCCTAAACTTAGGGATACAACTGAAAAAAATGGGAATGCAATACACCTTAGATGAGAAAAAGAACAAAGTTTGGTAACCCCAAATATAAGTAAAATCTTGAACTGAATTATAATCTCTCTTAATCCACAAGAATTTGGTTTGTCCAAAATTTCCTGTACGAGGCTCGAATTTCACCTAAATCATAGTATTGATGCATGCGATGACCAAATATAGCATAGATAGATTTTTTTAAGGAAAAAAAAAGCATTTGGAAACCTGTAAAAACTACTTGTCAATACTTAAATTTTGACGACTCATTTAATCATTTATTAATTGTATAGCAAATTATGGATTAAATTTTAAATCCTAGTAAAAATAATTTCCATTAAATTTCATAAGCATTAGGTGTTAGGAGCAGCATTTACATTGATAGAAATATAATTTATTAAAATTTTTAAAAAAATTAAAAATTTTAGTTTTTAATTATTATTAATTTACAAGAAAAAAAGCCAAAAAAAGAGAAAAGCGAAACCGGGCCGAGGCAGCGAGCCCGACCTCTCTCTTTTTCCCTCCTTTTCTTTTTCTCTAGGTGGGCCGGTCTAGCCCATTTCCCTTGCTCTTCCAAGCCCAGCCCTCTCCTCCTCCCATCTTTTCCTCAAGCGTTCTGCTACAGTGAAGGACGCGGGTTCAAGAAAAAGAGAGGACATAGGCAGAGGAGACAGGTGAGCCTCACACTAGAGTTGGTGGTCGCGGGCAGACCGACGGCAGCAACTAGCATGGCAGGAGGCCACGCGCGCCGGTGCTTAAAGGTGAGAGAGGAGCGAGTGAAAGAGCGAGGGGTTTTTTCGGTTCGAGGCTCAAGAGTGAGACCGAGAGAGAGAGGCTGAGCGAAGGAGCCACTAAGGCAGCGCATGGTAACATTTCTCTTCCTTCAAATTTCTGTTCTTTTGTTCCCTGGAACAAAAAAAGAACAGAAATCCGTTTGGTAAAACATTTGTTCCCATGAACAATTTCTCTATTTTTTTGTTCATGGGAATAGATTTAAAAAGTAGCTTTTTTTCTTAGAGAATAATTTCTAGAAATAAGTCAATTTTCTTTTTTATTTTTCTTTTGTTCTTTTCTCTTACTGCGGCCACCTTCAACTGCCCGCTGCCGCCGTCGTCGCCGCGGCCTGTCACCCGTTGCTACCGCCCGTCGCCCTTCCCCGCTGGCCGCCGCCGCCACACGACTGCCAGCCGTCAACTGTCACCACCGACCGCCTCCGGCGGCCGGCAGTCAGCCGCAGCCGATGGGTTGTGGCCGACAGTCATGCGGCGGCGGTTGACGGTGACAATCGACGGTCGGCGGTCATGTGGCAACGATGGGCGGCGACGGGCAACGGCGGCCAACGGCTAGCAATCCATGAGCAAGAATAAAAAAGAAATAAATACAAAAAATACAAAATTTTGTGTAGTTACCGAACGCATTTCTATTCTTTTTCTATTTCTGGAGTAGAAATTTTGTGTAGTTACCAAACACTTTATTTTACTCAAAAATTATTTCCTGGAATAGAAATAGAAAAGAATTATTTCTAAACTCTTTCCCAGCCAAGAAGTGTTACCATTCGCACCTTAAGGAAGAGCGAGAGAGCTTCAGCCGATGCCTCAGCCGCGCACGAGCTCTGCCCAAAGTCCTCAAGTTGAACCCGATACGCCCTTCGTGCGCCCAGTTTTTGCCCTATTTTGTGCGTGTCGGGCTGGAGCTCGCAATCGACTGGCTCACGCAAACTCTGGCCCTGTCCTTTCCTCTGTTGGTTGTTGTGTGTTTTATTGCTTGTTGGCGAGAGTGTCCGTTTCGGTTCGGATCCCAGTTGAGTCGGAACCCACATGATTCACAAGCGCCCGTCACCTGTTTGATGAAACGCGTCAATCAGATCTATTTTTGTGCTTTCCCTTTTTGGCCAAAATTGAGTGTCCATGCATTACATTTGCTTTGTTGAGGCGTCGTTTTTGTGATTAGCGGGGGGAGAGAAGAAAGGGGAAATAGGATTAGGCTTGAGGTGTGGGCTGTTTTGTTTTAGTGGATGTGGGCTTAAAGTTAGCTTTGATGGGTATGGGTTTAGATTGGAAATTTTCAGGTTAAAGTCGGATTGGGCTTAGTACGTAAGCCCCTTCCTTTCTAGGCTTCTCATGTTTTAAGTTCTTGTCCAAAGCCCGGGAGTCCAAGTTCAGCCCATATTCGGATTGTGCTCAACAGCCCAGCTCGGGTCCCCTATCTTCGGATTAAAAATTAGGAAACATTTTAAAAATTAAAAAAAGATATTTTTTATTAAAAATATTAAAAATTTCGAAAATTCAAAAGAAAAATTGGAAAAAGCTTAGAAATTAAATTTGAGCTAGTCTTATTAGATTCTTTAGTGTTACTTTAGCTATTAAAAAAAAAAAAAAATCTGAAATCCTTTCATAAAAATTGTATCCAAATTTGAACAAGCATCTAGGCTTTACAATAAGGGCTTTTTTTTTCTTTTCTTTTCTTTTTAGAGACGATGCTAGGATGCTACTTGTGTGTTTCAATTTGATTATATTGATTCCACAATTTTAAAATGATTACGATGAATCTTAAAATTTTCAATAGGTTGCCCTGACAATTACTTTAAGTTTATTAGAAAAAATAATAAGTGAAAGTTTTGTGCTATTTAAAGAAATCGAAACCCAAGTGCACTAAATAAAAAGCTTGCAGATGCTTGTGGTGATGAGAATGGGTGTCCCAATTAATAAGTTAATGACTTAAAACACACAATAATTACCAATGCGTCATTCGATAACAAGGCAGTTTGAGATTTTCAAAGGATCTATAAAGAAATTTAAGGATATTGTGGAGAGAAATTTTTTGAGGTTATCATTAGTTCTTGTTGTTCAACTGATGAAATTTGTTAAAAAACGAAGAGATTGTCATTTAACGGTCGAGAGTTACGTACCAATATTATGTTTTTGAATTGTTGTATTTTAGAGTTTACCAAGAAGTCTTTTTCTTCGTTAAAGACGAAAGGTCAGGTCTTCTCCTTTCCCTATCGACTTTTAAGTTTTGTCCCAATATTCCAGCTATTAAAAATCGTTTGGAAAGGAGAAGACTAGACTTTTGTTTTCCCACGGAGGGAGAGACATTGCCTTAAAACTCTAGGTCAAAAGATTTATGACTAAAATGACACTGTTAAAAAGTTTGGAACTAAATTGACATAAATACAATAGATTTATGAGTTTTATAACATTTTTAATCGTTACATCTATTATGCTTATAGTTAGATTAGATTAGTTTCTTCAAAAATGACTTTTGGTAACCATGATTGCGTTTCTTTAGCAATATAGGATGGTCCTTGAAATTATGAAAATTTAACAAAATATGTACAACACAGTTACTAGATTGAAGGAAAAATAAAATTCTTTGGGATGATAATTCTCCGCAATACATATCAACCACAATCCATATTAATTAGAAATTCTAGCCAGAAAAAGGAAAAAAAAGTCCACTTGTGATGTATCTTGTCTTAATTTAAAAGTATATAAAGGAATCTTATTTAGAATTCCGAATTTTCCAGCACACAATTGAAAATTTTTATATCTTACCTCTTTGAAACTAATCGATTTCTTATTTTGAAGCTACACGTTATTCTTTCTCAAAATGCATATATATAGTCCAACAACATATACATACAATTTTTCGAGTACAAATCTATCCACCTCGAAACACATTTCATGCATACAAGCACCAGCTCAAATCAGTCTACTCTTGTAGATTTTCTTCTTTTCTCATTCTCCTGTTTTGGGGTTGTGATCTCTCCCCCACTACATACGCTTACTCTTGTTTTGCTTGACTTCTCAAGTCTTGGCACTGTGATGAAAGCGGCCTGCATCATTGATCCTCTCTCTATCAATGATGCAGTCAAAATTGGCGGGCTATAACAAATCTTGATGAGACATATTGTCGTACATGAGAAACTCTCTAGGAAACCGACCAAGTTGACTTAGCATTTGCCTAAAACTCTATGAATGAGCCTCAATAAATTTCCGAAAATCAATTTGGGACTCCTAAAGTCCTTTTTACTTAGCAACGATCAGATCTCGGACCATATATGTGGCTTTTCTCTGAATTGGAAGATGTAAGTTGGTTTGGGGATTATGTTTTCTATTTTGCAGATTTAGACACCGCAAATTTCGTTCTTCTTCTATATATAGGTTGGTTAGTTCTTGTTCTTTGAGATTTCAAATCGAAACCCAAACTGATATGAATCAACAATTTCTACTGGGGTGAGTCAACTGGCTCGGGCCATGTTAATTTGTTGAAGGACTATCACATTTGTTATATCTAATTGAGGTTCTGCCACACTACCCTTATGATAGTGTATTAAAAGATATTACATTCATTAATTCTATCTATTCTAGAGTTTATTTATAAAAAAAAGAAACGTTCTGTTTATTTATGTGCGCTATAATTGTTAGAGTACAAGATAAGCTCTCAAATAGACAACACAATGCTGCTATTAAATTTCCCATCGAATACTTTTTTTTTTTGTAATATAAAAAAATCCAAACTATGCTTATGTGACATATTTACCCTAAAATTTTTATTTTTACATTAAAAACCCCAAACTTGTATCTGCATGATAGATTAACCCACCATCAAGATTTCTTCAAATAATTTTTCAATTAAAACGAAGTCGTTTTCATTTTACTTAAGCCATGTGGCGCTTTGTCAACAATGTTTGCCTTCTGTTGTTCATGTAGGTAATTTCTTATTAGTACTCATTGACGAAATCCTAACGGAGGGTAATGTATTACACATATACAAGTTTCACATTTTTGGTAACACAATTTTTTTAAAATAGTAAATATGTCACTATAGGTATAATTTAGGATTTTTGATAAATTTTTTCCCATGATTTTAACTATTTGCTTTTCATTTTTCAAAAATCTTTGCCATACTTTTACCTAGCTAAATTCTTAAGAATCTTTTTTGAAACATATCAATTTAATAAATGATGTATGTAATTTTTCATAATTTTTTCAAAATTGGACAATTACTTTAAGTTTATTTAGAAAGAAAATAAGTGAAGTTTTGTTCTACTACAAATTTAGGGTTTTTGATGTCATAATTTTTTTTAATAGTAAATGTGTCACAATGGGCATAATTTGGGTTTTTTTTTTTTTTTTTTTTGGCTTTCATCCATAATTTTAAATACTTGTTTTTTTTTTTTATAGTTTTTTTTTTATAGTTTTTCCAATTTTTATTAGACAATAAATTTTTAGAAAAATTCGAGATATATCAACTTAATACAGGATTGTATGTATTTTTTTCATAATATTTTCAAATTTTGACAATTAATTTAAGTTTATTAGAAAAAATAATAAGTGAAAGTTTTGTGCTTTTTAAAGAAATCCAAACCCAAGTGCACTAAATAAAAAGCTTGCAGATGCTTGTGGTGATGAGAATGGGCGTCCCAATTAATAAGTTAATGAGTTAAGACACAATAATTACCAATGCATCATTCGATAACAAAGGCAGTCTAAGATTTTCAAAGGTTCTATAAAGAAATTTAAAGATATTGTGGAGAGAAATTTTTTAAAGTTATCATTAGTTTTTGTTGTTCAACTGATGAAATTTGTTAAAATATGAAGATATTGTCATTTAACGATCGAGAGTTATGTACCAATATTATTTTGGAATTGTTGTATTTTATAGTTTACCAAGAAGTCTTTTTCTTCGTTAAAGACGAAGGGTCAAGTCTTCTCCTTTCCCTATCGACATTTAAGTTTTGTCCCAATATTCCAACTATCAAAAATTGTTTGGAAAGGAGAAGACTAGACTTTTGTTTTCCCACGGAGGGAGAGAAGTCTTTTTCTTTGTTAAAGACGAAGGGTCAGGTCTTCTCATTTCCCTATCGACTTTTAAGTTTTGCCCCAATATTCCAACTATAAAAAATATATTGAGAAATGAGAAGACTAGACTTTTGTTTTCCCACGGAGAGAGTGACATTGCCCTTCAAACTCTAAATTCCTAAAAATACTTTAAGAGAATATTTGAAAAATAAGAGCAGCCCTCTTTTGACGAGAGCACTTCAGTCTCCGGCTCGCATGGGCTTTGTTTTCCCACGAAGAGAGTGACAATGCCCTTCAAACTCTAAATTCCTAAAAACACTTTAAGAGAATATTTGAAAAAGTAAGAGCAGCCCTCTTTTGACGAGAGCACTTCAGTCTCCGGCTCGCATGGGCTTGTTCTTTTCAATGCGTAACGCCAAAAGATTCAAAAAATAAATATGTCGAATAAATCATTTGGAAGATGTAACCGTGCACCGCCACCTTAAAGACTTTGTCACGCGGAATTGTTATTGTGAATCGTCTCATGCATCATTGAGACTCTTCATCAATGATGCAGTCAATGTTGGCGGGCAATGACAAATCCTGATTAGACATTGTCGTACTCAAGAGATTGTCGGGGAAACTGACCCATTAACTTGGCATTTACCTGAAACTTTACAATTGACTTACATAATTTTCTGAAAATCAATTTTAGACTCCCAAAGTCCTTTTACTAAGCAAGGATTAGATATCGGACCATATACGTGGTTTTACTCTGAATTGGAAGATGTAATTTGGTTTGAGGATAATGTTTTCTATTGTGCAAATTTGGACACCGCGGATTTCATTCTTTTGCTACATATAGGTTGGTTTGTTTTTGTTCTTTTCAGATTTCAAATCAAAACCTGAACCAACCTGGATCAACAGTTTTTTGCTAGGGTAGGTCAATTGGTTTGAGCCAGGTTAATTTGTCAATGGACAGTCATGTTTGTTATATCTAATTGACGTTTTCCCACGCTGTATTAAAAGATATTACATTCACTAATTCTATATATTCTATAGCTAATATATTGAAAAGAAACATTATCTCTTTATGTGTGTTATAATTGTTAGAGTACAAGGTAAGCTCCCCAATCGGGAACTCAATATGGCTATTCAATTTTCCATCGGATAATTTGAATAAAAATATACATTATTGCTTAAATAGACGTCTTGCATGCAATGTGGTAATTTCTTTGTATATGTAGCAATGCAACATATATGCAACTAAACAAAGTTCTAAATCAACAAACTTTGAAAGCCATGCAACGCGCCTGATTAGCCGCGCCAATGAGTAAAATTGCTAGAATATACAGAGAAGAGTTGACAGGGAAATTAACGAGAAGAGCAGACCTTTTCTTTCCACTAAAGGAGAGGCTTTGACATAGTCCCCGTTTAATAAGGAGAACTTAATTATTATATTATGTTAAAATATTTTGTGAAAATTCAAGCCAACATCAATATTTAGAATAATATAATAATTATAGTCTTAGACCCATGCGCACCAACATCTTACTAGTTCAGCCAATAGCTGGGAGCTGGGCAATTCATCGAGCATGAAGCTATTTCCAGCAAGTAAGCCATTTTAAGGAATTTGGCGTCTAGTAGAAAATGACACATGTAAATCAAAGTCTCTTGGGAGATGTAAGTAAAGTTCTGCACAATGTTTTGAATAATTTTAGCAAAAAAGCCTTGAAAAACCATAATTTATGACCAATATAACACATTTACTTTAATTTTGTTTGGGACATTAAAAAAAATGAAACTATGTTTACTGTAACATATTTACTCTAAACTTTTAACATAAACAAACCCCAAACTTGTACCTATATGGTACATTTACTCCCTGTCAAGATTCCGTTAGATGATTTTTCAACCAAAATAACACTGTTTTTATTTTGCCTAAGCCTTGTGGGCACCATTATCAGTACCGTTTGCCTTTCCTCATTAATATAGGCAGATTTTTTATGGAGCTCATTAACGAAACCTTGATGGAGGGTAAATGTGTTACGTAGGTACAAATTTGTGGTTATTTTTTATTTTTATTTTTTTTTTTTGTGCTGGAGGAACCGGCTTGTAGCCGACAGTCGTGCCGTAAACCCCCAGGTAACACTTAAGCAGGAAGACCCACCACCCCTGAGTCACACTTAATACACCTAGCGCCTCCCCTGGGTTTTGAACCCTTCACCTCTGGGTTGAGGATCAGCAGGGCCTTATCCAGCGGAGCCACCGCGGCCGGTGGTAAATTTGTGGTTATTCATGTCACAGAAAAATTATAGTAAATATGTCACAGTAGGCATAATTTGGAGTTTTTTTCATGGCTTTCGCCCATAATTTTAAATGCTTTCCTTTTGAGTTTTTTTAAGTTATGCTAATTTCTATTAGACACGAAATTCTTAGAAAAATTGAAATATATCAATTTAATACCTGATGGTATGTATTTTTTCATAATATTCTTAAAATTTGACAATTACTTTAAGTTTATTAGAAAAGATAATAAGTGAAGTTTTGTTCTATCTTAAGAAATCAAAACCCGCGTGCACTAAATAAAAAGCTTCCAGATGCTTGTGGTTGTGAGAGTGGGAGTCCCAATTAATAAGTCAATGAGTTAAGACACAACAATTACCAATGCGTCATCCCACTACAAAGGCAGTTAGGGATTTTTCGAAAGGTCTATAAAGAAATTTAAAGATATTGTGAAGAGAAATTTCTAAGATTATCATTAGTTCTTGCTGTTCAACAAATGAAATTCGTTAAAAAATAAAGAGATTTTCTTTTAACGATCGAGAGTTACTTTGCATTATTATGTTTTGGAATTGTTGTATTTTAGAGTTTACCAAGGAATCTCTTTCTTTGTGTAATTAAGTCTTAAAACTTGACGCGAAAGTGCAATTAACTCATAAAACTTTCAAAAAGTGCGATCAAATTCTAAAATTTGTCCAATTGTTCAATCGAATTCTTTTGTTAATACCGTCAATTTTTCTAACAAAAAATACTGACGTGGCATTTTTAAATTTATTTTATTTTTCCTCTATGGCAATTCTATTACTTTTTTCTTCTTATTTCAATAAAAGTAAAAAAAAATTTTAAAAGCTAAAATAATTTTAAAAACAAAATTGGAATAAAAGAAAGGAAAAAAAAGTTAGGAATCGTGACTAGGCACGTCACCGCCACCCATCGTTGGGGAGCCTCACCAGGGCCAGTGAGGGCCAGCCCCCCTCTGCAGCCTAGGGCGCGAGGTCGCTGGCCCCTCCAACAATGGCAGCGATGGCAGCGCCATGTGAAAATGCACATATCCCATATTTTTAATGATTTTTATTATTTGTTTCCTCAGCCTTTTAAATTTTACAAGACTTTTATTAAACACGAAATTCTTAAAATGTTCTCAAATATAGAAAATTAATATAGGAATGAAAAAGTTGGCAGATGCTTGTGATGGAGTCCAAGCCTTAGTTAATAAGTTAATGAGTTGGGACGCACATCACACGTCCATGCATCATCCAATTTAGTCGGTAGTTTGGATTTTCAAACAGTCAATGAAAAGAAATCCAAGAATATTATACAGAGAAATTTCTAAGATTGTTAGCTGATGAAATTTGTCAACAAGTTGGCTTTTCTCATCAGTCATTGCCGTGTAACGACCGGCAGTTATCGTCCAATATTATGTTTTGGAAATGCTCAAAGATAAAAAGCGTATGGTCTTGTCCTTTCGCTATCAACTATTAGTTTTGGATTAATATGAACCCCCAAAAAGAAAAAAAGAAAAAATTGCCATGCACAAAAGCAACATCCCCAATATACATTGTATCAAAAATCGATAGGGAAAGGAGAAGACCAGACTTTTTCTTGTTCCCACGGTGGGAGAGATTTTCTGGGAAAGTTACCCAAAAAACCCTAAACCTATTGTATTGGTACTAATTAGTCCTACACCTTTCAATTAGATCAGTTGAGTCTTAAATATTTTCACATTGATATCAATTCAGTTCATTCGACAATTTATACCAGAAATCGATGATGTGGATGTCGGCGACCCTATGTGGCATTGTCGGCATTGACATGGACATTTTTAAATGATTTTTTTACTAAATTTTCTATTTTTATTATTTTTTAGTTTTTTCCTTTTTTATTATTTTTCATTTTTCTTTCCTTTTTTTTTTTTAAAAAAATTTCTTTGGACTATGGCCGATATTGGCCATTGCCGGTGACTGGCCACATGTGGGGGCTTGCGAGGGCGTCGTGGCCCTCGCTGGATTTGGCGAAGGTGAGACCCATGCGGCTTGGGCAAGGGCGGTGAGGGTAGGAAAGGAAAAAAAGAAAATTAAGAAAAATGAATTTTTTTTAGAGATAATAAAAATATCAAAAAATTAGTAAAAAATTATTTAAAAATATCCATATCAGTGTCGGTGATGCCACGTAGGATTACTAGTGCCCATGTTACCGGTTTCTGGCATAAATTGGCCGAATGGACTAAGTTGGTACCAATGTAAAAATGTTTAGGATTAAATTGGTTCAATTAAAAGGTTTAGGACTGAATTGGTACTAATGCAATCGATTTAAGACTTTTTTGGTACTTTTCTCGATATTTTCTTAGACTCTAGAATCATAGATTAATCTTTCAAAGATTACTAGAAAAGTAAGAGCAGCTCATTTTTTGACGAGAGTACTCCCGTCTCTGGCTCAGAATATAGCCTGTCTTCTCGATGAGTAGCGAAGAAAGATCCAGGAAAAGTATGTCAAATTTACGTTAAAGTTTCGTCAAGAGATGTGCACCGCATTGCTCAAGACTTCGTCACAGGAGGAAGTATCGAGGAAATTTCTCATGCAAGTGGCTACGACCACTTGATGTTAACTCCACGACTTGTACTTAGACAATAACTACAATTACTTGACCGAAAAAACAGCGAGAAAAGGAGAAAAAACCCATCTTACTTCTCCTTATATACCCCAAATCCATCAAATTAATTCATCGAAACAACAAAAATTTATGAGGAGAGTTGAAGGAAGAACCATGGTTATTCATAAGCTTCTCTTGAAAGTTGTGGTGCTTGGGATCATCATATTGGGTCCATGCCACAATCACATAGCAGAAGCTGATGATTCAATGACCAAGCCCGGATGTCGAAGTTTTTGTGGAAACCTCGAAATTCCATACCCCTTCGGATCGAGCGACAGTGATCCCAAATGCCGCAACGATCATCCCTCGTTTAGAGTCGTTTGCGATGAGTCTAACGGCCCTCCGGTACCTTACATGAATAAAAAAAGTAGTGGCTTCCAAATACTCAACATTTCTGTCCAGGATCACGAGCTACGCGTTAACGTTACGACTGGTCGAGACTGCTATAACTCTTCCGGGGAAGATGGGTCTTCAAGCATATATCCAGTTCTCACATTAGCAAAGTTCCCCATATCCAGCACCAAGAACAAGTTCACCGCAGTCGGTTGCGACACGTCGGCTGGATTCCTCGACGGCAATGGGAACTTCTCTTTCGGTTGTATGTCTTCGTGCGGTAACATTTCGGACGTCAGCAGTGGGTCGTGCTCCGGTATCGGTTGCTGTCAAACGAGCATCCCTAAGAACATCTTGGGCTACGAAATCTCTATTTGGAGCCATTCTAATCATTCCGATGTCCTAAAATTCAATCCTTGCAGCTATGCCTTTGTCGCCGAAAATGACTTCTACAACTTCTCGGCTGATGATCTTTCGGGGCTTAAATTTAATGAGTCTGCTCTAGTTCTCGACTGGGCGATAGGGAATCAAACATGCGAGGAGGCCCAAAAGAACATCGCAAGCTACATGTGCACCGCCAAGAACACCAATTGCACCAATGCTGAAAACGGATTTGGTTACAAGTGCAATTGTTTAGAAGGTTACCAAGGCAATCCTTACCTCGAGAATGGTTGTCGTGGTACGTTGATAACATCGACATTCTTTAACTTGTCATTTGTATTTATATCATCGGAGTATTTGATAATTTGATGTGTGTGTGTTTAACTTATGTAGATATTGATGAATGTGCGGATCCAGAGAAGTACCCATGTGAGGGAAAGTGCGATAATACTGAGGGGAGCTATACATGTTCATGCCCAAAGGGTTATCATGATAATAGCAAAATGGACGGTGAAAATAGACAAAGATGCATTGCTAATTCATCACATTTGATGAAAATTTTGGTTGGTAAGTTCTTTAATTTTATTTGGACTTCGTGACTCCAAAAAATACTATTATCCTAGCTGATTTTGAGAATATATAATTTAATTTGTCTGTCGTGTAGGCGAAAATTAACCATTCACATTTTTGCCCGATTTTTCTTCCACCGTTGCCCTTGCTTGAAAAAAAATCCAAAATGAAACTTTCTATGTCCTTCTCACTGAAGTTCTTTATTTAGAAGATAAATGAGATAATCTAATGCATTAAGTATATCACGTGTTACTAACTACATAACGATTGAACTCTCTTAAAATTCAAAAGTAGATTAATTTCACTCTTGTCAATGTTTGAACTCTTCGAGCATCTTTTGACTTGGTGACCTTGGGCTCTGGGTAATTGAGAATACATCTTTTATTTATTAAGAACAAGTGGCGAATGTTATATTGGTACAGCATGACTTGTAGTTGCATGATCTCCATTGCTGCTTATAGCGCGGAGTTGCAAGGTCGTGGGATTGAATTAGTCAAAATGCTAGTCTGGAAAACCACACAAGTCACAAAATTGCGGTTTTCTATACATATAGAAGACTTGACGCATCTCAAAGATTTCGTCAGTAGGCTTTCTGTATCATATCGTATTTTAATAATGAGCAATGCTAACATAATGGTACTATTATTAAAATGACGGTGTAGTCTGATCCAATACCAGAATTTCAAGAAAAATCCGCCATCGAATCTTTACAGTCTATTCAACAGCTTTCTATAAAGAAATTAGGGTTAATATCCTGAAAAACCCCAAACTGGTATACCTGTGACAAATTTACCCCAAACTATTTTTTTGACCATGAAAAACCCTAAACCGGTATACTTGTGACAAATTTACCTCGACTGACCATAAAAAACCATAAACCGATACATTTATGACAAATTTACCCCAAACTAATTTATTCGACTGCAAAAAACTCCAAACTGGTAAATTTGTGACAAATATACCATCCACTAAATTGTATTAATATCAGAAAAAAATCACAAAAATTGTAAATTGTGATAAACATAGCGTAAAATCTCAAATTGGTATATCAGTTAACTGTCACGTGTCATTTAACTTAATAATTTGTTAGTAAAATTTAACGAAAATTAACATATAGTAAATTTGTCACAAGTGTACTAGTTTGGGGTATATTTGTCAAAAGTATACCAGTTTGGGTTTTTGGTGGTCAAAAAAATATTTTGGGATAAATTTGTCATAGGTGTACCAGTTTTGGGTTTTTTTAAGGTATTAACCCAAGAAATTAAGACAATTCCCTGAGAAGGAAGTGAAAATTAAAACTTTTCTATGTTCTTCCTGACTACATCTCTTGAATCTCAATCTTCATCCTATCTTTCCTCTACGAACAATCTTGCAGATAATCATTTTTATTTTTTATTTTTTTTGTGCTTAATTTTGCATTTTGTTTACAACCTCATAAAATAAAAATTTTCACATTCTACAACATTTTACCCTTGGTAAATGCTGAAATTTCCGTACCTCATAAAATGAAATAAAAATGTAATTTATATCATCCACTTGATTAGAATTGTACATCAATAAAAAAATTGACGTTTTATAAAGTTTCGCCCTCATGACGTGATGTTGTAAATCTTTTTTTTTTTTTGGTGAAACTGTAAATCTTTTGTATACTATCGTAATTGTAATTTCTGAAAATTCACATTGTTTTTAAATATTTTTATACTATGTTGCACTCACCTAGGATAAATGTCATCAATGCTGGTCTAATATTTCAAAATCTAAAACATAATGCATTTAATTACATTCTTTGTACTTAATTACGATCAAATGTGATAAGTCCTTATAGAATGTTGTAAAATAAAGGAAAATATGTCTTATGTTGGTGTGCTGGTGTTAAAAAAAAAAGGAATAGAAAGCCATGAAAAAAGGAAGATGAAAAATAGGAATGTGCTCTCGAACTGGCTAAATCTTTTCTCAAGCTGGCTACACAAAACTCGAGGTGGAGAGAGAGGGCCGTCATCCTTGAGAGAATGACAAAACCCATCTAGAACTAAATCATGAAATATGTGATCTTATCGTAACAATCTTCCACCAACAACACCCAACAACACCCAACAACACCCCCACCGCGCCGCACGCCCGCACCCCCACTCCCCCCCCCGGGGCTCCTCTTTCTTTCCCCACGCTTGCGCCCTTATGTTGCGTACCTTTAGAAAGGGGTGGCCCGAGCGTGAAGTTGGATGGCGATGGTGTAAATAGGGATTGCTCTTTTTACCAATCCAAGTAGTTACTTGCTTCCTGATCCCATCAACGGATTTTGGGGCAGGGATGTGGTAAAATTCTTCTGCTCCACATCTAGGCTGGGTGATAGATGGACATGACTCACCCCTCTTTTCCTCTTGCTCTTTCTTTATTCCCCCTACAAACTTTCTAGCTTTAGTGTTCTTACCAATATTCTTTTCGCATTTAACCGGGAAAGATTTATATAATAAACACAGCTTAATTCCGCACAAACTGTAGGGATTGATCAAATTCCAACTCGAACTTTCAAGCTTGCCAATATAAAGCCCTCTTTTCCTTTTGTTCTTTCTTTATTGCCCCTACAAATTTTCTAGCTTTAGTGTTCTTACCAATATTCTTTACGCATTTAACCAGGAAAAATTTATTTAATAAACACAGCTTAATTCCGCACAAACTGTAGGGATTGATCAAATTCTGACTCGAACTTTCAAGCTTGCCAATATAAAGCCCTCTTTTCCTCTTGTTCTTTCTTTATTCCCCCTACAATTTTTCTAGCTTTAGTGTTCTTACCAATATTCTTTACGCATTTAACCAGGAAAACTTTATATAATAAACACAGCTTAATTCCGTACACACTGTAGGAATTGATCAAATTCTAACTCAGACTTTCAAACTTGCCAATATAAAGCACTAAGTTTGACAGTTATTTTAAATCTGGCACTCCGTTAGCTTGAAATATGTACAAAATTTTAGCACGTTGATGTTATCTCTTTGTTACCATGGCACTTCTTCTACTCCTTTACTCTCTGTCGTTTCTCTCTTCTTACAATAATAGTTAACTCCACATATTTGCAATTGCATGGGCGATGATTGGGATAAAAAAACTTGCTCCACATGAGGCATGAGGAGACTGATTGAAATGTGGATTTGCATGTATTTTTAATCTCATTAGAGAGTCCCAATCCTTCTTCTTCTTTTTTTCAAGGTTCCTAAAAGTCAAACCTGTTCCTTTCTCTATTTAGTTTTGATTAGCATGTAAGAACTGATTGAATTAGTTCAATGGCTATTTCGTTTTTCTTTTATGTGTGACACAACTTACACAACTCTTTTAATTTCTTCACAAGCTATATTTATCACGATATCATTTAGATAGCTGGTTGATTACTAATGACTTAACAACATCCATGAAAGGTGACGATACAAATAAAAGAGGAAGATATAAGCAACTTTCGCACCGAATACTAATTTGTTTTAAAAAATTTCCTCAAGGGTCCTTGCCATTTTCATGTCATCAGAAGGGATCAAGCTGAATACAAAGAGGGACTTGTATTGAGTTATTTAAAATCATGCATGGTTCGACGAAAAGGTCTCTATAAACGTATGCTTTACATGGCGTGAATTTGGTTGCGTAAGACCTAAGAAGCTGTAAGCAAGTATACTGTGGGACCATAGGAAAAGATGAGTATCCTTGTAGTTAGTTTGAATTTATACTCTTATGACTTCTTTCATGTCGAATTAAACCTGTTAAACTGATGACATTTCTTGTAGACCGGGACGATTGCGATTTTCTTCCTCTTTTTGTAGATTAGCTTAACCAAATCCATTGTCCTATTTCAGCGCAAATTGTCGCAAAAGTGTGAAGTTTTTTGAGGAAACCTCACGATTTAATTCTACATAAAGTTAGAATGCGTGGCTGTTTTTACATGGTGCAATGATTTGTTGTGCAGATATTCATGTGGTTAATTATTTTGTAAAATCGGTGTTGTATACAGGTGTCGCCGTGGGAATAATAGTGCTGCTTTTCAGCATAGGCTTTATGTATTTTGCATACAATCAAAGGAAGCTCATCAGGCTTAGAGAACAATACTTCAAGCAAAATGGTGGTTTGCCTTTGCAACAACAATTATATGAACATGATAGAACCACAAAAGCTGTGAAAATCTTCAGTGCAAAAGAGTTAGAGAAGGCCACTGACAATTATGACGAGACTAGAATAGTCGGGCAAGGTGGTTATGGTACTGTTTACAAAGGGTCGTTGCCAGATAATATGGTAGTCGCCATTAAGAAGTCCAAGCTCATGGACCCTAGCCAAATCGAGCAGTTCATCAATGAAGTTGTTGTGCTTTCTCAAATTAATAATCGCAATGTGGTCAAGCTTTTGGGATGTTGTTTGGAAACCGAGGTGCCTTTATTGGTGTATGAGTTTGTCAATAATGGAACTCTATTCGACCACATCCACAATACAAACAAGTCATCGAAGCTGACTTGGGAGACCCGGTTGAGAATCTCTTCGGAAACTGCTGGAGTCCTCTCATACTTGCACTCCACGGCTTCCACTCCCATTATCCATCGAGATGTCAAGTCAGCAAACATCCTTTTGGACAAACATTACACCGCGAAAGTCTCCGACTTTGGAGCTTCAAGATTAGTCCCACTTGATCAAACACAATTGTCTACTATGGTTCAGGGAACATTGGGATACTTAGACCCTGAATACTTTCTCACAAGCCAATTGACAGAAAGGAGTGATGTTTATAGTTTCGGGGTTGTGCTAGTTGAGCTATTGACAGGAAAGAAGGCACTTTCTTTCGATCGACCAGAAGAAGAGCGGAGCTTGGTAGTGTACTTTCTTTCATCATTGAAAAATGACAAATTGTTTCAAATTGTTGAGGAGGTTATTACAAATGAAGGAAACAATGAGCAGGTGAGGGAAGTTGCCATTCTTGCCAAGAGATGCTTAAAATTAAAAGGTGAGGAGAGGCCAACCATGAAGGAAGTAGCAATGGAATTGGAGGGACTTAGAGCAATGGCTAAGCATCCATGGGCCAATGGTATCAATGTGAATCCAGAAGAGACGATTCATTTACTAGGAGAGAAGCCCAATGTGTACATGAATAGTATTGTGATCACAAACACTGAGTACATAGATAGCATGAAAAACCATGTCCTGCCACTAGTTAGTAGTGGGAGATGACAATAATAGGTTATCAATATTTGTCTGGGTATGTAGTGTTGGATGTTCTGGGTGCACTAGGTTTCCATTGACTGCACTGGTTCATTTGGTTCTTTCACGTTCAAACTTCATAGGTAGGAGCGTTTGGGTTGCTTCTTGTTCGTTAATAAGGGTGTAATTTATCTTTAATAAGTGTCTTTCTCCATGCAGCATAATTTAGCTTTAGAAAGCTTTTGGATTCAAATCAGTGTCATAATGTGAAAATGGTTTACTCCTACTGTTTGTTGGTGGAGCTTATCAGATTAGGGAGCTATATTGTCTTTGGGTGTACCGAAGTTAAAATGATATGGAAGTGCAGATTTCTATTTGCTTGAGAATGTAGTACGTCCAACTTGGATGAATCTTTCTTTTTTCTTTTTTCTTTTTTTTTGGGGGGGCAATTCCATGATCTTGTCTTACCAGTAATACAATGAAACTTTCACGTGTCGATTAGACACGTGATAAATGTTCAATTCCGTACACCACCAACCAAAATGAATTTTACGTTTGACTTTTGCTCATGCGTTACTCATTTATATAGTCAATGGAGTACAGTCATGTTTGCCTTATTGAGTTACAGTGACGAACGTCATCTTGTAGCCAAGTTTTTATGTAGTTAATGTCCATATTAATAATCAACAAATCGAAAACATTACCATAAACTAGTGAGGGAGAAAAATAAAGTCCAATAGAAGCACGTATTTCACAGGTGGAGGGTTTACTTACCTAAGGCTAAGGGGGGGGTCTTTTCACCAGAAAAATAAAGGGGTATGCTTTCTCTTGGGCACAAGACAACAAAAGTCAATCGGTAAAAAGCTAATCAATTTAGGATATGCATAAACTAGCATCGAATGCGGCCATTTGCCATATATAAGACCAAGAATTAGTGTTGACATCCGCCTAATTCTTTATGATTATGGGGGCGTAGCATATATGTGGATATCATAGTGTTATATCACATTAGAGCAAGTGCAACTGATTGGGTTGATCAACTAGCTGGTCATCTTGAATATATTGGTCAGTTATTCTTCTTACAATTGATTAATCGGAAATCCAAGGGATTATTACCTTTGCAATTGATCCTTCTTTTATGTATATTGTCTTTGCTAAAGGTCAAATCAATTATTTGTTAATTTGACCAGTATAGCAACAACCATCACAATAATTTACCAACGTTTTATCTTACTTCGGTTTGAGAAATACCAACATTTCTTCACACTTCTAGGATGACTAACTGTTTTAATAACATATCAACATTTATACTTGTGCTTACAAAGACCTTAGAATTTACTAATTTTCATTTGAAATTACCAACCTTAACTTGATTTACCAACATATGTCATATTGACACACCAAATTGCATTAAAGATGTCGATAACTAGAAGAATAGAAATTGGTAGATTATGAAAGTAGTTGATAATTTTGGAAGTAGAAAGAATTGTTCATACTTCTCAAAACGAAGCAAAATATAAAAAGTTGGTATATGATTGTAGCTAGTTGGCACTTAATTGGATGAATGTCGGTACTTTTAATCAAATTGAGGTTGGTGATTTCGAATAAAAGTCAATAACTTCAAAAGCATTGGTAACTGCACTAATTGACTCGTGGTTGTGTAAGCAAGTTTCTAGTCACTTTTTTGCACCAGCAATATTTGACATTTGCTAGCCGCATTCAAATTTTCACTATATACCATCATGGAACAGAGTTACATATTTATGGCTACGAACGCTTGCAATCTTCTAAGCCTGTACTCGTTATATGATAAATGAACTCTCTGCCAATGCTTCTATTTGGATATATGGTGCTATCTGTCATGTGGGCAAGGAAAAGAAGTAAAAGTGGGAATCTTTGTAAGTACGCTACTTTGATTAATATTAAATCTTCGAATCCATTGTGGTAGAAAGCAAGTTAAAGTTTTTAATATCGGATATAAGAAAGTAAAGATAGTATTGTATATTATCGACAAGAGACTTTAGATAAACTATCTATGTATACTGATGACCATTATCAACCAATTTTGGCATTAAATTCCACAAAAAAAAGTGCTAAATGATAATGTTTTTCTTTCAAAGGTGGATCATGTAGCATGTTTATCATCACTGAAAAAGCTTTCAGAAGATTCCATCGATGATGTTGGCTGACGCAACGGCATATAATTATCCTGATGAGCCTATTCGTGACCTTAACCAGCTTTTTAATTAATGGAGGTGGTAAAATAATGTTATTCTCAAGGTTTGGCTTATGCAGACAAAAAATTCTGAGTAGTACAAATCTGCTATTTATACAAATCTTCGCGGCTTTCGATGCTGCGCCTTTCCTTGTTGAACTTAAGCGGCTCCATCGGTTGTCGTTTCATAACCATACAATTGGTGTCGAGTTTCTCTGTCTGCAGCCTCACTACTAGTTTTCTTACCGGAAGATGCTCCAATCATCATCTCATCACTTTGCAGAGAAATTAAAGCGGTTTCATCCTCTTCCCTACTGGCAATATCTGTTCTCCACATGGCTAAAATGCAAAGCCCTAAATTCTGAAGTTCACGCTACCATTATCTTTATAAAAAACGGAAACAGCTCGCTGGACGACCAGCAAGCTAGATAGGTTGTCTATGTCCTGTACCAAAATTGCCTAGGTCCTATGGATGCAGTTTTCAAGAAATTAGTGGACCATACAGAGAAGTCCAGTGCATCCTCTGCGAATGCAATAGATCTGTTCCAAAATTCCTGTGGCCCAGTGCATATGAAGAAGGAATGCTGAGGTACCATTTCCAAGCACCATAAGGCCACTAGAGATGCAATCCACTAGGCTCTACAAGAACACGAGCATAATCAACCAGGGTCAATTTATTTCTCTCAAGGAAAACCCTTGAGACTTTGGATAGACATATATTTTATATAGATAGCACGTATCATATATACAGCGACTCATTCGAGAACCCTCATATAATTGTGCACCATGAACTTACCAATAAGTGGAGGAATTTTGCCAGATTGTCAATGGGCGAGCTTTATGCTTTGAAATTATATGCAAATATCTTTCTAGTTTATTGTGCTAATGTCACTTTAGAACTGTCCATCTTGTATAAGGCAATCTATTCTCAAGATGCATTTTTGAAAATTGGTCATATGTGTTGGCCATTTAAGGCCTTATGCAATTCATGTAATGCCGTTGCCTTCAGTTATAAAAGGCGATGAAGAGCTCTAATAAAATGGTGGTGAACTTCCGGAAAACCTTCATATTTTCTTCTATCATGCTCTTGGAAACATGGTCGTCCCTTAGGCATGTTGTTATTTGAAGGATGGTAATAAATATTTGCTAATGACACCCAGATTTTTGGTGAAGCATGTTTTCTCTACATTTGCAAATCAAGGTGATCTCGTGGATCAAAAAGCTAAACTATAATATTGAGACTTTCGAGTCTCAAGGTGACCATCTTAATGAGATTTGCGTACTAAAGTCAGTCCTATTTTGATGGCTAAGGGAAGGGCCAATGTATTGTGATGGCATATTGATCTTAAATCTTCTTCTTCTTGGTACGTTATCCCCTAGGGATATGCAATAGGTATTGCCCGAACTAGATTGGACCGGCCAATTTTAAGTGGCTCTCAACGGCGTTGGTCCTATTCTAAAATTGGAACTGGTGATGGGCATTCCGATTCCCGATTTCAAGGTGGGAAACGGACCGATATTGAATGTCCCCATTTAGCTCAATGCCCAAATGAGCCCAACAAGAATAGTAACCTACTTGTAAGAGGAATTAAGTGAGCCTAGAGAGAGTAAAAGCCCACAACAAAAGGAAAGCCCATGCCACTGAAAATCTCTCTCTCTCTCTCTCTCTCTCTCTCTCTCTCTCTCTCTCTCTCTCTCTCTCTCTCTCCCCCTCATGTCTGCAATCGTAATCCACTCTCTCTAGTTTTTCTCTCCCATATATAAGCGTTTGTTTCGTTCAATTGGATGAAGAATTTTGGAGAGAATATACACTTTGCACAAAAAAAGGAAAAAATCCTCCCTCTCCATCGGTTTTGCTAGACCACCTGGGAACTGGATTGGATCGAGTTCAGGGCTAGGTGGTCCGGTTCTTGATTTAAAAAAAACTAGGAAACAGTCCTCTAGGTCTGATTCCTAGTTCTGAGTGGGATTGGACCAGACTTTGAATCGATCATCCCTGTTAGCTCCCATTAACTCTAGTTATTATCCATGTTATTTCTTGCTTTTCTTGAATTTAATGTTACATATTATTTTGAGAAACTGAACATAGCATATAGCATGAAATTTTGATGTATTCCAAAAGATGAATTTGTCATACGTCAAATCAAATTTAATCTATGTTAACATATATATAATAGTATTGAGGCATTAACTATAATGTGGAAATTTATTTGCTTGGAACAAGGCTTAGTTGAGTTGAGTGGAATAATTGGTAATTGAGTCGCTGAATACTTCAGTGATTACGACTTTCTTTGACTGTATTTGATTTAATCATTCCTGACCAACCAGATACGCATTTTGGCTGCTGCAATGTAATCTCATTGGAGTTATCAACTTGAAATTTACATAGACTTGAGGTTTGAAGTTTTTTCGCTTGGCATAGGGGACTTATGAGCACAAAATAGTTTTCATAAGTTTGCTATTGATAACGTTAGCAAGGAGGCTAAGAAGCTTTGTTCACAGGCCTTGTGTTTCTTTGATTTAGGAAAAGATGCACAAACATATCCTATCAAACTATTGAGATTTCTCACACCGCAAAAATTGCGTTTTTGACTCCTCTTCTATTTTGTATTTACAGGCTAACCGGTCCCCAGTTTTTCAAGCAATGCTTAAGAATGAGATGGAAGAAAGCCGAAGCGGCATGATTAAGATAAGTGACGTGTCCTGTGATGCCCTCCGAGCATTTGTCAACTATCTTTATTCTGTTGAAGCATTGCTCGATGAGCAAATGGCTTGTGAGCTTCTAGTATTGGCTGAAAAGTACCAGGTGAAGCATCTCAAAGCTTATTGTGAGAAGTTTTTGGTATCCAAATTAAACTAGGACAATGCAAAACTTCTCCTTGAGGCCACCTTGTCATTAATCTTGGACAATATGGATAAACTCAGAAAACGTCAAGAATATTTGGAATTCGTGGAAAAGCACCCTGTCCTTCTGGTGTAGATATATGAAGCATATCTTGCAAAGCAGGAAAACACTGCAGCACCAAAGGATACTACTGCAAAGTCGTAGTCTTGTCTTGTAAGGGTAACTGTTGACGAGAAAAATCAGTCGGTAAAATGACTTTTCACTTCTATGGAATTTTGAGATTGAAGGAACAGGAGTGGGATGACTTTTCTGCATGGTTTTGTTAATAGATCTGATTGCCTTTGTGTTAATAAGGATACAACCTTTGCCATCATCTCATTGGTATCGTTTTACCGATTGAAGTTTTTTTAGTGAACTTTTATTGATTTAGAGTGCTCATTCGATGTCATTACAAATTATCTAAGCTAAAATTGCTCATCATATCCATTTGTACTATGATTTAGGGAAATTTGAGCCTTGTCTAGGAAATTTTGGATGAACCAAATGCTTGCCAATAACAGAGACTATATTTCAGTTCAGGGTTTTATATATTAGTGTCATCAAAATTTATTCTTATTTTCATCTTGTGTATATTCCTTTTTTCAACTTTTTTTTTTTTCGATTATATCAGTAAACTTTGGCTTGGCTTTCAATTAGTTCATTGGACCTTGGATATTCCGGCCGACAACAACCCAAAGCTTTCTTTGTCGTTGAATTTTGACGCAAGTAACGTCCAGGAGACATTCAACGAAAGTGAAGACAAAGGATACATCTCATTAGTCTAAGACCTGCGATTGACATTATTTGGGCAATTGACTGTTTGGAGGTTTGTTGGAAAATCAATGCCCTCTTTCATAAGTTTTTTGAAATTTCTTGAACGTTTGGTGCAAAGGACATGATGTTTGATGAGATGAATTTGACTTGCTCCAGGTCATCAACGTCGCTTAGAATTGAATATTCCATTTGAATCACGATTTGGCAATTTGCCAATCTTTCTTCTTCTTTTTTCAACCCAAGGATGATGTGCAAGTCTCAATAATCCACTCATGCATGCTTGGTACGTGCTTTTAATCAATCTATAGGTGAAGATCATCTATCATGTATCATAAGGTACTTTATACATAAAATACATCACATATCATTTAGTGAAAGTTAAGCTTGTTTAAAATCTTGAAAACAAGGTGCCACCAGTCAAAGTGAGATAAACCACGTAAGACTAGTTTTTTAAGCATCGAGTTCTTTCCGTATATCAGACTAACCAGGCAAGGTCACGGATCTTTCGACCACATATTACCAAATGAGTTGCATGGATTGTTTCCTCACACATCTGAGCAAATGAGACGGGGAGACAAGGATGTTCAGAAGTAAAATTCGTAATGATGTTGGATATTTCAGTAGTTTTGAAATATTTATTAGAAATTATGATCGTCATGAAAGTCATCATTTTTGTAACGGCTTTTTCAACGGTCATATAACGGCTTTCTAATGGTTGTATAACGGTCGTCTAACGGCTTTATAACTTTTGATTTATTACTTCATAAACTCTTCATTATTTTATAACAGTCATCTTTTTAATTACCAATTGATTTATGATGATCTCCTAACGGCTCTCTCTTTTCCTTGTTTAAATATAAATTAAACTTCAAACCACAATCTTAGTAGATACAATATGTTCTCACATATTTACTTTTTTTTTTGCCGGGTTATACACAAAAGTTGTTATGTTTCCTTCTAATATTCAGTGCGGAGTATAGAAGAAGGTCTGTTGTATCTTGGGAGGATAACTGCCGAAGCCTTACGCACCGAGTTTCGTACTCCGAGGGGCAGAATTATCCTTAAAGACAGTGTTTGCACGCCTCATACATTTCATTTTATTTTCTAATATTTTGTAATGTATTTCCAATAATAATAATAATTATTATTTATGTATTCTAATACTTTTTCCAACAATCTTAAAGATAATTCCCTTAAAGCTTTCAAAGTTGGAATTGCTGGTGCTTCCATCGACCTTGGAATTGAACAAGGATTTGGAGATGGTGAAGGACAAGTTTTGCATATTCGTGGATGGTTTGCCGTGCGACATTGCTTAGCATTAACGAAAAAGTGCTTTTGATCATTTTGGTAAGGTTATCAAGTGCTAGGTAAAATTGTTTTTTGAAACTTCATCATCTATGTCTTTCCGAGAGGAAGGTTGATGATTGTTAGTGTTTTCTCTCTCAAGTTTGTAATTATTATTTGGTAAGCATGCATCTAGGAATGGAGTTTGGGGCACTCAATGACTTTATATTTTTCACTGATGAATTCATTAGTCGGTGTTTGGAATTTCACTTTTAGTATAATCAATCCATTTGATGTTGGATTTACGTGGTATTTAATTTGGAGGTAGTCTTTGAGAATGCTTGTGACATTGTGTTTCTAGCCAATTTATCAGGTAAATTTTGGTAAATCTTGATTTTATCGTCGAAGGGCAATACTCTGGTTTGGTTAACGATGCTTTGTTTTCATCTTTGAATTGTTTGATTGACTGTACGATCCTATGAATGTGGGGCTGATTGGGCCATGCATGTTTGGATTGTTAAGATATAATGTGCATTGCACGTCTTGTGGCATTCGATCTGAAACTTTTGGGATTGTTTTGCTTCTTTGAGATCCGAGTGTAATGAGAAGTTTTAGTTGGTCAAATCTTGTGGCTTTTTGGCTTGTGTAGGCATTCTCTTTTTCGGACTTGTGCTCTTATTCTGTTGGCTACGTTGTTGGTGCTTGAGGAGAAAGACAAAAGTAAACTTTATAGTTACCATATTGTGTAGCGATCTAGGATGATATTTCTTTCTGTCTTTGCTTGCTTTAAACTGTTTCTTCGGATTGTCTAAGAATGTTTCTTCATTTATTAGTGTGATTACCAAGTTGGTAAAGGTAATGAAGTGCAAACTTGATTCGTACCTATTTGCTGCTTATTGTTCATCATCATGCTACACCATATACATCACCACCGTTTCTGCAAGTCTATTTGACTAGCCAACTCCTAATGGTATCTAAAAAGCTTGAACTCCTAATTCAATTATCATCTTGCAAATCTTCTTTTTCCTGGTGGAGAGTCAGATTCAATTAAATGGCAAATGAATTTTATGGGATTATTGTTATGTTTTCAGGGGCAATCTTAAATCACGTAATGTTAAGTTGACGAAAATTTTTGTTATTTTTTTTGGCATCTAGCATGTGCATATCACATGAATATTCTGAGTTTTATTTATTGTCATGTTTGTGTACATTAGCTTTGGATGGTTGTTGAAAAGATTCACCGTCATATTTAATATAATGGGCATTATTTTGTTTTATAACATGAACATAACATGAACATGCATATCTATATGTTTGATATGATGTTTATACATGTTGTATCACTTGTTGTGACATGGTGAATGTATGTATATGTTATGGGCTCCAGCCATGGGCTGTTTTGCTCTTCTCATTGATATTCTCTTTGCTAGCAATGCCTCATTCATCTAGATTATTTTGTAGTTGATATGAAATGGGGCATGGCTAAAAGCTATATGTTCTCCACTGTCTAGGATGCCTCGCTATGATCTAATTAAGGCATCTTATATAGTGGATTTCCCACTATATTAGAAGGATACAATGATGTAACTAGATTTCAAATTCAGATGAGACAAAATCCATTAATGGATATATGATCACCTTTGTGGAGGTGATATAGCTTGGAAATAAAACAAATTGGTGGGGGAAATGGCAATCCTGCTAAACCAAAAGTCGACTTGGTTGAAGCAGATGATTTGATGAAGTAATTGTTGTAGTCATTCCCATGCCAATATATGGCTAATCGAAATTATGGGTGGTAGACTCAAGTGCTGCCAGACATATATGTGTAAACAAAATGCCTTATCCTCTTAAGCTCCAATGGGGGAAGGAGAAGAAAATATTCACTATCTTTTGGTAAATTGAGAACTATTCAAGTTCTTGAGAAAAAGAGAAAATTCTTCTCACTCATATATGAAAATGAGGCTAAGTAGTTGAGAAACTTTTAGCAGATATTCCTTTGGGAATAAATTGACACCTTATGTGTCTAAGTATCGTGATTGCCAAGTGGCAATAACCATTGCAATGAAAAATTTTCAATGGTAAAAATGGACACATCTGATTGAAGGATGACGTGATAAAGCAATTGCTTAATGATGGAATTATGTCCATTGATTATATGAAGTCGGAAATGGATTTTGGCCAATCCTCTGACTATACATCGAGGGGAATGGGACAAGCCAACTGAAGAAAATCAACAATGATAGTAACCCAACCTATGTGATTGGCGATCCCATGAATTAGGTTCATATGGGTAATAACAAGTCATTTGTTGATCTAGTGCACTATAAAAAATTATTGTCCCTCCTAAGGTGAAAATAGTGCAAAATTGCAAGGAAAAAGAGGTTGAGCTAAGCTCTTAATGAAATTCCATAGCCATTATTGGTGGTGTATTAATTTGCAATATACACTTGATGGAATCACCTATATAAGTGTGGAGTGGGGCCGCTCCTATGAGAATTTTTGGCGAAAATCTCTAAAGCACTTATGAATAAAACCAAGCACGCGCATGGCCTATTAGCGCAAAACCGCGTTGAACAACAAAGTTTGTGGGAGTGTAATGTGATTGGTGAAAATTATAATTCACAAAAAGAAATTTTTGGTTCATAGAAGTTTCAAACTTCACCAATAATCTAGGGTTGGTTCATAGCCTAACAAACACCAATTCCGATGCATTACTCTCCAATAACCTAGCATTATTCTATTTTCTTGTCAAAACTTTCTGAAATATGTGGGGGATTGTTGGATATTTCAATAGTTTTGAAATATTTATTAGAAATTATGATCGTCATGAAAGTCATCATTTTTGTAACAGCTTTTTCAACGATCATATAACGGCTTTCTAATGGTTGTATAACGGTCGTCTAACGGCTTTATAACTTTTGATTTATTACTTCATAAACTCTTCATTATTTTATAACGGTCATCTTTTTAATTACCAATTGATTTATGATGATCTCCTAACGGCTCTCTCTTTTCCTTGTTTAAATATAAATTAAACTTCAAACCACAATCTTAGAAGATACAATATGTTCTCACATATTTACTTTTTTTTTTGCCGGGTTATACACAAAAGTTGTTATGTTTCCTTCTAATATTCAGTGCGGAGTATAGAAGAAGGTCTGTTGTATCTTGGGAGGATAGCCGCCGAATCCTTACGCACCGAGTTTCGTACTCCGAGGGGCGGAATTATCATTAAGAACAGTGTTTGCGCGCCTCAAACATTTCATTTTATTTTCTAATATTTTGTAATGTATTTCCAATAATTATTATTATTATTTTATGTATTCTAATACTTTTTTCCAACAATGACAACATGAGGCGACACTGTTTTGCCCTCCGGACTAATTCCCCCTCATTCCACACACCGTGCGAAGAGGAATTTGGAAGTGTCTTAATGGTAAGCGTAAGCAACAAACACCACCACTTGTTCAAGACAATCGTCTCAGCTAAAGCATGATAAAAACCAATACAGGACACCGTGCATTCCTAAAGACTGAGCCATGGGCATGGGGAACTTGTTCACTTAGCTGTGAATTAGTGACGCGTATGCTTACATAACATGAGAACCTTTGTAAAGTTATTCAAGTTATCTTTTCTATTGATTAAGGCCAGAACTAACTTCTATTCAATGGTATAGGTTATAGAGACATATATCAAATTTATATGCAGAAACATTTAGATAACATCCATCTCAACCAATGCTTCAAATCACAAAATGAAAAATAACATCAAATAAATCAAGATCCAAAGGATTACTGGGGTGCTGGTTGCTGACTTGAATTGCTAATTTTGGTCGCCTCCAGCATTGAAAAATATATATTGGTGGCAGGTTTGCTTATTTCTGGGCTGCCGATTCTTGGTGAAATATATGAGTTGATTTGGTTAGGTTATTTCTTAAGGATGTCTCTGGGTATATGAGTTGCTGATTATTGTAGATATATGAGTTGATTTTAACGTATTTGCTGATGTTTATGGGTCATTGAGACTTTTTTATATGGAGATATATTATCAATTTTGGTGAGTTATTGATTTGTTGGGGCTGATTATCTGAAGAAAGCTACTGTGAGAATTTTTCTGTCGTTCTTGGAAAATGGGCAATCACTCGAAGAGTACAATTGAAGTAGATCCTGAGAAGAATAATACTATGATAACCGAGGTGATTTCCTCTTTGTCTAATCGAATTACTGATAAGAAGCTCGCAGGTAGTGCTAACTTCCACCAATGGAAGAAAATCGTGAAGCTTACTTTGACAGGCAGGAATCAGCATAGACACTTAACTGAGTTTAAGCCTAGAGATGATGTAACTTGGGATGGTATTGATGCACGTATTCTTGGTCAAATGCTGAATTCTATGTAGAGTAATGTAGTTGACAAGGTAACTCATATTGATACAGTCAAAGAACTATGGGAGTATTTGAATGTGTTGTATTCTGGCCAAGATAATTTGTCACGGATTTATGAGCTATCGCAGGAGTTTTATCAATTTGAAAGAAAGGGACGCTCTATTACCCAGTGCTTTGCAGACTTTAAGAGATTGTATGAGGAATTGAATGTTGTTCTCCCTATTTCAGCTGATGTTCAACAAACGCAACGTCAGAGGGAACAATTGGCTGTAATGGGATTCTTAGGAAGTCTTGGTTCTGAATATGAAACTGTTAGGTCTCAGATTCTTGGAGGAGAGAATATAACGTCACTCACAGATACGTTTGCTCGAGTTCTTTGAGTATCTCATGAGTCTTCTCAGGATACTACATCAATGGTGGGGAGTTCAGCTCTTGTGTCCCAGACTCGAACTGGTAGTGGTAATAGGAGTGATGGAGGAAACCGTGGCGGATATAGTGGGCGTGGTGTCCGAGGAGGAGGCCGAGGCATAGGAATAGGGAGAGGTCAAGGTCATCAGCATCCTTATGGACAATTCCACATGTCTACTGATAATTCGAGGACTACACGAGTTTGTCATTATTGTGGCAAACCTGGTCATATTCAAAAATTTTGTTGCAAGCTACATGGGAGAGGGCAGCAGCACTAGTTCGCTAATACGTCGTCTAATATTGACTCTACTCCATAGTCGTCTGAAGACAAGGTAGTGGTTATGTCTGGTGAGGAATATGCTCGGTACAAACAGTCTCAAATCTCACAACCTATTTCTTCCACTGCTACTTTGGCACAGACAGGTAATGCTACTGCATGCCTTTCGGCTACTTCTCGTCCTTGGATCATTGATTCAGGGGCTTCCGATCACATGTTAGGTCTTTCAGGTATATTTTCCTCTCTTTCTCTGTCTTCATCCATAGTTACTCTAGCCAATGGATCACCTACACATGTTAAGGGAATTGGCACAGTTAACCCAACTCCTTCGTTGCCATGAGCTGTATGTACTTGAAAATGCTTCTTCAATTGCTTGCTCAAGTGTTGCGTCCCCACATCAAATCCATTGTCGTCTTGGTCATCCTTCTCTACGTAGTCTTCAAAAGTTGGATTCTAGTTTTCAATCTCTTTCTAGTCTAGAGTGCGAGTCATGCCAACTTGGCAAATTACATCATGTTAGTTACACACCTCGAGTCATTAAACGAGCAGCATCTCCTTTTTTATTAGTTCATTCAGATATTTGGGGTCCATGTCATATGGTTTCTAATTCGGGTTATAGATATTTTGTTACTTTTGTCGATGATTATTCCAAAGTTACTTGGTTATATTTAATGAAAGATCGTTCAGAATTATTTTCTATTTTTTGTGCATTTATATCTGAAATTTATACTCAATTTGGCATGCATGTTAAAGTTTTGCGTTCTGATAATGCTAAGGAATACTTTTCCACATCTTTTTCTGATTTTATGACTCAACATGGTATGATTCATGAATCTTCCTGTCCTGATATTCCACAACAGAATGGCGTTGCTGAAAGAAAGAATAGGTATTTATTGGAAGTTACTAGATCCATGTTATTTGAGATGAAGGTCCCCAAAACCTTTTGGTCTGATGCTGTTCTAACTGCATGTTATCTCATTAATCGCATGCCTTCTTCTGTTCTGCAAGGTGGTATTCCTTTTTTCCACTTTGTTTCCTAATGAACCACTATTTGTCCTACCACCCCGTATCTTTGGTTGTGTCTGTTTTGTTCGTGATCATCAACCTAGAGTATCAAAACTTGATCCCAAGGCAATCAAGTGTATGTTTATGGGTTATTCCCGCACTCAAAAGGGATATCGTTGTTATTCTCCATTACTGAGAAAATATTTTATAACAGCTGATGTTTCATTTTTTGAATCCACTCCTTATCATAATGTTCCAATTGATGTGTCTGAATTAGATGAAGACTTGTATGTGACCACCATTCGGTCTACTATTCCAACTGTATCATCAGTATCTACAGAGAAACCACCTCCTCTCCAGGTTTATACTCAACGTCCTCGTGTCGTTGTTGCTCCCCCCGCTCCTCCCGTCACTACTACGTCATCTTCTGCTCCAGATTCGCCATTAGCTGACCCTCCTCTTGAATCTGATCTTGATCTTCCTATTGCTCATCGCAAAAGTACATGTACTTGTACTCAACATTCTATTGCAAATTTTATTTCACACTCTTCTGTGTCTCTTACTTTTCGAGCTTTTTTAACTACTATTGAACAATATCCTGTCCCCAAGTCTGCCGCTGAGGCATTACAAAATTCTAGCTGGAGGACAACAATGGAAGAAGAATTAAAAGCTCTCGAGATTAATCAAACTTGGGACTTAGTACCACTTCCTCTAGGCAAAACTGCTATTGGTTGTCGATGGGTATATACTGTAAAAGTCAACCCCGATGGTTCTCTTGCTCGTTTAAAAGCAAGACTTGTTGCCAAAGGGTATGCTCAGGTGTATGGGGTTGACTATCTAGACACATTTTCTCATGTTGCCAAACTTACCTCTGTTCGTATTTTGATCTCTCTTGCTGCAACATATAACTGGCATTTATTTCAGCTTGATGTTAAGAATGATTTCTCGCATGGCACTCTTCATGAAGAAGTTTATATGGAGCAACCTCCGGGGTTTGTTGCTTAGGGGGAGTCTGGATTAGTTTGCAAATTAAAAAATTCTTTATATGGTTTGAAACAATCTCCACGGGCATGGTTTGGAAGATTTTCTAAGGTTGTATTGTCTTTTGGGCTATCAAGATGTGGAAATGATCATTCTTTCTTTTATAAACAATCAGAGGGAGGCAAACTATTCTTGATTGTGTATGTTGATGATATTATCATCGCGGAAGATGACTTGGTTGGTATAGCTGAGCTAAAAACCTATCTTCAGCAACAGTTTCAAACTAAAGACTTAGGAAAATTGAAATATTTCCTAGGAATTGAAGTGGCGCAATCACAGAAAGGTATTGTTCTATCACAGCGAAAATATGTCTTGGATTTGCTCACTGAGACAGGTATGTTGGGATCAAAGCCTCTTGATTCACCCATGAAACAAGGGGTTAAATTAGTTGCTGATGGAGGAGAAATTCTTAATAATCCCGAGAGATATAGAAGACTAGTAGGTAAGCTAAATTATCTTACAGTTACTCGACCAGACATTGTTTTTCTTGTTAGTGTAGTAAGCCAGTTTTTGTCTTCCCCTCGTACATCTCACTGGGATGCAGTTATTCGGATGTTGAGGTATTTGAAGAAAGCTCCGGGGAAAGGAATTGTCTACCAAAACCATGGTCATATCAGGGTTGAAGGATTTTCTGATGCTGATTGGGCTGGGTCTCCAGATGATAGAAGATCAACTACTGGGTATTATACCTTAGTCGGAGGAAATCTGGTATCATGGAAAAGTAAGAAACAAAGTGTTGTTGCCCACTCCAATGCTGAGTCAGAATATAGAGCCATGGCACAAGTGACATGTGAATTAGTGTGGATCCAACAGTTATTAACTGAGTTAGGCTTTAAAGATTTAGTACTCATGACTCTATGGTGCGATAATAAAGCTGCAATGCATATAGCTTCAAACCCAGTGTTTCATGAGAGAACAAAACACATTGAGGTTGATTGTCATTTTATTCGAGAAAAGTTGCAAAGTGGAGTAATTCTTCCCAGTCATATTCGAACTAGCAAACAACTTGCAGACATCTTCACTAAATCCTTGGGTAATTGGAGGATATAACATATTTGTAACAAGCTGGGCATGATTAATATTTATGCTCTAGCTTGAGGGGGAGTGTTAGAAGTAAGAAGGGTAAATGGGTCTTTTCCACTTTTAGGGTTTATTTTGATGTATATATATATTAAACTTTATTGAATAATACACTGTACATTTTCCTCACAACTCCAATTAAATGCACACAGCAGGAGGCAAAATGCCTATCCGCTGGCACAAGCATCGCTTAAATCAAATCTTGTGAAAGAGTCATAATGAATGAAATATCCAGCAGCTCAATTACTAAATATGTCACTTCAAATGGAGATTAAAATTCCACTCAACTCAACTAAGCCTCATTCCAGGCAAATAAAAGGAAACAGTTACCTGCAAAAAAAGAAATACGAGAATCTCTGATTTAGAAATCCATTGCAAGCAAACAAATAAGAACTTCTAATACCTGAATAGATGAAAGCTAATATAAAAACTTCAAGATCAACCTAAGAAAGAGTTTAACAACTGAATAGAAAGTATAAGACATAATCTGTTATTAGAAATGTCTCAATAGGTGCATATTTAGCAGCATGCTGTTTTAAATGAAAATGCAACCCCCATTTTTGCCATATATATCCGGCCACAAGCATGTACAGTTGCAGAATTTTACAGTGAGTCTCTAGATAAAGTATTGCAGTAATTCATATTGAGTTGATAAAGCTGATTATACACGCTCAACAACTATTTACTCCACTAGATTTGGCATTGCATCTTACATAAGAAAGTTAAGTTTAGGCTGAAAAAGAGAGAAGACAAAGACCACTCTAAGCAATTATTGAGGACAAAAACGAAAGAGGGAAGTGGTCCAACGTCATTTTTTGAGGCCAGATCACCAAAAAGATTGATCACTGAATGCATATGTTTAGAACTCTTGGTGATTTAGTCAAGGCTTGTCTGAGAAGGAAAGAAGCGATTTAGCATAACTTGTTCGGTAGTGACATGCTTGACAAAAAGGCATAAATCTAATATGAATAATTGCAGTTTCTTTTTAATTGGTTAGCTTTGCTCCAGTACACAACAATTAGGATAGTAATTATGTGAATCCTTTACGCGCCGCAGACTCTATCCAAGCATCTCTGAGGAGTATCTCGCGGCAAGCGTAGTCATTAACGAAAGGGAGTTTGTTGCATTACATGGCTGCCAATTCTAGAGTGACTGCGTTTTGATTGATATCCTAATGCACAAGAAAATATGAAGGCTGGCTCAACTGATGCAACCCAACGAGCAGGAGATAGTTAGAGGATCTCAGTCGACTATTAATAATAAGTACTGTTCTTCAAGAATACGACAGCATGAAAGTTCAAGATGGCGAGCTAGTTAAAGGGATCGTGTAGGTTTCCTGTGGGGCAACGTAAGCATTGAATCACGCAAGCCCTCACTCGTTATCGTCAAGTACACTCTTTGCTTCCGGACTGAAACTACCACCCTGTCACGGACTTCCAAGTGCTAAGTGCAAAGAGGGATCGCTGTCCATTACTAAGACATAGGTACCACTGTGTTAGCACATCCCATGTCCAAATGTCGTGTTACCAAGTTCTCATGAACACATAAGGAAAAAAAAAACATCTTAAAAGTCCAAATACAAATTCAACGTAGGTTTCCCTTTCTTAAATCTATCAGCACAAACTACCAATGCAGTGGCCTTTTCTCAATAACAATTGTTCGTAGGAATGCCCACCACGGCCAAAGGTAGATAAAACTCCTAAAGAAATCTGATAAAGCTTAATGACTGACCCAGACAACTGAATTTGATAACATTCTGACCATCCCCGTTTTCCGACCATCATATATCCACCACAAGCCCTCCAGAGTATCTTGTCTTCCCTCCCGGCAATTTTTCACAGTCAAGCACGTTAACTTTGCAGAAATTAAGACTATCGAACAAAGATTCAGCATACAATGGTTTGCCGATTGAGAGAACTCATAAAGACCGTGTTCCCACATCCTATTGGGCACACAATTTGTCACCATCATATGAGACACGCCCGCTATTGGAACTTGAAGCAATGAACAAGGAAAAGAGTACACGATCCCTCCCAAAGAATTAACTGCAAACTAATCTATTCTTAACCGTTGTGCCCTAAATCCTCTCCCCTCTTCTGAAAATTCCCAAATATAAATGCAGATCGGAGAAAAAACAAAGGAAGACCCAACCGATGCTCACCAGAATGTCCCTGTGAGCTGGCACCAACATAGACGGGCCTCCATTGAGACTGTCCTCGGCGGTGATCATCAAGACGACATTGGTGAACCCGGCATCATGGGAGCAACCATTTAGGTGGGGGTGGTGGCCGGTTGAAGACTGGAAACTCATGACGGCCACCAACTTCTCCATCTGACGCTTGAGACCTTCCATGTCTCACTTGAGCTCTTCTAGGAGCATGGTCTATATGGACTCCTTGGAGGAGGCCTTGCTCTAGCTGGCATCAAGCATAACGTACTTGTCATGAGCCAATCGTTTGGGATCGAGACCATGTGGCGACCTAAGCTCTTTTGGATCATTTGGGATTGTTGGAGAGCCTAAACCAAGCCTTTCTTGGGATCGATCGCTTAGAGAGAGTTTCTAGAGAGAAGCTCTGAACAAGAGAATGGAACTTTGATTTTAAAATGGTTGGATGATTACCATGAGGGGAGGACACTCCTTCTTATAGTTGAGGCCCTTGGATTACAAGTACTAATTGTCTTTTGATTCGGTAGATGAGATCATGCCTTCTAACCTACTACTAACATTTATGCCAAGAGAGTTCTAGATCCTTGGCACAATTACCGTCTCGCCCGTCCTTAAGAATGTTCTAGAAGCTCTTGTGGAAATCTTGGGCGGAGATTTCCTCAATCATGCACGGTCCCTTGGTCACGAGAACCTTGTGACCGTGACATTTGCCCTCACTCATTCAAGCGGTGCCCTCAGTGCTCTCGGCTTGGAGAGTGGTCTTCTTCTTCGCATGACCTTGAGCTCTTTTGTTCCTATTCCGCTTGGTTCTGAGCCTCTCGATCGGTGGACAATACAATTCCATCTTCGACTTCGGTATGGCACATGGCAAGTACTCGACCATAGGGAAGAGCACTTGGATCGACATGTCACAAGTTGGAGTGGGAGGATACAACCCTACCTTTGGCTTCTCCAAGGATTGCGGCTTCGATTGTGACTCAATCGTGCATTTCTTGGCTTTTAGATTTTTTGTTGAGGTGTCAGATCATGGTGATGGTCTTGGTGTTTATCACACCTTTGATCATTGGGATCATCATCGGACATTGCAGGTCGAGGATCATGATAATCTTGGTCCTCATGTTGATCATGGATCTCACACTATGGAAGAATTGCATGCCCAGCATAATATTGTAGTCATTGAGGGGAATTACCTCAAATGAGGGCTTGTCTTTCCATCCTCCAATTTGGACGTCCACGTCAGGAGTTGAGCCCATCGGAGTTGACTGTCTTGAATGATTTTCTAGTTGGCTTCACGCGAAGTCCCAAGGTCTTGGCTACCTCGGTGGACATGAACATGTTCGAAGCACCCGTGTCAACCAAGGCATATAGAGCTCAGCCACATATCTCGATTTCCACGAAAATTGTCTCTCTTTTTGGGTAGTGATCGAGGTTGGACGACATTAAGAACCTTCACGGCTCCAAGCCGAATTTGCCTCTTCTCTTCTTTGGGCTCCTTCTCCTCTTCTTCTATGGTGAGGAAAGCGTTGATCTTGCTCTTCTTTGGAAACTTTTGGAATGCAAACCTTTGCAAATGAAGCATGGGGATGGCGGTGATTGATCGAACTTACTCATGATGAAGTCCGCTTAGGGTCGACCCTTTTGGAAGGACGGCTTGGACATTCCCTCTCCCATGACTTAACTCGGCCACCTTGGTCTTTTGGCCCATGGGGAGTGTCTCCACCTTCATCCTTGGAGTGTCGATCCGCTCTCCAATTCAATTGCTTTATATCTTGTTGATTCGGCTTTGTTGAGGTCAACAAGAGACTCGGCCACGGTTAGTGCCTTTGAGAGACTCTTCACGTCCTAGTGCTTGAGCTCGAGTTGCGCCCACGACTTAAGTCCATCTATGAACACTCATAGAACCTCCTCCTCTTCTAGGTTGTGGATTTAGAGTTTGAGCTCAATGAATTTCTTCACATACTCTCAGATCATCCCTCTTTGTTCTAGGCAATGGAGCTTGCTATGGGCTTCTTGTTGAGCAAACTCACGGAAGAAGTAGTCCTGAAACTTTTTCATAAAGTCATCACATGTATTCACGGGACTAGCACTGCGCTTGGTCTCGTCGCACCTATTATGCCACCAAAGCATTGCCGTATCGGTTAGGAATATCGAAGTGGTTCTTACTTTGGTTGTCCCGTCTTGGATGTTGAAGGTGCCCAAGTAGTGCTCCATGCTCCATACAAAGTTGTTTACCTCTTTGATGGATCGGTTGCCTTTGAATTCTTTGGGCTTTGGCACCTTTAGCTTGGGCACCGCTTGTGTGGGCATTGTCCCATTCACAATGCTCATCTTCCATAAGGCGAGCTCAGTCTTAAGCTCTTGAATATCTGTCTTTATGGTTTCAACCTCATCTCTTTGGGGATTCTCTTCCTTGAGCACTTACTCTATCCCTCAGAAGATCAATTGACACTTCGAGGGCTTCATCCCTGTCGTGCAACAGGCCATGGCTTAGTTGATGCCAATCGTGAAGTCTTCAAGGAGCGTGACCTCAAAAGCGGTCTCTAACTTTGTCAAGCCTTTGAACTCGGCCATGGCGCTCCTCACTTTCATGAGCTTCTCATCAAGCGTGGCCACGCAACACCATCCATCGAGGCTTCGCTTCTCTTGGTACGGCAGCGGGTCTACTTAACTTGGACGGCCTCTCCATTCATGATAGTTTCTTCACTCAACATTCTCTCAAACAGTTGGTGCTCCTCAATCTCTTTGAACGAATCTCTTTTTTTGCTCCGATACCATTTGTCCCAGGTCGGTCGTTTGGGATCGAGACCGTATGATAACCTAGGCTCTCTTGAATCGTTTGGGATCATTAGAGTGTCTAAGCCAAGCCTTTCTTGGATCAATCGCTCGCTCACTTGGATCTTAGAGAAAGAAAGTTTCAAGAGAGAGAAGCTCTGAACGAGAGAAGAGAACTTTAATTTTGAAATGATTGGATAATTACAATGAGAGGGCATGCCTTTTTATACTTGAGGCCCTTGGATTACAATCACTAATCGTCTTTCAATACGGCGGACAAGATCTTGTCCTGCCTTCTAAGCTTTGAACGAGAGAAGAGAACTTTAATTTTGAAATGATTGGATAATTACAATGAGAGGGCATGCCTTTTTATACTTGAGGCTCTTGGATTACAATCACTAATCGTCTTTCAATACGGCGGACAAGATCTTGTCCTGCCTTCTAAGCTTCGATACGGCGGACGAGATCTTGTCCTGCCTTCTAAGCTACTACCTACCGACATTTATGGCGAGAGAGTTCTAGATTTTTTGCGCAATTACCGTCTCACCTGTCCCTGAAAATGTTCCAGAAGTTCTTGTGAAAATCTCGGGTGATCTTAGGAGGTCTTCTTCAATTATTCATGATTCCTTGATCACGGGAACCTAGTGACCGTGACACACTCCTTCTTGCAGGATGTGCAAGCCATTGAGCCAGTCTCCTCCTCTTCGCAATGATCAATGCATCTACAAAGGAGCTATTTCGCCTAAAGGGTCCTCCTCTCGGCCTTCTTCTGTCTTGCACTAGAATGGCGAGGGATTGTGTGAAGAGGGGCTCGATAAGGAGAAAATATTAGGTACACTCCCTGTCAATTTTTTGCGAGCTCATTTGATGTGCCACGTGTGGGCGTAGTTGTCCGATCCTTCCCGATCCTTCGCTACCCTTTGTTTTATTTTCTCTTTCCTTCATTACCCTCTATCTTCTTTCTTGGTTTTCTCCTTTTTAACCAATCCTTCCTTTTTTTCTTTTTCCTTTTTTTTCCTCTGGCTTGTGGGTAGTACTCGGCCATGGCTGGCACCGGCCATAGGCCAAGGTCGCCCTGGCCGAATCCATCGAGGGGTTGACTCTCGTGGCTGGGATGAAGGTCGCCCATGCCAGACGCCCTCGTTAGATCCGGAAGCTGTGGAGAAAGGTGACGACTTCAGAGTTGTAGAGGACTCAAGGATGTAGGGTTGAGGGAAAGGGGGTGCTCGGGGTCACGGGTGATGACGGCGGGGACTGGGCTTGTTCTTAGACCCGAGGGCCTTGACGACTTCAATGGTGGAGCCGTCGCTAGTGGGGAGGCGCAAATGTCGGACTCAGATGAGGGAGAGGCCAAGTCAATGATTTTATCGGCACCCCATGCAGGTGAGGGAGAGGGCCGGAGTAGGAGTGGGGTAACGGAGGAGGGAGCATGGTCCATGGGCAGCAAGAAGGAAACAGAGAAAACGAAGAGAAGAGAGGGTCAAAAGGAGAGAACCTAATAAGTGGGCCCTTTATAGACACATGTTGCATAATGAATGCACTAAATGATAAGGCATCACCAATGTACCTAATATCTTCTTTCCCTATCGAATCAGCAAAAGACGAGTTGATCAGGAAGCGAATCAAATAAAATCTAAAAAGTTGGAAATCTTTTGCAGCGCACGGTCAAGTAAAGAGGCGCAAAAACGACCAAGGATATAATTAATAATTATGAAAAGTAACCACTCACAACTCTGAAATCTCTATTTGAATTTGAATAATTTTATCCTTATACGATAACTCATCCCCAATTAATTCCCGCGAAGATTCTTAACAACTGTGAGGAAAAAAATTATCTTCAACCAAATTGAGTATCTTATCAAGAAAAGTACCATCTCACTTTTGTTTTCCTTGCTTCTTTTATATTTATTTTTCAAGTATCTTTTTCTTTGGGTGTGTATGTTTCGCGAAAAACTTAATGATGTAAAAAAATATTTTTCGATAAAACATTTTCCAGAAGTACAGTTAATTTTCCTTTGTTTGTTAATATATGATCGAAAATATATTTTTGTGTTTGGATAATATTAAAAAATGATTTCAATCTCATGACTTTATTTCAAATTAAACAAAGTTCAAATATTTTAATTTTTAAAAATTTTGAATTTTGAATTGTTTTATTTTTCTCTCTTTTCCTTTTCTTTTTCTTTTTTCATTTCTTTCCTTTTCTTTTTTTCCCTTCCTCCGCCACCACCGACGATGGCCACAGGCAAACTCCACCTAGCCAAGATTGGGCGAGCTGTGAGTTTGCCAGCCTCGATGGAGCCCAAGCTCGCCAGGATTGGCCAAGCCTTGAGCTCGCCCACCCGTGTCTTAGCCACTTGCCAAGTTGCCGGTAGTAATTGAGTCACTCGGTTGGCAGAGGAAGAAGGGGGAAGAAGGAGAAAGGAAAAGAGAAAAGAAAATAAATTAATAATAATAAATTAATTTTTTAAAATAATTAAAATTTTGATTTTTTCAAATAAATTATTTATAAGGATAAATTTTTATTAATCAAGGACTCTAAGATTAGGAAAATATTTTGAAAAACATTTTCCGGTTCTTTCAAAGGGAAAATCGCTTTTCTGAATTTAAGTTCCCATTGACTCATTATCCTGAGGGAACCAAATGCTAGAAAATGAGAAAAACGTTTTCTAGAGAATAATTAAAACAAACGCATGTTGCAAATGGCGTGACAGGGAGATCTACACCGAGATTTCTGTGGAACCTGCCTGTCGCAAGTGGATATTCAAGAATGCTGAAGACGCTAATACGCTGCTTTCCGTTAAGCCAGAATCTGCTTTTGAAAGTTGGATACGATACAATGGCTTGCTAGAAAGTTAAAGGGCTTCGTCATTTATGAAAGTAGATGTGATAAGAAATACAATTCTTTGCGGTGTCTCACCCTCAATTTATAAAAAAGTCAAAGCAAGTATCTGAGGATAAACGCGAGGCTTTCTAATGAAGGAGCTTGAGGAGATACTCTCAAGAGAAGGCTTGTCAACGAATCCTACTGATAAGGGCGAAACATATGGTCCTTCGCTCAAAATTCTTGCAACTGGATTTGTTAAGTAGATTTGATTAATAGGTAACCCTAAAATGGAGGCATTAACAGTTACCGTAATTAAGTTTGGGGGATCTACATACGAAAATGAAAGATTTCACCGCTTTGTCCCTCTCTCCTTTTTCTTTTTTTCTATTTACTGCTAATTTTGAGAAATCAAGAGTTGAGATCCATGTATCTTTCTAGATAATTCAAGGTGCCATAAACTATAATCTCTTCGGTACCACACCTTTTTGATTGTTTCCATTTTTGCTATCATTACTAGAGTACATCAGCTACGTGGAGTCCATGTCCAATAGCATTGTCAACAGATGATTGAAAAGTGACAGATTTTACATGTACTTAGCCGGATTTTCAAGTGTACTAGTCATTTTTCTGTATGGTCAGGGATCAAGGAAGTGAAGAATATAAAGGAAAGAGCAAAAGAACTTGAAGGCATTGACACGAGCAATATAGTATCGAGTTCACGTAGGAGGACGTCTTGTAGATATGCAGCTCATCCAAAATCAGAATTACCAGCGGAACGTAATAGCGAAGAAGGAGGAAATTCTGATGCAGACGATGGTCGCAACGATGATGAGGAAGATGAAGATGAGGATGATGATGATGATGGCAATGATGAGAGCCAAAGCGAGAAACTCAGTGAGGTTAAGTGTTCCCCATGATTCTTCTTTTCGGTATGTTCTTTATTTGGAGGTGCTGGATGTCAGTCCAGTAGAGTTATAAGAATATTTTTTGCTTCATCCATTCCATGGCACCATTTCTCTGTGTTCGCATTTGTGCACTTTAGCGAACTCTACTGGGCTTACATCTTGATAGGATGGGCAACCCGCAAAGGAAGAAGAGGGAAAAAAAAAACAAAAGAAAAGAAAGAGAAAAAAAAATATATTAAAAATATGATAAATATTTAAAAATTCAAAAAATATTTTACAAAATTAATAAATTTTGAACACGTTAATGCCAGTCATGTCACATAGGACGGTCAGCATCCATGTAAGCAAATCCCGATCAAAATTGACCTGATTGACTCAATTAATAAATTATGAAAATGTTTAGGATTCAATTAAGAAAATTGAAAGGTGTATGAATGAATTGGTAAAAGTATAATAGGTTTATGACTTTTTAAATATTTTTCCCTTTTGTTATTTATATATATTCATTATGTTCTTCTTGAAATTCATGCTCTCCAAATTAGGGGTGTGTAAAAGAACTAGAAATCACCAAAATCGCCTAGAATCGGCTGCTCTCATGGGGACCAGTCCAGTTCCAAGTTCCAATTTAGTGGAACCGGTGAGTATCGGTTCGATTCGGTTCGTAGTTCTAGGCATGGAGCCACCCAGCAATCCATCTAATATATATATTTAAAAAAAAAGAATTTCCATCTCTAAAGTTAATTATTTTGTAGTTTTTTAACCAAATATGTATGTACACATATGTATATCTGTAGTTATTGGATATTATTAACTAATTTTGTCTCTTGGGTGTGTAATATGATTAACCCCCTACTTTTTGTTTTCACGTTTTAATAATTCATTTACTTGTCTTTTTAACCAAAACAAAATAAACAAATGAAGAGAAATGAAAGGGTTGATTGGAAATGTCCATAACTATTGTGGCCCTTTATCGTCATGATACAAAATTAAGAGCCAATGGCTTGTTTTAATAGCATAAATAGAAAATAGGTGCCCCATGATATTAATTTATGAATGCAGTTTTAAAGAAATTGGGGATCGGTTCCATGGACCTGCTTGAGAATCGGACCGATCCAAGTGCTCGAGTGGGTCTATATAACCAACGGATAGTTCTTGGTTCCAATTTTTCAGAACCAGTCCTTAATGGGCAGTTCCTAGTTCTAAGGTGGGAATCAGCCACCTAAAGTATGCTTACCCCTACTCTCAAGCTTTTGCGAAGCGAATTAGTTCTCTCGTAATCCCTCACCACTCAGTCTTCGTCTCTCTGCCTCATTCACTCACTCAGCGATGGAGCGACTGAGCGCACAGCGCAACATCGGCTCCTGGACTGAGTTCATGCCCTGCCGGTCCTGCCGTAAGAAGCATGGCATGAGCAAGCCTTGGCATTGAGGTGATTGCTATGAGGAGAACGAACGAAGGATGAAAGAGCTGCAGACCAATAATTCCCTCTTGACTTTGACCAATTTCCGCCAGTTCTCCGATGTCCACTTGATCGTCAAGGATGGTTCCGAGGGGACTCCATCGACGCCGATCCCAAGCCACAAAATCATCCTGGCGAGCATTGCATTGCCATTTTGCTCTGATTTGAAATTTGGGTTTTTCTTTGATTTTGCTCGATCTCTACCTACTAAAACATCGCCAGCCCCTACCAAGATCCCAACATCACAATTCCATTTTTGTCTACATTGCGGAGTAAATGGACTTCTAGATGTGGTATTTCGTTAGTGATCCTTTCGGGTCCTTGACTTATCACGTGAGTCTAAATTTCATATTTCTATATATGAAGAGAAGTATCTATATCTTCATATACCAAATGCTCGCATTTGAGAAACAAACGATTAGGTTCAGTTCACAACAAATTAAGTCCGGTTTGTATTTATGGTTGGGTTCAAATTTTCTATTTCTTACTCCAAATTGTTTTAGGAGAGCTTATTGTAGATATGGATGGTGTGAAAGGGATCATGCTATGAAATCTAGTTGTATGAGTCTAGATACAACGGTATGTCATGGTCACGAGGTTTCTACTATCAAGGACCATGCATAATTGAAGAAGACCTCTCAAGATTGCCCAAGGTTTCCCCAAGAGCTTCCAGAACACTCCTAGGGAGGGACGGGCGAAATGGTAATTTTGCCAAGGATCTAGAACTCTCTCAGCATAAATGCTGGTAGATGGTAGGTTAGAAGGCACAATCTTGTCCATCAAATCGAAGGCCGATCAATGGTTGTAATCCAAGGGCCACTAGTATAAGAAAGGGTGACCTTCCCTTATTGCAATCATTCATCCATTTCATAATTAAAGTTTCATTCTCTCGTTTAAAGCTTCTCTTTTTAGAAACTTTCTCTTATACGATCCGAATTAGCAAGTTAGTGAGCAATCCAAGAAAGACTTGGATTAGACACTCCAACGATAAGCCACTCCAACAATCCCAAAGCCAATGATCCCAAATGATCAAAGAGAGTGTAGGTCGCCGCACAGTCTCGATCCTAACTGATCGACATGTGATAAGTACCTATTCCCCACTAGTTCTTCCTCAAACAAAATGAGTTCGGTTAAAAATTTAGGTGGATTGAATAGTTGATGGGTATAATCGGCATTATCAATGTCTGTGACTCTCTATTTAGAGACTTGCAGTAATATTCTGTCACTATATTTTTGAGTTTCCTCTTCCACTTTCTATTTAAAATCAGGCTAGTCGTAACCAGTTTTCAAAGCAATGTTGGAGCATCCAATGGAAGAGAACCAGAGTGGCACGTTTATTATAGAGGACATGTCGCATGAGACCATCAAAGCCTTTGTCAACTATGTTTACTCAGCTGAAATATCTTGACCAACTGGCTTCGAAATTGTTGGTGTTAGCTTAGGGGTACCGGGTCATGCAGCTAAAGAATCATTGCGAGGACTGTCCAACCTAACTTGGGAGAACTCAATATTGAGTTATGCGTTTGCACACATGCACAACGTGAAGCTTCTCCTTGAGGCCGCTGCGTAGTCAATCACAAACAACTTGGGTAAATTGAGAAAACATCCAAACTATAGGACTCGCTGACAATAACCAAGTCTTGCATTGGACATATTGGAAGCATGTCTTCTTGCAAAGGAGGAAATGAAGGCAGCATTGGACATGCTTCCAACATGTCCAATCCAAGGGTTACAGCCTCCGGCATCATCTCATTGGGTATCATTCTCCCAACTGAAGTGTTTTCGGCTTTGGCAGTGAACTTTTGTTGATTTAAAGTACTCATTCGATGTCATTATTTATCTATGCTAAAAGTGGTCATCATATCATATATACTATGATCTATAGAAATTTGAGCCTTGTTTAGAAAATTTTGGACGAACCAAATGCTTGCCAATAACAGAGACTACATTTTAGGTTTTATTTACATTATTAGCATCATCAAAATCTTTTTTTTAAATTTTCATCTAGTGTATGTTTCTATTTTAACTATTTTTCATTCATATCACTAAACTTTGACTTGGCTTCCAATTGGGATAAGTACACTAATGGTGCCATAAGTTGTGTACGGCGCTTACTTTGGTGCCAAAAGTTTCCGTCGGATCACTTAAGTGCCAAAAAATTTGAAAAACGCTCACTTTGGTGCCAACGCCAATCTGATCGGCCAGAAATCCGACATGGCCTTTTTTTATTAATTTCTTATGCTAATGTGGCTCACCGGAGTTTCCTTGGATCACTTAGGCCTTCAAACGACGTCGTTTTAGCATCATAACACCAAAACGACGCCGTTTGGTGTCTCCCCCAATTCAAACCCTAAATCTTGACGGCCCCCATGCTCGGCGGCCGCGGCTCCGACCCCGACCCCGACCCCGACGATGGCCACTCGGCGGCCGCAGCCTCGACCCCGACCCCGACCCCGACCCCAACCCCGACAACGACCACTTGGCGGCCAAGTCGAAGGCCGTGATCTAGCCGGTGCTCGAGGAGGCCGCCGACAAGTACGCCGCCATTGATGTCTCCCTCTCCATCTCCGATCACCCCGACGAGTGCCTGGCCTGCGTCTTCCAGTACCTAGGTTCCGGCGACTAGAGCTGGTGCTCCCTCGTGTACCGATGAGGGAGTCCAAACATCGCCAAGCAATGGTAGCTGAGCGAGCGACGGCGGAGGCCGAGCGATGACGGCCGAGCGAGCTAGGTCGGAAAAATCCCCAAATGAGTTAAACGGCGTCGTTTTTGTAAGGCCATCCATGTAGGATGGAAAAACGACGTCGTTTTCTTAAGGAGGACCGAAAACGACGTCGTTTGAAGGCCTTGTTGATTTTTTTTTTTTTTTAAACCACGTAATCATTTTAGCCGGAATCTTTCGCCGGTGGCACCAAAGTGATCGTTTTTCCTCCGATTTGGCACTTAAGTGATCCGACGGAAACTTTTGGCACCAAAGTGAGCGCCGTACACAACTTATGGCACCATTAGTGTACTTATCCCGCTTCCAATTAGTTCATTGGACCTTGGATATTCCAGCCGGCAACCGACCCAAAACTCTCTCTGGTTATTGAACTTCGATGCAAGTAATGTCCAGGAGACATTCAACGAAAGCAAAGACAGAGGATCCATTTCATTAATCTAAGACCTGCAATTGACATTATTTGGGCAATTAACTATTTGGAGGTTTGTTAACGCCCTCTTTCATAAGTTTTTTGCAGTGCAAAGGGCGTGATGTTTGATGGGATGGATTTGACTTGCTCCAGTTGATGAGATGGATTTGACTTGCTCCAGGTCATCAACGTCGCTTAGAATGGAATTATTCCATTTGAATCACAGTTTGTCAATTTGCCCATTTTTCTGTTTCTTTCAACCTGAGGATGATGTGCAAGTCTCAATAATCCACTCATGCATGCTTGTTACAAGCTCTTAATTAATCTATAGGTGAATATCATCTATCACGTATCATAAAGTATTGTATACATCAAATATATCACATATCATTTAGTGAAGGTTAAACTTGTTTAAAATCTTGAAAATAGGGTGCCGCCAGTCAAAATGAAACAAGCCACGTAAGACTAGGTTTTACAGCATCGAGTTCCTTCCGTATATCAGACTAACCAGGCAAGATCGCGGATCTTTCGACCATGCATATCACCAAATGAGTTGCATGGATTATTTTCTCACACGTCTGAGCGGATGAGACCAGGAGACAAGGATGTCCAGAAGTAAAATTCGTAATGACAACACTAGGCAACGCCTTTTTGCCCTCTGAACTAATTCCCCCTCGTTCCAGACATCATGCGAAGAGGAATTTGCAAGTGTCTTAATGGTAAGCGTAAAGCAACAAACACCACCACTTGCCCAAGACAACTGTCCCAGCTAAAGCATGATAAAAACCAATACAGGACACCGTGCATTCCTAAAGCCCGAGCGATGGGCATGGGGGAATTTGTTCATTTAGGGCGCGCGTTTGGTAACATTTCTGTTCCGGGAAACAATTTTTGAACAGAAATAGATTTTTTTGTTTCTGTTCCTGGGAACAATTTCTGAGTATAAGAACGCACTTGGTAACTGCAAAAATTTCTACTCCATGAAGAGAAATGCGTTTGGTAAACTTTTGTTATTTTCTTTTAATTTTTCAATATTTTTATTATATTTTTTCCTTTTTTTCTTCTTTTTTTTTTTTTTTTTTTCCTTCTTTCTCTTTGTGGCTGGTCGCCGGCCACGGCGGCGGCCGGCGATCGGTTGGGCAAGCTCCGGCGAGCTCGCCAGAGCCTCGCCAAGCCACTACAAGGCTCGGCCTCGCCGATGGCCTCAATGGCTAGGCGAGCCTCGGCCTCGCCAAGCCGGGCGAGGTCGAGCCTCGCTAGTGGCCTCGTGAGGCTCGCCTAGCCATTGAGGCCACTGCCGAGGCCGAGCCTCGCGCCAACCAACGAGGATCCACCTCGCTTGGGCCGGGTGAGGTTGATCTCGCCCAGATCTGGCGAGCTCGAGCCTTGCCGAGCCTCACCCAGCCACAGCGAGACTCGGGCCGACGAGCCTCGCCATGGCTCGACGTCTCCGGGGACCGACGACACTCCGGCGAGGTCACCGGCCCTCGTCTGGCCGGTGGCCGGCGCCAACCATGGCCAAGGCCAGCGACCGGCCAAAAGGAAGAAGAGTAAGAAAAAGAAAATAAAGAGAAGAAAAAAAAAGAGGAGAGAGAAAAATTGTTTCGAAAACAAGAAACAACTTTTTTCTACTTCTTGTTTCTATTTCAAATCTGTTCCCGGGAAGAAAATTTTTACCAAACGCGTTTTTGTTCTTTTTTTTTTCCCTAAAACAAAAGAATAGAAATTTTTGTTCCGAGCAACAGAAACAAAATTTGCCAAATAGGCCCTTAGCTGCGAATCAGTGACGTGTAGATGCTTGCCTAATCTGACAACCTTTGATAAAGTTATTCAAGTTTTCTTTTCTATTGATTAACAAGGCCAAAACTAACATCAACTCGATGGTATAGGTTGTAGAGACATATATCAAGTTTATATGCAGGAACATTTAGATAACATCCATCTTAAGCATGCTTAAGATCATAAAATTATAAATAACATCATAGATCAAGATCCAAAGTATTACTTGAAAACAAATGTCCGCACTAGAAGTCGCGGAATTTTCAAAAGGTAAGTTACTTTGAATGAAAGGAATGCAGGAGTAAAAATAAGAAGTTGCAACCTAACTAGGACAGGCAATGGGAAGAGTCATTAGTTGCTTCAATAAAAATACAAGAATGAAGAGAATTTTTCTATTTCTCTTTGATCTATGAAATGAAAAACACTTGCATCAGCAATTAGTTGCGAATTTCTTCTAGATCTCTTTGATCTATGAAATAAAAACACTTGCATTAACAAGAAGCTGACAAGTTTCTGTAAAGTTTCTGTAAGCCTATATTATACTTCCTATATAACTTCTAAATGTCCATAAGAGGACTTTCTTCATCGGCATATTTGCCTTCTCAAAGAAGTAGGAGGCAGGTTTTCTCAGGCTTAGACACTTCTTTTACTAACAAAAGAACCAAAAAAAAAAAAGACAAATGAATCAGGCGGCAAAGTTTCAAAGTTTGGTCTCTATCATACATCGACCAAAGTAACTGAAATGGTTGATATTGAGCCTAAAGAACGAAAAGGATCATTAAAACTAACAAAGCCCTTTTCTTGTGGATACGAAATTCTTTTCTCCAAGAGAGAGTATTACTTCGCAGAAGTATCTTCAGGTGCTGCATTTTTTTCCCACCTTGCAAGACATGCGTCTAGTAACTCCAACCCAAGGCGTGGGTCCTTTTCAGTGAGTATCAAGTATACTTGATGTTTTCTAAGCTTACCCAAGTTGTTTGAGATTAGGGACGCGGCGGCCTCAAGCAGACTGGTGCGCAAAGGCATAGTACCCGATCGAGTTGTCCCAGTTTAATTTCGATACCAAAAACTTCTCACAATAAGCTTTGAGGTGCTCCACCTGATACTTTTCAGCCGATGCCAGAAGCTCACAAGCCATTTGCTCATTGAGGCATGCTTCGGCATAAAGAAAGATGACAAATGCTCGGAGGACATCATACAACATGTGACTTATCTCTTCGGCTTTCTTCCATCTCATTCTCAAGCATTACTTTAAATACTGGGGACTGACTAGCCTGAGAAAGTACAATTCTTGCAGTGTGAAAACTCAATAGTATTATATGAGATATTTATGCATCTGCTCTATAAGAGTCAGAGTTTGCTAAATCGAAAAAACTCGTATAAATATTATGAGCATGCGAGCAAAGCTTTGAACATGTCCTTGCTAAAGTTATCGATGACAAAAATTATGAAAACTATGTTATGCTCATAAGTGTGCTATGCTACGGGAAAGACCATAACTCAAGCTTTCGTGATGTTTGAGTCGATAACGCCAATGAAATGCACATAGCAGCAGGCAAAATGCATATCCACTGGCACAAGCATCGCTTAAATCAAATCTTGTGAAAGGGTCATAATGAATGAAGTATCCAACAACGCAATTACTAAATATGTCACTTCATATAGAGGTTAATATTCCACCCTACTCAACCCTCATTTCAAGCAAATAAAAGGAAACAATTAGCTGCAAAAGAAAAATTTGTGAATCACTCTCATTTAGAAATCCGGTCCAAGCAAATAAATATGTACTTCTAATGCCTGAATAGATGAAAACTAATGTAAAAACTTCAAGATCAACCTAAGAGAGAGTTTAACAATTGACTAGGAAGTAAACGATATAATCCGTCAGTGGAAATGTCTTATGTAGGTGCATCTTTAGCAGAATGCAGTTCCAAATGTAAATGCAACCCGCATTTTCACCATATTTACCTCGCCACAAGCATGTACAATGGCAGAATTTTACAATAAGCGACCTCACCAGCGGCGAGAGGATGATGAAGAAGAAGAAAACAAAAAGAAGAATAGAGAAAGAGAAAAAAAAAAATTTGGTTCTAGATGTGTCCCCGGAAACAAAGAATTTTTTTTTTACTTCAAATCTATTCTTGGAACAAAATCATTGCTTAACGGATTTTTTTTCAAGGAATTAAAAAATAGAAATAGATTACCAAATACACCCTAGTCCACTCAAAAAGTTAACTACAATGCTTATCCACCGGCACTCTCGCCTCTTTTGGAAATTATCAAATTCAAACAGAGAAAAACTCAAAATTTAAACTGAGATTGTCACGAGACTAGATTGAAGAATGTGGGAAGAACTTTGAGAGGAAATTTGTGCCTCTATTTTCATTGATTGTAATATGTGTACAATGTTGTATATAAACACAAAAGGAATAATAATAAAAGAAAGTGTACATTCCTGTAATCTTTCTATTCCTAAGATATAAACAATTATATCAATTTACAATCTGTGCAAATCTCGAGAATCATATCTTCCAACACTCCCCCTCAAGCTGGTGGCTTATATATGTCCAAGACGCCTAGCTTGCTTAGAAGATATGCATGTTGTCTTTGACAAAGAGGCTTAGTGAAAATGTCTGCGGGTTGCTCCGTGGTTCTGATCCCTCTTGTCTTGATGACTCCTTCTTGAATCTTCTCTCGAGTAAAGTGACAATCGACCTCTATGTGCTTTGTCCTCTCATGATCGATAGGATTTGCTACAAGCTTGAGTGTTGAATCATTGTCATAGAATAGTATGGTTGGTCCTTGAACTTGTGCCCCGAGATCCAAAAGTAAACCCCTTAACCAAACTATTTCACAGACAGTTTTGGCCATAGATCGATATTCGGCTTCAGCTGAGGATAAGGATACAGTGGATTGTTTTTTTGTCTTCCATGAAAGTAATGATTCCTCGAATTTGATGCAAAAGCCAGTAATAGATCTCCTGCTCATTGGACATGTAACATAGTCTGCATCACAATAGGCTGTCATTTCCATGTTGCATCTCCAGGAAAGAAGTATCCCTAAACCTGGACATGTCTTCAAATATCTCACAATTTTCAAGGTTGCACTTAAATGAGATTGTTTTGGGCTGTGCATGAATTGACTGAGAGTTTGTACTGCCTAGTCATAGTAAGGTATATAAGCTTTCCTACGAGTCTCTGATATTTAGACGGATCCTTCAACAATGGATCATTAGAAGAAGATATGCCATAATCATAATCAACATAAGTTAGTTTGGCATTTTGCTCGATGGGAACAATAGCTGGTTTGCAACTTGACAATCTTGCTTATGATATAATCTCAATTACGAACTTTCGCTGGCTGAGTGAAATTCCCTGATCTGAACGAGCTATCTCAATTCCAAGAAATTTTTAGGTGACCCTAAATCTTTGATGTGAAATGTGGAATGTAGATATTCTTTTAGTTTCTTCACAGCGGAATCATCATTTCCCATAATCAGAATGTCGTCAACATAAATCATAAGGTAAATAGACGACATACCTTTCATCCAAGTGAATAATGCATAATCATACTTGGACTGTTTGAAACTAGCAGCCATAAGAGCATTCGTAAACTTGGCATATCATTGTCGAGATGCCTGTTTCAATCCATAAAGAGATTTACGGAGACGACATACCTTAGACTCCCCCTGTCTCTGTAATCCGGGTGGAAGATCCATGTAAATTTCTTCGTCTAGATCACCATGCAAAAAGGCATTATGGACATCCATCTGGTGCAGCGACCAGTCACGAAATGCAACAACCAATAGAAAAGAACGAACTGTAATGTCTTTGGCTACTGGAGAAAAAGTTTCATGGTAGTCAAAACCTTCTCTTTGTGTAAATCCTTTGGCAACTAACCGGGCCTTGTACCTTTCTACAAAGCCATCTGCTCTATATTTTATTTTATATACCAACTTGCATCCAATTGGTTTGCGATGAGTAGGTAATGGTACAACGTCCTAAGTATGATTATCCATAAGAGCTTATAGCTCTGTCTCCATAGCCCGTTGCCAACGTGGGTCATGCACTGCTTCATTATAACTAGAAGGCTCGTGCTCCTCAGAGATACTACTCATGCAACATAAATGTTCTGATGATAGCCTATCGAATGAACGTAGGAAGAGATAGGGTAGCGAGTACCTAATGACCTAGAAGAAGCACACATAATCCTTTGTCCAAATTGGTAGACGACTAACTCGACCAGATCGCCGAGGTTCTTCATGTTGAGTCAAGGAAGACCTATCAATGTGACTTGGTTCTGGAGAAGCTGCCATCGGAGGATCCCTTTCTGTTAATGGTTCTTCAAGTGAATTTTCCCAAATATCCTCAGTGGAAATTGGAGTTGGCGTAGCAGATAATTCCCGAAGCCTTGAAAGAGGAACAACAATACAAGATCCTCTTGGAGAGAGATCATCTTCTGATAGAAACCGCTTATTAGTTGTCCTCTCATCTTCAGATGAAAGATTCATGTCTCGGAAAGGGAAAACATCTTCATGAAAAACCACGTCCCTGCTGATAAAGAATTCTCCTGTGGATGGCTCATAAACCATATATCCTCGTTTCAAATTTTGGTACCCCATGAATATGCATTGGCGTGCACGAGGTCCCATTTTATCCCTGTGCCCTATTGTAGTCACGTAGCATAGACACCCAAGAACTCTGAGATGACTCAGATTCAGCTTCCTTCCATACAATATCTCAAAGGGAGTTTTTCCTTTGAGAATGTGTGATGGCATACGATTGATCAGATATGCTGCTGTGACCACACAATCTCCCCAAAAACTTTCAGGGATAGATGCCTGAAACTTAAGAGCACGTGCTACTTCTAGGAGGTGGCGGTGTTTCCGCTCAACGACTCCATTTTGTTGTGGTGTGTATGTGCAGGAGCTCTCATGCAAAATCCCATTCAATGTAAAGAAAGAAGCACATTCACCATTAAAAAATTCTCTACCATTATCAGTGCGAATGCGTTTAATGGATTTCCCAAATTGATTTTTAGATAGGGCAAGGAAGGTCCTTATGTGAGAAAGGACTTGATTTTTTTTATTGCATTAGGAATATCCATGTATCTCGTGAGAAATCATCTACAATGGTGAGAAAAAACCGAGACCCATCATGATTCAAGATATGATAAGGTCCCCAAACATCAGCATGAATCAATGAAAAAATTTCATTGACTTGAGAAGTACTGTTATGGAAGGAGGGACGTGTCTACTTTGCTAATGGACAAATGGGACATTGTGGATAAGGAAATAGAGCAGTATGACCCAATCTTTGATGATTAAGAAAATTCTTATATTGATAGCATAATTACACAAAGATTTATTGGAAAGTAATATGAGACTCTTCGAAATATCCATCCAGAAATATAGCCCTTGGAATACTCTACCCAAGCCCATTAGTTTCCCAGTCGAAAGGGCCTGAAACAAACATTCATTAGAATTGAATAAGATTCGACAGGAATTTTCTTCACAGGCTCGGATACTGACACAAGATTGAAATGGAAATCAGGGACATAGAACACATTTTTAAGCACAATGAGTGGACTAAGATTTACAGTGCCAATCATTTTAACTTGTGTGGTATTTCCATTTGGGAGTTGCACTGATATGGAAAAAGATAATTTTTTAATGTTGGAAAGAGAATTCTTATCACAGACAATGTGATCACTGGCACCTGAATCAATAATCCATGCATTCCTCGAAATTGAATTCATCAAACAATGAGATGTACCTGTGTGACATCCCAAATTTTGACCCCATCTCGAATATATGAAATGGGTATTTCGCCGGCGCGCCTATGATCCTTTTTCTCTGAGCTGATCACTCACGAGTTAACTAATCTATTGGGTGAAGCCGTTAAGGGATATAACCGCGGTAAAATCCCTAAAAGCTACCTGGTAGGTCGAATCGGACTAAAATCGTGTTCGATCGATTTTAACCACAAAATAGAATTCAGTTTTAGAATTCAGACGTTCGAGCATATCAAAATTCATTTATAGGATGTCGTCTTGTATTTCGGAGAAATTCCAGTAAGTTCAGGATTTTTACAGAAAACCGATTCGGACGTTGCGGAAAAATAGCAGAAATTCGGATGGGCTCAATTAAAGAAAATTGGGACTTCCAAGCCAAGCTTTTGAGTGTCAAGGAATTGTAGAAAATGGAATGAGATTTTACTTCATCGAAATTGGACTTCGATTTGGAAAATTTGTGAAGAAATTGAGGCCAAGAAAGTGAAATTCGGAGCTAGGCATGGGGGGTGCAACATTTGTCATCAAATTGGAATTTTTGTGGATTAATTTACAAGATTTAATTATAGGAGACAAAGAGATAATTATGTGGACTTGTGGGGCCAAGCTATGATGATTTTGGATAAATATCTTGACTTTTCTTCCCCCATTCACTGGCTTCTTGAGCTCGCCATCCTTGCCGACTTCTCCTTTGCTACTTCTCTATCTCAATTTCTCCTTTGACAAAACCGGCAGCTCTTTCTTTTCTTTTGGCCACCGAAAGAACCCATCATCCCACTAACTTTTGCAGCTTCATCTCTTTCTTGGTTTTCCCTTGAAGAAGCGCCAGCACTCGGTCAACACCAGCACATTCTTCTTCCTTTGTTGACTCCGCAAACCTGCTGCACCCACTACTTCGTGTCCCCTCTTCAGCCGCACGAGATCGACGCCAGCAGCTGCTTCTCCATTTTGCTGCCCCATCTCCCTGCAACGTCATCCCCCGCCAGCAACACGCTTGAAGATGCCCACGCCTCCACCAAATCCAAATTTCCCCACCGATTTTCCTCTGCCACGTCCAAGCTGCCACGCTTTTGTTTTCATCTCCACCGGTCAACAATCCTCTCCACCCAGCTCTTTGGTTGACCCTGCAGCTGCCCGTTTGTTCATCAAGCAGCCAATGAAGCCCACGTCTCCTTTGGCTGTCCACGAAGACCGAAGCTGCCCCGATTTCTTCAATTTTCCTCAACCAAAACAGTCGAGCAGTCCACTGTCTTCGTCCAACGATCCGCCGAGGCTGCTGCCGTTCGTCCATCCCCATACGACCCGCAATCTAGCGAGTCTTCATCCTCCAGCTCACGTGAATTTTGGGCCCAGCAGTTGGGCCCGTGTCTTTAGCCCATCTTCACATAATTGCAGCCCAAGAAGCAGCCCACAGTTCAACCATTGAAGCCCAGCGAAATTAGAGGCCCGCTCGTTTTAGCCCACCTTTCAGCCAAGAAGCAGCCCATCAAATAAGTTCTTGGGCCCTCGAAGCAAGTCAGCCCAAGCTCAGGCCCAAGTTCGGCCCAAGCCCAGCTTTTGTTGTGGGCTTGCGAGGCTTATAGGCCCGGCTCGAGTGTCCATCAACATCGCCGAAAATTCGGATTTCGGCCGCCATCGCGCCGTCGCATAGCCATCGCGGTGTTCCGGTCTTCACTTTGCCAAGTGAGTAATCTCACTAATCCTTGCTTAGTAGACTAATGATGCTTAATGGTTGATTAGATTTAATTAAGTGCAATTAGGTGGTTAGATTAGCATGGATTAGTGATTATTAGTTAATTGTATTGCATATTAGTTAAGTGGTTAGTGTACTTAGCTAGAGAATTGCCTATACTATTTATTGAATGCATCTCGGGATTTTTCCCGACCCTTATTAGGCTTCAATCAGGCATTACGGGCCTAAATTGGATTTTTAGTATTTATTTATTAATTTTCGAAATTTATTTAATTATTTATTTTTTGAAAATTAGGCTAGGATAGTCGACGACCGGAATTTTATGCTGATTGTCGTGGCACAATCCATTTATTTATTTGAGCTCTACGTTGTGCTGAATCGAATTAATTGTGCAATTTGAGGAATTATTCCTAAATTGATTGAAATTGAGTGAAATTGAGTGAAATTGAATGATTGATCGGTAAATAGACAAGTATGGTTATTTAGCATTTATAATACTTTGATGAGTTGTAAATCGGAAGGAATCGAGAGATTGAACTAAGAATACTCTTGGTTGAGACCGATCAGGTATGAGGTATAGACATACGTGGTTCGGTGATAAGGAAATCACTGGTGAAAACAGCACCTTAAAGAACGCACGAGTGCTGTCTATTACCTGCATTAGTATAGACATACGTAGTTCGGTGATAAGGAAATCACTGGTAAAAATGGCACCTTAAAGAACACACGAGTGCTATCTACTGTGAATGTTAGTACGAGCACCTAGAGGGGGTGAATAGGTGCGAAAACAAACTTTTGAAAAGTATAGTGTAAACCTTTACTTTTAACCTGAGTCTGTTTAACAGTAGACTTTAAAATAGAAACGTGACTCTAATAATTAAATAAAGTTACGAGTAAAGTAAAAAAGTTTAAGGAAGAGAATAAGAACACAAAGTTTATAGTGGTTCGGCTTAATTCAAGCCTACGTCCACTCTCCCGCACTAGCAGCCCACCAGCTGGATTTCACTATGAATCAAAATAGTCGTTACAGTATCACGTCTTTGATTCCACAATGTAAAGACTCTGCTACACTTCCTCAAGGTCTCATAAATGTATAAACTCTCTTTTGAGTACAAGTTTACGCTCAACAATTGAATTGGCAAAGAACAAGGAGGTTTAGACTTTGGAATTTATCTATCACGCACACACTTTCGAATAACTAGAACATCTTCCTTATATACTCCTTCATGCCTTCATAACCGTTGGCACTTTCCAAAGGAGCTCTTCCAATCTACCCGTTGGACATAATCAATTAGGGAGATTTCGAGTTATTTAAGGAATATGACGATAGCCCACCAATCCTATTCGTCCATACAATCAGGATTTAGGTTTCCTAAGTAGAACCTTCCAAGTATGCTTCCCCAATCAATGAATCTAAATTACCCGAATAAAAACGAATAATAGATTCCGAGATGCTATATCCAGCCGAGAGATCTTATTTAGTCAATAGAATCAAATCCTTGAAGAAATACTCAATTTTGGATAAGTCTTCTTCGACGGTCTAGAAACTGTCAATGATAGTAGGCTTTGAATCTTGAGTCTGGTGGTTCGGCAGTCTTCAGACTTTGATGAAAGAGTCTGCAAGTCTTCAGACTAGACTGATGAAAACGTTTTGTTGGCTTCAAAACAAATATGGAAGTCTTCTCCAACAATTTCCCCATTTTTTATGGTGACAAAACTTTCTTGCAGATTTGGATATTTTTGACCTGCAAAACAATACTCAAGCAAACATGGATATCTCACAAAAGATAATTGGCTTAATAAAGATAGCATTAAATCTGCATCCACAGGAAATAAGTTAGTCATGTAAATAAACAACTATCTTTGCCATGAAATATCAACAGTGCTTAAGATACTGCAGCAAACATTTAAACGATCAAACAATCCAAATCCAAATTCAATCACAACCAAACATCCAAACAAAAGTAAAGTCAATTAAAAGTCAAGTCAAACAAGAGTCAAATCTCAAATCTGCACCATCTCCCCCTTTTTGTTAGCATTAAAAAGGTAGAGATGAAAAGAGAATGGAATTAGGATTGTTTTGGAATGCGAACAAGCTGGAAATCTCCTATCGACTGGACAATCCCTTCCAGCTTTTTCAAGTCCTCCTTTAGTTGAGCCACTTCTTCACCATTGGCATTTGCTTGAATTTGAAGAGCAAGGGCATGAATTTGATCATGCAAAGAAACTGAAGAGGCTTGACCGGCATTCTACAAGTTCTGAACTTCGCATCCCAGTGCATAAATCTAGCCTCGCATCTCCATAAGAATATCAAGCAGTCTTCGAAAGTCTGCTGAGTTATCAATCTAAGTGCTTGCCTCTGCATGATTGGTAGGAGTATTGGCAGATGATGGCAAGTCAGCATGAGCACCCAAATTTGGCAATGAAACCTCATGATCTTCCTCAGGAAATTGAAAGGCATAGATGTCTTCTAGATCTGCAGGTGAACGGCTAACATCTTCACTAGTAAAAGCAATTGAAGAGGTACCTCATTTCTCAGCAACTCCCCCTGTTTCATTGCCTTCAGGCGGTGAGAAGTACTCTTCATGCTCTGTTTCTTCTTGTTCACCTCTGCCCTTTTCTTCTTCTGTAGTGCTTTCTTCCTCTTCTTCTGATCTCATTGATTCTCTCTCTCCACTCCTTTGCTCTTCTTCTTCTCTGTCTTGATCCTCTCTCTCCTCTGTCTCTGGAACAGAACGATGTAAGTTTCTCAATGCAAGAGCGAAAATGGTGATATCGTCCTCATCTTCTTCATCCTCCAAGATGAGTGCTCTTCTTTTCTTGGATGGAGCAGTCAATGGCTCTTTCCATTTCCGTTTTGCAGCCGAAGAAACTTGGTGAGTCTTGACAGGGGTTTTCTCCTTAAATCGCTCCAAAGCTTTGTTCAGCTCATTCAGACGCATTTTGGAAACCATTTTCAGTCCCACCACCATTTGTTCACAGGTACGAACACATAAAATCTTGGGAGGCTGAATATTCAAATGTCTTAATAGCTTTGTAACAAGCGCTGAGTAAGGAAGTTGTCCTTTGTCTTTCACCATCGTTCTATACATGTGAAACATGATTGTGTGAGGCAGAGAGAACTTCTTGCCAGCGTTGATAGCATACATCAGCTTTGCTTCTGAGTTGAAGACATCAGTCTTCGAAGTCGATTTGGGTCTAAGGCAATTGATCACGATCTTGTGAAGAAAAATATTTGAGGCATTCATCCTTAAGTAGGAAATTCATCCTTCAGCCATTCCATCTCGAACAAGCTCTACCGTCGCACGACCAACAACACACTAATTGATTGGAATGCCCCTCGCTCTACTCCAATCACATCCGCCAATGTGTCCATATCAATGATATAGTTCTGGTCTCGAACACTAAAAAAAAATCTATTCACATCCAAGAAACTTAGAAAATCAAAGTCCACACTTCTTGAGTTGATCACCCCTCGCTTTAGCAACTTAGAGTAAAGTCGCCTGTGTTCATCCGAGCGAAACAAATCTGTCATTTTGCTTCGAATATTCGCTCCAACACCCATTCTAAGCTTAAAATGAATGTACATTTTGTCATCATCATTTCCATCAGGCTGACTAAGACCTCCAACATGTGGATCGCTTGAAATATTCGCAAATGCTCGTTCTGCCGACCCCGCAGGAGCAACTCTCAATCGTTCCATTGTTCGCAAAAAGTAGGTTTCATTTGGATACCCTTTCTTTTTCGAAAATTCATCAATATAGTTCAAGGGAGTGCCTCCCTTCTTCAAGGCAGAGTAAAGTTTAAAGATAAAAATGGACTTTTGAGTTCTTACGGGTTCTACGCCTTCAATGATTTCTTCCTCCGCTCTATGATCAATACCCTGAGGTCTAGCTTGAGGAGATTGACGCGAATGAGAATGTTGTGGGCTCTGCTGCTGTCTTGGAGATTCTTCTTCCTCGGTGAGGTCAAAATGTGTAGGACCCTCACGCATGTGTTGTGGTCTCCTATTCACAATCCCTGAAGACTTTCTTTGGGAAGCCATTCTCACAATCTTTGAGAGATTCCAAACTCGATTCGCGAGAAAGGTGAGAACTTTGAAGATTAAACTAGAGAGTAAAAGTAAGAAAGTGATGTTATGTGCTTTTACGGTTTGTGATGAAGACAATCAGTATATAAGGCAGTCGAAAAGAGGTATACGGAACGACGTAAAAGGAAAAATAGAAAATGCCTTTTCAAAAAATAACTGCCTTTTTGAAAAAATAGATAACCGTCATTTCAAAAGATAACTTCTTTTTCAAAAAAGAACGATTGCAATAATCACGCAAACTAGGGAAGATAACATCAATCAATTACAGATTAATAGATGAACGTACCTTTTCGAGATTTTATCTGTGAGATAAATTTCTAAAAACAGAAATAACTTACAGTCGTGAATCTTGATCTTCTGAGTCTAAATATCTTTTGACTTTTACCCCTTAGTCTGAACTTCTTCAGACTTTAAGATATTGAGTATGGAACGAATAAGCTCAAATTGACTTTTCTCCAGAGGCTTTGTAAAGATGTCCGCTAGTTGATTCTTTGAGTCAATGAATTGAATCAAGACTTCTCCATTTTGAACATGGTCTCTAATAAAATGATGTCGAATCTCTATATGCTTTGCTCTTGAATGAAGAATTGGATTCTTGGTGAGATTAATCGCGCTGGTGTTGTCACATTTGATCTCAGTGCATGAGTCTTCGATTCCAAAGTCTCTTAGCTGTTGATTTATCCACAAAATTTGTGAACAACAACTTCCAAGAGTCATATACTCTACTTCTGCTATTGAAAGAGTTACAGTATTTTGCTTTCTTGAAAACCAAGATACTCTCATGTTCCCAAGTAATTAACAAGTGCCCGAGGTGCTCTTTCTATCAACTCTGCATCCTGCTAGGGCTGCGTCTGAATATCCCAAGAGAATAAAGTCTCATTCTTTAGGATACCAGAAACCCAAATTATAAGTTGTTGCAACGTATTTGATGATGCGTTTCGCAGCACTTAGATGAAATTCTTTGGGATCTTATTGAAATCTGGCACAAATACAAACACTAAACAAAATGTCAGGTCTAGAAGTAGTAAGATAAAGAAGTGAACCAATGATACTCCTGTATAGCTTCTAGTCAACTTTCTTTCCTCCTTCATCTTTGTCCAGCTTCGAGGAACTTGACATTTGTATATCAGTCTTTTTGCAATTCTCCAAACCAAACTTTTTAACAAATTCTTTAGCATATTTTTCTTGGTGAATGAAAGTTCATTCCTTCAATTATTTTACTTGACGTCCGAGAAAGAAGGATAGTCCACCCATCATGCTCATTTCAAACTCATCCTGCATTGTCTTAGAGAATTTCTTGCACAGATTTTCGTTAGGTAATCCAAAAATAATATCATCAACATAAATTTGAACAAGTAAAAAAATTTTGCTTTTTCTTTTGATAAATAATGTAGTATATACTTTACCTTTAACAAAGCCATTTTGGATTAAGAACTTATTTAATCTGTCGTACCAAGCTCGAGGTGCTTGCTTTAAATCGTATAGCGCCTTTTTCAGTCTGAATACAGAGTCTGGTTTCATTGGATCTTCAAAACTGGGAGGTTGTTCCACATAGACTTCCTCTTGGATAAATCCATTTAGGAAAGCGCTTTTGACATTCATTTGGAATAAACTGAAATTCTTATAACAAGCAAAAGCAAGTAATAATCTAATTGCTTCTAACATTGCTACTAGTGAGTAAGTCTCATCATAGTCTATCCCTTCTTCTTGCGTATATCCTTTGGCCACGAGTCTTATTTTGTTCCTTATGACTTTTCCTTTCTCGTTTATCTTGTTCCTGAAAACCCATTTAGCTCCAATGATAGATTTACCTTTTGGTTTAAGAGTCAATTCCCAGACATCATTGATATTGAATTGCCTGAGTTCTTCTTGCATAGCTTCAATTAAGCTTTCATCAGTTAAAGCTTCTTATATGCTCTTGGGTTCTATTTCAGAAATAAGAGCCACAGCACTAGACTCTTCACGCCTTTTAGATCTTATACGAATTCCTTCATTAATGTCACCAATAATGAGTTCATTGGGATGACTAGACTTGTGCTTCCAGTTGCTGGTTGATTTTTAGACTATTGTTCTTTTTCTTCATTTGATTCTTCAACGATCATTCGTTGCTGATCTTCTGAAGTCTGAGCTGCTTCTAAAGATTTAGACTTTGTAGAGTCTGGAGCAAGTTCAGATTCTTCAAGTTGAGTCTGAATTGATTGATTTTGTATAAAGTCTTGAAATTTGACATTCATCGATTCCTCCACAGATTGAGTCTTTTTGTTGTACACTCTATAAGTTTTGCTGGTGGTTGAATATTCAAGGAAGATGCCTTCATCTGATTTTTCTTCAAACTTACCAATTTGATCATTTGCATTTTTCAATATAAAATATTTGCATCCAAACACATGAAAATAGGAAACAATTATCTTCATTTGAACAACTCATAGGGAGTTTTATCCAGAATAGGCCTTAAGAAGACTCTATTAATAATATAACATGCTGTAGAAACTGCTTCAGCCCAAAAACGAGAGGAAATGTTACTTTCAATTAACAATGTTCTAGCCATTTCTTGCAACAATCTATTCTTCATTTCCACAACTCCATTTTGTTCTGGAGTGTATGGTGAGGAGAACACATGCTGAAAACCAGATTCATCACAGAATTTAGCAAAATCTTGATTTTCAAACTCACCTCCATGGTCTGTCTCTATACTTGAAATAACATACCCTTTCTCATTTTGAACTTTCTTAGCAAATTTTATAAAATAAGAAAAGGTTTCAGACTTACTTGTCAGGAAATATACCCAAGTGAATCGTGAATAATCATCCACTATTACTAGGCAATATTTCTTACCTCCAATACTCTGGGTTCTGGTTGGTCCAAAGAGATCCATATGCAAGAGCTGCAGAACACAATTAGTGGAAACTTGATTTATTGGTTTGAAAGAATTTCTAACATGTTTTCCCAATACATACGATGTGCATAATTCAGATTTTTGATATGTCAGGTTGGGTAGTCCACGAACAAGCTTCTTTGCAAAGATCTTGGCTATTTGCTTCATATTGATATGGTCAAGTTTTCTATGCCAAATATTAGCTTTCTCTTGAATTGAAATTAGACATTGGGATTTTTCTGTTTTGATATCCAAGAGATATATATTCCCATGTTTTCGCCCCATGAATGTCTGAGAGGAGTCTTTACTGGTTCCTGAACATATTCTTTCTTGAAAGTTGATTTTGTAACCTGTGTCGCACAGTTGGCTGATACTTAGCAAGTTGTAGTTGAGTCCTTTCACTAAGGAAACGTTGTTGATTGTGAGACTTCCAATCTTTATAGTTCCGCATCCCACAATTCTTCCTTTGCTATTTCCACCAAAAAAAACTTTTCCACCATTAACTCGCATAAGCTTTCTGAAACAACTTGAGTCTCATGTCATATGTCTTGAGCATCCACTATCCAAATACCATTTAACCTTTTTCTTGATAGTGACCTGCATTTAAAAAAGAAACTCAAGCTTTCTTTGGTACCCATACTTTCTTGGGTCCAATGGAGTTAGTGCAATATACAGTATTTGCCCAAACCTTCTTAACTGATTTCCAAACCATAGGACATTCTTTCTCAAAATGTTCTGAGCTGTTGCACTGAGAACATTTAAGAGCATTGCGGCCTACAGGTTTTACAAAGACTTTTTGAAAATGATTTCTATAAAAATCTTTTGTAGGTCTTTATTTAATTATTTCCTTTACTTTTGGAAAATCAATTAGAGGAATGGTTTCAGCAATCATTCCCAAACCTAATTTATTAAAGTAAGGTCTTTGTGCTGAAAGAATCTTTTCTAATTTCTCAGATCCCATAGAAAACCTTTTTGAAACACTTGAAATATCTTTTTTCAAAAGTGCATTTACTTTTGAAAGAGAGTTTACATTTTCTTTCAAAGTAATAACACTTTTATCTAAATTTTCGACATTTTCTTTCCAAACAATCTCATGTTGCTTCAATGCAGAATTTTCTTTTTAGTTCGGAAATCCTCTTGAGAGAGGTTTTGAGACTAAGACACAATTCATCAATATATTTAGAGACTTTAGTAGGAATTTTTAAATTACTTACCTCGATTTCACTATCTGAGTCTAAGTCTGTCTCAGAGTCTGAATCTGATTCTGATTGTGCCATTAGACAAATATTAGCATAATCATCATCACTCTCTTCACACTCGGTATCACTCCACGTTTCTGCTTTGAGAGTTTTTCTGTATTTCTCAGCTTTTCCTTTCTTTTTCTTCAGTAGGGGAAAGTTAGGTCTGATATTTCCATTTTTATTGCATTCAAAACAAATCACATTTTTATGGAATTCATCATCCTCAGCTGATTTATTTTGAAACTTTTGAGAACTTTGTTTCTTCCAATTGAAACTTCTTCCCTTTTTGTTCAATTTTCTGAACATTTTTATCATGAGAGCAAGCTCTTCATCATCCATATCGTCTTCTGAATCTGTAACATCAGAATCATCATTAGATTTTAATGCAATAGATTTTTTACCTTTGGGATCCTCATCTTCATTGATTTGCTCAACTTCATAAGACTGAAGAGTGCTAACCAATTCGTCAACAGAGAGTGGCATGATCCTTTGTGTCTCTCTTATTGAGGTCTTTACGTGATTCCAATCTTTGGAAAGTCTATGCAGTAACTTGTTAACCTTCATGGGTCCAGAGATTGGTTGACCTTGATACTCAAGACCATTCACGATTTCTATAAAACGACTAAACATGTCAGTGATAGATTCTTCTGGTTTCATCTTGAATGCTTCATATTGACCGAGTAAAATATTGATTCTAGTTTATTTCACTCGATCAATTCCTTCATAGGTGATGTGCAATATATCCCAGACTTCTTTAGCTGTTTCACAAGAAGATATTATGTTATATTCAGTAGAAGATAATGCACAATATAAAGAATAAATTGCTTTTGCATTAAGAGTTTGTCTCTTGGTTATCTCTTCTTAAGTCATTTCACTGGACTCAATAGCTTCTTTTCCCCTTTCTGAGATTGTTATAGTTTTAGAAATAATTCATTTGTCTACCACATCCCATTCAAGAGGGTCTTTTGATTTTAGGAATGCCTTCATTTTGTTTTTCCATATATTGTATTCATTCCCATCAAAGTAAGGCAGTCTGGTATTGCTTTGCCCTTCAACCAAACCTAGAGCCAACATACTAGCTATGGATCGTTAACTCTGAAGTAAAAACACTTCAATTTAAATGAGTACATAGGCTCTAATACCAATTGTGAATGCTAGTATGAGCACCTAGAGGGGGTGAATAGGTGCGAAAATAAACTTTTGAGAAGTATAGTGTAAAAATTTACTTTTAACCTGAATCTGTTTAACAGTAGACTTTAAAATAGAAATGTGACTCTAATAATTAAATAAAGTTACGAGTAAAATAAAAGAGTTTAGGGAAGAGAATAAGAACACAAAATTTATAGTGGTTCGGCTTAATCCAAGCTTACGTCCACTCTACTGCACCGACAGCCCACCGGTTGGATTTCACTATTAATCAAAAGAGTCGTTACAGTATCACGTCCTTCATTCCATAGTGTAGAGACTCTGCTACACTTCCTCAAGGTCTCACAAATGTATAAACTCTCTTTTGAGTACAAGTTTACACTCAACAATTGAATTGGCAAAGAACAATGAGCTTCAGACTTTGGAATTTATCTATCGCGCGCACACTTTCGAATAACTAGAATATCTTCCTTATATACTCCTACATGCTTTCATAACCAGCTCTTCCAATCTACCTGTTGGACATAATCAATTAGAGAGATTTTGAGTTATTTAAGGAATATGACGATAGCCCACCAATCATGTTCGTCCATACAATCAGGATCTAGGTTTCCATAAGTAGAACCTTCCAAGTATGCTTCACCAATCAACGGATCTAAATTACCCAAATAAAAACAAATAATAGATTCCAAGATGCTATATCCAGCCGAGAGATCTTCTTTAGTCGATAGATACAAATCCTTGAAGAAATACTCAATTCTGGATAAGTCTTATTCAACGATCTAGAAACTGTCAATGAGAGTAGACTTTGAATCTTGAGTCTGGTGGTTCGGCGGTCTTCAGACTTTGACGAAAGAGTCTGCAAGTCTTCATACTAGACTGATGGAAACGTTTTATCAGCTTCAAAACAAATACGGAAGTTTTCTCCAACATCTACTATATGCATCATTATGGACATACATGGTTCGGTGATTAAGAATATCACTGGTGAAAACGGCGCCTTAAAGAACACACGAGTGTTGTCCAGTACATACGTCACCTTGGCGAAAACGACGCCCGAGAGCATTACTGTAGCTCTGTGACTGAGAGTGCAAATGGGAGGTTTTATATTGAGAAATGATTTGATCTTGAATGGTCCGATTGACATGTAATCGACTAGGTCGATTGATTGAGATATCGATTTGTGATGTGATTGCTAGGGTGCCTATTGAATTGTGCTAATATGCAAGTGGAATTTGAGGCCAAGGTAAGTCATAAGACCCATGCGTGTATAAGCAGCTCGATTAGCGTATTGGTTTCCTAATCGAATCTTAGTAGGGTAGAACTTGTTGAGACATAATCTCATCCCGGTTGTGGGACAACATTTCAGGCCCGTAGATGAGTCTGTGAAGAAGGAACCAGAAGAAGACGATGAGCCGATAAAAAATGAAGAGCTTGAGGGAAACAAGCTTAGAGAAAAAGAGTCAGAAGAGGATCAAGATGATCCCGAGTACGATCCAGATGAGGATTGAGATCCCATCCTCTTTTGTGAACCTTGTGTTGTGTATATAGAGTGTGACTAGAATGTTATGAATAGTCTTGTGAATAGACTTTGAGTTATGCCATGTATAAAGGTTTGATTGTGGATTTCAATGTGAAAAATATGGTCTTACTTTTCTATCACATTGTGTTATTGTCTAGGGATTTATAACTGCTTCCGCATGTGCTTAATAAATGAAAGGGTCAGCGATACTTAGTCCTGGGATATCGTATTATAAAATCGATCAAGTAGAAGAATGTGTGCGTGCCCGAGGATCGGGGCGTGACAACCTATGAAACCCCCAGTCTTATCAGAAGTATCCAATTTCCTTAGTGCCTCCATCAGCTCTTGATATTGATCATGAGTAATTGTCTTGTCTGTTGGTTGCCCTGACACCTGAAAAATTGTTGAAAATTTTTCCTTTTCCTTTTCTCTAGGTTTCCCATGCAGCTTCCAGCAATTTTCTATTGTATGATGTGGACGTCTACAATATTCACAGTACAATTTACCTTTTCCTTTAGAAGTAAAATTTCTTGCAGCCGAGACGGGCCTATTTGTGGGCTGCAAGACTTGGGCCAAGGTTGGCCCATAAGTATTTTCCACTCCATTGGCGAGAATTCCAAGCGAAACGTCCAGCCCATGCGGGTTATTTCCGCGCGGCCCATTCGGCCCATGGAAGCCGTGTCCTCATGGGCCGTCGGATCCGCTTGCTGGTAGGGACGAATGAGGACCTTCCGATCGGCCTATAAAACCCAAGTTGCTAGGGTTTCCGTCGAGGAACCCTAACTCTCCTCCTTGCTATCCTCTGTTTCCTCCGTTCTTCGGCGGAGGTCGAATCTGCCCTCTTGCAGCCAGAGCGATTCCGTCTCCCCCGAAAACCCTAAGATCCGCTGTCCTTTGCTGATTCTCCTCTTGGATGGCAAGTTGGTAGATTCAATTGAGACTCGGCATGGGTTCCATCGTTAATATTTGAGATCGAAACAAGAGGTAAGCCTCATTGAGGATAAGCAAAAATCTCGTCGTCTTTTCCCTTTCTCGCATGGCTTTGTATTGCTGTAAAATTGGCTCCGACCATTCGAATCTCTCCTCGGCTGCTTCAAGCTCATTTCACAGAGCCGAGAGTTTGTTGTAGATGGTTGCTATGCTCATATTCCCCTGTTTTAATTCCGAGATCTGCTATGTTAACGTGAAAATTTTCACTTGATCGAGCTTTGCAAACATTTCTTTAATATTCTCCCACATTTGTTTTGAATCCTCTGTCGGGGGGAGACCGGCCGCGACTTCGAATGAGATGCAATTCCCTATCCAAGTCCTGATGAGTTGGTTGCATTTTTTTCCAAAGCCGTGCCAACCTCTTGTCGAACGAAATCGGGATTGTTCCGTCCAGAAAACCCTATTTATCTTTTGTTACTAGCACGCACCGGAACTCACGCGTCCAACTTGAGTAGTTGTCGGCACTGGTTAACTCTCTGCTGATGAGTTTTAACTCTGGTCCATCGACGTTTGTCGTATGAAGTAGGTCGTTGGGCTCCTGTCAACCGCCAGTAGCAAAGATCTAGTATGGGAAAAATCCGGGTCCGAGATTCGAGTAGGGATTTCCCTCCATGCCCGAACCATTCGGCCCAGTACCCTGATTTGCTTGCCCCGCATGACTCGCATTGAGAAAGGTCGGATAGGGATTCGTTCCCATCCCCGCTCCAGCTGATCCGCCCGTCTGCTTTGGACTGATGGCAGGGTTTGCCCCTTTGACAGTTGGCGGCCTCCATCAATCCCGACGCTGCTTTGGTAGCTTCCTAGCTGTGATGCATGGAACCATAGATATGGTATCCACTGGTATGGATGGCCCATGAAGGGCTGCCCCAGATTGAACTAAGCCGGGAATTGTTGCCATTGCATGTTTTGAGTCTATGCCTGGCTAAATTGCTGTTGTGTAGCAGAAGTAACTGTAGACCCTATGCTTTAGGCATGGTAATAAGTTTCTTCCCTCTACAATGATGATTCCTGTGGCAACTCTATTATGCAGATGGAGTTCCACGAGCGGCAATCGAGAAAAGAAGGCGGAAGCAACTGTAGAATCAAAACTTCAAAGCAGGCTCTGATACCATGTCACGAGACTAGATTGAAGAATGTGGGGAAGAACTTTGAGAGGAAATTTGTGCCTCTATTTTCATTGATTGTAATCTGTGTACAATGTTGTATATAAACACAAAAGGAATAATAATAAAAGAAAGTGTACATTCCTGTAATCTTTCTATTCCTAAGATATAAACAATTATATCAATTTACAATATGTGTAAATCTCGAGAATCATATCTTCCAACAGAGATCAGAGCAAGAACAGAGAAAGACCCGTAATTTAAAGGGAGATCATAAAAGACACAATTTAAATCAAGGCAAAACCAGCCACGAATCGAGCAAAAACAGATGCTCACCAGAATGGCCCTGTGAGCCGGCACTGGCATAGAGGGGCCTCCGTTGGGACTGTCCCCCGTGGCGACCAAGACCACGTTGGTGGGGGTGGAGTATACTCAAGAAGGCGACTTTGGCCTTTAAATCCTTGATCTCTCGCTTGAGCTCTTCATTGGTCTGTTCCGCCTCCTCGGAGCACTCCTTGCACGTACCATCCTCAATCTCTCGCTTGAGCTCTTCGTTGGTTTCCTTGGTCTGTTCGGCCTCCTCGGAGCACCCCTTGCATGTGCCATCCTCGATCTCTCGCTTGAGCTCTTCATTGGCCCATCTGGCCTCATCGGAGCACTCCTTCCACGTGACGACATCGAGCGTGACGTGCTCCTCCTTGAAGGAGGTGCATGGCATGGAGTCGGTCTCCTCCTCCTCGTAGGGTCACTGCATTTGCTGAGGGAGAGCTAGTTCGCTTGCAGATCCCAAGAGATTTTGCGTGGATAGGGGCTCGATGAGGCCTCCTTACTATTTAATCAGCAAAAGACAGAGTCAGGAAGTAAATCAAATAAAATCTAATTCGGAAATCTTTTACAAGTAAAAACGTCAGAAACGACCAAGGATATAATTATAGTTATGGAAAGAAATCTCTCACGACAGCTTAGAAATCTCTATTTGGATTTGATTAATTTACCCTTATATCTCATCCCCAATTAATTTCCATCTGGAATCATCACATAATCCGATCTTCTTTGATCAAAAGCCGAACACGATTTTCGATAAAAAGATATCTTGTCTTAGCCAATCCTGACGAAACAATATCTAACTAATAAGTCTTTAATTCAAAGCACAATTACTAGTGTAAAATAGGGTGTGCAAAAGAATCGGGATCCGCCGGACTGCCCGGAACCGGACCGGAACCGCCCGAAACCGGTGGTTCTTGAGGGAACCGATCCAGTTCCAGGTTCCAATTTATGGGAACCGGTGGGTACCGGTCCGGTTCCCGGTTCCATGGGCGGATTCGTCCACCTACCCACCCGGACCGGACCGATTAATTTTTAATATTAAAAAAAAAATTACTAATTAACAAACCCTCGATAGCACCTCTCTCTCTCTCTCTCTCTCTCTCTCTCTCTCTCTCTCTCTCTCTCTCTCTCTCTCTCTCTCTCTCTCTGTAACAAAAGGATGAATCTGCCCACTACAGCTTAGGATTTACAAGAAGGATGGGAAGGCCACTTCCGCTTGAAATCATCAGCAATAACAAAATATGTAGTGGAGGGACACACCGAAAGTTCTCTATGTACTCCATGTTCACATTGTCAGAAACATCGACTATTTTGTGAAATTTGCAGCTTGCCCATCCCTCTTTTAATGAGTTTATCAATTTTCAAATATATGTTTCTGTCGTTTCCGTTGTTCCTGTTCTGCTGATTTAGGGAATAAAAAAAAAAAGGTTCTTATTGACTCTTCATCTTCAATCGAGTGAGACCGATTCCATGGATCCACCCGGAAACCGGATCACTGGTCCGGTCCGGTTCCCGGGTGGATCCATGCAACAAATGGATGGATCCCAGTTTCAATTTTTCGAAACTGGTCCTTAGCGGGCGATTCCCGAAACTAGGTCAGGAACCGCCCACCCGGACCATGCACGCCCCTAGTATAAAACGTGGAATAACGATGATGGAGAGATGCATTACAAATAGGAACAATTTTCCACAGAAAATTAAAAAAGAGTAGATAATAGAATAAATCAGAAAAATTAAGAAAAGTTCCAATTTGAGAAATTTAACAAAAGCTCGCCACATGTAATTTGAGGTTTTCTGGGTTCTTTCCGCAAGACGAGTCTACTAATGTATGGTGGAGAGCAAGAAAGCACACCAATGGAACCAAAAGAAATTATGTTAAGAAGCAACGACGAAAAAGTGAGATTGTAACCACCGCTTGCGGTGGCCCAGTTGGATAAGTGCTCCCATGATCCTTTGCCAGAGGAGAGGAGTTCGAATCCCACTGGCCGCACGGGATCTTAAGTGCGACGTCGAGGTGGTGGGTCCTCCGCTAGAGTCGCCCCAGGGTTTACCCCCGTTACCCCGGGCCTGTTGGGCAGTCCGTGTTAGTACGATGCGCAGGTTCCCTGAGTCATCAAAAAAAAAAGTGAGATTATACTTTTGTTGATAGGATACTCAATTTGGCATAAGGTAATTTTTGTCTTCCCAGTTGTTAAAAATTGGTGGATCTAAGTAAATTCTTGAAAGGTTTCTTTTAAACTCTAGGACGTAAAAATATGAGGTACTCTCTTGAGAGAGGCAAGAAAAATATTTCTCCATTTAGGGATTTCATAGTGATTCTGGACAGAAAATATCTCATGGTGAAGTAGTCAACTATGTTATTCTAGTGTTGTCTACAGGAAGTACCGTAGATGCTAGTAAGCTAGAATGTAGATAAATTTTACCGAAATTTAATTAACGACAAAGAGCGAATACACCCAAAATAGAGATATTGTGCCAAAATTTAAGCGATGGCAAAGCACCCAAGGAAGTGATTACACATCGGAATCTAATCGACGACACCAATTGGAAATAAAGTGTGATACAAAGCAATAATGAAATTTGCTTGAGTTTTTATTTGGGGGACGGCTAGGGGTAATTATATTTTATAGTGACTCAAGAAACAACTGCCTTCCGACGATTCTTGATGGTTGCAATCTCTTCGATCACGGATCTTCACGTTCCCTATTCTTCAACTTCTGCTTGCCTTTAAATTGACACTTTTAATCACACGTCTTTCACGTGACCATTTGTGCTCCAACTAAAAGCACGTTCAAAGTCATCAACTGGGTTATTTTCAGTGTAAACATATACCCTAAAGGATTTTGAATTCTTTTAAAATATCACCTCTGTTGCGCACATTCTTATTCTACAGGCAGCTCTAAAGATATACGTACATTCTTCTGACCTTTCGTACTTTGTGCATAGTCGACCAGCCTGCGATATTCTATAACATTTAGACACATCACCTTGATTACTTCTAATCTACTAATCGTCATCATTATGGGTCATATCGTTTCAAATCACTACTTTCCATGTGATCATTTACCTCGAGAGATATACATAAGAAAAATCCAATCTTTACGTTCTGGTCTTAAACCCTAACCCTTCGTAAGACTTCAAACCCTTGATCTTCTTTGCCGCTACTCTCTATCGTCATGGCTCCCAAACCTAGTGAGTATTCCCTTGCGGATTATATTGCTTGATTCGATGATTCACAGGGGGACAAGTACTCTAATAATTGCTGCTTTCGCCTTTTATACTTAATCGAAGAATGACCTGAATGGCTTGTCCTTGGCCCCTGTTTTAAAGATCATCGAAGCCTTACTTCTCTCAAACCATGTTTCCCCCCGGAAAAAAGGGGAACTACCCCCCATCGAGAGATCTTTCGTTGTTGATATATTGAGTACCCAGCCCTCACGATTCAGAGGTTTCCCGTCTTTTGAAGTTGATTTGTACGAGTGGTATCTGCGGATGAAATCCAACATTCGAATACAACTTGTTTGGAAAAGAGCCGGAATCCAGATGGCCTCAGCTTTACCTTCATGGCTGGTCATAAAGCCACTGAAACTACAGAAGCTCCTTCAAGTCCTGAAGATCAAGTTGTCTTCATCGACCAACCCTCTTCTGAAGACGACACTGGAGCAGATGCCGAATCGAGTTGCAATCCCTCATACCCTCTTTTTCAGGCGCATCATTTACTCTTGTTGCAACTCCTTTGGCAGGACGTGGTTATTACTCTTAACATGCTGCTCACTACTCTCTTTAAATGACCTTTTCCCAGCGTGAACGGAACTGACAAACGTACTTCCTGCTTCAATAATCAAACCTTGCTAGAGGAAACCACCGCCGCTGCAAAACAGCCTAGTTCATTGAAACTTCCTCTTTTACTTCTTCCAGAACCAGAACACGGTATGCATTTGCAATCTCTTTGCCATACTTAATCCTGTATTGTAGACCAAACTAATTGGCAGCATATTTACTCTCATCAGGCAACGTAGAGCTCTCTTTATTAACCGGATCGTCACCTGCAAGTCAAGTCATAAGTTTGGAAATCTTCTCCGATCCTGACGTCTAATGACACCACTCTTGCTGCTGTCACTGCTCTTGATGTTCTTCTAGCCTCGGCTTCCACTGGAGGTTCATCTCCCCCTCCAGCAATGCCGCTGCCATCTTCTCCTTTGACTGAACGGTCAAATCAAAGCCGAAGCAGGAAACCCTTCCAACATTTTGGCTGGGGCCAAAGCTTATTTTGGAAAAAAGTTACAAAGCTTTTAACTCAGCCGATGGTGGACTCCAAGGACCCAACTTCCGAAGGTTCCTCTTCTTAGGATGTCATTTTGATGAGATGGTGAAGGACAAACTGTTAAGAATTTCTTAGAACTCTCGAGTGGTGGCCTTCCAATGATTGTATATCATTCATCAGCTGTTCCGAGACTCGAATCTCTACTCAGTGAGGTATGCAGCAGTGGCGTCTCTTCTACCATACCTTCGGAGCCTAGGCAGCAGTTCTGATGAAGTGGAGGTTTACCGACGCAACCACGAGACAATTCTCACATTGACCGTTTCGGGAGGAGATCGTCCACGCCCTGACCATGCCATCGAAGAGGCCACCCAGCATTTGAAAGTCAATAAGACTGCTTCGCAAGTCATAGCAGATGACTTGGCCAATCTAAACGCGGAGGAGGAAATGGATCTCGAAAAAAGATTTAGCTAAAGTGCGTGGCCAACAAAAACTCAAGCACGCTCAATGAGCCCTAGCAGAAGAAATTTCAAACCGAGGCACGAGCGACACCTCTCTCGAAAAGTTGAAAAAGAGAGAGAGGACCGTTTGGTGGGGCTGAAGGTTGAAAAGAGACGCCAAGAACCGATACCTTGGTGAAAACATCATTCCACTATCCATGTTTCCTTCCATTATGCACGTCTTGGTGTGAAACGTCGAGTCAGTTCATTGGAGCCAGCCTATTTTGTGTCAGGCCTTCGGGGTCGTTCCAGATATTTCCTTCTTCTCTATCTCTTCTTACAGACACCGTTTCCTTTCTTCTACCATGGCAAGAACGACCAAGAATATAATAATAATTATGGAAAGTAATCTCTCACAACATCTCTGAAATCTCTATTTGGATTTGGTTAGTTTACCCTTAGAACTCATTTCCAATTAATTTCTGTAAGGAATCTTAACAACTGTGAAGATGAAAAATTATCTTATGCCAGATTGAGCATGTTATCAAGAAAAGTACAATCTCACTTTTGTTTCCTTGCTTCTCCCCCCATAAATAAATGAATATATATATAATTAATTTTCAATTCCAAGTATCTTCTCTTAACATAATTTTATTTTATTTTTGTTCCATTCGTGCGCTTTTTTGCACTCAACCATGGGATAGTAGGCTCGTGTCGCGGAAAGAACGTAGATAACCTCTAATTATTTGTGGCTTGCTTTTGTTAATTTTCTCAAATTGGAACATTTCTTAGTTATTCTGATATATTCTATTATCTACTCCTTTTTAACTCTATGCGAAAAATTATTTATAATTGAAATGCATCTCTCCGTCATTGTTGTTCCTCGTTTTCTGCTGGTCGTTTTACACGCAATAGAATGAAAATACTGATTTGCTGGGTTTTTATATCTTGGATGATCTAAGACGGGCATCACGGCCGTTTAAGGATGAGACACACTCGAACCCAAATTCGTCTTAGGTCAATCGATGCCAGATTTCGACCAAAAAAAAAAATCGATGCTGGATTGAAAGAACGAATTGAACCCCCTCGCAATTTCTCGGTCGTCACTCTCCAGAAAAATCCTACAAACTGAGAATCCCCTTTCTTCTCACCACCATCATCGTGAAAAAGTACAAGTGTCTGGAGAAGACAGTGGAGAACCAAGATGACTGAGAGAACTCGTCCAAGTCGAAGAAGAGTAAAGATGGAGCTTCGGAGAAGAGAGAAAATAGCTATATAGGAAGCGCGATGAACAATAAAAAAAAAACAAAAATTAAGAAAAATTTTCAAATCGACATTGTTTTGAGTGGAGTTGTATACGTCGAATCATTGATTGTGTCACTTAGACATCCGACACTGACTAAATCTCCACATTAGAATTTTTAAGGCTAAATGTGATACATAGAAAAATCGTCAAAAGATTTAGAATTACATTGGTCAAATTAAAAATTTAAAACTAAATTAGTAATCGCACAATATGTTTAAGATTGATTGAGTGATTATCTATATGTATCTCTCTTTTTCTTTTTCTTTTTTTTCCTTGTTTATACCTAGGAAAAGTTAACGTCCCCAGCTCCAAAGCAAAACATTTATGGTTGGCACCAAAAGTATATATCTGAGCTTGTTAATTGTGTGTGAGCAATTGAATCAATTGGCTACTCCCGTGGAGTTCTATCCAAACCATACATAGGGAACGTTTGAAATTGATGTCCCCAATAATTTACTAAAATACCCTTAAAGCTCCATAATCATTATAATAATAAAATCTAACATCTTGTGCAAATTCTCTTCATCCTCAGTCACGAACGTAGGGCATGGGAAACAACTTGTTTAATACCCCGTATCTTGGCATTATCTTATTTTGAGAAAAATCTCTTGAAAATTAACTTCTCCCACTCGAATTGAACATTTACCTCCAACTTCCACTTTATAATTAAATCATCTCCTACCTAGGATATGTCTAAAATGTGTAGAAAGTGAAATCGATTCATTACCCTTGCATGTTTAGGTAGAATTAGCATTGACAGTAGGAACATAGGGATGGCCAAAATACTAGTTAGAAAGGAGAATTGTCCAAATAATTCTAAACCTATTGCATTTTTACCAATTCAGTCATAAGCTTTTTAATTTTCAATTTAGTCGTAAATATATTAACAATTTGACAATTGAATCATAAACCTTTTGACAATTTGTCATTTGAGTCAATCTCGATCATTTTTTATCGGAAATCACTAACATGGATGCTGATTGTCCTACGTGACATTGCTGGTTTTGATATGGATAATTTTTAAAAAAATTTCCGAATTATTTATTTATTATTATTTTGTTTTTCCATTTTCTTTTACAACTCTTGCCCACGGCTGCGATGGTCTAGCAACGGCCGCAAGCGAGTGTTGTGGCCCTCACCTACTCACCGGTCATGGTTAAAAAAAAAAAACAAAGAAAATAGAAGAAAAGGAAAAAAATAAAAAAGAAGAAAAAATAAATAAATAAATAAATAATTCAAAAACCATTAAGATATTATTCAAATTTGTCTATACTAGCATTGGTCGTACTACGTAAGATGACCAGCATCCATGTTAGCAATTTTCGTTCAAAATTAATTATATCAATTAACAAAACGTAAAAAAAGGTTTAAAATTCAATTGATAAAATTTAAAAATTCAGAACTTAATTGGCAAAAGTACAATAAATTTATGATTTTTTGAATAATTTTCTCCTAACTAAAATAATAGCACGCTGAAGTAGGAAGGGAGAGTAACGGTAGAAGCTAAACAAAAGTATGGAGTCATAAAAGTACATAGAATCAGTGTGATGTATAAAAGGAAATCCCACCCAAGACATGTCACGTTTTTGTAGATATCATCAAGAAATTGTAATCGACATCATGCTCTTGAATTCCTCAAAATCGAGTTTCCCGTCGTTGTTAGTATCATACGCACGAATCATGCTGTTACAGTCTCTCCCGCTTCTCTCGTCCCATAACTCTAGTTTTGAGAGGACGCTCCGGAGCTCGTCGCAGGAAATGAAGCCGTCGTCGTTCAAATCGAACACTTTGAACGCCTCGGTAAGGTCGGTCTCTTGATTGACATCTCCTTCGCTGCTCTCTCGGGATTCCACTCCACCGCTCCTCATGGTTTCTTCCGACGATATGGAGTCGTAAAAGAACAAAAACTCGTCAAAGTCGAGGCTCGGTTTCCCTATAGATAATTCCAGCTCGCCCAGGCTATGAGGGATACCGATTTTCTCGAGCAGCCAATTGAGCTCCTCGAGGCTCACCTGGCCATCGCCGTTCTTGTCGAGGTTCTCGAAAATCCGATGTAAATCTCCAGTTCCGAGGGGAGACATAGTTATACAATGAATCGAAGATTGGTATGTATGTGCAGATTGGGGGAACTAATGAAGAAGTATGAGGAAATGCTGACGGCGCCGTGAGACGACAATTCGAATTCAAAGACTCCACCGGTCTATTTATACACGCATCGAGCCTCCGTGGTACGGTTGTGTGCGTACGTGCTATGCACGCATCGAGCTTCCGTGGTACGGTTGTGTGCGTACGTGCACAGCAGGAACTTGGAAGAAGATTCTGGTTTTTAGGGTTTCCTGGAAGTTAGCGAGAAGCTTCGCCGAAGAAGCGACCTTAGAAAGCTGAATTGATATTTTCTTGTTTTGGAATTTCATTGACTTTTAGATGGAGAAGATAATAGCAACGCTTACATGCTTTTATCAACACGTATTATTTTTGTTCTCTCATTTAATGAATTATGCCATTGATCTTCCGAGATGATTCTTGGAAAGAAGAGTGGTCCATGGTAAGCCACGCTTTTGACGCTGAGAAAACGTGCCGACTCAACTTTGGCATGCTCCGTCTCGTTTTTTTTTTTTTTAATTGGTATGACGGATCTCACTAACTTCTTTGTTGGTTCGTTCACTAATTGGAATATTAATTAGCACGTTAATCAGGACAAAGTCGGAATCAAATTATGTAGTGATCGATGGATATTTCTTGGGACTTGTTATGTACGAATATTGTAGGGGGGGTGTTTAGGGGGGAATCTCTGTGCATTCTTTGTTTTGTACGTATGCCGTCATATTGGAGATGTGGAGAGACGAGATTTGCACACGTAACTATCGGACCAATGTGTTAGGGAGAGATTAAATGCTTTAAGTTTCCGTGAAGGAGTTTAACACGTTCCTTCACATTCTAATGTTTTGAAATCTCATCATTTTTCTTTGTGGCAATTTACAACCCCATGATACCAAACTTTAGCGATCCGATTTGCTCACAAATATCTTTAATTCAGTACAAATCGAGTCATCATTATTTAGTTTGTGTAAATTGCCACCCTCTAATTGTCTCATACATTGACTTATTAAATTTCCTATTTTTAGAATTTTCTTCACATGGGCGATGTCATATTTCCAACGTAATGAAATAACTAAATGCAGGTCATAGAAATGTTTTTTATCGGAATACCGAATCATGCCAGGAGGACCCCAGATACATACACCAACTTATAAGGAAAGGAAAATGTAATGTAAATTAGATAAAAATTAAATAGTTCATTTCTCTTTAATTTTCATTTCGATTAACTTTTGTATTTATCTGCTTCTTATACATTCTTTTTGCATTTTAAAATGTTAAACGGTTTCATCATTTAAATTTACTATATAAATCCTCCTCCATTGTGATAATTAGACACGTTAGCCACTGCGCCATTAATTTTAGTGCCATATATGATATGTCTATTACTCATTACTTGCCCTCCGATTATTTCCTTACTCTTTTATGTTTATTGCTTATATTCATGTGTAAAAATGAAACTTTACTCGGGAGACGTAAGAAAAGACGACGAGCTATATGCTGGATAAATCTTGTGATTGTGAGTACGTTTTTTGACATCTTGAACTTCAATCTTTAAACATATGCATTCGACAGTCAATCTTTTCGGTGATTGGGCCTTCAAAAAGCATGTTGGACCGCTTTCTTGTTTCGCTATGGTCTCAATAATTGCTTGGATTGGTCTTGGTCTTGTCTGTTCTGGAGCCTAAACTTCACCGTTTTATGTTTACTCCAATTTTTCAAGATGTAATGCTAGGCAGATCAAATGGTTGTTGAGCATATAAAGTTTGCATTATCAAATCAATATGAGTTTCTGCATATATTTATTTAGAGACTTGTGGTAAAATTCTACCACTGTACATGCTTCTAGCTGGATTTATATGGTGATAACAGGAGTTGAAATTACTTTTGGAACTGCATGTTCGTACAGATGCACCTCGATAGGGCATTCTCACTAAAAGATGACCTCCTGGTCCGATGTCAAGCTCTCTCTGAGGTTGATCTTGGGGTTTTTGAATTAGCTTTCATCTATTCAGGCATTATCAGTACATATTTGTTTGGTTGGACTAGATCTCTAACCGAGAGAGATCCCCAATTTTTAGTGCATTTGATCCCTTTGATTTGCTCAGAATGAGGCTTAGTTGAGTTGAGTGGAATATGAATCTCTATCTGAAGTGACTTGTTCAGAATCTGAAGTGGCCGATTCTATCTTCTTTAAAAGAATACTGAAATGCCATGAATCAAGGCTCTCATTCTGATTCAAAAGCACACTCACCACCATGATTTTCTCGATCCCTTTCTCGAGATGAGAATGCAAAGTCATTTAATAACCAGAAATATAGGAACTACAGGGCATATTTAAACCTGCAAGGCAAGTAGGCATGATCCAGCGTTTTTTCTATGATCAGCTAGGAATAACTTGTGGCTGATTCTATCTTCTTTAATGACCCCGCAGCCAACTTGTGTCCCCAGTACCAATACATTCCAAAGCTAAATATAAACTAAAGCTGTTCACAGAAATTCACAGGCACACGAATAGCACAGCCTCTTCTAGAGAATACACCCTGATTTGCCACGCTCCATCTTAAAGAAGACAGAACCAGCTCGTGAGGCAGTAAACTGCGATGCTGCACATCAATGCCGTGCACGTGAGCCCGCGTCTAGCCAAACGCAAGCGCACAGACAAGTTTTCAGGGCTAATATTTCCTTACATTTCACCCCCGAAACAGAGGAGGATATGCACAAGAATCGTACCCTTATTCTCCCATTCTTCTTCTTGAGCTCTGCTTCGTCAATCGAGCTTGAACCGGCCAAACTTGCTTGGCCAAATTCCATTTCACGAGCTCAGATTACAGCTAGCACCAAACCGAGAATGAAAGCAACAGAGTGATTTTAGGAAGCGTCGACATCTGCACAGGAAATTATTATTAAAAAAAAAAACAGTTTTAATCATTTTAGTTTCATTGCCTTATTAACTTTAGTTATCTAGTGTAATCCTCGTAAAACAACTTTCAGTAAGCCTTATTGCTGCTGAGTATTTATCACATAACCATTACACAGGAAAACTCCTTGGATTGCGATTGCAATTGAAAGTACTTGATATTTGAAGGCTCTAAGCGAAATAAGAATCTTCTTCACAACAAAGGCAATATCAAATATCCAACTTAATGAGATAACTGTACGCAAGTCTTAGAAAAGTTTTGATGACAATACCGAATCATGTTAGGAGGACTCCTACATACGAACTGATAAGGAAATGAAAGTGCGATGCAGATAAGAAGAGCAAATTTAAATAGTCCCTTTCTCTTTAATTCTCATTTCAGTTAACTTTTCACTTCATCTGTTTTTCATTACATTTTTTCAATTTTAAAAAATTAAACAGTTTCATTATTTAAATTTACTATATAAATCATCCTCAACTTTAAAAAACAGTCACGGGCATCACTGGTGACGAAAGTTGAGAATAGCAACTCCAAACTCATGGGTCCATGGATAACCGGCGCCGAGAATCACAAGAGCACGACATAAACGAAAGGGAAAAACACGGATTCAGATTCAGTTCAACAATCAATGAAGTGGACATGAATCAACCATAAGTCTAAACACCGCCGGATGAGCCGATTATGCAAAAATTCATTCAACGCTTCTCATGAGCAAATCATCGAACAAGTGGTGTGCACTTTGATATAAGCTTCGAACTCGTGTTTAATGCAATTTGAGACCGAAGGGTACCCGACTTTTGAAGCGAGACGTAATCGACTATCTCCGTGAAGGCTTGAGCTGGACACGTCCTTTCTCAGCGACTTGAGCCTGGCTTCTGCGACGTTTTTTTGGTGATGAGCGAGCGTATGAACGGACAACAGGGGGAAGAGATTTGCCGGAGATCCTCGTAGAGGAACCGGAGCGCTCTCCTCTAAAACCCCCTCTTTCTCACGGCCAGTTCTCTCCCGGGCTGGAGGGTAAAGCAGATGGGCCGGCCCGCGCGAGGAAAAAGGGAGTAGGCCGGGTCCACCCGAGAAAAGAAAAGAAAAGAAATAGGGGGCGGGTCCACCCGGCCCGACTCCGCCTCTTCTTCTTCTTCTTCTTTATTCTTTTTAACAACTAATCTTTTAATTGTTTTAATTTTTTTCTTACTAATATTTTAATTATTTTCATTGATTTTTTCTTCTTTTTAGGGGTTAAAATCAATCCCTAATTTTGGTGCAACCAAATCTTAAATAAATATCCAAAATCTAGAAGTCAACCTATCGCTACTTTGGGGAGCATCTTCTAATTTACTACAACCATTTATTTGGGTTACATTTGATTAATGTATGATAGGACCAAACTTTAAAAATTTTCCATCTAAGCTCAGAGTTCATTTGTTTCTTTTCTTTTGGTTCTTTGTTTGTAAAAGAAGTTCTTAATCCTGAAAATCCTACATTCTACTTCTTGAAAAAGGCAATTATGCTAGTGAATAAATCCTCTAATGGACATTTACGAGTCATGTAAGAAGCATGATATATCAAAATTATTATCTTATCGTTAACGCGTGTATTTTTTATTTCAAAGATCAAAGAGAACTAGTAAAAATTCTTCATTCTTGTATTTTTTTTTTTATTAAAACAACTTATAACTCTTTCCATTTCCAACTTAGGGTTGCAACTTCTTATTTTTACTCTTGCTTTCCTTTCATTTAAATAACTCACCCGCAAATTCTAGTACAGACATTTTTTTTCTAGTACTACTTTGGATCTTGATCATCGTAATGTTATTTTCATTTTCTGATCTGAAGCTTTTGTTAGGATGGATGTTATCTAAATTCAAAATGACAACATTAGGCAACACATTTTTACTCTCCAAATTTATTCCTTGTTCTTCCTAGCACTATGAGGAATTTGGAAATGCCTAAATGGTAAGCATAAAGCAACAAAAGTGTCTCGGCTAAGTGTAGTGGTCTTGAGGTTTCTTATGCACGAGGAGCCGTGTGTAACCCAAGAAGATTGGACCAAGTTTCCTAGGGTTTCTGGAACATCTTAGAATGGGCGATACGGTAAATGTGTCGAATTCTAGTGCATTCTCAACATAAATATGGGCAATTGGTGAATAGGGTGATGCAATCTCCACCATTAGATCTATAGTGAATCAACGGTTGTAATTAGGAAATTTCTCATATAAATAAGAGAGCTATCGCCTCATTTGTATCCATCCAACTATTTGAGTAATAGAAAGCATTTTCTCTCAATGTGCCTCACTCTCTAGAAGAATACTCTCACCAATCCTATTTTCAAACCATCCATATCTACAATTAGATTTTCCAACGGTTGGTTAGAAGTATCCTAGGTGTTGTAGTCATTCCTAGCTTGTCAAAACATGCTTCATATAACCTTCACATTTTGTTGATACGCAAAGGCATAGTTCGAGAGAGAGTTGTCCCAATTTAATTTGGACACGGTGAGAAGCTTCAGTCAGCCTATATCATGTAGATGTACTGACTGCTAAGAAAACATGCTTCGAGCTTCTTGAATGCAATGGCTGGATTATCCTCACCAAGTCTTTGATAGTCTGGATGGTTTCTCAATTTAGCCAAGTTGTTTGATTAAGGACTCGGCGGCCTCAAGGAGAAGCGTTGTGCATGTGCACAATCGCATAACTAAATATCGAGTTCTCCCAATTTAAATTGGAGACTATGAACTTCTCACAATGATTCTTCAACTGCATGACCCCATACTTCTCAGCTAACTTCAACATCTCCGAAGCAAGTTGGTAATCAAGGGATACTTTAGCTGAGTTAAGGTAGCCGACAAAGGCTTTGACGGCCTCCAGTGAGGAGTCCCTTAGTCCCTTATATGAATCTCGCCACTCCGGTTTTCTTCCATTATGACCCCATACTTCTCAGCTAACTTCAACATCTCCGAAGCAAGTTGGTAATCAAGGGATACTTTAGCTGAGTTAAGGTAGCTGACAAAGGCTTTGACGGCCTCCGGTGAGGAGTCCCTTACTCCCTTATATGAATCTCGCCACTCCGGTTCTCTTCCATTGGATGCTCCAACATTGCTCTCAAAACTGGGGATCGATTACCCTGATTTTAAATAGAGAGAGGATGAGAAAATTTAGGAAACTACAGTGGCAGAATAAACAATCGCAGAAATTGATAATGCCAATGTACTCGACAACTATTCAATCAGCCTAAACAACTCGTTTGTGTGAGGAATAACTACTAAGCCATAGGTACCACTGTATTTAGAATTGGACAACGGGATTTCATAGCATGATCCCTTTCAGACCATCCTTATCTACCAAAACAGCTTGGAGCGCGAAAGAAAATTCGAATCCAACCACAAATGCAATACGAACCTTAATTGCTGTGAACTAAACCTGATCGTCGGTTTCTCAAATTAGATCGAGCAAAATCAAAGAAAAATCCAAAATTTTAAATCAAAGCAAAATGCTAATGTGATGCTGACCAGAATGAGTCTGTGGGCTGGGATCCGCGTCGGCGGAGTCCCCTCAGAACCATCCTTGACGATCAAGTGGACATCAGCGGGGAGATGAACTTGTCAGTTGAAGAGTGCTCAGAAATGTAGTTCTCGCAGTGCAAGAAATCTTAATAGTTTGATAAGAGATGTTTCCAAGGCCAGATCATTGAATGCATAGCTTATGGCGATTCAATATTTTGGGGCTTTACCGGACTAGGCGCAAATTGCAAATCGGAATCTGGGCATTTGCCAACATAAATTGGACTGATGTTAGAATTGTCACAATGGATTCACAATAATGTTTTTGTAGTTAAAATTAAGACCCAAATATTAAAAAAAATCATACCCAAATTTAGATTAAATTTTCCCTTACAACATCTAATCAACACGATTTTTGCATCCACGAAACTTTTCAAAATATGATCCAATTGGACACTTTAGACCTCTTTTTTTTTTTTTTTTTTGTCACTTTCTTTTATCTTTTACATTTTAAGCTCCATTTTATAGGATGTTGTTCGCTACATGTTGGGCTCGATTTTATTTTTTTTTCTGTTTGTTCTTTTCTACTTATTATTAGAATATTTAAATAATAAATCACGCACTCATCTAATAGCTTAAATTTTTAGAATAGTTAGCAATAATCTCACAAAAACTCTCATGGTATTATAGCCGAGCTTAAACTTTTCTCGAATAGCTAGTAATATTTTCTTTAATGTGGTTTATCTATATCTAAAGTTAGTTTTGTCTTCTTTGTTATTTCGTTGCCAAATGTAACCGGTGGCAAGATGCTGATTTGGTAGATAGGCTGTGGTAAGTTTTTGTATGACTATGATTCACATTAAACGACAGCTGCCCTTTGAGTTTGGTTTTAGTTTGAACCACTAATGCAACTCATCCTAATTAAAAAACCCTTCCACATACTCATCTTAATTTAAAAAACTTTCCACATCCACGAAATATACATGCGGTTTAGGAAGTTCATTCAACTATACATTATTGAGGAAGTTGATTTATTATAGTACCTATTCTCATAAATTGTGAATTATTTAATGGGGGTGTTGATGGATCTTAAGATTGCAAGCAGTGCCTTATTCATTTACCCATTTTAATAAGATGTTATTGCTATTGCAATTGGACTGGACACAATTGCTCCGAAAAGACACCAAGTGCATGCATGGTGGGACACCTCACGCAAGCCACTTGGTTTTGTGAGGAGTGCTATAACAAGTTCAGCAAGTCCGTGTAAGGGCTCAAGCAAGAGGTGGAAGACTTGGGGGTCAACAATCGTTTCTGATTTTGTTCTAATTTGAACTTTCGGTTTTTCTTTGCTTTAGTTGTGATCTCCGTTTGGGTATGACTTGGCTTCACCGAAATAGGCACAAATTGCAAACCACAATCTAGGAATATGCCAAAATAAATTGGACGCTAGAAGTGTCATAATGGATCACAATAACATTTTTTTTTGTTAAAATTAATAACCAAACATTAAAAAAAGTCGTACCCAAATTTAGATTGTTTTGCATAATTTTTCCTTGCAACATTCAATCAACGCAATTTTTGCATCTACGAAAAGTTTATCATTCGAACTTTTAAAAATATGATCCAAATGGAGAAAATTTAATTTCTCACACTGTGAGAATTTCTGAGTTCTCTTCAACTTTGAATCTAGAAGCCAGCTGGTCTGAAGTTTTTAAAGTGATGCTCGAGAGTGAGATGCAAGAAAGCATGGTGTGGTCAACATCAGCGACACGTCGCTTAATGTCCTTCAAGCATTCGTGAAATATCTATACACCGTAGAGAGGTGTGCTTGGATGAGCAGAATGCTCAGGAGCTTCTAGCTTTGGCTGACAAATACCAAGTGATGCCACTAAAAGGCCATTGTGAAAATTTCGCGATGTCAAAATTAAATTGGGAGAACTCAATTGGGAGCTATGCCTTTGCACATCAACACAATACAAAGGTTCTCCTTCGACGGCCTTGTCAATAATTGTGGAGAACATGAATGACTATCGAGGACATCCTAAATATTTAGAAATCATTGAAGGGCAACTGAAACTTGCGGTGGAGATATATGAAGCTTACTTTGATAAGATGGGGATGCCTGCAGCTACCAAGGATACTTCTAACCAAGCATGTTCTGAGAACCTGGAAATACCTGCAGTGCCCAAGGATAGTTCTGACCATGAATGAGTTTTAGATTTGTTTCTTTAAATACAATCACCTTTTCGGCACAGATATGTTGTCTCAGTGAAGTGTTTTCAACTTCAATAGCGAACTTTTATTGTAGTGTATTCATTACAGCTGCTTGATCTTACAAAATGGATCTGGACGGATATAACCATGGTTTTTACAGGTTGCCAAATGCTTGTGTTTTTTTCTCTTTCTGAAAAACAAACTATCTATGCTATATTTTTGGTCATTGCATTCATCTGAACTATGATTTAGGTGAAATTTGAGCCTTGCACAGGAAATTTTGGACAAACCGAATTCTTACGGATAAGAGAGATTATAATTTAGTTCAGGGTTTTACTTATAAGTGGGATTATCAAACTTTGTTCTTTTTCTCATCCAAGATACATTGCATTCCAATTTTCTTCAATCGTATCCCTAAATTTAGACTTTGCTTTCAATTGGTTCACCCGACCTTGGATATTCCTGCCAATGAGCCCCAAAAATTTATTTGGTCATTGGACTTTCATTCAAATAACGTGCAAAACAACCTCCGAAAATGTGAAGACATAGAGTCATTTCATTTATTTAGAACCTGTCCATTAAAATTCTTTGCGCAATTAAGGGTGCACATGGCAACGTTTCTATTCCGGAGAACTATTTCTTTTCAGAAATGGTTCTTTTTTATGTCTACTTCAGGAACAATTTCTAAGTAAAATAAGGTGTTTGGTAACTATAAAAAATTTCTATTCTTGGAATAGAAAAATAATAGAAATGTGTTTGGTAAAAATTTATAAATTTTTGTATTTATTTGTTTTTTCTTCTTACTCATGGACCGCCGACCGCCCGTACAACCGCCGCACGACCGCCCCACGACCACCGCACGACCGTCGCACGACCACCACACGATCACCACATGACTGTTGCACGACACAATCGGCGACGACAGTCAGCGGTCGTGCTGTAGCAGGTAGTGATCGTGTGGCGGTTAGCGACGGCAGGCTGCCAACGAACGATGGCGATTGTCAACCGGTGGGCTATGAGCAATGGCGACCATCGCCAGCAGTCGCCGGCAGTCGGCTACTGCCGGTGGCCATGGGCAACCGAAGGTGGCCAACGATTGGCAAGCGGCCAACGGTGGCGCAACAAGAAAGAAGAACAAAAGAAAAATAGAACAAAAAAAAAAAAAAAAAAACAGAGAACTCATTTCTAGAAATTATTTTCGGAAACAAGAAACTACTTTTTTTTTCTTGTTTCTATTCTAAATATATTCCCAACAATTTTTCTATTTCGGAAAATAGAAAAATAAGTTAGCATTATCAAACAAATTTTTGTTCTTTTTTTTTTTTCCGGGGAACAAAAGATAAGAAATCGGGAGAAATAAAAACGTTACCATGTAGGCCTTAATTGCTTGGAGTTTCCCAGAAAATTAACGCCCTCTTCCATGCATCTTTTAAAATTTCTTGACTATGTGGTGAGAAGGACCTGTTGTTTACTAAATAATTTTACTTGCTCCCGGTCATCCCCGTCATATAGAATTTGGCAATCCATCTTTGTAATTTTCAACGGGAAGGTGACATGCAAATTTCATAGAATCCGCGCACGCATGCTTAGTTCACGTTTTTAATGGAGCATTATGTTAAGATCATCTGTCGCATGCCACAAAGGAAACATCGGCCGTTTTCATGTGCTAAAATGTTTGACTTTCAATAGTTAATGTGGTTATAGCAATCCGTTTTTCTTTTCTTTTTTTCATAATGGAAAAAGAAAAGTAATTAATGGTAATTAAAATCTTGGTAAAACCTACCGATAAATTTTTTATGTGCATTCTCTAAACTTAAAATTGTCAGCATTTAAAATTCGATGATTAAATTATCAGTGCTTGTTTTTCAGTTTTATTAAGCAAGACCTAAGTGAAGTAGAAATTCTTATAGGATATTTAAAGAAGTTAATAATTTAATTCATGGGTCCTACTTGTGCGACATTAGTTAGGTTTGGTTTGATGACCCAATTAAGGCTGAAAATTCCCAAGTTCAGCACTTTAATGAGATTAGATTTGTTCGATTATGATAATTAACATCAATTGAAAAGAGTCAATTAACTCAAAAACCACTTGCTGGGATAAGCAAGCAAGGGGTTATCCCAGCAAGGGGTTACTTATGGCTTGTTTGATAAAATTGAATGACGAGATTTTAAAATATAAGTACGGAATATTGAAAAAGTTTTACTTTATTATCAATAGTGCACTAGAAGTTCTAAACTTTATATAGGTAATGCAATAAGTGCTAAACCTTTTAATCGGTTTAATTAAGTCATAAACATATTTTGAAAAAGTATAATGTCTTTTGATAAAGAATATTTAAAATGGCATAATTATAACTTAAAAGTTGCCTATGTGGCACCCTTAAATTGCCCTTCTGAACATGAATTTTGGGATTTAATTACACTTTTTAGTAAATATTTAGGATTCAATTGAACCACTAAAACTGTTAGAATTCAATTGAGCCTTTTAGTAAAAATTTAGGACTTGATTGAATCAATCAAAAGGATAAGAGACTGCTTGCTTTTGGTACATAAGATTTAAGACTTGTGATGCAATCTTCTCTATAGAGTTTTTTTTTGGTCGAACTTCTCTATAGAGTTTGAATAATATGAAAAATGTTGGGCTTAAGACAAAGATTTGTTAATTTCGTCAATCCACAAATGAAAACACGATACCTCATTATCATCATCGCACAAACGTAGTAGGCATTCTTTCCCACATGGAGATAGCTACTAGATTTAGGCTATTCCTAACGTGATTGGGTGAATTAATCGAAGCCTATAAACTATGTGAAAGCTTTCAATCTTTAGTGAGATTTAATGTATATCCAACGGTTCCTTCGCACGCAATTAACATCGCCTATTAGCTTAACTATACTCAATACATTCTCCAAGTATCGGCCATGGTCAAAAACTATTGTTTGAGGATGTTGTAATCACAGATTAGCTGAAATCTTAACAATGTTAACATCCCCGGCACAAATTGGCTGAGAGCGACGTGTGTGTGAATCTCGACTTGCCACATCTCCAATACGCACGGCGTACATACAAAGCAAATAATACTCCAGAGATTTCCCATAATTCCCCTACGACATTTGTACATTATTAAGTCTCAAGACTATCCATCCCTCGCTGTATGATTTGATTCCGACTTCGTCCTAATTAACGTATTCATTGATATTTCATTTAATGAACGAACCCAAGAGACAAGTCAGGGAGACAAATAAGACCAATCGAAACAACCAGAAGGAGCACGACAATGGATATTGGTTTGGGTAACATTTCTCGGCGTCGAAAGTGTGGCTACGAAAGACGAATCTTCTTTTCAAGAATTATCTGGGAAGATAAATGACACAATTAAGACAAGTCATTGAGATGGTTGTGGTCCGTCACAACTCAATCCAGGATCTCAACGATGAGTTATTGACCTTCAAGTCCCCGGTCTCTCACTTGAGCTCTTACGCAGCCTTACTGAACTTCTCGTCACCCTCCATGCAAAACCAAGCATCGCACGTGACGTGCTACACATTGCAGGACCTGTGTCAAAATGAGTCTTAAACACATATATTACCCATTTAAATCATAAATTGATAATATATTGATCACTTACTTTTAGAAAAGACTAATCAAATTGAAAACTTAAGATAAATAAGTCTTAAATAAGTTGGATTTAAAACCCATTTCCAACCCAAGCCTCACAATCTTTTTCTTCCCTCTCTAACTTTATAAAAATCAAAATTATAATTATTTTTTATATTTCTTTTTTCTTTCCTTTTTTTAATTTTTTTTTTCCATTCTTCTTCCTCCTTCCTTGCCAATGGTTGCCACGATGATGGCTAGCAACCGGCCAAGCGAGGCTCAAGCCTCGTCAATCTAGTTGGACTCGAGCTCACCGGTGTCGAGCAAGCCCGGCGAGTACGAGGCTCACTTGTGGCTGGGCGCCAGCCGAAGAAGAAGAAAAAGAAAAGAGAAAAAGAAAAAGAAATTTATATTTTTTAAAAATAAAAATAAAAATAATTAAAATTTTGATTTTAAAAATTCATAAAATTATCCATTAAATTTGTATTGCATAAAAATATTTTAGCAATACCATTTCTAAAAAAAAATCATAAAAAAAAATTTCTTAGGTTTAGTTAAATTGGTCAGATTAGGTACGAGTCAAAAATTTTGTACTACGATAAACGAGTCATAAACAAATTAAATGAGTCGACTTGGGTCATATCATTTATGACCCAATCCAAACCCATCCCGACCCGACCCCCTTTTTGACAGATTTACCTACACTGCACAAACTCACTCTATGACTCGGTCTCCCCTCCAGGGAAGTGTAGCGCTCATCACGGCATTTTGCTGAGTGATCTAAGGTCGGTGACGGGTCAGTGGGGCCTCAAGAGAGCTACTTCGCTTGCAGAATCTCTCTAGTTCTTTTTCTTGGACTGAGAACATTGGTAGAGCGCGGTCTCTCCATGTCTTTATGCAAATGCAGACATGCAAAATGAATACAATACAATGAGATAATCAGCGAAATGATATTTTTATAACTAAATCTTTATTTTTAATTGAATAAGTTTATCTTTGAAACTTATTCATAATTAATTTCCATAAATATTCTTAACAATTACAAAGACAAAAGTACCCCTACCAAATTAAATATTCTTTAAAAGAAGGCCAGAACTAACTTCATACTCAATGGCATAGGTGTATCAAGTTTACATGCATAAACATTCAAGATAACATCCATCTCAACCAATGCTTCAGATAACAAAATGATAGATCCAAAGTATCATTAGAAAACAAATGTCTGCACTAAAAGTTGCAGAATTAAGTTAGCTTTAATGAAAGGAAAGCGGGGGTACAAATAAGAAGTTGCCGCCCCAAGTCAGAAAAGCAATGGGAGGCATCATAAGTTGTCTCAATCGAAAATACAAGAATGAAGAGAATTTTTACTGGTTCTGTTTGATCTATGAAATGAAAAACATAACTTCTACATGTCCATTAGAGGATTTCTTCGCTATATCACAATTGCCTCCTCAACGAAGTAGAAGGCAGGATTTTCAGGCTTAAAACACTTCTTTTAATAACAAAAGAACCTAAAGAAAAGAGCCAAATAAACTCTGAGGTCAGATGGCAAAATTTCAAAGTTTGGTCCCCATCATACATCAACCAACGAAAGTCACATGCATGGTACCGAACATAAAGAATGGCTTTCACTAGTAAATCAAAAAATGCTCCACTGATTTCTGTCACTTCCGTTATTGCTGCTGGGTTAGCTGTCGGGCTTGCTTCTATTGGACCTGGAGTTGGTCAAGGTACTGCTGCGGGCCAAGCTGTAGAAGGTATTGCAAGACAGCCCGAGGCGGAGGAAAAAATACGAGTACTTTATTGCATCTGAGAATGTCCTATTCCTGTAGGAAAAAGATTATTAAAACTAAAAAAGCCCCCTTCTCGTGGATACGAAATACCTTTCTCCAAACAAGACTATTGTTTTGCAGAAGTATCCTTAGGCGCTGCATTTTTTTTCTGCTTTGCAAGAATTGCTTCATATAACTCCACCACGAGGCGTGGATCCTTTTCAATAAGTTCTAAGTATTCTTGATGATTTCTGAGTCCATCCAAGTTGTCCATGATTAAGGACAAGGCAGCCCCAAGGAGACGGTTCGCATTATGCTGGTGCGCAAAGGCATAGCATATGAGTGAGTTGTCCCAATTTAATTTGGATACCAGGAACTTCTCACAATAAGCTTTGAGGCGCTCCACCTGGTACTTTTCAGCCAATACCAGAAGCTCACACGCCATTTGCTCATCGAGGCATGCTTCGACATAGAGATAGCCAACAAATAATCGGAGGGCATCGTATGACACATCACTTATCTTGATGATGGTGTCATTTTGGCTTTCTTCCGTCTCATTCTCGAGCATTGCTTTAAATACTGCAGACCGGCCAGCCTGATAGTAAAAAGAAAATTTAAGAGCACTTAGAAATGCAATTCTTGCAGGGTGAAACTAAGTAGATTGATAGGAGATGTTTATGCATCTTATCAATGTGTGTCGGAGTGTGCTAAATTGAAGAAACTCCTGAAATGAATATTATGAGCATGCAAGCAAAGTTTTTGAAAATGTCCTTGCTATCATTATTATCTACGAAAATTACGTAAACGATGTTGGGCTCATGAGTCCTGTATGCCAAGCGAAAGACCATAACTCAAGCTTTTGTGATTTTTCAGTTGAGAACTCCATTGAAATGCTTCTTACCCAAAAAAAAAAAAAAAAACTCCATTGAAATGCACCGAGCAGCACGCAAAATGCATATCTGGTGGCTCAAGCATCAGTTAAATCAAATCTTGTGAAAGAGTCATAATCAATGAAGTATCCAGCAGCTCAGTTACTAAACATGTCACTTCATATTGGGATCAACATTCCACTCAACTCAACAAAGCCACATTCCAGGCAAATTTAAGGAACAACTGCAAAATAAAATTGAGAATCTCTCTGATCTAGAAAGCCAGTCCAAGAAAACAAATATGTACTTCTAATGCCTGAATAGATGAATAAAAACTTCAAGATCAACCTAAGAGAGAGTTATCATCAGACTAGGAAGTAAAAGACAATCTGTTGGTGAAAATGTCCGATGTACATGCATCTTTAGCAGAATGCTGTTCCAGATATAAATGCAACCCCCATTTTCACCATATATATCTGGCCACAAGCATGTACAGTGGCAGAATTTTACAGCAAGTCTCTAGATAAGAGTCGCAGAAATTCATATTGAGTTGATAATGCTGATTATACACACTCAATAACTATTTACTCTGCCAACTTTGGCATTACATCTTGAAAAGTCAAGTAAACACAAAAAAGTAAAGTTTATGTGAAGAAGAGAGAAGACCAAGACCAGTCCAAGCAATTCTTGAGGCCAGAAAAGAGAGAAGGAAGAGGTCCAACATCCTTATTGAGGCCGGATCACCAAAAATATTTATCATTGAATGCATATGTTTAGAACTCTTGATGATTTAGTCGAGACTTGTTTGTGGAGGAAAGAAGTGATCTAACAGAACTAGTTTGGTAGTGACCCACTATATAAAATTTAAAGTGGACACAAGGCATAAATCTAAGATGAATAATTGCAGTTTCGTATAAATTGGTTAGCTTTGCTCCAATACACGACAATGAGGATAGTAATTGTGTAAATCTTTTATGTGACCCCCATCCAAGCATCTCTGAAGAGTAGCTTGCAGCAAGCGTAGTCATTTCCGAAACAAAGTTCATTACATTACATTGTTGCCAATTCTAGAGTGGCTGCTTCTAATTGATATCCTCATGCACGAGAAATATGAAGGCTGGCTTAACTGACGGGCAAGAGATGGCTAGAGGATTTCATTCAGCTATTAATAACATAAGTAACGTTCTTCAAGAATATGACAGGATGAAAGTTCAAAATGGCGAGCTTGTTAAAGGGGTTGTCTAGACCTCCTCTGGCGTATCAGAAGCACTTAATCATGCGAGCCCTAACTCAATATTCTCAAGAAATATCACTTTTGGGGCACTCTTTGCTTTCAGACTGAAGCTACCACCCTGTCATGGACTTCCAAGTGGTGAGGGCAGAGTGACTGCTGTCGACTAGTAAGCCAAGGTACCACTGTGTGAGCAACATCCCATGTAACCAAATTCTCATGAACTCATAAAAGTCCTCTTAAAAATCCAACAGCAAATACGCCACAGGTTCCCCTTAAATCTATCATTACAAACTATCATTACTCGTTTGCAAAAATGCCCACGAGAGCCAAATAAAGGCAAAACTTCTAAAGAAATCCTCTATGAGCATTGCTCTTTCCCTCTCTTATAACTCCTCTCTGCCTCAACTAAAATGAAAGATCTGAGAAACCTTAATAGCTCGACCCGGACAACTGAATTCATAACACTCTTCCTTCGCATTATTTCACAGTCAAGCCCGTACTTTGCAGAAATTAAAACTATCGAACAAAGATCCAGGATACCTCCGTTGGCTAATCACTAAGACGACTCATAAAGACAGCGTCCCCGCATCCTATCTTCCCCACTTTTACCAGGAATTATTCTAAAATTTCTTTGTGACGTAATTGAACCATTGATCACCTATGAGACGCCGGCTATTGGAACTCGGACAAAGAAACAGAGCATTGGAACCCACCCAAAAATCAACTGCAAACTAATGGCGCTTTTTTCCGAAGTTCCAAAATTCAAACGGAAATCAGAGAAAGGCAGAAGAAAAAACCAAATTTAAATGGAGATAAGAGAAAAAAACAAAGAAAAACCCAAAATTCAGATCAAAGCAAAATCAGCAATTCATGCTCACCAGAATAGCCCTATGCGCCGGCGCCGGCGTAGACGGGTCTCCTGTGGGACCGTCCTTACCGGCGACCAAGACTACGTCGGTGAACCCGGGGCCATGCGCGCGACCGCTGAGGTGGTGGTGGTGGCGGCCGGCCGGAGACCAGAAACTCAAGAAGGCGACTTCGGCCTTCAAATTCTTGATCTCTCGCTTGAGCTCTTCCTTAGTCTGTTTGGCCTTCTCGTGGCACTCCTCGCACGTGCTGCTGGAATCGAGAGTGACGCACTCATCCTTGCAGCACTCCTTGCAGGGTCGCCGCATTTGCTGAGGGAGAGAGCTCATTCGCTTGCGAAGCCACTCGACTTCTGCGACAGAAAAAGGTTCTGTTAAAGACGAGTTGGGAACTGAACGAAATAAAATCTAAGGTCGGATATCTTTTGCAGCCCACGGTCCCTCCGGGTGGAAAAAGAGGAAGAATATAATTTATAATGATGGGAAGTAAATCCTCGCAACAACACTGAAATCTTTATTGCGATTTGATTAATTTACCCTATGGATATGGAAGGATACATAAACAAGTAAATCCCTTATGAATTACAACTCTTAAAGGGATTATTGTTCAAAGGGAAGTAGACTACTCAAGAATTTCACATTTCATTTATGTAGTAATTTCGAATTGAATAAAGAATTCTAAACTTGATCTCTAGGCATTAAGCTCAGATCATCCGTTTTATTTATTTCCAAATTCAAATTGATGTGATATCTTTGGCGATCGGAGCTTATCTTGTGCAATTTATAGTTTATATTGTTTGATTGATTTCATTGTTTGAAATATACAATAAGATAACATTGTAAAATAGACAGATTTATTTTCCAAATTAGATTTTATGTTAGGATAATATCTATGTACTCAGGATAAGTTTCTCAATTAAAATAGGATCTAATCTATATTATTTTAAGATGACTTTTTACTTTGGATTGTTAATTTTCATTGTTTATCATCCCCAATCAGTTTCCGTGAAGATTTTTGACAATTATGAAGCCCTCTTCCAAATTGGGTATGTTATTAAGGAAAGTACAATCTCACTTCTGTTTCCTTTACTTCTCCTATATATAAATATATATGTGTGTATATATATATATATATATATATATATATATATGTAATTCTCAATTCCAAGTATCTTCTTCCTTTTTCTTTTTTTCTTGTTCTATTCGTGCTTTTTTGCACCCAACCATGCGTTGGTATGAGGCAAGCATGAAGTGATTACAGCAAAAGTTTAAAGCAACCTATATTATTAATAAAACAATAAAATGAAAAGGCAACCAATAAAATACACATTGGTTATAAATATATTGTTTAGTTAAAAATATTGTAAAACGGAAGAGCATCGCTTATTGAAGTGAAGTGCGCACACGTTGTCATGGCAACAACTTGGTCTTGCTCAATGAATGCTTGACGGATTCAAAAACAGCTTTTTACGGGTTCCAACATGCTTACCTTTTTGTTGCGATGGGTCGCCTTATTATGATTTAGGTGAAATCTCAGCAATGTCCAGAAAATTTTAGACAAACCAAATGCGTGCGGTTAAGAAAGACTATATTTCAAGTTGTTACATTTGGGGTCGTCAAACTTTGTTCTTATTTTTGGTTAGGATATATTGCAATTTAATTCTTTTCAATCATATCGTTAAATTTTGACCTCAATCTCAATTAGTTTATTCAATCTTACATATTCCGACCAAACACCCAACCTATTCGTCCTGTCATTGAGCTTTGATGTGAGTAACATTTAGAAAATATTCAAAAAAGTCGAGAGAGATGATGCATTTCACTCATTTAGGACATGTCAAATTTTTTTTTTGTTTTGGTCAATAGAACATGCCAGTTAAAATTCTTTGGACAATTAACTGTTTGGTGATCTTTCGGACAATTAACGCCCCTTTCACCTTTTGTGATTCCTTGAACAGTTAGTCAAAGAATATGGCGTTCGAGTAGAGTGAAAGGACGACTCACCAAATCCTTCCTCTCCTCCCCACGTTGGAACACATCCTTTTCATGTTCATGTTTGTTGCACCAGGTAAAAGGTCAATAGGTCATGTTGATCTGCCTTGGGTGATCTAGGGAACTCACGGGACTAAGCCCGATGATAATTTCACGTGTTTCTCCCAGTAAATATTTGTCTCTGATTCCGAATGACTAATATGAACGTGGGAAGACATTAATGTTGCCGTCAGAAAAACTAATGGTGAGGCATGTATATCCCTCTACATCATCTGAAAACTTGACTAGCAAAGCTAGTTATGTTCAGTAATATTTCATTTTTGTTCATCTAGCTCTCTTAACTTGAGATGGTTACAAGATGTGAACCTTTTAATCGATTAGGAACAGCACTTTATAACAGCAATCTCAGTAGCCGTAAAAGTGACATTATCCACAGGATTAGAACATATAAATTTTCGACCAGAAACAACTTCTGAGAGACGTAGAAAACCCAGAATAAAAGGACAACCCTGAAGTGAATCGTTGCGACTAATGACACTTCACACTTATTATGCAGTTGTGCACTGTTCTTAGTTAATATGTTTGCACAACAGATTGCGAAGTGAGCCTGTACAAGAATTTACATTTAATAAAACATTCAGCATTTGAAAGAAAGAAAGCAGAACATTCATATTCCACAACCACCAATTCTTATCTGGGGATGAGGCAGCTGCTCGGGAATATGTTGAGCTTACAATTGCAAAATCAGGAAGAAAATAAAACCGACCGTCATGTGTGATAAACAATTTTGCAGATTCTGATGCACTGACGCTTTCTGCAGGGAGTGTTGATAATATTATCATCCTATCCGCGTAATCTGTTGAGTATTCCAAATCTAGCCAATCCTATAGAAGAAAGCAAATTACCTGTTTTTTAAATAAATTAGATTGTCATGTATGGCTTGCGCAGCCCCTTCAAGTTTCAGCAACTCTAGTTCAAGCCCTACAGGTTATAGGGTGAATATATTATGAAAGAAAATAGAGGATTTAATCCCCGAAACATAGAGATAAGTGCAATATTTCACATATTTGAATTGAATCTTTCCCTTTTTTGCAACTGACTCCCAAATCTCAGCTGCGATTCCAATTTTCCAATCAAGGGCAACTGTCAAACTAGCACCTTCTTGATGTTTTCCACCAATGCAGAAATTTGCCAAGTAGCTCCGGGCCTCGGAAGTTGTAAATGCAAGTTGACCGTGGGTCACATTTTTATTGCGGGGAAGATTATTCCCATAAGGAGATGTCACCTGGAAGATGGGAGAAAGAGAGGAATTAGTTGACATTAGCTCCAGAAAAACCGTGTCTATTAAAGAAAATGAAAATATATGGACTTTATATAATTAGAGATTGAAGTGGAGAGAAAAACCGTGTATATCATATAGATCACACATATATTTATACTATGTTCACATGTTACGGAATAGGAAAACCAAGATTCAACATATTATGGTATTAGTATACACATCTACTATGACAATGTTTCCCATTCCTAACAGACTTAAATAGTCACGCACCAGCTTTGCTTATTCGAGAACTGGAAATCAGCAAGCTTGGTTAAACAAGTTAGCTACTCAAAACGCAATATTGAATTTGTTAGAGACATTTTGGCCAATTTCATGGCTCAACCTGGGAATTGGACTACACCAATTTGATTCCTAATTGTTTCCACGGAACTAATGGACGGTTTTCCATTTGAATTTTTCGGAATCTATCCGTCGCGATCGGGAGTGGTTCCCGATCACTCCTAATGAGAATTCGAGTAAAGCTTTTGAAACATGTCCTTGCTATCCTTATCAATAAATTTCCATAAGGCTAATTGTTAATTAATCATAAAAAAAAATTAGAGATATGTATTTCACTAGAGTAAACTGAAAATAAAACAAATTTAGAACTTACATGATTACTAAAACGTTTATTCATTGTTTTAAGTACGGTTATTTGAGCATCGAACAAATCGTACTTAATATATCTATTCTTACCAATGAAGAATGCACAGCTAAAAATAAATATAAGACTACAAAAATGACTCATTTTTTTTCAATTTAAATGGAAAATTTGAAAAATTAAGTATATGTTACTGACGAAACACGTTGCCTATAATTTAAAGAACAGGTCAATTTAATTAAGTAATGAATATCAAGTAACAAAGATATTCGATTGATTCTACAAATAAACGGAGTAAAAAATATAGATGGTCGTACTGGTTAATAGTTGATTGGATAAATTGCCCTTAAAACTCACGCACGTCATCCATGAAAGATTCTTGAAATTTATAAAGAAAAAATATCCTGTACCAAATCGAGCCAATAGTCAAAAGAAGTATAAACTTACTTTTTTTTTCTACCATTGTTTATCGTACATATTTCGCTTATTTAATCTTGTTGTAATATAAGAGTAATAATATTTTTTTCATCTAGGTATTATTGTCAGAAGTTATTACGGAAAAAAAAAAAGAAACCCATATTCTTCAATATCGATTTAATTTAAGCATAAATTATTCAAATTAAAGGACAAACTATAAACCAATACGATCATTGTAAACGCCCGAATGGAGTGGGCCGGCGGGCATGCCCGACCCACTTGGCATAACTTTCGGCCCTCCCCACTAAAATCCTTCTCCTTCGGCCCAAAGGAGGCTTCTTCTCTTCGCGGAAGCCATATCACGCGGGGAGCAACCGAGAGAGAGAGCGACTGAGAGCGAGGAGTGGCCCGGTCGCTTTGGCCACGCCTGAGCCCCGCTCGCCGACCGCCGGCCGTTCCCGACCTCGCTACCCCCCTTGCTCGAACGTCCGGTGAGTTTCGTTTCTCTGGTTCGAGCCTTTCTTTCTTTCTCTCTTTTTCTTCCCGAGGATCTCGCCTCGGAAACATGCGGTCGGCCATTGCTCTCCCGTCGCTGTCTTCCGAGGCCGAGTAGGGAGCCCCTCGCGATTTTGCGCCCGTCCTGTGAAGCTTCTGTTGCCTTGCCCTGTTTTGGCTCGAACCGCGAAACCGAGGCTTGACGTTTTCTAGTTTATCTGTGCATCTGTTTTCAAACAGCCGTTTTCCGTCGTTTTTGAACTTCGTTTATGGTACTCTCAAGTTCGGACGTGAGTTCGAGTTCTAGAGATGGTCATTGTCTTCTTCTCGATCCGCGGCCACCACCTGTTTGATAATAGGTCCAAGTCAGCCCGTGCGCATGCGTTGCCGATTTCCATTCGTTCTTAAGTGCATTAGGCAGATTTCGCATCATCACAAGCTCCTTGTCACTTGTTGAGCGTTATTTTCATCGCTGAACTAAGTGCCTGCATAAGAGTTTCTTTACGTTTTATTACTCTACGTTTTGCGCATGAGAATTCGGTTGAAGTCTACGGCCGAAATGTCAATCTCTTCGATCATTTGCGTTGGCTTGCCTCACCGACGTCGGGCGGGGCCTCGGCTTTCCCGATCTCTGCTCTATTCAGTCTCTTATGTTGCAATTGTGAACGTGGGATGCGTATCAGAAGATAATGGTGATTAATGGTGACCCGAAGAGGGTAATGTGGTTGATGATGTCTCACCGGCGGACATTCGTCCCGTGGCCGGTGACGGCTTTAGCATGACGGCGACAGCATGGGTCTGGTGGCGTAAGTAGGCTATCGAGGGTGATGTTTAAGTCATTCTCATATGGAAGTCTGAGAGCATTGATGGTGGAGCAGCGCTTGTTTTTGCGTTAATGTTTAGCTTTAGGAATGAACTTGCAGCAGGAGGGAAACGTCAGTGACAGGTTGGGGGTTTCGGAAGAAGAAGACCTCCAAAGATGGAGAGTGCTATCCTTCTGTTGTTCGAGATTGTTCTCTCTGTTTGTTCTTTTAGTATGCTTTCTCAAATTCTCTGTTTTGTCCTTCTTTATTGTAGGATCTTTTCTCGAATAGTGAGGTACCATGGACTGTCACAGTAGCTGATAAGGCATCTTTTCATTTAACTGTTCCCCATGTATATGTTGTTGGAGTAGATCGTTGCTAAGTTGGGTTTCTCATCTTTCTTTAATGCTGATTCTTGTGTTAGTATGATTCACAACCGATTTCAGTTTTAGTTGACTTCTGTTTTAGCTGAACCAACTCTTATGGGGTGTTAATGTTTTTTAATTTTGCAAGCAGCCCGCATTTTAAGGAAAATGCTGCCACCACCGCAATGGGATGCATTTCATTCGAGAGGACACTGAGTCCATGCAGTGTAAGTCCTGCAAGATGGAGGGCCTCACGCAGGATGCCTGGTTTTGCCAGGCGTGCTACGACGAATTTAGCACGCACGCTCAAGGGCTTAAGCGGAAGATAGATGATTGTATCTCCTAATTAAGGAAAAAGAAACAAATCTAAAACTTGGTCAAAAGTATCCTTGGGCGCTGCAGGCATTTCCAGGTTTTCAGAACATGCTTGGTCAGAAGTATCCTTGGTAGCTGCAGGCATCTCCATTTTATCAAAGCAAGCTTTATATATCTCCACCGCAAGTTTCGGTTGCCCTTCAATGATTTCGATGTCTTCGATAGTCATTCATGTTCTCCACAATTATTGACAAGGCCCTCTGAAGAACCTTTGCATTGTGTTGATGTGCAAAGGCATAGCTCCCAATCGAGTTCTCCCAATTTAATTTTGACACCATGAAATTTTCACAATGGGCTTTTAGTGGCATCACCGGTATTTGTCAGCCAAAGCCAGAAGCTCCCAGCATTCTACTCATCCAAGCACACCTCTGCGGTATATAGATATTTCACAAATGCTTGAAGGACATGTTGACCACACCTTTTTGGCTTTCTTGCATCTCAGAGCATCACTTTAAAAACTTCAGACCAGCTAGCTTGTAAATTCAAAGTTGAAGAGAACTCACACTGCGAGAATTTCTGAGTTCTCTTCAACTTTGAATTTATAGGCTAGCCGGTCTAAAGTTTTTAAAGTGATCAGTGAGATGCAAGAAAGCCAAAAAGGTGTGGTCAACATCAGCGACACGTCGCTTGATGTCCTTCAGCATTTGTGAAATATCTATACATCACAGAGGTGTGCTTGGATGAGCAGAATGCTTGGAGCTTCTGGCTGACAAATACTGGGTGATGCCACTAAAAGCCCATTGTGAAAATTTCATTGTGTCAAAATTAAATTGGGAGAACTCGATTGTGGGCTATGCCTTTGCACATCAACACAATGCAAAGGTCCTTCAAGCGGCCTTGTCAATAATTGTGAAGAACATGAATGACTATTGAAGACATCGAAATCATTGAATGCCTACAGCGCCCAAGGATACTCCTGACCATGAATGAGTTTTAGATTTGTTTCTTTTTCCTTAATCAAGAGATACAATCATCTATCTTCCGCTTAAGCCCTTGAGCGTACATGCTAAATTCGTCGTAGCACGCCTGGCAATGAGCAAGGCAGAGCAGCAGCAGCCGCCCTGCCACTGCTGCTTGTCGCACGCGTTCTCTGTCGCCGCCTCCAAAGCCTCTAGCAAAATCACCGTCGTACATGCGTTGGGCGGCGCCGTCGTCTCTGCGGCGGAGGATCGCGGCCAACCCCGTCTCCTCCGCCGCCGTCAATCGGTTCTGCGATGAGCGCGCGCAGTCCCTGTCCCCTCCGCTCTACCCCGGGGACCAGTGCTTTACTTATTCCGACATGTCGCTGGCCGTTGATTGTCTCAGCTCTCGTCTCTGCAACATCCTCAATGGTGGAGACGCCCCTGACCTCATCAAACCTTCAGGTGTGGAATTTCCTTCCATGCTAACGCTGTATCATGCTGGCATTTGGTTGCATTAGAACTTTGGCTTAAATGACTATCGATTGATTTGAGTGATGAGTGTTGAACACTGCGTCTTCAACTTTAGAAGGTCGCTTCTGTCTATGATCCTTGGTGAAGGTCGAATATTGTGACGATCATTTCTTTAGTGGCGGTGATTTCTGACATAGATGGCCTTGTTATGAAAGCGGATGAAATGATATTTCAAATTTTTTCTAGGTAAAAGTTATCATAGTGGCGATGAAGCAGCGTATACATTTAAACCAGGTACAGCTCAATTGATGGAGTCGGGGGATGTCTATGTGCCAAAAGTAATTGCAATCTATACATTGTCTCTGTTCTCTCTGTTTTGAAGTGTGGGGAAGCTTTCTTATCTATTGACCCGATGTGGCCAAAGGAAAGGATGTTGTCAATCGTCTCTCGTTCAAATGTTGAGCTCATTATTGCATCCAAGTCATCATTTGGTAAAAGCCACAGTCCGCAAAAGCCACAGATTGGATAGTGGAATCTGGGAGTTGTCCTGTTGTGCTGTTCTCCATGGAAGAAAATACCACAAAAATTAGTAGGTATGAAAATATCATTTGTCCTTGTGCGCGGGAGAAAAGAAGGTTGTTTTGTTATTTGATGTACACCTCAGGATCAACTGGAAAGCATAAAGGAGTTTGTGGCACTGAAGAAGGTGTGCAGTTTGCTTTTTCCGTTTGCTTGCATTTTCACATTGTGAATTGTAGTATTTCATTTATTTGCCCCCTAAGTGAAATTATATTATTTAGCATTATCTTTGGTGCTAGTGAGAGTCGATTTAAAGAAGCCTTATGCTTTCATCTGTGTCTTTTGGCTTCTGTTGTATAATATATATCGTGTCGTTTGCCTTTGATCTTCATACTATTGAAACACTAGTCACTATAAGCATGTCCCAGTGACATTGTAATACGTGACAGCAACTCTGGTGAGGTAAATGATGAGATGGCTTCCCTTTGTGTAATACTGTCTGGCTTTGAGAATTTCCAGTGCTAGCCAAACATAAGAGACTGCTCTCTCTGGAGCAAAATTTTTGTGTTGGCTTTGGTAATGCAGTTTGGGTGAATTAGGTAATTATAAAAAAATTTGTTCGTGAACATTTCTCATTTTCCTTGGACCACTTGACAACATCTTCTTTTGTAGAACTGTCAGATGTATCTCTTAGCATATCTCGTTTTGATTGCCAGCCTTGCAACAGTTCTTTGACACATAAATTTCAACAGTTCTTTGACACCCAAGATAGTTCAGTTAGATCCATTACAACTAATCTGAAGAAAGAAGTTTACCCTTCCCATTTGTTCTTTTCTCACAAGCTGAAATCTTAAGAATTTGGTGCGTCAAAGTCATCTGCTTGCTATTGCTCCAGAGATCTGCAAACTTTTATAGGTTCCTTCATAGACCTAATTTTCAATAATGGCACTATGCAGCCGTTTGAGGGAGGTGCCTCTGGAGAAACCTGATACCCCCTCCAAAACTACCTTTCCTGATTTTGGTGGTTTCCCAATTCGGTTAACTAGTATCTAACAATCAGAAGGTTTGCCTTGATTGATCAAACCATCAGCTTGCCACCTTGATAGATGGGCCCTTCCTCTTCCTCCCCTCTAAATTTTTTACTCACGGGTGCTCCCCACAAAGTGATCTCGGCCACCTGTCGAGGCTCTTGATTGGGCGGGACTCTGTGACAAGCCACTTGCTGCGGTGGATGAGTGAGGAGATGGCGAGGCAAATTGAGGGCGGCAAGGGGGCCGACGTCATCGTGAGGGATGTGGACACGTGCTCTGAGCATCGACTGGTGTTCGTGTTCTGGGCGTCGTCTGGGTCCTACGTCCTCAAGGGGGGTTGGATTAAGGAGTTCGTGAAACGGAGGGGGTTGGCGGCTGGCGATGAGGTCGGGATATATTGGGATCCTAGTGCTATCAAGTTTCACTTTAGCCTTCTTCATAAGGCGAATTAGATTCGATCTTGAATTAGTATAGCTTTTGTTTGGTGACCAACAGGAAAATTTTTGATCCGTAGAAAAGGGATATTAGTGATGGAATATTGTATGCAATCATACTATCTCTATTTAGTGAAAGAAGTTTCTAAAGCTGAAAATCCTACCTTCTACTTCTTGGGAGAATTACCAAAAAAAAACCTAAACTTATTACAATTATGACAATTCAATTTTTTTTTTTTTTTGCCAATTTAAAAACATTTTGCATTAGTAACAATTCTTAGTTTTGATTAGCCAGCACTGACGTGAACGTTGGTTGGCTGGCTAATGCTGATGTAAATAATTTTTTTAAACGAATTTTTCGAATCTTTTTTTAAATTTGTCAGTAGGAAGAAGGAAGAATGAGCTGAGAAAAAAAAGAGAAAATAATAATAAAAAATCGAAAAAATAAAATATAACTAAAAAATTGTCAATGCCAATGCAGACTATCAAAATTGGCCGGATGGCCAGATGGATTGAATTTGTATTAAAAAAAAAAACTTGAAACTGAATTGGTACAAATGCAATAGATTTATGACTTTTTGGTAATTTTTCCTCCACTTTTTTGAGAAGGCAATCATGCTGGCGAAGAAATCCTCTAATGGCCAGTTAGAAGTTATGTAGGGAAGCATGATATAGACCGACAGAAACTTATTATCCTGTTGTTGTTATTTCATGGATCAAAGAGAATTTACTTGGATTAGTTCTGGACCATAGACCGGTGGTTTGGATTCCATTTCTCAGCGTCAAAAGCGTGGCTACCAAGGATGAGTCTTCTTTCCAAGAATCCCCTCGGAAGATAAATAACGTGACAAATCAAATTAGAGATTGATAATAGTATACATTAAAAGCAACGTGCGAAGACCCAGGATAAAAAACCAAAAACATATTAATATTACTATTATCTTCTCCATCTAAAGTCAAAAACATTCCAGATCAAGAAAATATCAATTCAGCCTTCCTAAAGTCGTTCTTTGATTAAGCTTCTTCGCAACTTCTATGAAACCCTGAAGACCGCTAGCTTCTTGAAAGTCATGCTACGCACGTATGTAAAGATCCGTACAACGCAAGTTCGATGGATATAAATGGACGGAAACTCCACCTCGGAGTCGTTGAAAATCCAATTGTCCTCCTCCCACGGGCGCCATCAGCATTTGCACACATTTCTTCATTAATCTCCCCATTCTACTCGTGCATATGATTGTAAATCATGTCTCGCCCCTGACCGGGAGATTTACGTAGGATTTTCGAGAACCTCGACAAGAATGGCAATGGCCAGGCGAGCCTCGAGAAGCTCAATTGGCTGTTCGAGAAAAATGGTGTCCATCACCGTGTGGGCGAGCTCGAATCATCAATGGGAAAACTGAACCTCGACATTGACGAATTCTAGTACGTTTAAGACTATATCGTCGGAAGGAACCACAAGGAGCGGTTGATTAGAATTGCCGCAGGGCAATGAAGGAGACTGCAATCAATAGACTGACCTTGACCTCGAGGAGGCGTTCAAAGAGTTCGATTGAATGACTATGGTTTCATATCCTGCGAGGATCTCCGGAGCGTCCTATCGAGACTAGGGTTATGGGACGAGAGAAGTGGGAGAGACTACAATAGCATCATTTGCGCATACCATACTAATAGCGATGGGGGGCTCGATTTTAAGGAATTTAAGCATGATGTCGATTACAATTTCTTATTTACGAGAACAAGATACGTCTTGAGTTGGATTTGCTTTCATACATCTTATTGGTTCTATATACATTTATAGCTCAATTATTTTATGTAGCTTTTACCGTTACTCATCTCTTGCTAATGTAGCTCTCTCTCTCTCTCTCTCTCTCTCTCTCTCTCTCGTGCTATTCTTCTGGCTAGTATTTTGGCCATCTCTATATTCCTATTGTCAATTCTGTTTCTAGTTTGAAATATGCGAGGCTAATATTACATGAACCGGATACGGGTGAGTCCAACGCAAAATTTTCATTCAACAATGTTAGTCCTCGCGCACACACGCCCCTAATTTTACATTCTACACTTTTAAACATTTCCAGGTGGTATTCAAGAGATTAACACGGCTAAATTTGGAAAGAGGAAGTGAGATGAAATTTTCACTTTTGTCTTAGATAGACATGCCTCTCGTACATGCATCACGTTTGTGCTTGAGAATGAAGAGAATCAGGATTATACTCAGTGTTTATAGGGAGTGATTTTAAAGAAAGTGGCTAACCAATAGGGTGAGCATGGTTTTAAAATAGAACCAAGAACTAGTTCCCATCGATCTAATTGTAGGGTATGCAAGATAGATTTCATGTTCTAAAAATTGGGGAACCGGTGTCAACGAGTAGGTTCCAAGTAATAAGTCTTTGTATTTTTCTTATTTTATATCTCCACACAATCCTATGGTATTCTATGACATTCAATGATATGTGTGTAATTTGGAAATACTAGTCTGAGTTTCTATCTCCAACGATATCCATAATTGAGTTTTTACTTTGTTGATGTTTCATATTTTTTGTTTATCTAAATATAATTTATGATTAGTAGATTATAGCAGCATATAGTGGTCATTAAAGATAATAATTCACTACAATCGTTCAATCAAAAATATAGATAAAACTTGTGACGGGTTAGATTCCAAGTTCTATAATATGCATGGTAGGTTCCAAGGTCCATTTGGAACTTGGATTAATCTAGAAACCGCTAACTTCTACTGACTAGCAATTAAACTACCCACTCAAATGAATAGAATGACCAATTGTATTCAAAAAGGGTGTTTTAATGAACTTTTTTTTTTTTTTTTGGTTGGGACATAAGGGTGTTTTAATGAAATTGATGGACGCCAAATCCAAAATTCTCTTTATATAGTGTACATAAAACTCCATGTGAGTATCAATTGACTTAATTGCTCACAAACAACAAATGAGCTCAAATGTATACCTTTGGTCCCAGCAATAATTGTTTGCTTTATAGCCGGGGCCTTAATTAATCCTGGGGGGACAAAAGAGACAAAATATGTTTCGTGCCGGTGCCACCTATTTGTGTAATGAAATGGCGACAGAATGTTGGAAGTGTTGTAAGTTTTATGGTCATAAACCTTCAATTGAATTTCAGCTCAATCTGGCTCCAAGCAAGAATAATTGACGAGCTGCCATACACGCAAACAATCATTTACTTATCCATCTTTTCACCAAGAAAGGACAAAAATTCTAGGTAGGCCATTCAACATACATGAACTGGATATCATGTGATGAAAGTCCATCGGGTAGTTTTATATATAAATTTTGTAAATCAGTGTTAGTACATCTTTACTTAGCTCAGCCTAGTCTTGAGAACTCTCAAGCAATGCCCTTTAGCATATTTGTAAAGTAAGCTTATCGTGGTTGAGGGTTTGCAAATGGACTTTTGGAATATGATTAACTTAATTACCATCTTAAATAGTGTCTAGAGAGCCAAATCATATAGACATTTAGGGAAAAAAAAAAGGGGGAACAAGTCGCATCTCATTAAATAGAAAATGAGGGCACCATGCTTTCAAATATTTAAACAGACTTTGATTAATGATAGGGAGATGTGTATGGTAAATGAGATACTTTTTGATACGTGACGGATGATCTTAACCCATTGATCCGTTGAAAACACAAACCAAGTGTGCATGTGCGGAGCCTCTATTTGCATGTCAACTCACGTTGACAAATTTCAAAGAAAGGCCAAATGCCTTATCATATTTCAAATGGAAAAGCCAATTTTAGAAGACGATTATGAGACGGTTATGACCCGGACAAGAGCAAATTAAAGTGATCTCGTCAAACATCATGTTCTGTGCACAATTGTTCAAGAAATTATAAAAGATGAAACGAGCGTGGGCGTTAAGTATTATAAGACCCTCAAACAGTAGAAATGATATCCATCTACAATTTTTTCAAGTCTTCTGCATGTTAGTCACATCAAAGTTCAATGACCAAATATAAAAAATTATTGGTTTGGTTAGTGGAAATCAAATAAACTGATTAGTCCAAATTTAGTGATATGTTTGAAAAAATCAAATTGCAATGCACCCTACATGAAAATAAGAAAAAAGTTTGATAACCCCAAATGTAAAAACCCTAAACTGCCTATAGTCTCTCTTATCCACAAGCATTTGGTTTGTCTAAAAATTCCTGAACAGTGCTCAAATTTCACCTAAATCATAATATAGATGAATATCATGACCAATTTCAGCCTAGATAGTACATCCTTATAAAAGAGAAAGCATATTAGAACCTATAAAAGCCATTATTACATCCGTCAAGCATTTATTGAGTAAGACCAAGCGGCTGTCGTGACATTGCATGCGCACTTTGCTTCACTAAAAGCTCACTTTGAATCTGACAACACTTCAAATTGCATCCCTGAATAAGAAAAAAGGCAATGAGATCTATCAACAAATCAGGCAAAAAAGTTATCTGAAACTCAAAATACCAGCAGTTAGGAACAAAAAAGTATAAACTCACCCACCAATTTTATTTGTCGTTCCAATTATATAGCTTTCCAAAAAATGCTTCGTTATCTTCATCACAAGGCTTGGGTCCTTTTCAACGAGTTCCGAATATTTAGGGTGTTTTCTTAGTTTATCCATGTTGACCATGATTAAGGACAAGGCAGCCTCGAGGAGATGCTTCGCATTGTGCTGGTGCGCAAAGGCATAGTTTATGATCGAGTTATCCCAATTTAATTTGGATATCAAGATCATCTCACAATAAGCTTTGAGGTGCTCCACTTGGTACTTTTCAGCCAATACTAAAAGCTCATGAGCCATTTGCTCATCAAGCAATGCTTCAACAGAAAGACAGTGGACAAATGCTCGGAGGGCATCATACGATGCATCATTTATATTAATGGTGCCGCTTCGGCTTTCTTCCATCTCATTCTTGAGCATTGCTTTAAATACTGGGGACTGGCTAGCCTGATTGTAAATAGAAAATCAAAGAGGACTCAGCAACGCAATTTTGCAGTGGGAAAACTCCATAGTTTGATAGGAAATGTTTATGCATCACATCAGTTTGCTCAATTAAAGTAACTCTGGATATGAATTTTGTAAGCATTCAAGCAAAGCTTCTGAAACATGTCCTTGCTATCAGTATCAAACAACAATATGAAAACTATGTGTGCTCATAAGTCCCCTACGCCAAGGGAAAGACCATAACTCCAGCTTGTGTAATGTTTTGAGTTTATACTCCAATGAAATGTACATGGCAGCAGGCAAAATGCATATCTGGCGGCTCAAGCATCGCTTAAACCAAATCTTGTGAAAGAGTCATGATGAATGAAGTATACAAAAACTCAATTATTAAACATATTAATTCCAATAGAGATTAAGGGCGCATATGGTAATCATTCTACTCCTAGGAACAATTTTTGATCATAAATAATTTTTTCCGATTCTATTCCCGGGAACAATTTCTGAGTTTTTAAAGATGCTTAGTAACTATTTAAAACTTCTATTTTCAATATAGAAATGTGTATGGTAGAATTTTTAAATTTTTTGTTTCTTTTAATTTTTTCATACTTTTATTATATTTTTTTCTTTTTTTCTTTTTTTCTTTTTTCCCTTTCCTCTCTCTTCTTCTTCCTCCTTCGCCCAAATCTAGCAAGGCTGAGCTCGCCCAGCCACAAGCAAAGCTTGGCCTCATCGGGCCACCACAACGCTAACCTATCGATGGCTCGACAAGGCCAAGCCTCACCAGTCGCAGTGGCCCAACAAGCTAGACCTTGCCAGATTTGGGCGAGGTCGACCTCGCCTAACCAAGGCGAGGCTGAGCCTCACCTAACCACAATGAGGCTCTCAACCTTGCCGGAGGCGAGCGATGCTCCAACAAGGTTGCCGACCCTCATCTAGCCGATCACTAGCCATGGCCAAGGCTGACGACCAGTCAAAAGGTAGAAGAAAAAGAAGAGGAGGAAAGAGAAGAAAAGAGAAAAGGAAAAGGAAAAAAAAAAAAACTTGTGACTTAATTCTAAGAATTATTCTCGGGAACAAGAAACAACTTTTTTCTATTTTTTAATTCTGTTCCAAATCTATTCCCGGGAACAAAAATTTTACCAAACGGATTTCTATTCTTTTTTTGTTCCGGATAAAAAAAAAATAGAATCAATTGTTCCGGTTGTTCCAGAGATGGTTACCAAATAGGGCCTAACATTCCACTCAACTCAACAAAGCCATGTTCCAGGCAAATAAAAGGAACACCTGCAAAATAAAACTGAGAATCTCTCTGATTTAAAAATCCAGTCCAAGCAAACAATCCGTACTTCTAATGCCTGAATAGATGAAAGCTAATAAAAAAGCTTCAAAATCAACCTAAGAGAGAGTTCAAAATCAGACTAGGAAGTAAAAGACATAATTTGTCAGTGGAAATGTCTTATATAGGTGCATCTTTAGTAGAGCATGCAGTACCAAAAGTAAATGCAACCTCCATTATCACCATACATATCCGACAACAAACATATAAAGTTGCAGAACTTTACAGCAAGTCTTTAGATAAAGAGTCGCAGAAGTTCACATGAGTTGATAATGCTGATTATATATGCTCAACAACTATTTAATCCACCTAAGCTTCAGCATTACATATTGTAAACTCAAGTAAACATAAGTTTAGACTCAAGAAGAGAGAAGACAAAGACCACTCCAAGCAAATATTGAGGCCAGAAGCGAAAGAAGAAAGCAGTCTAACATCATTTGTTTAAGGCTGGATCACCAAAAGATTGATCATCAAATGCTTATGTTTAGAACTCACGGTGATTTAATCAGGACTTGTCTGGGGGAAACAAGCGATCTAACAGAACTTGTTTGGTGGTGGCCTGCTTGATAAAACTAAAGTGGACAAAAAGGCATAAATCTGAGATGAATAATTGTTGTTCCTTTTTTACTTGGTTAGCTTTTCTCCGGTACACAACAATTAGGATGGCCATAGTGCGAATCATTTAAGTGACCCCACACTCTATCCAAGCATATCTGAAGAGAATTCTTGCAGCAAGCACGGTCATTTATGATAGGAAGTTTGTTATATTACAGGGTTGCCAATTCTCAAGCGGCTGCCTTTTACTTGATATCCTCATGCACAAGAAAATGTGAAGGCTTTTAGTATATTACCGACTCAGTCTCACAAGCAGGAGATACCAACAGGACTTCATTCAGCTATAAAAAATACTTGTATGACAGCATGAAAGTTCAAGATGGTGAGCTAGTTAAAGGTTTCATATAGGCCTCCTCTGAGGCATTGGAAGCATTAAATTACGCAAGCCCTAACTCATTATCATCAAGTCATATTACTTTGGGGGCACTCTTTGCTTTCAGACTGAAACTACTGCTTTGTCACAGACTTCAAGTGGCAAGGCAAAGAGTTATCGCTGTCAACTAGAAAGCCACAGCGCCACTGTGTCAGCACACCATGTCAATGTCAAGTTACCAAATTCTCATGAACACATAAAACTCATCTTAAAAGTCAAATTGCCAATTCTCCATAGGTCTCCGTTTCTTAGATCTATTTGCACAAGCTACCATTACAGTTGCCTTTTCTCAATAACAGTTGTGTGTAGGCATGCCCCAAAGGGCCAAAGGAAGATAAAACTTCTAAAGAAATCCTGTATGAGCATTGCTCTTTCCCCCTCTTATAACTCCTACTGCCTCAACTAAAATGAAAGATGTGAGAAACCTTAATAGCTCAAACCAGACAATTAAATTTTATAACACTCTGACCAACCCCATTTTCAGACCATCCATGTCCACTATAAGCTCTCCCAAAAGAGTATCTTTGCTTCCATTTCTCACATCACTCAGGCATCAATTTGCATACAAGTGCCTCAAATTTACATAAATCGAGACTACCGAACAAAAGTTCAGTAAACAGTGGTCTCCGCACCTGCATTGTCCAATGACTGAAAGAAAACTCATAAATGATGAGTTCCCGTATCTAATCTACCCCTTTTCTAACCTAACTGACCACCTATTTACCATCGAGACACAATTTATCACCAACCTATGAGACACGCCGACTATTAGAACTGGGAGCACGGAACAGAACATTTGAATCCACCGACAAATTAACTACAAACAAATTGAAGCTTAATCTCTCTTCTGAAATTCCCAAATTCAATCAAATCCAAAATTCAAACCAAAGAAAAACTAGCAACCAAATCAACGAACTGGGAAAAAAGCAATGCTCACCAGAATGGTCTTGTGAGCAGGCACTGGCATTGACAGGCCTCCATTGGGACCATCCACGGCGGTGACCAAGATGACATCGGTGAACTCAGGGCCATGGGAGTGACCATTGAGGTGGTGGTGGTGGTCGGTCGGTGAGCATGATCTCAAGAAGGCGACCTCGGCCTTCAAATCCTGGATCTCTCGCTCGAGCTCTTCCACGGTCTCGCTCGCCTCCTCGTAGCACTCCTTGCACATGTTGGTGTCACACATGACGTGCTCCTCTAATATGCACCACATGGACTTGGTCTCCTCCTGGTGCTCCTACCTTGCGCTCAGTCACTGCATTTGTCAAGTGAGAGAGTTAATTCGTCAGCAAAACCTCTTCACTTCTATTTCTCGTACTCGGGATCGGATGCATGTAAAAACGTGTAAATAATCACAACTTGGGAAATAATATTTACCTAGCTAAAAAGGATTTTCTATATTTTATTTGATTAATTTAGCTTTAAAACTCATCCACGAGGCAAGCACATAGTGATTAAAACATGTGGGTTATGGCAATCGATTTAATTTATAATATAATAGATAAAGGTTGTAAGAATATATTGTTTACTTATGTTTTACTTAATTTAAATAAATTTCAATAAGTATAATCATTAGTTAATCATTGAAAAAATAAGAGATATATATCTCACTAGAGAAAATTGAAGATAAACAAATTTAGAACTCATCTTAGTACTAAACCATTTAATGATAGATTTAATTATGGCTTATTTGACTATTGAACAAGTCGTACTTAAATAAACTTATTCTTATTAATGAAGAAAGCAAAGGTTAAAAATAAATATAAGACCGTTAGAATGACTCTCTTTTTCTTTTCTTTTTTTATATAAGGAATTATCTTAAGCATATTGGGTGGAGGATGAGGAATGCTATGATTTTGTGAGAGTGCGCAGCATGATGCAGCACATATTCAAAAGGGAATGACTGAAAAACGGCGAAAAATCATAGGGGAGCTAAAGAAATGGAGTAAGAAGTTTTCAAATGCTGCCCAACAAATAGATGCGCTTAAGAATCACCTTATGGAGCCCACACACAGTAGAATAGAACCCAAAAACAGAGAAGAATTCCAAGCCATCACTGAAAAAATTTCAAAATTATGAAGACAAGAAGATATGTACCGGAGCATTAGATCGAGGATAAACAGGCTGAAATGGGGAGGACTTTCATGTGACAACCATTCAAAGAAGGCAGAGAAATAAGATCACAATGTTAATGCCGGAAAATGGCATGTAGTGCTGTGAGCCTACTGTTTTCAAACAGAATGCAGTGAATTTCTATCGGACTTTATACACAACCACGAGACATGGGAATTTCCAACCAGTGTTGGATCAATCTCTGCATATCTTTCAAGACACCACAAATGAAGCACTGCCTGCCCCAGTTACATTGGAAGAGGTAAAACAAGCTGTTTCCAAAATTGTGCCTATGAAGGCTCCAGATCCAGGCGGAGTAAATGGCCAACTTTTCCAGCATCACCGGGCCAAATTTCAGCAAGACATAGAAACTTTTTCGAGACAGGTAACCTAGACCTGGCCTTAAATATGACTCACAGCACTACAAAATTATTGCTAAGGTCATAGCTAACCGTCTCAAACCCTGGCTTCCCAAATTGATTGCAACTGAACAGAGTGCCGTTTTTAGTGGATGTCAGATCCAAGACAACATTCTAATTGTTCAGGACGTAATGCATCAGCTAAGGGTAAGGAAAAGGAACAAGGGATTTCAGGCTGCTTTCAAACTCGACATGCAAAAGCCTATGACAGAGGTTAAACAACCTCTTTAAGGAAACTACTGTTAGAGAATTACTAGCCATTCCAATCACCTCGAACCCACAAAAGGATTAACTGATTTGGCTTGGTCATAAAACAGGCCAATACTCGGTCGAGAATGCCTATCACAGATCCCTCCCTACAAACAAACCAGGCACACACCATAAACCAAGCATCCGGCTCATACCAGCCACCAAAAACCCTTCCTTTAAGGTGCAAACATACCCAAAAATCAGAACTTTCATGTGGAGCTTATGTCAGAAGGCACTCCCTACCCGTAAAAATCTATTCAAGGCCTTACCTCACCCACTATTATGCCCGCTGTAACTTCAAGAATCGAAGAATGGCTACTGGAAGTAACGGAGCGAAAAGACAACCGACCGACCTGGGAGATTACGGCTCGTGTCTTGTGGGAGATACGGAAATCACGGAACGCACCCGTCTCCGGGGGAACCCAACGGAAAATTCGAAGAGGAAAGAGAAGGAAATCGAACCTGCCCGGTGGACACCGCCTAAAGATGCCGCCTTTAAGCTGAATGTCGGTGGGCCTGTCGTCGAGGGTGAGCCGGGAGGTGCAATTGCCGGTGTACTTCGGGATTCAAGAGGGATCTTTGTCGATGGGTTTTGCGAAATTGGTGATTTCTGCCACGGCCGAAGAGGCTGAAGCCCAGCTCTTCCCGAAGGACTCTCTCCCTCTCTTTTGATGTTATAATGTTGAACATCTTTGTTTTAACGATGGCACTTAATGAATGAAGTATCCTTTTCGACTAAAAACAAAATGGAAATATGGATAGACTAAGAAGTATATATTACTCACAAATTACATTGCTTATAATTTAAAGAATGGGTCATTTTAACTAATAAATGTCAAGCAACAAAGATATTTGATTGATTTTACAAATTGAGTAAAAAAAGATACATGTTCGTATTGGTAAGTAGCTTGTATTTTGTTTTGAATTAATTGGAAGTGAAAATATATGGGGTTCTTTAAAAAAAAAAATCAGTGATATTTAGGAACAAATATTACCTTTAGTTTACAGCAAGATTAGATAAACAGAAGAGGTGCAATGAAATATGGTAGAAACTAATAAATAAAAAAGTAAGTTTGGGCTTCTTTCACTATTTACTTGATCTGGTCAAGAATCTTTCATGAAGAAGGTGCACGAGTCTTAAGGGCAATTTAGACCCTGTATAAATTTTCAAGAATCTTTTTGGCTGTGAATATGTACTTTCCCAATTAACTACTATTAAATGCAAAAGATTTTCTTATAGCAGGATAAGATAAATCATTGGACAGCTAAAGTTTACAATTAGGTGAACGAATTGTAACTTTAATATCTCATCATACTATTCAATATTTTGCATCCATGCACCTCAATTGGAACCTTGATTAGTTTTATGAGCGATCTGCTCATTTCATATACAAGTGGCAAATTTTTTAAACACGGCATTATGTGACAATTTACGGGAATACTACATTAATATTTTGCCTAAGAATTTAGACTCTAATCAAAGTACACTACTTGCAAAAAAGAAAAAAGAAAGTTTCCAAATATAAAGTGGCTGAAATTAATTTTGAGTGACCTAATTAGAAAATCACTAAAAGTTTGATTCAACTATAAGAGTTTGCCTATTTATTGGTCTTTTATAGATTAAAAACTTATTTTTGCAGAAGTTTAAGGGGTTGTAAAATATGTGCATAATATATATCTAGCACAGAGCTCAGCACCTCTCCTACATCTCCCGTGTAAATTTGCATTTTTACGCGAGTATAAGATATAGTCATAACAAAGTTAGGTAATAATCGAAGGGCAAATAATGATTGATAGACATATCACACACAATTACGACATAGTGGTCGACGTTACTAATTATTAAATTAAGTTAAGTTTGTTCTGGTCTCATTAATCAATAGAAAAGGATAACTTAAATAATTTTTACCAAAGGTTCTCAAATTAGATCAGCATCTACCCGTCACAGACTCACAACTAAATGAACAAGTTCCACGTGTCCATAGCTCAGGCTGTAGGAGCGCAGGGTGTCTCGCAGAAGAGAGAGGTCGTGAAGGAGGACCTCATCTGTAGAAAGAGGAGAGAGAGAAGGCAACGCATTAATTGTTACTTCTGTCAGTCCTTTGCTCATTCTGCAGGAGAGAGAAAGGCGCGCGAGGATTCAAATTTTTTAATTCCACGTCATGGGCACGTGGCGCAATTTGAATGGAGCACGCACGCCAGGTAGGCAAGTGACGTGGTGACTAGAAACCACTGAATATTTTCTCCTTGTGTTGGTTTTTATTAGGCTTAGCTGGGACCCTTTGTTGCTTTATGCTTACCTTTAAGACGCTTCCAAATTCCTCTCTGCACAGTTTCTAGAAGGACAGGGAATTAGTCCAGAAGGTAAAAAGGTGTTGCGTGATGTTGTCATTTTGAATTTTGCTTCTGGACATACTTTTCTCCTGGTCTCATCTGCACAGAAGTGTGAGGAAATAGTTCATGTGACTCGGTAAATAAATGCGGTCAAACGATCTATGGCTTTGCCTGGTTAGAGCCTAATACATGGAAAGAACTTAAGGCTGTAACTACGTGATACTCTCCCAGGGTAACATAGTGCTTATAGTCTCCTCTCATATGCTTATTTGCTTTATTTGTAGATGTTGAGAGAACCGATAGTTGGAGCTTCAGATTTTCATGTGTCCGAGCGGCTTCATGTTCTCCTGTGGTTCATCACGCTCTTGAAAAAGGTCGCAATGAGCACTCACCGAGCCATTGCAGTAGCATCGTGTAGAGGAGCACGACTTCCAGTCATTGAGTGATGAAGGCGTTATGATATAGGACGGTACATCCAAAATACCCCGGCACTTCATCCCAGAGATATTGATGATGCGAAAGTTAGGGTTTTTGTGCCATCAAATCTAGTCATTATGTATTGTCGCTTTACACCTAAATCCTACGATGCTTATACCATGTTTTCAAATGTGTGAACTGTGTTTCCAGATGTGTAAACAAGTTCAACTGCGATTAATTATATTTGATGTGTCCGATGCATAAACGAGTGAAATGCATCATATCTCTTGACTTTTTTGAATGTTTCCTAAATGTTACTCACATCAAATTTCAATGACAGGACGAAGTTTCCTAGGTTGAGTGTTTGGCCAAGATATCTAAGACCCAAATAGCCATAAAGCAAACAATTATTACTGGCACCAAATGTATGCAGTCGAGCTCATTTGTTGTACGTGAGCAATTGAATCAATTGACTCTCGCGTAGAGCTTTATACTAGACATAGGGAACTTTTGGATTTGGCGTCCACCATGAAGTTCATTAGAACACCCTTAAAATTCCATGATCCTTATAATACTAAAATCCAAATCGGTCATTCTATGCATTTGAGGGGGGTTAGTCACTTTTTCTAAAATCACTCCCTGAAAAAAATACAGTATAATCTGATTCTCTTCATTCTCAGGCACAAACGTAATGCCTGTACAACAGGCCTGTCTACCTAAGACAAAGGTCAATTTCATCTCACTTTCTCTTTCCAAATTTACACCATGTTGATCTATTGAATATCACTCGGAATTGTATAAAAGTGTAGACTTTAAAGCTAGGCACGTGTGTACGCGAGGACTAATATTGTTGAATGGAAAACTATGTGCTGGACTCACCCACATCCAGTGCATGAATATCTCAAAGTAGAAATTGTATTGAATACCGACGCTCTCTGGGAGCCTTCGTGTCGTGTTCGACATTTTTACACATGTTTGACCTACAACGAGTGTCGAAAAATCCGACGTGTGGTCAACTCTCTCCGACACGTGAGTCCAAAATTCTGACACACGATTTTAATACACAGGGGTCAATTTTAAAAACTTTCAATATTTAAGGGGTCAAATGTAAAAAAAAAAAAAAAGGTAGGCTAATGGTTGGGCGCCGCTACCACTACCACCGTTGGAGGGTTCCGACGAGGTGGCGAAGGTGGGGAGGCGACCCTCGCCGACCAAGCAAGGGCTGGCAAGGCTCGCCTAGATCTAGGTGATGCCTCGATTGAGGCCCGGGTGAGGGTCGCCCAAATCTAGGCCACCATGCCCTCTCTTGAGCCTAGCGAGGGTCACCAGCCCTTGCATGGGGCCAGCAAGACCTCACTTGGTGCTAGAGAGGCTCGCCAACCATAGGCAAGGGCCGGCGTCACCCAGATTTGGGAGTCTCGCCCAAGCCTCACCTAGGCCGGCGAGGGTCACCCCCCATCCACCACCTAGGGCCTACGAGGTCACTAGCACCCTCCAATGGCGGCTGGGCACGTCACTGGCGGGGGCAACGGCAGCAATAGCGGCATGCCTAGCTAGACCTCTACCTCTCTTTTTTTTTTTTTTTCAGCTTTGTTTTTTAGAAACTTTTTAGCTTTTTAAAAGTTTTTTACTATGAAAAAAAGTAATAAAAAAACACCACATAGGATAAATAAATAAATTTAAAAATACCACTTCATTTTCCTTTAAATAATGTTTTTTTTCCTCTCAGGTTTTATGTATTATTATAATGGAATGTAGTTGAATTGGTTAAATTAAAATAATGATTGATATTAACAAATATCGAATTAATATTTTTAGTATAAATTACTTCTATAAATTACTTCTAGGCTCTTTTATTATTTATTTATATATGTATCTATATATAAAAATATATTTAATATATAACGTGTCGGAATTTTCTATTTTTGAGAAATGACATATTGGTGAGTCGTATCATGTCGTGTGTCACATATCCGTGGTCGTGCTATACGTAGGAATATAGAGATGGCCAAAACACTGGCGAGAAGAATAGCACAAGAGAGAGCTAAATTAGCAAGAGAGAGATGGTAGAAGCAAATAAAAGAATGGAGCTATAAATGTACATAGAACCAGTAAGACGTATGAAAGCAAATCTGAGTCAAGACTTATCATGTTCTTGAATATATAATCAAGAAATTGTAATCAACATCATGCTCTTGAATTCCTCAAAATCCAGCCTCCCATCGCTATTAGTATCGTACGCGCGAATCATGCTATTGCAGTCTCTCCCGCTTCTCTCGTCCCACAACCCTAGTCTTGAGAGGACGCTCTGGAGCTCCTCGGAAGAAATGAAGCCGTCATCGTTCAAATCGAACACTTTGAACGCTTCTGCGAGGTCGGTCTCTTGATCGCCGTCTCCTTCATTGCCCTCCAGCGATTCTAATCTGCCGCTTCTTGTGGTTCCTTCCGACGATATGGAGTCGTAAAAGTACAAGAACTCATCAAAGTCGAGGCTCGGTTTCCCTATAGGCAATTCGAGCTCATCCATGCTGTAATGGACACCGATTTTCTCGAGCAACCAATTGAGCTCCTCAAGGCTCACCTGGCCATCGCCGTTCTTGTCGAGGTTCTCGAAAATCCGACGCAAGTCTCTGGTTCCGAGACGAGACATAATATGCAATGGTGGATATGTACGTGCAGATTGGGGAAACTAATGAAGAGAAATATGTGTAAATGCTAATGGCGCCGGTGGGAGGAGGACAATTTGAATCCGGGGCCTTCTTGATGGAGCTTCCCTCTATTTATACAATGCAGGGCGTATAGCATGACTTTGAAGAAGCTTGTGGTCTTTAGGGTTTCATGGAAGTTGGGAAGAAGCTTCGTCGAAGAAGGACGTTACGAAAGCTGACTTGATTTTTTCTTGATCTGGAACTCTCTTGACTTTAGATAGAGGACATAATAGTAACGTTGATATGTTTTTGGGTATTCTTCTTTCTTGGGTCTTCGCACGCTATCATTAATATATACTATTTTTATTCTCTAATTTGATTAATCACGTCACGCCATTTATCTTCCGAGATGATTCTTGGAAGGAAGGCTCGTCCTTCGTTGCCGCGCTTTTGACCCTGAAAAACGTGATCCAAGTCACGGGTCGAAAGGTCTAGAACTAGTCCCAGTAAATTCTGCCGTGCTCCTTCCTGGTGTTTTGATTAGTCTCGTGGGTCTCGCTCGCGTCTTTGCCGGGTTCGTTCTTTCAATAGATTGGAACTTTGATTGGCACGTTCGTACGGAGTCCGGACGAAGCAGGAATCAAATTATGCAGGGAGGAATGGATGGTCTTTGGGAATTGCTATGTACAGATCTGGTCGGGAAATTTTGGGAATCTCTATGTATTCTTAGTTTTGTACGTATCCCACGCTTATTTGAGACGCAGGAAGATGAGACTTGCACGCGCCGCTCCGGGCCAATTTGTGCGGTGGAGATTAATCGAGTTGACATTTCAGCCAATTTGTGATCGTGACATCCATGTACAACAATCTTTGACCACGCCGAATGCGTTGAGGATAACTACGTGAAGGAACGGTCAGCTCCCCACAGAATCTTCCATGTAGCCTAAATCGAATCTCTCTCTCCATGCGTGTGAAAGAATATCTACCACATTTTGTGTAATGATTATAATAATTTTTCATGTTTTCGTTGGTGGACTGATGAAATTAACGAATGTTTGTCATAAACCCAAAATTTTCACATTATTCAAACTCTATAGATAAAATTGTACTGCAAGTCTTAAATCTTATATACCGAATATAAGCAGATCCTAACAATTTCAACTGATTCAATTAAGTTCTATACTTCTACTAAAAATTACAATCAAATTCTAAAACTTTCAATATTTCAATCGAATCCTAAACATTGGTTGGAAAATGAAATTAAGGCTCAAAATTTATGTTCAAGGTGCAATTTAAGGTCGTCATTTACGCAACTTCTAAGTTACACCTAGTCCAATTGAAGTACGCTTCATCAAAAGGACTTGATTACACCTTTTAAAAAAAGGTTGAGCACTTATTTGAGTCAACGAAAAAGTTTAAAATCCGATTGTAATGCGCATATAAAGTTAACTTGTGGTAAAGAATGTAAAACATTTTAATATTTGGTACTTACATTTTTTAGCACTTGTTTTTATGTTTTATCAAACGAGCCCTAGACAATTCCTTCCTTGCTTATCCTATCAAGTGATTATTGAGTTGGATTAATTTTTCAAGTCAATATTTTATATTAATCAAAAATGCTCATTCTCATCAAATGGATGAACTTCGAAATTTTCAACCTTGATTAGCTTGTCAAACAAGCCCTGATGATGTCCCTTAAGTAGGACCAAGGAATTGAGTTATTGACTTCTTTAAATATCCAATAAGGATTTGTCACATTACTTAAAGTGTTTTTAATAAAATTGAAACTAAGCGCCGAAAGTTTAAGTACAAAACAATTTTAAGTTTCAAGAATAGAAATAATAGGTTATGACCAAAAAAAAAAAAAGAATAGAAATAATAGGTTGTTCGATATTGATTATTGGTAGGTTTTATCATTATAATTGGCAAGATTTTAGTTACTACCAATACTTTTTTTTACTTAATAAAAAATGGCTTGTTTGTTAATCACGTTAAGAGTAGAAAACTAAGCTTTTTAGCACTTGATGTGTGCATTTGAAAACCTCAGATTGCACATAACTTAATTGAGTTTTTAAGTCATAAGTCACTAAATATGGTTATTGAAGGACTTAGTTAAATGTCAAAATTTTGGGTAAAAGCACCAAAAATCTCAAATTACACACACTATGACACATTTACCTTAACACTGGACCTGAGCCCAACCTTTTACACTCGGCCTATTACCAAAGAATCGAAAAATGGTTTTAAGGTTCCCATGCCCAAGTACACAGTATTTGCTCCGAGTGTCTGTCCAATCATAAAAAAAGGTTCCACTTAACTCATTGTCAAAGGGTAGATTCAACAGTTCTACTTTAGTTAAGCCTAAATACCATTGAGAAGTCTGATCTTTTTCTTCGAGGAAGTAACATGATTGGCAAGGTAAGGACAGAGCCTCACTCCGTCACTACTTGATAACACAAAACCAAACCCACAATGAGTGCACGCCATTAAAGATAGCGTGAATTATTTTTGTAAGACAGGATAATAAGGAGAGGAATATGTGTTATGATTTGTTGTATAGGGGAAGTAGAAACTTGTCATTCTTAATCATCTTCCAGTTAAACAGTAATTTGTCAAACATTAGCAAAAGGCAAAACGTTCGTGCTGCACTAATAGCACTTCCTTTTTTTGCCTTTGGGGCCGTATTCATTGAAATAGGGGGCAAAGGAAAGAGACCACCTTTTAACATGCCTTGCAACATAAAATTGCTAATTTCGGCCTAATAACATTTTTTTTTTTGTATACACATCATGGACATGAAAGGTTTTTTAAGTTGAGAAACATTTCATCATTTGTTAAGACGGATTTTTGAACAATGCAAATGTAAATAACAAGTTCAAGGTAATTAAATATCTTTGTTATGGCGACTTTTGATACTTCGGCCTCAATAGAGAAAAGCTTACTCTTTATAAAGTTTGGCCCAAGAATTATAGAGAAAGAAGTTAAAAACAAGAGTGAAGCAATTCACTACTATCTTCTTCTTTTTCCATCTAAAGATTTTCCAACTCTTAGGAGGCATGTAACAACCGCTTATATACTGCCAACTTCCAGCACTCGCCCTCGTTCTCCATGGCCGTCGCAATGTGGCCTCACCTGGCCGCCGGAGTCTTGCCATCAACGGCCTCGCCAACCACCAGCACCACCGTGGAGCAAAGAATTAGTTTCACTTCGCTAGGATTTTGTCATTCCATCTATTATAAGCATAGCCCAAGCTTCTTTGGGCTTGTGATGTGGTCGTCTGCGAGAATTTTATCTTCTGTTTTGTAATAGTTCTGTTCATTAGGAATACAATCTACATCCATCATATGTCTATATTGCTTTATGTACCCGTACCTCACATTCTTTATTTGCTTAGTAAAAATCGAGCCTTGGTCCAACTATTCCAGAGAATTAACTAAAAGAAAAAAAAAATTAATGGAAAGTGGACTTGCTACCGAAAATTGAGGATTTAAATGATAGATTTTGAAAAGTGGAGGTCCTAAGTGCAGTAGCAGATAACTAGATAAATCAATTCTTTTCCCTTTTCGACCACAAACTTGCTTGAGAAAAATTACAAGTGGGATGCTTAATGCGGTCTCGATTCTATCTTATATTGTTTTTCCTTTCCCAAAAAATACTTAATTTAGCTCGGATCTCAATTCCGGCTCAATTCTCATTATCTCACAAAAAAGAAATACCATCTTTTAACTTAGATTTCAGCTCTGATTAGTGATTCCAACATTTTTTTTTCCTTTTAAGAAAAACATCAATTTCAATTTCCACACCGACGCTGATGACGAAGGCGAAACGGCGAGCGAGGCCGTCGTTTTGGCTATTGTACTTTCCTTATTCTCGTCGACTCTCCCACTCTCTCTGTCTCTCTCTCGCCGAGATTTGCTGAGTCACCGTCTCTGCGGCGGTCGTCGGAGAACCTCGTCCGTCGCGGCCATCACCCGCCATCGCGTCACGCCGGCGGGACATCGTCCGAAGAAGCTCTTGGGTTCCGTACAGAGACACCCTTTTGCGTTCGCCCGTTCTTCTTCTTCTTCTTGCATGCCGGCGAGGCGCCTCTTGTGCCGAGCAGAGGAATCGTACGGTTTCGGGTCAGGTGAGGAGGACCCTTCGGTGAGTCTTCCCCGTTTTTCGTTTTTCCCTTCAAAAACCCACTAAGAAAAGCGCTCCTGGATATTTCCTGATGGGCCGTTCTCTGTTTTTCTTTCGCTTGAATTTCTTATCAAATCCGGTTTGTCTGATCCTCTTTTGGTAGCGACTCGCGAGTCGGGACGTGTGCCTTTTTCTTTTTTTCTAACCCTTTTCCCGTCTTTAGTTGATGCTCTGCGTAAGTTTTGATTTTGGACTGAAGGGGAATGATTAGATGGGAGAGATTTCTCGTGCCGCATTGTTGAAATCTCTGTGATGCTGTAGTTTTAGTGTTTTTGGTTTAACAAAGTTTTGTTCCTTTTTTTTTTTTTCTAATTATCTAGAATCTGGTCTTGTTTTGGTATTAATGTGGCAAATAAGCACGTCCATGTGCGTTCTTATGTAGCTCTCTTTCCTTTATTGGTGTTTTGGAAACAGGGCTTGTTATTGTGATTTACGGGGGTGAGTGCCTCCATGAAGGAGATTCTTCGTGTATTGGTGAAGTGAAAAATTTTGGAGCTGTGGTTTGATAGTTAAAATGGGTGTGACGTGCATGGAGGTCGATACTGATAGAGAAAAGCAACTGGAAAGGCCATTAAAGAGAAGGTGCTTGCGTGACCCTATTGAAACACGTACTTCTTTGCAGAATGGTGCTCTTGAGAGTGCTCCACAAAGAACTGATGGGGTTGACTCCTCTGAAGACGACGAATATTTAAATTTCTTGGAAACTTATCACAACAATTATGGTTCTGTGCCTTCCAAAGCTTATAGATATGGCAGCAGCAGTGGTAGCGATGATTTAGTGGATCCGCAGTATAAGATTTTCTTTGAAAGTCTAAGAGTAACCCGGAAGTCATATGAGCTTGAGGTGCAAGTGGACGTTGGAACCAGTATACTCCTCAAGTATGACATTGAAGACCAGCCACATGAAGGATTAAACTTAGAATATTTGAAGAGTCGAACATTGAAAAATACTGCGGAAACGATGAGAAGCTTGAGGAATGCTGTGGGAAGAGAAAAGGACAAAGTTGTTGCTGTGAGGAGAAAAGAAAATGATAAGGAAAAAAGAATTCCAAGAAATGTTTCTGGAAGGGAGGAGAGCCTGCAAACTATCAAAGCTGCTGAAACAAGCAAAGGAAATTGCAACTTGGATAAAAGAAATATAGAAGCACAACCTGCAGATCTTGGTTGTAATCAGGCAATTAAACGGTTCCCGGGGGCATTGTGTCCAAAGGTTCAACAAGCACCCGAGCATGAGGAGGAGACTTGCAATGAAAGTTACCCAGCTCTTCTGAATAGTGCAAAAGATGATGGTAACATTCCTGAATTTATATCTGGTAATGGTAAACAAACCACCAACGCTGCTACAACGAACAAAGGAAATTGCAACTTCGATAAAAGAAAGATGGAAGCCCAACCTGCAAATTTTGGTTCTAATCAAGCCATTAGACAGTCCCCTAGGGTATTGCGCCCAGAGTTTCAACAAGCACCCGAGCATGAGGAGGACACATGCAATGAAAGCTATCTAGCCCTTCTGAATGGTGCAAAAAAGGTCAGTTACATTCTTGAATCTAAATCTGATAATGGTAAACAAAATACCAAAGCTGCTGCAGCAAGCAAAAGAAATTGCAGCTTGGATAAAAGAACTATAGATGCTCAACCCGCCAATCTTGGTTCTACTCGAGCCACTAGATGGTCCCCTAAGGTATTGCGTCCAGAGGTTCAACAAGCACCCGAGCATGAGGAGGAGACATGGGATGAAAGCTACCTAGCCCTTCTGCGTTGTGTAAAAGAGAATGGTGCAAAAAATGTCAGTTACATTCTTGAATCTAAATCTGATAATGGTAAACAAAATACCAAAGCTGCTGCAGCAAGCAAAAGAAATTGCAGCTTGGATAAAAGAACTATAGATGCTCAACCCGCCAATCTTGGTTCTACTTGGGCCACTAGATGGTCCCCTAAGGTATTGCGTCCAGAGGTTCAACAAGCACCCGAGCATGAGGAGGAGACATGGGATGAAAGCTACCTAGCCCTTCTGCATTGTGTAAAAGAGGATGGTAGCATTATTGAATTTACATCTGCAAATGGCAAACAAATTAGATACGAGGAAGATGATGAGGAAAGTGAGGAAGATGATGAGGAAAGTTCGTGCGAAGTGGAAATGCTTGCTGGGGAAGATATTTCTAAATGTGAAGAATTTGTGACTAGGAAATTATCCAAAGATCCAGTATGTACTAGCTCTTTCCCCGCTATTATGTGATTAGTTTCATATGGCTTCTAAATCTCAATTTTGATATTTGCTGAATTTTTCTGCTCCCCACCCAAAAAAAAAATAAAAAAAGATAACCGTTGACAGCAAGCACTTTGCTGATGAACCTGGGAGCAGCAGTGGTACTGTATTCAGGAAGAAACTCATGGGTGTACTCAAAATGCCCTATGATGTGAAGGAGCATGAAGACCTTTCCCGAAGAGTAAGACATAAAAGGCAAAAGACAGTCGAAAAAAGTCTGCGTCAAGGACGGGATTTCACTTCTTCATTGCGGCAGCGCTGCAAATCATATCTTGAGCTGCACAAGGGTAAGCTCATATATGCTACTCTCTTCCCCCATTAGTCTCTTTTTTTATCACGATACTGTTATTCAATACTAGTTCTTTTTCCTATGACCAAATGCTTCTTTAGTTAAGAATTTGGCAGAGATTCACAAATTCATGCACTGCCTTTCGACAGGTATAGAATTAAGTGAATCATTGGTGTATCAAACCATGTAAAAATTAATGACGGTATCAACAAGATCTAAGACTTCTTATGTGTATCGTATCTTTGCATTATTGCAAAGTACAGAACCATCTAGGGAGAGAGCATGACTCTCTCCATTGAGAAGTTCTCCATGTATTTCCTCCCTCCAAAACTACCACATGCATGAACAGTGTACAGGGAAGTGGTGGCACTAGGCGGCAGAAATATCTTATAATCAACATCACATGCTACCTGTTTTCTTTTTTGCCTTTTTTGATCATGATTACCTTCTGTTAGCCAAAAGAGCAATTCTTGTGGGTACTACTCCTACCACCACTCATAGTGGAGAATCTTACGAGATATTGCACCACTTTTCCCACATGACTAATTGTTTTGCCATTTTTATTCTTATGTTGTCGTGCAGCTGTAATCTGGTGAATATGTTGTCGTGCAGCTGTAATCTGGTGAATAAGAACGGTCAAGTTGTCTCTCTTTTGCTTTTACAATGGATCTCTTCTGAGATAAAAAATCAGCATGTTTCAGTCTTGATTTTCTTCCCATTATCTCTACCGCCAATTCAATTATACATATTGGCTGGCTGGAATTCTTCATGTCTATTTTTTTCAAGTTTTTTTCTCACATATTATCTAGGGAGGTTAATTTAGGTTTCCTTACAACAAAACTTTAGTAGTTGGTCTTTTGTTTTACTTGAGGTCATTTTCTAAATCATTTGACATATATGAAATTGTCTGCTCCCTCTTTTCTTTTTGTTTTAATTTTCTGAGAGAAGATTAAAGAAGGTTGGATGTTTGCAAAATGAGAAAACAAGAAGAGAAAAGCCGAATATAATTTGATACTCAGCGGCCTTATATTTATTGTCATTTTTGTGCAGATCTTGCTAAAGAACTCAAGTTGGTTCGAGGTGATCGTCCTCAGAATTTGAATCTCTTGCGTGGATTTTTCTTTTGGTTGGAGGTGAGTTTCATATGTCGACATGGCCTTTTTGGTCCAATATGTTCCAAATCTAATTATTCACTTTATAGCTTGCTTGTTCATTATATGCGGATGGCATATTGTTATTCTCAGAGAGAGAACATATGTTGATGTAATTCATAGATAGTCATACTGAGAGAGAGTCACACTGTCGCTGGGAATTTTTCAAATGGTCCATGGAGGAGGGAGAGAGGGAGGGAGGGAGGGAGGGAGATGTTGATGTAATTCATAGATAAGTCACACTGTCGCTGGGTATATATGAAATGGTCCATGGAGGCATATACGCCACCTTCAATGCTCATTAGGAGGCCGCCACATTACTCAGTCTACCATATTTGTAAACCAGTCCATTATTCCTTACACGTTGTTTGATTGTGCATGGACCATCTGGGATCAGTTTGTAGTACACATACATATTTGGTCATGTTGCTCAGAGAGATAGTGTTTGTAAACAGAACCCTAGCGCACTGATTCCTTAGTTTTGCAGTCTCTTGTTTGGAATTAGCTGAGATGGTAATTCCTTATCTTAATCCTTCCGGTCTCCTTTCTTAACCTTCCGGTCTCCTTTCTTAACAGAACGTACCGCAGGAAGGAGCATTTAAGCCTTGGTTGGATCCAAGTTGTTTGAAAGTGTTGCCCGCACAGGCAATTAGGAGGGTCTAATGTGAATATTTCTCTGGCCCTGACAAGAAAGCATGCAAAACCTGGAACTGCTGCTGCAATGTTTATTCAGAACGTCGGTGTCCTAATTCTGGTCGAGATTTTGGTTATTCACAGATAGTGAATCTGATGGTTGTGTATCATTCCTCCTCTCCAAAGTGGAATTTGGGGACCACATCAAGGAAAATGCTTTTCTGTATTTCAGTCACTTGCAAATGCAAGTGGATCTTTTTGTGATGTAAAAATCAGGTTTATCGAAATGTGCAGCTCTCTATGCTTGAATCAGACCAAATTTAGTTTATCTAGCACATTTTAATGCTTTTACCAAGAACTTGCTACGTTTCGCATGACGAGCATGGGGCAAGCAATGAGTGCGGCAAGTAAGGAAGAGGTGCAACAACCCATGAGTAAAAAGTTGTTCTAAGCCTGCCTCTTTCTGCGTCGACACGGGAAAGCGGGTTCGAAGCAACACCATTCGTGTTTGGCTATTGGTTCAACAATCTCAAGAAACCACGCAAGTCATACACTTTTGACCGAATTGTGCGGCACGCATAAATTGAAGGAGACGCCATCAATAAGTCGGACACGACCAACCTGTCAGATCGCACGTTTTTACTGTGAAGTCTTTTGTTTGTCCAAAATTTTTTGTCTTCTCTCAGTCAAAGAAATGGAGAATCGGTCATCATGTCATTCAGGATGTCAAAGTCTTATTCCACGCGCAAGGAAAAGCATGTTCTTTTCATGTTCTTTTCTTGTTCTTCACTCTGTAATTGAAGGTAATTTTTTTATATACAGAAGTAAAGAAAATTGTATAAGAATCATGTTGATAGAAACTCTTAAGGTATTTCTCCATGTTTATTTAGAATAACTTAACTTCAAATTATTAATCACGAAATTAATTAACCCAATTACTGCATTGAGAACTGCACAATTTCGACGACTGATTACTTGAATGGCCCTAAAATATTTTTCAACAAAACCAATGAATTATTATAGGCTATAGATAGATAAGGACGGGCAATGCACTTTGTCAGAAACATGTAGACATTGTTGCTCCTAAGAGGCTGTTAGGATGCTCAGAGTCAAATGATAGAATACTCATGAGAATCTACAGCATGACGTGCAAATCTACATCTTGACAGTGGCTTATGAATCACAAGGCATTATCAAGCGTAGAACTCTAATCTGAATCAATGTTGATGAGATGACTCTGATACCACTGAGAGATTATGGTAAGGACTAATGGTAATCCGAGATAAGTATACTATTCCAAAAACACGGCCTTCTCTCAGGCTTCAAAGGGGACCGCCTTTGAGTCGCCTAAGTATCAATAATCTATATTATGTGACACTCATGCCTTAGAAACCTTTTCAATCCACGGGATGCACAGAGTAGCAAGTAGAGTGTACTTGTGGAATTAACACTTCTTGGGCTGAAAAGACAATTCTAACCAGTGGGAATTCACATTGTTTTGCTACAAATAATTTAACTCCACTCTGCTCCTTGAAAGCTGACTGGCTAAGCAGAATTCATTGTAATAGGGAAAACAAAATCACGAGATAAAACTAAAGCGCCAACTTCTATATCACTAGGCACCAAAAATGGGCCACTTGCTACAACAATTTCATTGTTCTGTTAACATAATATTATTTTCTTGTATACACACATGTACACTTACCATGTAACCCCAGAAGCAATCAGAAAATTTCTATAGGAAAGGGAAATGGGGCAAAAAGAAGAAAACAAAAGCTTCAAATCCTAGGAGGAGAAAAGACGAGTTAAAGTCATCCTCTGCTTAATCATCAAATCTGCGCTCACTCAAAGATGAAATTCCCAGATCAGCATATAAGTCTCACCATGAGCAAGAAATTGTCTGAAAAGTCATTCCCCACCACCATGGATATTACTCAAAGTGAGAAGTCGGGAAGATGAGTAAACTTGCTCAAACACTTGATCCAGGGATTAGGGGTAAGAGAGAGCTACTCAGTCTGGAGGGAAGGGATTACATTGTTGGCATCTTGTCCATAATCCGTATTGGCTTAATTAGCTCATCCAGATTATCCAATCGTACATCCAAAGGATCAATTTCATCATATATCATGGGGTCATCACTTTCTCTCGCTTCGTCATCACTAACATCAAGACTGATATAATCAGAAAAGACAGAATTGTCATCAACATCTTCCACATGGACCCTTTCAGGAGCTGCTGTTCCTTGCTTAGACAATCTCATCGTCATGGACCCAAAGTAACGACCTACACTGCTCTTTTCACCTGATCGTTTTCTTTTCTTTCCCTTACTACGTCCTTTCGGGTGGTGAAGCTTGCATTTGGATCCTTGCTGACATCTGCCAGTTGCTTCAAAGGTTGGGCATATGTAGCTGTGCTTGTTCCGACACTGGGAGAGCAGATGGATGCATTTCATTTTCTTCATGCTACCATTTTGAGAATTTACGTTTGGAGAAGGGAAAATTTCTTTATCATCTTTTTTTCTCTCCTTGTCTAACAGAGAGGAGGGAAGAAGATTTTGGCTTGTTTATAAAAGGCGGTGGTTCTTAAGATTAATGCAATACCATTACGCTGTTCATGAACTTAAAGAAGAAAGGGAAAGTAATCACAAGAGACAAAGTCTAATAATCACTGAAGCAACCAACAAGAATCAGAAATCATGAATTGGCTCCAAAAAGCTCCAAACTATCAGTTGGTTTGCAAAGCCCAAATTATAAGTCAAATGAACTTATTTAACTTTCTGCCACGAAATCACATCATGTATCCATTACACATGAAGCAAACATTCAAGAATGGCATGCAGAAAGTGCTGTTATCTCTGCTAACTTTTGCAGATGGGAATGTTTTTCTCTAGCACAAAGTAGCAAGTCCAACTATCAAGTGAACAATTTTTTTTTGGCTTAAAAGAAGAGTGCAACGTAGAAGGAAACGATGCATGCATGGGCATATGCACAGAAAGGTACATGTGCATGATGCGTGCTGTTGAAAATATGTGAAAATTTCACAATCATAAGGCTGAGGAATAGAAGCTCCCAGAAAGAAAAGCAGTACCTCATTCCCGTCAGGACAATAGCCCCTAAGAAAAGCTTCGCATGTAGGGTAATTCTGATTGACATTCACATGCCTATAAGGGCAACTTTTGTTTGTGCACAAACCTGCCAGTTGTCATAAAGTGTTTGTTTAATCTATAAGCAAGAATTACTCAACCCGCTGATTTTAAAAATGGAGACAAATGTGGAAATACCTTGCAGAAAATAAGAACAATCTGGCATTCTTTCAGGAATGATCTGCATAAGAAAAGGGTAAATTAGTGACGAATCAAGCATGGGACTCTTAATGTTGGAACACCAACTTTTCAGTAAACAGGATAATAGTGAACCTCATGAGTCAACTTGCAATCCTTATTTGAACATGACCCGTTTATAAATTTTGTGCAGACTGCGATTTTGGATGGATCATGAATATAGGGACATTTTCCATCATCCTTGTTGCATTTCCCGAATCTGGTGAAAAACTGACAGTATTTTCGTTTTTTAGTCAACCGCAATCTGGCAGTATGCAAACTCCACCGCACTTTCTCACTTGCTAAAAGCCGAGTTCGTTTCTTTGGATCTCGAATTAGCTGATTCCCATTTCCAATCCTTACATACCTGCAAACAATCATAAGCATCTACAAAATACCTCGGGCACTAAAGCAAAGCTAAAACTACTGTAATACGATTCTTCAACTAAAATCATCAACTTAGCAATTACGGCATTGTGCAACCAAAAGAAAGCGCAAAAAGAAGAGGTAACATACTCATCATTGCCAATCACTAATCTCCGCGGAACATATGATTTCCTAGTATCATCTTTTGCTTGGGAAACAGAAGAGTAAGCCGATTCATCATCTACAATAAGAAGAGAAATCAATGCATAAATAGATAACAAACTCCCGCTTCAATGATATTACTTCACATTAGACAGAATAAGGCAAATGGAAAACAAAACAAGGCTGCCCCTAATGTGTCGCTCAACTTGGCACCCACCTTTGAACTAATGGAATAAACAAAGAACTAAAAAGGTGTGAGATCTTTATCTCTGATGAATGCTCAAGCCAGGTTGCAACCATGACATGAAAGAATAATAAAAATAAACAGATCCCACAAGAAAGAAACTATAATTCTACACATTCTGGATGAAGACTCTGGGCTTCCAACAAGCTACTACTACATCGATTTCATTAGGGATTGATGATCTTTTCACGACAGCACGACAAAGGGATCAATGGCATGAAGAAACATGATCCATCCACTACAATAGAAGTACCTCAATGCTGAAATTTGGAGATAGAAATAAGATAAAATATCTGCTATCCAGAAGTAGATGATGACACAAGAGATTCACATTTACTTCTGCATCTTTTCAAACATAAGCTCAAGCCATAATTATCTTTGCTCTGCTTTATCAGACAGGTGAAATACATAGAGCACTGAAGCCTACATAATAATATCATGCTCAGCTTTAAGAAAGTTTGTCCTCTTCTTCCTAAGACATGAATCCAAGAAAATCAGTCTGCTAGGTTCACTATATAACTATGGTTAATTTATCCAATCATTTGCTCAAATCCAGATCTTGTGCTTGGTTTCTTTATCCTACATCACTGCTATGGCTTCCAGACGCAATCCAAAAAACAGTTACATCAGAAAGGCATTTCATATACTGAACTGACAGATTCTAACATTATTTCAAATGGTTAACACTAGTGGAAGTAATTGGTGAAGTCCTGACTTCTTTTAACTTCCAATACAGATGCTCCTGCAACGTATTTCCTTTCTAATGAAGTCCGGAGAGAAGAACGTTACATGGTTTTCCTAATAGAAAGGCAAAACCCACTAAGGCATTCAAAAATTAAGGACGCTAAGGTCTCTAAGCACTGCATCATAACCAACTTTGAGTATTGATATTACGGGGAAGAAATCCATAATCTGCTAGCAGCAACTGTTTCCCTCAAGAGGGATGCCATTACCATAGCATTTCTAAATGCAGAAAGCAATTGATAGAATCTGAGGCACCTAAGTATCAACAGAGCAATCTAAACCCAGAAAGTCAAAAGATATACCATATGAGCCAGTCTGTCAAAAGATATCAAAATTCAAGACATTTCAGTCAAGCCTCTTTCCAAAAGCATGTTTCCCATAATGGGTATAAAAGTAGATTAATTCCCTGTAAAACGAACTTAGGCTCGGTTTCACTACCGGTGTCTATTTCGTCAAATGAGGTTCTCACTTAAAACTTACCCAAAAGAACAAAGAACTTATGGTCACATTTCCAATTCAATAAAATGAAACATGTTCAACAGGTACCGAGAACAGATCATTATAGAAATAAAGCAAAAAAAATGGGAACCTGAAATTCTCTGTAGTGTCCTCCTTGAAGCATCCATTTTGTATCGAAAAGAACCAATCCGGAATATGCGCTCTCCCACTCCTGCAATATCATCTATTCTACATCAGAACATAAATAAGGAAATTTCAGCCAACTAACATCCATAATTGTATCTGGAACCAGGAAATCATCTTTGCATGAGGATTACAAATTGGGCTAATCAATTTCATCTTATAATTTGACTTACGTGATGAACGAAATTTGCTTTTCGTTCTGGAGGACACCGGGAAACTACCATTCTGTTCTTTTTTCTCCCTCTCAGCCGCAACAACAGCTCGTGTTGCATCCTGTGGTAAGAGACGACAGATTTTGTGTTATAACCTCACAATTCTAGAGGAAATTGACCAAACTGCAATATGAAAGGAACATAACTGACCTCATTAGCTTTCTTTGATTGCCTTTCAATGGACTTCGACCACTTTAAACTTGTCCCACCAACACTTAGCACCTTCGATTTTCTAAGTGATAAACCATGAGCTGACCTAACATAGACAGTATCCCTCTTCCTCGACAGCATTAATCTTCTACTGAAAGAACCATTAATGAGTGCAGTTGCAATTATATTTATGACTAAACTGGAGCTAAAGCAGTATAACAAAACATTGAATGCTAGTAAACCTGATTGCAGATGAAGATTTATCAGCCAGACTGCAAGTTGTCTGCATGTATCTACGCCAGTATGTTGCTCTTTTCCAAGGGAACAGCTGAGGAAGGACCTTTTGGTAACATTTTTGATGATGCAATGGATGTCTGTAACTTTTTGACAGCTTTGAACCCCACAGAGTCCACACTACAGAAAATTTTGAAGGTTCAAATGACTCAAATATAGCTGCACTTTATATTTACACCTCCATATAAATGTACATATGTGTTGATTCTAGCTTGAATTGAACACTACATACTCTGCAATAGTAGCTAAAACAGCTAGTGATACCATAAGCACCTTCTAAGGTGATTTTAATAGCTAGGGTCAAGTATTCCTGATAAATATCGGCCAAGCAAAAATAATAACTAGATGAAAATATATGACAATTATCTGAAATAATACAAGACAATTAATCTAAGTCAAGTTCGAAGAACCACTCCATCAATTAAAATGAAAATAAAAGATTCAGAATCGAGGTAAAAGAAAGAGAAAGCCAGAAAAAAAAAAAGATAGTGTTGAAGAAAAGCAAAATGCAACAAAAGCATGCATCCACGGGGAAGCAACCACATCTAAATGCAATTTTAGATCTTCCATATAAATGATAGCCAGAAGACATGTAATGAGGGAAAATGTAGCAACGACTGTGGCACATCATCCAGCACCTCCTCCAAATAATAATGAAGAAATTTTACAAGCATAATGCACAATTAAGATAGTAAAACTGAATGTAAAATAATATAATAATATTGTGCCCTAATAGCCAAATCCATTTAGAACAAAGGAGTTTTTCTATGAATGCTCCAATCTTTCATCTAATGCATCATTTCAGATAGGTAAATAGTAAAACTGTAGGTAAAATAATATAATAATACTATGCCCTAATAGCCAAATCCATTTAGAACAAAGGAGTTTGTCTATGAATGCTCCAATCTTTCAGCCAATGCATCATTTCAGATGGGTAAACCGATGCTCTCAAGAGCTTGTTAATAGAATTTAGTAGGAACCATGCCTAAGAGCCTTAATCAGAGAATAAGAATTGCTGAATATCTTAACATTTCCAAAAAGAGAATAAGCCCCACTTACTGAAATAAATCGAGCCTCTAAAATGCCAGCACTTTACCATAGATATGCCTTCAAAGGCAAAAAATTGGGGGTCTAAAGCAGATCAAGAGTGGCACAATTGGGGAAGCATCAATACTATGAACAAGGCATGCTGAGATAAGAACACACTGAACATACCTTTAGAAGATAGCCCCCTGTTAAGGATTCTTCCACATGAAACTGCCGGAGCCCCCTGATCTTCTGAATTTCGACTGTGTTCAGGCAGGGCAGACATCTGCTTCATTAAATTGCCAATTGAAGTCCTTATAAGCTGATTTTTATTCCGTTTGAAGTAGCCATCAGAGGATAAGACTTGGGTCTTATGAACAATCTGGGTGGGCAGATCACGTGATTTTGTTGTTGCGACCAACTGATTTGATTTGCGCTTCACATATGTTATCCTCTTCAAAGCAGATGCCGTCAAACTTTCATTGGGCAGTTCTTTCATACCTTCCAACTTATTTGCTGAACAAAGTTGGTCTTCACGAGTTTCGGAAATCTTCAATGCATCCTTGCTGGTGTTTAGCTGATCACTGCTTGATGTACAATCCACAGAATCTAATCTATTACCAAAGTAACCATCAAGTGAAGGTCCAGCTGAGTTTAAAATCGTGCAGCTGTCTGAAGACATGGCAGTGTGATTGGGCAGATTATGAACACTTGGAAATAGGGATGTATTTGGCTTCTCAAGAGGAGCACTCATTCCTCCCGTTTTTAACAGATCTACATTGTGATTAAGATTATTGATTTTTCCAGTTCCTATGCTCCTCTTTAAGTCATCTTCACCTGATGAATTTATTCTGTGTGCAGCTGAGCTTGTGACATGATGGATCTGGGATTGGCAAGTATCTACACCTGGTTTTCTGACCAGACTGTTACCTTTTCGGATATAAAGTTCCCCAGTATCTACTGTAAACTGCCTTTTGACAGCTTGAATGCTAGAAACCGGCTTCTTTCCTGAGAGAGAAACTGATGAATTGCTTGGTCGATGCCATGTATTTGATTTTGTGGCACCATTAGAAGAGATCACCTTTGAAGTCTTGGAACCAAAGGACGAACGAGCTGGGAATGATCTCTGCATAACGCGATTTGGTTGATTCCGCATACCATATGGTTCTGGTTTCTTCAGACCGTATTCAGTCTTTTTCAAAGCTTCTGATGACAATATTACATCCTTGTCAGGGCTAATGCAATCAATTTCCATTCCATGATCTGATATCCGATCAACTTTGGTACTATGCGAAGACAGAGTAAGGACAGATATCTCTGAACCTCCACCAACCATGACGTTCTCTTTTTCTTGAGCATCCTTACCACCTAACCTTCCAGGAGGAATTTCATCTATAGATAATTTCCACCTGGGAATCTGCATTATTAAGTAATTAGATATATTTTCTGGAGAACTCATATCAGATATTGGATGAAGCACAGAATCTACCCCTTCATCATTGGAGTTAGAATTGTAGATTCCATCACCATCAGCAGACGATGGCACGTAAGTTGACACGGACGGTGATTCTTCCAATTCATGAATGTCACTATCAGTTTTCCTAACCGCACTGGATGATCCTGATTCCCGAGTCAATACATGGGTTCCTAAAGATCTGCAGTCAGCCGTCTCACCAGCCCCCATCACTTGTGCTTCTACAGAATGTAAAGCCACTTTCCTTCCCTTATTCTTTTCTATATTGAGAACCCCATCAGGATGATAACTTGTGGCCTTAACTGGAAAGTTATCTTTCTGGTTTTCCTCCATTATCAACTGACTGACTGAATATCTGTTTCGGATGCTTGATGCCCTGACACCTAGCGATCCAGAATCAAAAACTGAGCGCCCAAGTTGGAGTGTGTCATCAAAGGACCTATTTGCAGCAGAACTGACAGCATCCGCAGATTTCATCAAAGAAATATCCTTTGCTTTCCAGCTTGGTGATGAATTAGAATCATGCGGAGTATTCATAGGAGGTGTTGCAGCCTCTATGCCAGATTTTTTGAAACTGTCACAAGCAGTTAATTGCATCTCTGAGCAAGATGCATGGCTATCAGCCAGCAGACCCGCATCATTGCTCTGGTACATTCCCAAATTAGAGAAAACAGGATGAGAAGGAGTAGTTCCTCTCTTTTTATAAGTAGATGGATTTTCATATTCATCAGCATCAATACCCTTCTTATTTAAATCCTTTGCATCAGAAAGTTCATCAATTGATTTATGTCCATGTGAAACGCCATGCTTACGTGAAACAGAGGGTAAGCCAGAGTCCACACATCTAACACAAGAGGCTGTAGCTATTTGGAGTCCAAAATCCTCGACAGGCATATTTTTGCAGGTGTCTAAAGCATCTGAAGGGCTACAGCATGAAATATTTACAGTCTCCCTACAGCTTCCTGCTGCGTTTGAACTCAGCATATCTAGTTTAGAGACCCCATCTTGTCTACTGTCTATTACATATGTGGTAAGTTCTTTTGAAACTTCAATGGGAGACGCAGCTATTGATAAACTCCCTTTACTATCATGAATCTCGAGTGATGCAGGGAGATCTACTGAAGATGATTGCCTCAAATCATGAAGAATAGTGCTATCCTTAAAGGTCACGTTTTCATCTAAATTAGCAGAAGAAGTGTAACCATTGCAGCCAGTACTGCTTCCTGGAAATTTTGAAGAATAGCCTTCAGCTTTTCGCATATCCAATGCACTAACTTGATTAAGATAAGAGTTACTGTAAGAACCATCAAGAACTCTCAGACCTGAAGCAGCACTTGGATCTTGAGATCTAACTAGGACTTTATCAGAACTTGAGACAGGAATTTCCCTCCCAAAAGGGACAGTATTACCTGTAGAAACCCTATGAATGTTCGTGTCCTTTAAAGTTGAGGAATCAGGAATGTCACGGCCCGGCATATAAGATAGTCTGCCCACATCATTCTCTTGCATCAAACTTAACTTCTCTATACCAGTCTCAAAAGTACTTTTAAATGGCGGTGCAGGAAGATTCTCAAAGAATCTTGAATTGGTATGCAGGCACCCCAAAGAACTGTCAGAATTGGTATGACATGCCTTTTTATCTTCAACCACAGCAGAATGGATAGGACGAGATGCACCACAATTCTCTCCAACATCTTGAGGTAGAGGTGTTTCCAAAATATCAGGGTCACTACTACATTCCTGCAATGGAAAACCTTGCAATGTTCCTTTCACATCATTTGACTGGAGGAGATCAGACACTCCATCGGAAGCATCATTTGCTCCTACATTACGGAACATTTGACTTGCAGTACAAGTAGTATCCTCTTTTGAAGGATTTGCACCCTTGTCAAACCCTGTCACACCAGAACTATCTGTTCTTATATGATCATCATTTCCATGCAGATGCTTCGAAGTCATCATCTCTGAATGAGGTTTATTTTTTTTCACTACTCTCACTCTCTTAACTGCTTTCTTCATGACCTTTTTCTTCTTTTCAATCTTTACGATAGGTGACTTATTGGCAAGAATGTTATCACTTTCTATGCCTCGAATGTTATCACTTTCTATGCCTCGAATGTTACCAATATCAGATCCAGAAGCTATACCAGTCTCCAAAGAAATTTCCTTGCCATCACTCATGCTCGTACCAACTTTATCTGAATCTATATGCATCTCAGAATGTGTCTTGTTAACTTTTCCATCAGAAACTGCCATAATTCCAGATTGAAGGGCAAGATGACCATCTTGATCTAAAACTGGAAGGCAGAAAGACTGATACACCTTACTCTTACCAACTGAGCTAGAGGTTCCCTTGGAAAAGGGTTGATTATTAATCTTACTCCCTGTATTAGATGCTGCAACAACTCTCTCTTTTGATGGTTTTGAATCCGTCAAAGTACAACTGGCAATCTCGGGAGGTCTAGTCAGATTTACCATGCTCGTGTCAGGTTTTTTGATGAGTGTATTGGTAAAACCCGCATTTGATTCAGCAAAACTTTTCGACCTCTTATTCCTTGGAGTCAATTCTCTGTGAGGAACGGTCAACGAACTTGTAGGTGCAACGACTGCTTTGGCTACCAAAGAATTGGATTTGAAAGAAACATCGAGCTCCACTGATCTTCCTTCTCTCTTTTCTTTCATACCATGATCAGGAAACACAAACGGCCCTTTGCCTCTCAAGGAACCAGGACCGTTCTCGTCACGATGATTAAAATTGCGCAACCTCTCATCGTCCCCGATCCTTCGATCGGGTCTCGGCACTTGAAGCCTCAGAAAAGCGCTCTTTTTCTGCACCTGTCTCCTTGGTGTGACATTATATTCATCGCTACCTACCCTACTTCTTCTAGTACTACTGCTATATCTTCCCCAATCAGACTCATGAACCTGTGATTCTCTAGAAACAAATGGCATACTATCCACATCATTAATCTCGTGATCCCTAGTCTCAAAAACTAAGCCATGAAAGCCTAAAGATGGATCCTGCCTATGACTATACCTCCTGTGTTTTTCATTCAACAGTTCACTATCCTCAATCAGGCCATGAATGTTAGAAGAACTTGATACAGAGCTCCTGAAAGAGTCATCATAAACAACAGACCGCACCCGCGAGAAACCATCTTGCCGACGGGATTCAAACCCACCCACACCGTCGTCCCTAAATCTAGAAATCGCGTCCGCATCGCGCTTGACGTGGTAACGAGAGTCCCGACCCAAATCAAGTTGCACGTACGGACGCGGAACGTGATTATCGGCAACAAGCGCCAATTTCGGGTGGCAGACACCGCCGAGGCGATTGTCGTTGTGGTGACAAACCGGTCGGCGATGGCGATCGTCGTCGATCCGATCGATGCTCTGAAAAGATTGCACCGGCGGGGGAGGTAGGGTTTGAGGAGGAGGATGCGGAGGAGCAGGAAGAGGGTGATAGGACTGCGACGGCGGATGCGGCTGCAGCGGCGGCGGCGGCGGCGGCGGCGTTTGTGGTGGGAGCAGCAGCTGGTGGTTCTTGTGGTGATCGTCGTGGTGATGGTGGTGGTGGTGGTGTTGATGGTGGCGGTGGAGCGGGGTATAAACGTTGGGGTCTTCGTGGAAGCCAGGATGGTAAGGAGTAGGAGGAGGAAGATGGGGAGGAGGCGGAGGAAGGTACCTCGGCGGCGGCTCGCGGCGGCGGTGGTGGTGGCGGTGGTGGTCGGCGTAGAGAGGAGTCTCCATGGGTGGCAGACGAGAACTCATCGATGATCCTGCGTGTAATGATTTGGGGACGATGATGTTTTTAGGTCGTGGATCGAGAAGCCGATCGACATTAATCGCCCAATCAGAAAGTCCAATTACCTTATTATTATAATAAAATAAAATCATATTTTTCTTTTTTTTTTTTTTTTTTTTTTGAATAAAAGAAAGCATACATATCCTAACCGTTCGCTCGTGAATGCCTCGTGGTTTAGTCAATCAGACAACACACATGTACTTATAATTATTTTTATCTCGATGATCTTAATATACCGAATTAACACCAAAAATGTTTATCCACATAGAAAAACAATTAATTATAAAATTATCGCCTTTTCTCATTTTAGTCATGCTTAATTTTTCATTTACGAAACCTCTCACATCATTAGTACATAAATGTAAGAATTGTCCTATAAATAATCATGTTATTCTTATATTGTGTTTGGTAATATACCAAATGAACAAACCTATTCATAAGTCATTGAATTTGAGTGAAGCAAGGTATCAAAATACATCAAAATATCACAAGATAGAATCATGTAAAAAGTGAAAAAAGTGATATGCGTGTTGAAAAGAAAGAGAGTAAAGATGTAAATAAAGTTAGAGTTCTTATGTGGCGGGCATTCCAATTACATCAATCATCTTTTTACCTTTATTAGTTATTCAAGCTATATTTTTTGTCTTGAAAATGGCCACATCGAAAGAGAGCACCACCAATTGTATACTTCCAATGTGATATGAAATTTTATTTTATTTTTTGGTCAAAATGTGATATGAAATTACAAGAGGGAAAAAGTTAACCCATAAAGTCACGCCACCATATGCTAATCAGACTTCTTTTTCAATAAAATGATACTTTACTTTCTGCTTTTCCAATTGAAAAGGAAAAATCAACCCATGATTCTAAGAAGACGACTCCAACAAAATGCAATTCATACTCCTCATTCCGTCTATATCAACATTATTTTCATAAAATACACGTTGGAATGGAAACTTTATGTTGTGAATGGTAAGGCGATAATAAACACATTAATTAAAGAGTATAATATAAGAAAGAAATCAAAACTTCATGAAATCGTAATCAAAAGGTAAGATAACCTTTATATTATTCACATCCATCTAATATATACATTTTCTTTTAATAAACAACGAATTGAGAAGAACAAATCATTGCAAATTCCTCGAGAAGCCACATTCACACCCCTTTCATCTTATTGTTTAGAATGATGGTCGGACCACTCTAAAATTACATTTGTTATATCATTTAAATATTTGGGTCGAAGGAAATTTTTTAAATAAATATAATCATATGCATAAAATTACAAAAAAATAAATACTCACATCAATCAGAAATTCGGCTAAAATTTACGTAGAGCTTTAAAGAAAAATCATTAGGAAAGTTCATTCTTTGATTGAGAAAAAATTGAGACATAAAGTTGTGATGTTATCGAATACACGCAATATTTCAACAACGTAAAATAATATGAATGGCTGAATAATGAGTTTGACAATGGGATATACATATCATATTTTAACTAAATTAACGATTAAATTTCTTATGTAATGTTAAAGTATGCACCATGAAATCAATATAAAAAAGTCTTCAAAAAGCGACTGAGGGCTATGGCACCACTGCACGCCGCCACCCCACACAGGAGTCACCGTGCTAGTGGCATGCAACCACCTCACAACAGTTGCTTAGGGGCTATGAAGACCGACACGAACACGCGACAAGACACGACACGTCGACACGTCATTTCTTAAAAATAGAGAATTCCGACACGTTATATATTAAATATATTTTTATATATAAATACATAAATAAATAATAATAAAAATAGCCTAGAATTAATTTACACTAAAAATATTAATTTAACATTTGTTAATATCATTCATTATTTTAATTTGTTACAATAATACATAAAACTTAGAGGAAAAAAACATTAAAGAAAAAAATGCTGAAATGATATTTTTAAATTTATTTATTTATCATATATAACATTTTTTATTACTTATTTCATAGTTAAAGATTTTTAAAAAACTAAAACAATTCTAAAAAAGCAAAACTGAAGAAGAAAAAAAAAGAGTGAAAAGAGGCGGTGTACCAGGCCTCCCCTTTTTCTTTTTCTTTTCTTTTCTTTCCTTTCCTTTTTTCTTCTATATTTATATTTTGACCCCTCAAGTATTAGAAATTTTTAAAATTGACCCCGTGTGTGTCGGAATCGCGTGTCGGAATTCTGGACTCACGTGTCGGAGCATGTCGAAGAGAGTTGACCGCGTGTCGGGATTTTCGACACTCGTTGATCGCGTGTCGGAGCATAACGGGACGTGTTAGAACGTGTCGGAGTGTTGGATACGACACGAAAGCTTTCGGAGAGTGTTCGTGTTACATAGCTTAGGGGCGACCCCCGAGCGGTAGCGATCGCTTCTAGATCTAAGTTCAGAGATCTATGAGAGAGGGAAGAGGTGGCTGGTGAGACAAGCTCCCGAGGCAACTATGACAATTACGACTATGGCGATTGAGTCGATGAACCCACTTTTCAGTCCCGCACCATGTCCTGCCCTGCCATCAGTAGGCACATCACCATACATAGACACGAAAACGAGCCTAACCCGTCTTTGATCATTGCCGATCTCTGCCCAAATCGATCAACCCATTTCCTTCTGCGAGTTCGTGATTTGACAGAAAGTGGATGTTCAGATGCAAAAGTAGGAGATTGGGTAGCTGTGGCGGCGACCCACATTCACGGCATTGCAGCAATAATTCAACCGTGAAAAAGAAGAGGAGAAGATTTTCCTGAGCGTCGGTGGGCGCCGGGCGGTAGGGTCGTTGAATTTGTCGAAGACAAGGACTCTCACCAATCAAAAGGGGATAAAAAAAGAGAGAGAGAAGTGGCTGCACTACTGTAGTCTTTTGTAGTTCAAAAGTGGCGCACTCGAGGACTTTGAAAACGACGGGATTTGCAGAGAAAGCGAGGACCTCGAAAGTTAGGCCAAGAAGAGTCAATTCACGGCTCTGAATGAGAAAAATTCACAAAGAAGAAAAGCGTTCATCGCCGGTTCCATGCTGCCAGAATTTGACCACACCCAGTTCATCATCCACCGGACCAAACAATTTGAATTCAAGATCGATGGGGACATGACGAGATGGAACGGGTCAAAAACTGATTTTATTGGCATTTTCCGGCAGATACATATGGATGTATAGTGAACTTATCTCACTTCACACAGTCACATACAATACAAAAATGGTAAAAGAACATGGTGTTTTTGGCTAACAGACCGAGGAGCATTTCGTCTCCTCAAGAGAACGAACCATCATTCCCACCTTGATTGAGGTGGAGAATGCGTTATGACTAATTGCCTAATGTAAGGGGTGGGAGGAGGGCTAACCCACAAAATACCTCTCATCCGACACCCAACCTAATGAGTAAAAAAACCCAAAGGAAGACGAGCTGAAAAACCAATGGGAATATATGATCATGGATCCGAAAGCATATACAAGGAGAGAAGGAAGAAACGGCAGATCATGCTCGCGCTCTGCGTGGAGTGATTGATCAGTCGAAGCTTGATGAGCGGCTCCATCGGCCTTTCAGATAGTCCTCCAGTGAGACGTTGGAATCGATGATGCTCACGGATGACGAATCGTCCTCCACGTCATGCAGCGCAAGGTTCAGGTGGGACTGGATGTTAGGGTAAGTGCAAGCTTCGTCATCCACCGCATCGGATTGGTCACAGGAGACTTGTAGCTGTGCTGACTTCACTACTTCCAGATCGCCATGGAGGAGCTTCACCACCTGTACTTACCCAAAACGAACACGAAAAACCAGGATCAGTCATAAGGAGAAGCTATAACATGAAGCTAAAAATTCACAATTGCTGCAATAACTTCCGACACATGATATGATGTTCCAATAGTGTCTGTAATGACAACCTTGATTTTCAGCAATAAATATGTACGAGCGTCTTTTCAAGCAGACAAAGACATGTGCAGACATTTATATCTTTATCAATCTCTAATGCTTGAAACAGCGACTCCAGAAAATTTGAAGGTAACACCACCAGACCATAATACCGGAGACAAATTACAAAGAAGAAGAGATAAAAGCCATGTGGAAAAATCAAAGATATCAAATCAACTCACATGGCTCATTTGGGGCCTAGCTCGAGGCGCACGTCGGACACAAAGTGTGGCGGCTAAAACCATTCGCTCCAACTGCTGATGATCATAATTTTCACCCAAGGTCGGATCTAATAGTTCGGATATTTTCCCACCATGAAGAATAGGTCTTGCCTGGAGAAACATATGTATCTTCTTTTAGTATCTAACAAGTACAATATAAAAGCCAGAGTCAATATTTACATAAAGTAAATGACAGAAGACATACCCACATAACCAGGCTCTCTCGGCCTTTTGGAAAGTCATTGCTTATGGGCTTTCTACCAGAAAGAAGCTCAAGCAGTACAACACCGAATGCATAGACATCAACCTTGTCATTGACTTTGCCATACATGAAATATTCAGGAGCCAGATAACTGCAGCAGCTCAAAAACATGACGATGTGAGTTTCTGGCTTAAATAAATTATTATTGCTGGGAGACAATAGCTACAATGCCGAGATTACCGACCCAAAGGTTCCTGCAACATCTGTGCATGTTATATATGTAGAGGAGGTTGATGCCCATTTAGCAAGCCCAAAATCACATAACTGAGAAAATAAGGCAGAACAATTTATCAACATACCATCCAAAACATATAAAATAAAAATAGCCAAAGAGGTGAGACAGTTCCGTGATACATCACCTGTGGTTCAAAATCTTCAGATAACAGAATATTTGATGATTTGACATCCCTATGTATTACTGGTTGAGCACTTCTTTCATGGAGGTACTCCAAGGCCTCAGCTACCCCAAGAGCCACCCTGTATCTTTCTCTCCAACCAAATGCATTTGGATTTTTCTTGATTCCTGCCATATATGAACAAACAGATCGAATAAATAATCTAAACCTGATGAATGACTGTAAAATCATCGAACTTCTGGTGAAATTATATGCAACAGAAGATTGTAGAAGTCATGCACCATAAAGGTTGTCTTCAAGACTTCCTCTTGATAGGAAATCGTAAACCAACAGAAGATGGCTGTCTTCAAAGCAGAAACCAATAAGAGAAACAATGTTCTTGTGATGCAATGTCGTAATAATCTCTATTTCCAGAATAAATTCCTTGAGCACATCTTCAGATGGCTTTAGAATCTTCACGGCAAGCTCCTTTCCATCAGGAAGGCAACCCTTGTAAACTTGACTACTGCCTCCTTTCCCTATCAGATTCTCTGAAACAGAATGGACAGACAACCTCTTACCAAAATCTTCCTAGTTAAAAGGGACTGATGTAAATCAATGCTTCTTCAAAAGATGAGGTTAAGTAGCAAAACCCACCTGCCAGGAAAAAGGATGTTGCTGCCAGTAATTCCTCGTAGGTAAACAATCTGCATGTCGATGAGTATTTTTCATGAAGACCCTCCAACTCTTTCGGCAAACTTATTGGACTCTCATCAGGAGGATGTGTTCTCTGAGCCTCATCACCTACGAGAACAAGCGCTCCGCTTTCTCCATCTAAACTCGAGGCTTCTCGTTCACCCTTGGTCGAATCCCCTTGTTTCCGCTCTGAAGTAATGGATGGATATGGAAGATGCCTGCTAGGTAATCGCATTGCCCACTGAACCACTGAGATCTCCCTTCCTGAAGAATGGTCAGGAGTCTGCCTGTCTGCTAAAATTGCACGATGACGCAGTGGCCAACCTGGCTGCAGTGCAGGCATTTCTCTACTCTGTGGAGAAATTGACCCTGATGTTGCTTCATCTGTCTGCAATGGTACGATAGCCAAAGAATTTTCTTCATCATGGTTGCTGGAAGTTTCCTCAGAAGCATTGTCGCAAGAATTATCAGCCTGTCGTGTGGTGGAAGCACAAACAGAGCAGTCGTGCTTCGCAATAGCCTCTTTAGCATCAGCAGAGGCTTTAAGCAAAGCCTGCTCCAAGGTTTCTGCCCCACCCACATCATCCGTGGATTTTGGAGATACCGTGAAATCACTATCGTTGAGAACTTTAGAGTTCTTACTCATTGATCGATGAAATACATTAAGCAAGCTGTTTGGCCGAAGATTATCGGATTTTCCTGCAACTAGACATTTGACCATCCATTCAGTCGCCGTAAAATGCTAGTCTCGCTAGTATCGATATTTGACATATATCAGACTTCGAATTACCTTGTGAGACGTGGAAAGCCGCAGGAGAGCCCTCTCTCTGGAAGACAACTTTCCCATTATTGACAGCAAGAACCCAACAGTCTTTGGGCAGTTTTTTGGCGCAGTATTTGGCCACAGAGGTCGATGACCGAATCGAGTGGTGATTCTTCGCAGTTCCAACAATGACCCTGGTCGCGACGTACGATTTCGCCTCGCGAACAAGAATCTTCCGAATCGATGTGCCCCTGCAGATCTTGAGCTTAAGATCAACCTGCAAAATCCACAATCGAAATTACACACCAAAAGATAAAAAACTTTGAAAAGTAAATTTCTACTTAAGCAGGAAATACTCGCGCTCCATGAGCACGCGCCACAAACAAAGATGTGCACAACAAGATGACCGAATTAACGGTGAAAATTCACAAGCTAAATCCCCTGAAACATTTACAGTTCATTAGGAATCAAAGTAAGTCATAATCAAAGCTTGATTTCATTTTGTTGTCCCAGTGCTCTGTTTCCTCTGCGGACAAATCTCGAGGGCAGTTAAAACAATGAAACAGAAGGAGAGCTCAAAAAACCTGCTTCAAGTTGCAGAAACCTTCGTAGACGGCGAGAACGGAGTCGAACGCTCTGACCAGCGAGAGCAACGACGACTTCCCATCCCGGTCCACAATCTCTGCATTGCAAACGAGAAAAGGCTCATCAATCACACCCAACCTCGAGAAAACAACACCGAGCCTTCCTCTCTCTCTCTCTCTCTCTCTCTCTCTCTCTCTCTCTCTCTCTCTCACCGTTGTTCCCGAGGACGTGAAGCGCGAGGACGCGGTCGCCGGGCTCGGCGACCTTGACCAGAGCCCACGTCAGCAGCTCCCTGCTCTGCGGATCCAGCTTGACCCCGACCACCACCGTCCGGTCTCCGGGAGCCTCGGCCGGGAGCTCGGCGTCGGCGGCTCCGCTCCGCTGCGTTTTCATCGTTCGCCGGAGGCGCGCGCGAGGTTCAAAGTCCGGGGGCGGCGTGGCGGCGGGCTCGTGGAGGCTGGAGAAGGGGCGAGCTCATTGCTCTGTGAAAAGGGCTTGCGTAGCAGAGCCCGTCCGGTATATATGGCTCCACACAGAGGGAGAGAGAGAGAGAGAGAGAGAGAGAGAAGGGAGTTGCTTGGTTTGAGCTATCGCTTAACCGCCGGATGGTTTGCTTTCCAAGCTCGCTCTCTCTACCGCACGCCCACCACCATGCTAGAGAGAGAAAGCGAGCGGGAGAGGGAGAGAGGGTGTCTCAGTCGCAGTCGCAGGGTCTTCTGCTGGTTTTCGTATGTTTTGTGGATTGACGAAATATAGAAATTGGAGGAGGTAGCTGTGGCTTTCCATGTAAAAGAAACTACTGCTGCAACTGCTGCTTTGGAACCTTAAAACGGGCACGGACTTTTTTCCATGATCTTGACTTGAAGCGCTGTTTGTATTGCGAAAAAATGAATAATTTAAAAAGACAATTTTTCTAAAGTAAACGGTCGAAATACTTAATTAATAAAAATAATTTCATTATTAATAATAATTTGTGTATAAATTATTTTGTGGAATTTTCTCTACCCCTTCTTAACCCTGAAAAAGCAATGAAAATATTTTTTGTTTACTATTTACTTTTAAGAGAAATGTTCAATCGAATAATCCTTTATTTGACAATCTAGGTTTAGTTTAAAATATGAAGAAAAATATAAGCTACCTTTGATTTTAGTTCCAAAATTAACTGTATCGAACTAAGGGAAAAGGGAAAAGGATTAACTCTAAAAATCACTATTTTTTAAACTCCGAACTATATCTAATGTCAAATGATAAACTCCATTTGCTTCAGTTAAGATCATAATTCAAATCACTTCATAAATCAATGTCGTAAGATCATTCGTTAACACTATGCATAACTTTATTTTCATAAAGTCGACATTTATTTTGTCTTTTTCTCTTTAATAATCGTAAATCCACGAAAGCTATGTTTGTTCAAAAGACAATGCTTCCCCCTTTTTGGTTTTTTGAAGTGTTGCGAAAGCGACCACAATCGCCTTCCTAATTGCTTGTGATGACATTGTGATTTGCTTTGTGATTAACTAAAACGCTTTCGTATAATTTAAGGCCTCGGAAGCATTGTGCAATGGTGCATGATCACGTAGGATTGATAGGCTTAGTCCCAACGGTACGGTGGAACACAACTACAAGTCACCTCGCACTTAATCTTGATTAATGCGTCTTACCCATCTTTTAATTTGTATTTTAATAACTTTATCGTTTGATATTATGGTTGCGTGCTTGGGCCCAGGTCCAAGGGACATGATGACTATTTTTTTTGTTATATAAATGAGATGCTCGAGTATTTTAAGTAATATCATCAATTAAGGTGTGATTTACAAAGATAAATGGGAAAGAAGTGGGGAATGTTGTCCCGCATTCATCATCTCCCAAATGTTTCTCTTCTAAAATATACCGAAAGCATGCCTCGCTTTTGGTCCAATTATCACTTATGTACATCTATTATTAAAGGTATCACTCAAATCATAAAGTCATGGCATATCAAATAAATGTGGGTACTCTAATAAATACAAGCAGAATGAAATGATCTTCCATTATTGATCCAAACATAGGAAAGTTTAATCACTGTCCTTGATAGTGACTTTCTTCCACAGACTATTTTTGACAACATCAAAATCTTCACTAAAACAAATTAACTTAATTTCTAATTAATTGAGCATAAACAAAAGAAACTGAAACAAAGAGAGCTTCTTCTTTTTTCTGCAAATGGAAAATAGAAAGCGATTACCACAAAGATTATCGGATGCTAAAACATTTGACATTGTTTACTTGCGTGATTTATAATGATTCCACATATGTATATCCAATTAAGTATTTTAATAAAATAATGTCGTCGAGTTTCAAGAGTATTTCACATAGTTCGAATTTAGGATTTATACCTAAAATATTTAGGAGGAATTTTCCAAGGTACTTCTGATATTGAGATCACAACATGCTTTTACCATAAGCCTCTAACCTATTTTTTTAATGTTTCTTGATAAGTACAAGTTCCCCTTTTTCCTGGCCAACCCACGTTAATGGAAATTACACCGCATAAAGCTATGTAGGGTCATGGTCATAGCGCCCAAATCTTGACTCTCTATTCGTGTCCTTTAATCTTTCTCGGCAACGCATGGGCTAGGAATGTGAAACTCATTGTGGTTGTTGATTGGTCAAATCTAGTAAGCACTAGTCGTACGTCATTATCCTATACTTAAGTGGTATTTCAATCGGATCATTCAACTCCAGTTTCAATGGTCCGATATGGTAGACTTTCATTCGTTCTTTTCCTTTTCATCTGATGCACTTTGACCGAAGGGCGGCTATTTTTTCAACAGGATAATTGTCCAAAAAAATCGTGAACTTATTGTACGATATTCAATACAATCATAACCTCTTCGATTTGGTCAATTTCGTCTTAATTTTTTTTTTACAATTTGTCAATGTAATCATTCAAACCGCGGTCAATCATAAATCACTGACATGGATACCGGTCGTCCTACTCGTATACAAGGAGGCGAAAAAGAATATACTAGTTGCAAAGTCCATGGAGCCAAATTTCGTCCAATGCCCATCTACCTTTCAATTCCTAAGAGCCATCATGTTAGGTACGCGCTAGATAAGCATCGCATAAACCTTGGTCAACCATTTGATCATGGCATTACGCCAGCATAAAAGAAGTTTCAATTGAATTATAGAATGATTAGTGCGCCAAGGAAGACAAAGTCATAAAGACTGAGTAAGAACACTTGAAAATCCTAGGACATTCCGCCACATATTTCTTTTTAGCTATTTGCTCTGGGAAAATTCTTTATTTGATTGTCTGTCTAGCAAGGTTAAACTTTTTAATCTCGCATTATTAATGTAACGATTAAGAAATAAATGCGCATGTATCATTGGAGGGGCACGATATAAGTTCTCTCCTCCAAACTATCAGGTGCAAATAATCTTGCGTTTGGCCACTTAGTCAAGTTTATAGTTTCTTCTTATGCGGCTCCCAAAATTTTCATGGATTTAAAACTGGGCAAAAGGCACAAAAAAAACCCATAGACGGTGTTTGTTATGACACATTCATCAATATGGTACAAAAAATCCAAAATTTGCACCAATGCGACACATGTACTCTTCGTCAAAGTTTTAAATGATTCAAAAATGTAAATTATGTTGACATGACATCTCCCCTGTTAAGTGAAATAAATAAAATCATCCAGCAAAACATTGATGGAGGATAAACACGTCACATAAATACAAGTTTAGGGATTTTTATGTTACAATAAAAAAATTTAGGGTAAATGTATCACAGGGGATTTTTATATCACCAAAAAAAATTATGTTAAATGTATCACAATTAGCATAACTTGAGATTTTATGAGAATTTTTTCCTTTTAAATTTACCGACCTATGTAAGCCTTTTCTAGTTGTAAGAATATATGAAATAATTGGCTATGCGAAGATCGGTATGTTTTTCTCTAGGTCCATTGTCAATGACTTACATGCTGTTATTACACCAAACTTCAAATGAAGAGTGTAGAACCTATGCACAGAAGTTGCATGGGTCACCATACCTACTGGCACCGACAAGAAAGAAAAGATCTACGAAAATCAAGAAAGTGCATAAGGCAAAGCTGACTTCAGCACTTTTTGCAAATCGAACAAAGTTAGCAAAATATACTAAATTAACAAGATTTAAGATTCAATTGCATTTTTTAAAAATTTAAGATTTAATCATATTTTCGTGATAAATTTTGAAATTTTCAATGTATTTATCCATTTTTTTGGGCCCGTCGTGGATGACTTGCATGGCATTACCGCACCTAACTTCAACAGGAAGTGCGTAGAAGCTACGCGTATAAGTGTCCTGGGGTCACCGTACCTACCGTCTCCAACAAGAACGAAAGAAAAGATCTACGAAAATCAAGAAAGCACGGAAAGGCAAAGCTACTCGGATAAAAGACGATGATAACGAAGAGAAGAGGAGTAGCGCCACGTTCATTTGGTCGGGAAAGAAGGTAACAGCGACGGCGACACGGCGGCGACGATGGCAGTTTCGCTCGTGACTGGCTTAACTGCCCGCCCTGCAACCTGCGATCTCAATCTCGATCTCGATCTCGATCTCCGTCCTCCTCGTCCCGAGGTGGCTCGCGGAATCATGATCGTCACATGATGGTCCGCTCGACGCGTGGCTGATCTTGATACGAGGGCTTTCCTCGGTTCGGGGGCCCAGCTGGCAGCTCCCTCTGATTTCATTGGTCGGCGCACACGTGTGCCCCAAGTCGACGGCCGTGCGGTTTTCTTACACGTCAACCGAGAAAGAAGTCTCCCCCTCCAAGTGGAAGATTCATCATTATCGACATTTATGGTGACCAGCGCATTTGTAAATTTTTACCCAGTCAAAAAGGTAATTGCATTTTTCCGTTAATTAATGTGAAAAGGGGCTTTACAATTTTCGACTTCCGACGTAAATTTTGGGACTAATTTCCTATCGGAAAGCATTTTTGATAAAACATCATAAAACACTTGATTCATCTCGTTATATCGCGATAACTTTTGAATTACACAAATTAAACAATTATTGAAGATAAAAACCATCAATTACTGAGAATGGTCAGATTTACCTATACCAACGTAATTAGAATGAAGGAATTGCTTTCTACCATTGTTGACTGTGCAAAAATAATCAAGAATAACCCATCACGACTCAAAACACAAAATCATAAATAATTCCTTTCTCTTGATCTTCTCGCGAAGTATTAAACCACCATGGATAAACTCTTTTCACACCGAGAGTGCTCAATGAGACATGTCATGTGCTTTGTCCACTAGGAAAATTGGATTTTGAAAACCGATACATGCAATTATGTAGTGAACAGAAATAAATCAGATTTTCTTCATATATGGCATGAAATATCAACGGAAGGGATTGTAGCTACCCATCTCATCACATCGTTGTACTACCAACAATTTCCATAAAAGAAGTCCTTGCACCGCATGTGAGAGGTTCCATGCTAATGGGTCATTTGGACCCATCAACATCTTATGAAAGTCTGTAGGTAGACCCCCCAATTCTAGCTAATTCCCAACTATGTTCAATTATGGAGAAACGGTAGAATCATTAAGTCTAATTGTGCTAAGTCTGGCATTGCTCTCTTAAGGGAAAATGACCCAGTCAATCTTTAAATTTATTGTATGGATGTCAATTTAGTATTAAATTTTCAATTTTGACTCTGCGTGGATTTCTAGTGTAGTCAATCTAATCAATTTTCGTTGAAAATTGTTAATTTGATGATCCGATCATTGTTAACCATCCTAATCAACGGTTTTTATTTTATTTTATGAAAATTAGTCAAAAGAATTATATTAGAATTTTGTGCAAAAGTCTATGTTTAAATTGATAACACTGAAAAGTTTATAATCGAATCGATATTTTTATAATTGATTTATAACTGATATAGTTTTCCTACTCTTTTAATTATAAACTATAATAATTTATTAATGTAATCCCTCCATTAATAATTCACGTGCTCGCATTAGATTTGCTGTCGGTGGATCCAACTATACAGCTCCTTTCACGTGCCGAGGGGCTCGCCACATCCCACTACCGAAACGAGAACGTCGCGAGAAACGACGAATAATAATCAATCAACGAGCGAAAGGACTATGTTTCTCTTTCCGGCCCGAAAAATAAATTCAGACAACAAAAATTAAAATGGATTGCGATGCTCTTCGTGACAGTCTAGGGACGATAGTGGAGGACTCCATTGTCCTCATTCTAGATTTTAGGGAAAGATGGGCCGGTGATTTTGTCGGTTTTCTCGAACTGCAATGATTCATACTTCAATCGAGTGGAACAAGTCACATCGGATTTTCGGATTTTAACCTTTTATTTTTTGAATAAGCAAGTTACGATAGTTAATTTCACGTGGCGCAACAATACAGTTAACAAATGTCTCACGTCAACTCAAATTCTTATGATCCGTGAACGTAAATAAGTATAGACGCTCGGACGCAAAATAGGCAAAAATTTGGACACATGTGGTGTCATGACCTCAAAATAAATACTACAATTAAATTCATAAGGTCCTTATTTTAATGAACCGATCATTGAATTTTTATTTATTCAATCAATGGGCTTTAACACCGATATTCCGACGAAAAATATATCACGGCCATGTGTTAATTAATGACGTTGCATTTGATCACATATGTGTTGCTAAAAAACTAATTGGATTCCGATTAAATTATCTATTATAAGAAGAAAAAAAAAGAAAAAAAAAGAAAAATATTTAGTACATTGGACGATCAAGAACCACGTTAAATAATTGCCACATTAACTTACCGTTGAAAATTTGACTAATTCTAATGAAAGTTATTGGTGGAAAGAAAATCAAACTTAAGTGATTATATAATTTAGATAAAAATTTATGGGGACATTATTGAAATTTCGCCGATGTTTTAATGAAAAACGTTATATCATAGCCATGTGGAAATTAATGACAATGCATTTGATCACACATATGTTGTTTGAAAATCTGATTGGACTCTAATTAAAGCGTACCTATTGTAAGATAAGGAAAAAAATAAAAATAAAAATATTCGATATATTGGACGATCGAGATCCACGTTCAATAACTTTTCTTTGAAAATTTGACTTAACTCCCATGAAAATTCATTACTTGGACAAAAATCAGACTTTAGTGATTACATAATTAGATAAAAAATTTATAGGGAATTATGGATATTATATGATACAAACTACAATGCATTTTATGCCTTTATATGCGGGGCCAGCAAGGAGGCTTTGGACGGACGGTAGTGGTCCTCCTCCCCATCCCTCCCTCCGTCCAGCAAAAATGGAAAACGACAAAGTACAGAACCCTTTCATCCCAAAATCAAAGATCGGATAGATCACGGAAAGCTATGGATAGATCACGGAGAGCACTCAATGTAGGTAAACTCGATGTGTACGATTGATTAAAATTTTATATGAAACTTTGTAAGATTTAATGAATTATATGTACCAAAACCTAATAATCTTCCCATCCCAAACCGAGATCGATAACCCGAACAAAAAAAAAAAAAAAAATCGATCCAATTGGGATGATCTGAGCCCGACCCTGACCCGATGATAAATGCGTGCTCAAAAAACGGTGATGGGTGGTGACCACATGATGGGGCGTCCACCCACCATGTGCTTAAAAAAGCAGAGGAGGACACGGCCACCAATCCCCATCTCCCTCTCAAAGACTCGAGATTCAAGCCATCCATCCCTGTTATGGCATATTTTTTTCCCCAATTTTTTTTTTTTTTGTCATCAGATGAAGCGATGGGACGTCGGCGTCGTCATGGACAAGTTACCGCCGACGCAAGGAACAGGACAGTGCCGGGAGGAAGGAAGGAGGGAGGGAGGAAGGTGGCTTTCTTTGTCCTCTCCCGAGTTTCGCCCGGTGCATTTATTTCATTCTGTTCTGAAGGGGAATCTTAGAAGTAGATTGATCCGACAACGTGTTCCTGCACATTTCATCGTTATTTTTTTTTTATATATAATGTTGCAATCTAGACAGATCCAGAAAGATTGTGATTGATGAACGAGATTTTATTCTAATATGATCGGCCAATTAATCAAAGTTGCTTAAAAATGGTTGGAGTGCCCTTTGCTTAGAACAAAGACCGTTTGGAAGAGGATAATCACTTTTCGGTCATGAGCTTGTTGATGCCTTGAGGGTCAAGGTGCACTAGTTGAGATAATTACTAAAAAAGTCATAAACATATTATATTTATACTAATTCAATTATAATGTTTTCAATTTGACTAATTGAGTTATAAATCTATTGCATTTGTATCATAGTGGGGAATTGTTGATATGGTAATCTAGTTAGCACCGGCCGTCTTAAATTGATAAAATGTTGAAAGGTTTATCATTATATTAGTACAGGGGTAATATGTTTATGACATTTTTTATTATTTTCCTTGTTCTGCTTAGATAATGTTGTGTCCACGTTTCAAGAGGCTTTTGATGCTATTTATAGAGACTTCTCGTGAATTCATGCCATTCAATAAAAGCAAATTCTTTTACATCTAGGTTTTCAAAGAATCGCGTCTCTTGAATGATATTTCGTACCTATCAGTCAGTGTGTATCCCACATAGGAGGTAAGTAAACCTACTCTGAGGTGAGTCTTTAGTCCAAGTTTTTCTTTTTTTTGACGACTTTAGTCCAAGTTTCAGCGGTGCTTTTTCTAACCGTGCTTGTTCACTGGAAATAAAATGGATATCAAAATTTGGTATAAAAAAATTACCCTATTCATACGATCGTTTAACACTGGGAGAGGTACTGATGAGAATTTTTATTTTTTTTCATCAAAGTGGTGATGAGATCGAGAGGATGAAAATGAAGGAAAAAATTGGTATAAATGTCAAGCTTCTAATTAGACAACTCCGAAAACTCTGTGGTTCTAAGTGCTATGGCCGTTTGCATCGTACCTGTCAAGATTTTTTAAAAATCACATATCCTTTAAAGTATTTTCAATAGATATATCGAGTGATATGACGGATTGTAAATGATCGAGTACTTAAATAAATGACATTTTAATGCTCGATAATAGTGCCATGTCGATTCATTGCACTGATGTTGGTAACCCACTTGGGTATACTCGATGATTATTCCTTTAGATAGGTGTTGGCCTTAATCTACTCATTGGCAAGACCCTCGATATAAATTTTGCTGATTCTTCCGTAGCACAAAGACCCCACGAGGGAACGCCAGAGGAAATGCCTTCTAGGAGGGCAACGTTGTATAGCTTTCTGAAAACCAACACATCACCTTTAATCCACATATAAGTAATCAGATGCTTTAGCTGAGCAGCCGATGTTACCAGCCAGCAAGAGCAATGATGATGATCTATGCTGCTGGTGTCCGAACCCCGGACCAGCGCACGGGGCGTTAAAAACGGTGCTTGCGGGAGACCAAAAACGACACGTTAACCAAAAAGATAAACAGTGCAGTAGCTGCAATGGCAAACCAAAGTCCCTGTTTCCCGCCTAATTTTCTCCCTTTTTCTCTAACTCGACCCAACACGTGAAAAGATTATTAGCGATCCAATGTTTAATTTATCGACAGAAAAGGAAACCTGACTTGTCAGTCGGTAGGGCTTGTTTTCGATCGCAAGGCATTTCTCTATCCGAGTTAGTTTAAGGGTGATTTTAACTTTCTTTTGCTGTGATTAATCATTGCTGCGCTAATCATTCCTTCGAGTTGAACCTTACTTTGACCTCTCTTCCGAAAAGTCAATTCCTGAATCTAGGTTTCAATGATCTGGTGAAGAGAGCACCCACCACGGCCACCGCCACGGACAGATGCATCAATCATCATTCACGAGCCAGAAGCAGCAACACGGAGGTAGGCTCCATGGAAGCTGTTTAAGGCTCGTGATGTCTTAGGTGAGGTAGGAACTGAAAAAGTATGGACAAAGCTGTGTCTTACCCCAAGGTCTATCAATGGTGTCAAAGCATTGAATCTTATTTCAACCTCATCTCGAAGGCTCTTTTGATCTTGGATCTGCCCTCGAGAGATTACTCTTGCTGTTCTCATGATTTGATCGATCGCATGTTGCCGCTTTTCAAAAGTTATGCCAGGTGCCTTTCCATTTTCATTTGTCTTGAAAATAATAATGGATGCACGCATGGTCAATAGATAGGTAATTAGTTGCACGATAATAAAGCAAGTCATGAATATTATTTAGAAAATAATGCATCCATTAATAAATGTACCCCAATTTTAAATCCATATTCAAACAAGTGAATCCCTTGCGAAATGATGGACCGCAAACATAAAGTACATTATGGCAATAAATTTTGAACCGACCCTCATTTGTAGATTTGTATTTCAATCGTGGAACATTACTTTCAAATGATATTTCGTGTTACAGTTTAGATAGGTCAAATCATTCAAAAGTAAAAACATCAGTGCATAGAATTATGCAGAATCTTTGTAAGTTTTAGAATACTTTTTCTTTATAAATCTTATGAGACTTGGATGATGTTGGCAAGTGCGAATCTTCAGTGATTCAAGATCCCATCAAGCCCTACCGGTATATCCGGCAGATCTGCAAGAGCTAGAAGCTTTCTTAATCCCTTATCCGAAAAGCAAATCGCACGGAATTGCGTGCCCCGTTGGTCATTGCTATGCAGCATCGTTTGCATTTATTACATCAATCAATAACAATATGGTACGTCCAACTCGAAATTTTTTTCTTTCCCTCTCTATTTCAAAATTTCTATCGATTGATTTCCGCCGCTCAAGTGACCTAAAGAGAGAGAGATGATTATTCAACGTGCATAGGAAATAAAGCATAAAGAATTTTGAGTGGAGAGGATACGACGAGCTTATCTTAATTTTTGCCAATTTTGTTATGTTCTTTTTTTTTCCCCTATGGAAAAAGCTGGTTGTGAAGGACTAAGGAGCATGCAAGATGTGACCATTAATTGGACAGTTATGGGTCACATTTAAAAGCCACATAAAATTGATGGGCACCAAATTAACGTCGGTGCATCACTTCCCCCTCTCCCATCTGCCCGTGAATTATAGATATTTCTTTTGTACCTAGTTTCGACTGCATTAAAAGTGGCCACCGCGACAATGTCCCTTTTCGCTTTTTTTTTTAACCTATTTTTCCAATCCAATCATGATTTTATTGTTTGGATATCAATTTAAACTTTTCAATTTTATCGACGTAACCTTAAATCTTTGCGCGAAACTCTAAAGTAATCCTTTTGGCTAATTTTTAGAGGAAATCATCAACAAGCTGTCCTATGTGGCACATTGAGATGGACAACTTATGAACATATTGGCGCTTTTCGATTTCCCAAAAGCACTACATGAGAGTTCGTGCAAAGGTGAATGATTATATTGACAAAATTGAAATGTTTAAGATTGAATTAATTTCTATATAATGAAATTCAGGAATGACTAAGTAATTATCTCATATTCTTCCTCTTGATTGTTTACATGAAAAGCCGCAGAATATATTGGAAATATTGGTCATTCGTATCTTAAAAAGAAATCAAAATCCACAGGGCCTGCCATTTTATGGATACGGCCCACGATTTTCCCTTTCCTTCTATTGCAGGCCCAAGTCGTCAATGGAAATTAAAGATTTCAGCCCGGAAATCAGAAGACAGAAAAATTTCGTAATCGCTTTTACGGCGATATATTAAACATGCTTAAAGATTCGAGTCGTAACTTGTAGCATTACGATTAATGATATTTATTAATCCACAGATAAAAATCAAAAAAGCTAAAAGGGCCGCCGATGAAAGCCAAGCGTAGCTCAAACGCAGATATCCAATTGGTTGGTGGATCCGGGGTGTAACTAAAACCAAGCAAGGCCATGGGCTTTTTTGTGCTTGGAAGAATGGTGAATGACCAGGTATGATGCCTATGTTAGTATTACATGTCATTCCCGGGCGATACAACGAGATACTTAAAGTTCGAAACTTTCTCAAAATACAGATGCGAAAGTGGTTTTCCTCTCTCGCACGTGACGACTTGGTTTGCTTCTTTGCAATGTTAATGGTGCATCGCATGCGTTAAATGCTTCCGGTACTATCTCGAGAAGAAGGGCCTTCGAGCACATTCAAAATAGATTTTGCTCTTTATATATACATGTGGTTATCTTAAGTTTTTAGATTAGATTTTCTAACATGGTATTGAAAATAAGTAATGGCCCTTCATATATTTGTCCACTATCTTAGTCGCGAGTTTTTAGACGATGAGATTTCAATCAAAATTATGCATTCCACATAAATTATTTTAGGATTTTTTCTGGAATTATTTCCCATTACTTTTAAGATTTTTCACAACCATCAATCCCATTTTCCATGTCAGTTTGAGTTTTGGCAGCTTTCTGGTCCAGAGCACCTTTGTCTTCACTCGCCAATGGGTCGGTGTGCCCTCACCTTCCCCAAAAATTGCCATACAGGTAGGCGCATTAGTGCCGTGCCAGAAAATTGAGTGAAAACGATGGTTAGTGCGTCAATTGTAAACAAATTGGAATTGTTGTATTCGGTAATTAAGATCAACATTTGATGATGCAATCGCTTATTATTGTCAAAACACAATGATAGTCAAGGGAATTCAGCCAAATGCATTCACTCGAGGTAAAAAATTATTATAATTTTTCGAGTAATCGTTTTTACTAGAAAACGATAGATATTTTTCCATATGATCTATAGATAAAGTGCCATGACATGACATGCATACATTTTCAAAGTTTTCAAAAATTGGTAGAGACGGGCTTTTTGTGGAATTATATAAAAGGCCACTCTCATGACACCCATCAATTTATCAAACAAAATATATAATAATTTCAAACGGGTCGATTGTTTTTTATTAGAAGTGTGGTTGAAAATACGAAATGCTTTAAACAATTTTTTTTTTTTTTTGTGATTGATAGTTACCAAACTTGGTTTCTTGAATTTGGCTCGAACTTCACATCTTTCAAATTCTATCAATCTTTTGATTTGAGATTGATGGGTCAATCAATCGAGACCCAGAAAGTCAACAAAAGTCCAACGAGGAGCGAGCAACTGTTACTAATGAAAAGTTCCCTTTTTATCGGTTTTTGCACTTCCCTCGGAAAGTTTCTGACACGTTACTGACGGTTGTTTCGCGATCGTTTCTGGCATTAGATTCTCTCTCTCTCTCTCTCTCTCTCTCTCTTTCCCTCTCACTTCGTCTCTCTCTCGTGCTACCCACAACGCAAATCCCAGGAAAGACCCGACCTTTACAGTCGAAGTTGTCTCTAGAAGTGTCGACGCTTTCTGGGTAAGGTTCCGTCCGACCCCATCTGTCTCGATCGCGCTTGACACTTAGCCGTCCTTCTTCGTTTGGTTCTCTCGTCGTTGCTGCGTGCTGTTTCCGTTTTTTCGTTTGATTCCCTGGTCAATTTGGTCGCCGCGCTGCGGGCTCTTGTTGTGAACTTGATCGTGCTTGTGCGCGTTGACGTCAGCGGGTCTTGAGTTGGGGTTGGAGTGTTGGAGCGGGGGCGTGGCGGTTCTGGTTCTGCATGTCATCCGGTCAGTCGAACCTCTTTCGACCGTGTGGTCTAGACCGTTCTTGATCGCCTCATGAAGTTCTTCGTTGGAATTCCTTGTTGTATTGATGGCCAAATTAGAAGTGGCGGGACCCATTTTGCCCCTTTCTTGAACCGTCGTCAATACTGTTCTAAGCACGACAGGAGTTGGTGTGAGTTCGTTCTGTGTATTTATTAACTGAATCGGGAATACTTACTTTATTCTAATCTTACTGTCTGCAAAATTTAAATGCTTTCCTGCTGGAAAATGCACCTTTTGGTTTTGGAGCATTTACATAAGATGGCGTCTCAGTTCAGCGCTTTTTTTGGGTTTTTGTGGAATTGGACATCGTGTGAGGCCTAACCTGACTATATTGGAGATTGGGTGCTGAAAGGAGGATTGTTGAATGGGTTTCACTGTTGACGTTTGTCTGAACTGCTGTCTCGTTTGTTTACCTTGGGGAGGTAATTGCTGATGGCCAGACTAAGATATGCTAGAGATTCTTCTTTTACTCAAAATGGGTATGTCAATAAATGTTCTTCAATGCTTGTGTATTCATTCGTTGTGGATGCCAAGAAGTTTTTTGAAGCCTCTGGTTTCTCTTTTGATTTTGACTATGTTCCATCACAGTATAGAGTGGACCTTTTAGATTAGCAAAACCTTGGTCTCATTTGAGAGGGGTGATGGTTGTCAAACTTGCAATCTCAAACTAGTGACGTGTGTTAATATTGGTAGAAAAGTTGTACCTTTGAATCATGCTAACTGCTAATTAAACTTCCTCTTTGGCTATGTAATTGTTTCAATTTGACTTGCAGCAGGCCTCTTGATTTCGTGTGAAGCTTGTGCTTCATAATTGAAGTCAATAAAAGGAAAGGCAATTAGAATCATGCAACTGTATCATCACCCATATTCATTGGACAGCCAAAAGGTAAGGCTGGCTTTGGAAGAGAAGGGCATTGATTACACATCCTTCCATATGAATCCAATAACAGGCAAAAATTTGAGGCCTTCCTTCTTCAGAATGAACCCGACTGCAAAACTCCCTGTTTTCCAGAATGGTTCGCATGTCATCTTTGATACTATTGAAATCATTCAGTAAGTCTCATCCTATTCTTACAGCATACTTGTTCTTCTTTTTGATATGGTTATGACGGATGTTTGTTTGATGTGATTTTCAACTGTTTTGGCATGTGATAATGAGAAATATCGGCTTCTCTAGCTAAGTATGCCAAATAAAAGTATTTCTTGATTTCTGAGTAACTGAATGTATCTGTTGACAGGATGGGGTATTGTGCTTTATTATGTACCATATTCTTTGCAGATTTATTCTGTCTGTCTGTCTTCATTCTCTTCTTTTGTGGAAATTTATAATGCTTTAGAAATTTACAGGTATATAGAGAGAATTGCAGTTGTCTCTGTTAATAATGATAGCATCGCCTTCAGCAGTGATGAAGTCATTCAATGGATGCATAAAATACAGGAGTGGAATCCAAAGTTTTTCACATTATACCATGTCCCTGAGAAGTATCGGCAAGCAGTGTCCAAGTTTTTTAGGAGAGTCTTGATTGCTCGGATGGCTGAGTCACCTGACCTGGCAAGTTCCTACCACGGCAAGCTAAAAGAGGCATATCACACCGAAGAGAAGCTGAGAGACCCAGAGGTTGTAAGGCGAAGCAAGGAACATCTAATCAGACTTCTCGATGAAATTGAGGACAGGTTGAGCATGACGGCTTATATTGCAGGGGAAGAGTTCAGCATGGCAGACGTAATGTTCATTCCCGTGCTAGCTCGTTTGGCACTCTTGAATTTGGAAGACGAGTATATAAACAGCAGGCCAAACATGGCCGAATACTGGAGTTTGGTTCAGCAAAGGCCTTCCTACAAAAAAGTGATAGGAAGATACTTTGGCGGCTGGAGGAAGTACAAGACCCTGGCTAAGACTTGGTGCTTCATACGGCTGAGGAACACGCTGAAGAAGTATTAACTTCTTGACGCTGTAGGAATATCTCAAAACTGTAAAAGGAGGGTGGGGAAAGTTTTAGCTGTGAATAGGTTCTGTAGTGTTTCCTCTCTTAGTGTTGAAAGAGCAGGCAGTTGAATTTTTCATGTACTGGACTGCTTTCTGTTCTGTATTCCCTTTAAGGTTGAAATAGTTATGTAGAAAACAAGCATGTTATGAAAATAAAAAATTATAAAGGTTTGATTTTTTTGGTTGCAAGCAGTGAACTTAATTGAGTTTGCAGTCTTAGAGCACAGTTCATCCGTATTTTAGATCTTTAAGATTCCTGATCTTTAGTAAAGGCTGGTGCAAGTTAGTATATCATAAGGCAGGGTAATGCTGCTGTTATTAGATATCAAGAGTTATGAGCAAAAGAGAGTTGATTGAAGCACTCCCTTGGCGAACCGCAACGATCCCATATCTGAGTCCCGGATGAGGGACCAGGCTACACCTTGTGAATAGCTTGGACCGACAGACAGGCAAGGATTGGAGAGACAGAGCACTTCCTCTGGTCTCTCTATAAAGTGGCTCTACTTCCTGAAAGCTTTTGAGATAGCAGTCCGCATCAGCTGCCTCGGCATAATTTTGGGAAGCAAGAAACTGCAGCGTCTGCATCCGAAAGGTCTTCGTACATGGCCAGTGAACGACATTTCGTTGGAGGGATCTGCCATTCTTTCCCTAACCTGAACGCCTGACCCTTGTTCTGGTATTACTTTCCAGATTACAATGAATTGCACAAGTGACTGGTGCTCAGGGGACTACACTAGCTAGCCCTGTAGAATGGATCCCCAGAACACTAGACACAAGGCAGGAACATCTTGGGCATCTTTGCTCGGCTTCCACACTGGAGCAACACTCTGATACATCAGAGAATGCTTCTGAAATCACTCTAATCCCACAATCAACGCATCATTTCCCACAAAAAAATTGATAGTTAGGCAGCGACATTGATCCCTGACTTGAGGAAACAGTAGCCTTTCTCAACCGCTAGCCCGGTAAACTTCTAAGACAATTGATGAAACATTGTCGGATTGAACCTAAGAATCTGATCTTGCTCCCTCATGGGATGGAATTCGGAAATGTGGTGCGCTCTTGTGTGCGCTTTATCTACCAATTTGTTATTAATTGGAAATAGACCGACTTAATGCCAAATTTCAGTTGCCAAATTCGAGACTTTATTAATACATTCACACACCATTTTTCTTTGCCTTTCCTTTTCTGGGAATTGTTACCCGTACTGGAAAGAATACGAACAACTTGTTTTACGAATGATTTGATGTGCGCTTGTTGGAAAATCTAGTCAACTCATCTATATGTTCTGTTGGGATCCCCTATCTTTAGGTACTAGCGAACAAGTGTCGTTTGTGAAGCCGCATCATTAAGTAACTGAGTTGTTTTTTTTTTTTTTTTTTTTTCTAAAAATATTTCTGCGTGTAGCATTGCTTGTTCTTTTTCCAATAAAACGAAGAATTTTCACTCTCTTATATCCTCTGATGTCTCGTACTAAGTTATTGTCGCATATAGACTCACTTGCCCCCCCCAAAAAAAGAAAAAAAAGATATCTCGTTCATCTATCTCTTGTCTATCTCTTATGGATTCTATATATTTCAATTGTGTTACACCAAACTGATGGTATTTGGTAGAGCAATGAACTACATGAAGTATATGGTGGACAAGGTAGACAATGCATCCATATTCATGGGACTGCCAAACTGAAGCACTAGGACATGTTCAAATACTCAAGCGCACAAACAGTCGGTTCAAGCCAAGGCGCTTCAATTATATCAATGCATACACATATCTTATTCCTTATGCGCTATATGTTTCGCATCAACATTTTATAAGATAAGAGACTTCATGCACGGTGACACTATAGCAAGCCCATAGGAATGTCGACCATCGTCTCAAGAGAGGAGTTTTTAGAACCTTCGCTGTAAGTTTGGCTGGATCGGTTGCACATGGTAGGTGGAAGAGCCGAAGTCAGCCTTCATTCTTTGATGGTAACCGTCGTTCCCAGCTCTACCAGTTTCGGCCATCATCATGTCTTTTTGTTGCTGCAAGCCACCAAAAAAAAAAAAAAAAAAAAAAAAAAAGAGATGAAAAGAAAGTAGATTAAAATGAAGTCCGTTATACATATAATAAGGAACATGCATCTACGGTCTCTTTGTCTTGGCATTAATCGATATGAAAACATTCCTTTGTACTATAATCAACCGGTCCATGATCTATTCAAGGGCAGATCAGGTTTGTAAAGCAGAAACAGTTCCTCATAATTCTCGATGCAGTTCATTGTGATGGTGTTGTAAGTGAACGTCATAACAAACTTACTTACATGCAATCTAGAATTCTATAATTTCCCCGATGACATGATCTCCTCGAATTGGTTATTTATACTATCTGTAGTCATGATTTGTGTATCTTCTGTAATGTAGTATTTCAATTCAAAATTGTATTATCAGTTGAAGAAGGCATACAAGTATACAAGGCAAAAGTAAACCCTGCAGGAGTATAGCTATGCAGTGTGTGATAACTTGAATGCTCCCCTCTCACGAATGAATTTGGAGCAAGAACGTTTTATCGAATTAAAGAACGAGAAATAAGATGAATAAAAACCTGCATGGATGCAAAATATATTGAAATGTCGAATGGGATGTCGTGAAATTAAAATGTGGCTTTATCAGGTTGATAGTTCTGCATGTATGCATAAGACTATGATGAACCTGTAAACTAGCTATAGGAGAGATATCACTAATGCTGTAGATATGATATGCTCCAAGACATAATTTCATACTTTATATGGGAGAGTATGTGTGGGTTTTTCCATTAACTCGCTACTCACCCCCCATTCCGAGTCCCTCTATGGAAGGAGATCAAGATTTTTGGTCCAAGGTTATTCAGTATTGAACACGCTTTAACATGAAACGCCTTTTGTTCTAGGTTGCTTTTGTTAAAACATGAACTTAGTGGGTTAATATTTATTACGACATGGTTATGAATCTAATTTGAAATTATGATATTCTAGTAAAAAAGTATATCTCGGTACAAAACCTTTCAAATGAACATTGCATATTTGAAACCAATAACAAAATCTGTGCTGCAAGTATCTTAGAGACAGGGTAACTTTCTCAAGTTCATAATCATAATTTAGCTGTCAATACCATTTTATATGTGTATTTCCATATAAATGTACCTTACCCCATGACTTGCTCTCTCCAAATTTCTTAATTAAAGTAGTTTCGTTTACCTTCTTGTCACATAAATTTCGATTTAGTTTCGACTGAATATAATCCATAGTTTCACTTGAGTGATTATCGATTCTGTTAGAACTATAGTTAGTATTCATGGTTATTACTATGTTTCACATAGAAATTGTGAATATATAAGAAAGAAATATTGTACAAGAAAAGATTCTTGGTTACGTGCTAAGGGGGAAAAACTAGTTTGCTTCCTTATATCTATGAACTGTTATGAGAAAAGAAATCCTTTCTAGCTAGTTTGTAGGGTAATAGAGAACCGGACCACCTATATTAAACTTATATAGGCAGGATCACAAGAATGATAAACAAGAAACTTATCACTAGAGTCAAGTACTCTTTTGGGGGACCACGAAAATGAGATTCATATCTAGGCCAAATTGATAGCAATGTTACTTTCACCAAACTCAATCCCTTTTAAAACCTAATCTTGATCGCGCTATGAGTTAGGCGTCCTGAATACCATCATATCAAGAACTCTCTTCTGTTCTTGTTCTTTTTTCTCTTGGAATTTGCTTGTGTATCTATATGTGCTTATGCATTAAGTCGATTATAAGTCGATGGAGTTACCGCATAGAAATGGAGCTCCTTGGCGTCCTCCTCCATCTGCTTTTGCTGAACCAGAATTTTAAAAAAATAAAATAAAAAATAAAACAAAGTCAGCAAAACCACCTTCGAATTTTAGCACCAAGCAAAGAGTCAGTGACAAGTTTAGATTGGAACTAACATTTCTCCTGTGCGTCATCAGAACGTCGTCCTGCAACCCAAATGGAGAATTGATCATAAAAGATGTTAGAAGTGAATTATTTCGATATTATTGGTGAATATATTTGCGTAATCAAAGTTTTTCTTGAGATACTGGCCTTCTGGTCTCGGACACATGCGAGGCCGTTTTCAAGAGTGTCTTCTAGGATTATCAGCTCTCTGTGGTTCAGTGATGTTATGTCTTCTCCTTTCAGGTGCCTGTTTAATAATATATCTTTATTCATGTTCATTTATGATTGAATATTTATCAATGGAGAGGGAGAAAGGTAGGGAGGGAGGGAGGAAGGGAGAGAGAGAGAGAGAGAGAGAGAGAGAGAGAGAGAGAGAGAGAGAGAGGTGAACCTGAGCTGAATCTGCAAGTTGTCGTTCTCCTTTTTGATCCTATCTAGTTCATTGCTCAGATTCTGAGAGATTTCATATGATTTTGACAAAACCCTATCTTTATTAGAATTCTTTCAGGAAAATTGAAATAATCAAGAAAAGGAGCCAAATCTATGGCCATGCAAGAAGCCGAGCTAGAAACTGATTAATGGGCTTCTGATTTGAGAACGCATGTTTTGCATGGAAAACAGAAGGCACATAATAACCATTTAGTGCCAGATCTGTTACTAAAGCTCCCATCAATCACAATAATAATTCAAAGGAAAAGAAAAGAAGGGGACAACATCCCAATGACAGATCTGCTATAAAGATTCAATATTCTTGCTGCTTCTAATCAAATTTCTCTCTGAAAAACAGTGTCATTTCCTTCCTTTTTTGAAGCTTTATTGGGAATTTATAAAATTAGCTAGCTTTGCAAAGTAACCAACAGATCAATATTGGGAAGATAACTCAAACCCACCTCTTGCTTAGCATCCCAAAGCCTCTTTCCACACTGTGTGTGATACTGGTCCAATATATCAACCAATCTAAACCCCCAAAACAAAAGTTAAAAAGGAAAAACCATTAACCAGCAAAACAATCAAAGTAGATCTTGTTAAAAAGAAAAAGAAGCCAAAAAAAGGACAACAGCACAAATAATGCATACGAGGTGTTAGAGCTGCAGTATTCATGCATCTTCCCGGAGCTACCAAAGATGATCACAGACACTTGAGCATCACACAGAACAGAAATCTCCTTGGCCTTCTTGATGAGCCCGTTCCTTCTCTTGGAGTAGGTAACTTGCCTGTTGTTTGAGTTCTCTATCCTCTTTATCTCTATCTTCCCTCTCCCCATCTTTCTTTTTCCGGGCCTTCTCTTTCTCTCTTGTTCTCTCTCGGATTATCTTCCTTATCTGCTCTTGTTTGCAAATGAAAGCTGAGGAGCTGAATAGCTGAGAGAGAGAGAGAGAGACAGAGAGAGAGGCTGAAAAAAGGAGAGGTACAGAAGTAAAGAGAGAACATTCCATTTAGGGTTAAGGGGAACTGCGACTTTCTTGGCACAGAAGAGAAGATAAGAGGTTTCGTGCTAAAGTCTACTGTTCATTATTAGGGCTTTCTGGTTATTGGTTCTTCTCTTCCATGTCACGCTTGTGTGACCATCGGTCATTTTCAGACATCCTGCACTGACGTGAGTTATTGATATTAAACGCCGGATATTTTCTCGGGTTGGGGTGTTCTCCTGTTCTAACTGTAGCTTCGTCATATTGTCCCTTTTTCAAATGTTAAGTTTGAACTTATCAAAACCACGGACTATCTTTGGGTATCTTTCATTCACAACATAGGCTTCCTTACCAGTATTTTCTCCTTATTTAGTTTGTCTTACTGGACACGTGGCACCCGGCTTGATGAATAATGTGTGCACATTTCTGGCCTTTTTGCTTAGGGTTTAAGTGGGTAGAACCAAAAACCAAATGTCAAGTTCAATTGAGCATCAAATCACAACCGATGTGCATATTCTTATTGAATATAAGATAAGAGGAGAGGTTAACAAAGTAAACTTTTCGTTGGCAGCTCCTTAATGAGCTTTTCGTTCGTACCTAGTCTATGTGATTTTTTTTTTTTAACATACGAATAGCTTCGTGGGCTTTATAGAGTGCGTACTTTGAACCTGTTGAAAGATGGTAAATCTCATTTAATGATGTCACCCACATCTTGGAGCAAAACTTTGGACCTTATATCAAATTAGAGTGCGTACTCCTTAAAGTACACTGCTCTATGGAGGTAGAGGGTCCACAATCGAGTTCTTTATCGCAATGGAATAAAGAGAGCTAGTGTTTATGTTGCATACACGTTTCCATGCAACAAGGTGAGAGGCAAATCAAAGGGGTTGTAAGAATATGAATTAAGGTTCGCATGCCCGACGATAAGTGAAAGAGGATTGTGTTCATTACAATAAGCAATTCTCTTGTTTTTAACTTCTTGGCCAGAAGAGTAATTCTCTTGTTAAAGGCGTTTTTTCTTTGAATTTTCCATAACACCCCAAACGAATTATGTGAGACAAGTATTTTGTGGTGAAGAATATTACGTTATCAACACGTTAAGTGTCTCCGCTTATCTCATAAATAATATTGCCAACCATTACATCAAAAATCTCCATAGGATATCAATTATTCATAATTAAAAAAAAAAAAAAAAGATATCGGGATTTCCCCTAGTGTAGAAAGGCATGCCTTCTCATTTTTCAGGCTTAATCAAATACAAGAAATTTGCCTATATCTAAAACAAATAAATTGCTAAAATCGGCCTTTATAACTGTTACAATTTTGACAATTATTTTATCATCATCGTCATCTTCTTCTTCTTGTTTGAATCTATCTCTCTCACCTCAAACCCTAAGTTTGAGTCATGTACCAAACTAAAGTTTAATGCCGTGCATCACTTAGCCACCCTACCTTGCTTCTCCCACCTAATACTTACGCTTCTATGCTGCCTAACTTTCAACTTTTAGGTATGTTTTTATACGGATGTATGTCTGTAAAGGATAGGTTTTGGTTTGTTCCCCACATGTTTGTGTTGATGTTCCTTTTCTTTCCTTAGGAATTGCATTGTCGCATACTTACATTGCATCAATCTAGTTCGCATTTTTATGCTCGCGAGACAATTCTATGCTTTTGTTTATTTATTTTTTATAGTTTACTGTATATCTGAAAGAGAATCACATTAACCCTTCTGACCAAATTAGCTCTGCTAATAAACCGTTCGACTATCATCAGGGGACTAGATAAGAAAATCTATTGAAGTAAACCCAAGGAAGAGAAATTGGCCAAAAAAAGAAAAAGGAAAGAGAGAGAGAGAGACAGAGAGAGAGAGAGAGAGAGAGAGAGAGAGAGAGAGAGAGAGAGAGAGAGAGAGAGAGAGAGAGGATACAATTGTCCAAGCCGAGTAATAAAGTGACAGGCTAATAATACACTACTAATCAAGTGCAACAGTCTTTCAGATTAACGAAATTAAACAGCAACTTAGTTCCATGATCATGCCAAAATGCAATTTTGGCAACATTATTCTCTAAATCCTCTCCTGTAAATTGAGCTGAAGAGGCTGCACGCGAAAGGTGAAAGGCATGTGATGATGAGACTTATAGTCCTGGAGTTGCTGTAGATTCCCCAGCAATAGCGAAAACAAAACATTATAAAAAGACAATCTTATACATACATGTGATAAACAATTGGACAGAGTTCTCATTCCACTATATCGAAAGGTCTAAATTAATTCAACATACTAAATTGCATACTAATTCGTTGAAATCCCATCTAGGAAATTATTTGCGTTATGTATGGACATAGCAAGAGTTTATATCGTAAATTGATGGATAAAAAGATTATGTTGATGCAGTATTTTCTTTGAACTACAGGGGAAAAATTCAGAAATAAAAGTAAAAACCTTTTCGATATAATGTAGTAGGCGCTCTTCTTTTTGGGGGAACAAAATTGATGATTTACGAGGAATTATAGTTGGATGTCAATCACTTCGGCGACTGACCTTTATAACCGGAAGTCCACGAATCTTTTCGAAAGGCAGCTAAAAGCATTTCAGACTTTCAATTTTTTTCAAATATGACGTTTTGCACTCCGAATGAGAGTAATATAAATTCCAAATGCATATACTAGGATGCTATGTTATTATGACTTCATTATATATACTTAGATATGACCGTACATGGTACAATATGCCAACCAATGGTCACTATTATTAAGTTTATAATGTCTTGTTTAAGAGACATATCTCGGTCCTTATATTAGTGTTTAAATGGATTTTTTTTTTCTAATAATGGAAATTTTTGAATAAAAGCCTCTAAAGAAGGTGTTGGCTTAGATGGAAATGGAGTTCCCTCCTCTCCTTGTGGTCTCGGATTCAAGTATTGTTTGGAGCATTTCACTCGTATAATTCTGAAAACACTAGGCCAATTCGAGTGATTGTACCTTTAAAATCGATTGGAGAGGCAGATCAATTGAGTTGTGCGAAAGTTAGCATGAACACCACATTACCACTTAAAAATAGGCCTCTAAATGAAGAGGCTTGCTATTTTGCTTACATGTTCATCAATGAGTAGAAATGACAATCTAATCCGCTCCAACAAAATTCTGCATTGCCGCACAAATGCGGCGAGACGAAAATGGATTTAATCATTACTCATATCCGGCACTAGCACGGCCCGGCTCTACTTGTACCCTAACCCATTGTGATACTAAGCTCATATTATGTGTATTTCTTTGACTGTTTTTCTTTATTTGATTACTACTTGATAATCATCTTTTTTCACATTTTGAAGGATTAGAATAACCGTAAGATACTAAACTAAAATTATTTCTTTTCAATTAAGGTTAAAATAAGTTTGGGGCAATACACATATGGGCGGTGAAACTTGAATGCCCGGAAGGATGGATATGATTTGGGCTGAAATAATAAGGAAGTCGATGAATTACCTGCGCATAGTAATTGAGCTCCTTGTTCTCCTCCTCCAACATCTTGTGCTGGCGGATATGAAGTTCACCCCAAAATGCCAAAACAAGAAGAAGTAGAATGCAAAAAAATGTTTAGTGAAAACATCATAAGGATGAACAAGATCCCGATATAAGCTTAATCAAGAGAATGGTCAATTAGTATAAGAAAAGTTCATGTTGGATCTATATAATGCACATACATTCCTCCTGTGTGTGTTGATGGCCTCCATCTGAAACAAAATAGCTGGGAGAGTTAGAAACACATCTTTTTTAGACCAATTTCTTTAATGGTCCATATATAAAAGATGTGAGACTTGCCTTTTGGTCTCGGACGAAAGCAAGGCCATTCTCAAGGACATCCTCCAGGACAATGAGCTCTTTATGGTTCAAGGAATTTATGTCTTGTCCATTCAGATGCCTGCGAGAGATGCGCACGAGTGAGTGGCTTTGAGAGTGCCTAAAGTCTAAAGAAAGGAGGGAAAAGTAAAGAGAAGAGAAAAGACCCACCTGAGCTTGATCTGCAGATTGTCGTTCTCCTTCTTGATTCTGTCGATTTCACTGTTGAGATTCTGAGAGCTCGCCAAAAAGAAACTCTAGTCGTTAGTGCATTAGTTTCCAATCAAGAAAAAATATGGCAGAGACAGAGTTGACTCTTGAGTATGTCAAAGGACTTGCACAAGTCGAAAGGAGAGAACAGCGTTCTGAGAAAGTAGAAACACGAATATGAACTGACCCCTATTATTATCCAAGCAAGAACCAAAGACAAACATAGAAAACACATAAGAAAAAAAAACTTGGAACACATGAATTATTGAATTTATAGTTATGCTTGCTAAATATTAATAGTGCATGGGAACGAAAGGCTTATCGCAAGATCGGTTCTTGCCTCTAAGGATATCTTCTTGGTCCTCCTTCTGCAGTAGAAAAATAGATACCTATACTCAAGATAGACAGAGAAAGGCGAACATCGCCCCTTAATTTTCTCACGAAACTGTAGATCCATGTTTGCTAGCATCCTTTTACCAAAAAAATGTCATTTGGTATTTTTAAACAGAGCCTTGTTTCTTCAGCATAATAAAAATATATTTCTTGACAAGAAAAAATAGCAGATGGAAGAAAAATGCCTATTTATAGATCTGCCCACAAGATTCAAGATTCCTTTTTCTTAACACAACTCTGGCAAAGAAGAAACAAACCATACATAGCTTTGGAAAATCATCTCTAGAGGAAAGCAAAAGCACCTCATGCTTAGCATCCCACAACCTCTTCCCACACTGCCTGTGATACTCATCCAATATATCAGTCAACCTGCACAAAAGCAAGAACTCTCATTCGTACATACCTTAGTCTAGAGAGAGAGAGAGAGAGAGAGAGAGAGAGAGAGAGAGAGTCACAAACTTTGTGGAAGGGGTGCGATATTCATGCATCTTCTTAGAGCCACCAAAGATGATCAACGACACCTTAGCATTACACAAGACAGAGATCTCCTTGGCCTTCTTGATGAGCCCATTCCTTCTCTTTGAGTATGTCACCTGCCTGTTGTTCGCATTCTCTATCCTTTTGATCTCTATCTTCCCTCTCCCCATCCTAGGTCCTAGCTTTCCCTCTTTCCTTCTTCTTCTTCTTCTTCTTCTTCTTCTTCTTGTAGAGAGAGAGAGATGGAGAAAGATGGAGAGAGAGGGAGAGAGATCTGTCTTTCGTCTATCGCATCTCTCTCTTCTTTAACCAGAGAGATATGGGGGGATTAAAGAAGAGAGAGATGCGGTAAGAGGAAAGAAGATGTCTATTACGAGTTAGGAAGATGAGGAACTTTCTTGGAGAGTACTGTGAAGAGAAGGCGTTTATGGAGTTGTGACAGGGACAAGCCAAAGCCGAACTGCTATTTATATCTTCTGATGGGATGATGCTTTTGCTGTTCCATGACCAACAGTCCTTTCCATTTCTCCCTCACTCTTTCACCGTCCGTGTGGGATGATCTTTCCTTCTTTCTTTCTTTTTATTTCCCTAATTTCGGTATCAAATGAATTGTAACCATCGATTAGACAGATTCGAGTCCCACGTAATCGGACTACGAATATACAAACAAAGAATTCATCTAAGAAATCAATGCTCATATTGAAAGATATCTTATCATTCATTATATTGACTTGCTGGTAGTACAATTTCCTGAGTTTTTATTGACATATATTTATGTTTATTAAGGGTTCTATTGTTGCACATTGTATTAACGATATAAAAAATATTTTCTTAAAAACAATCATTTGTATTATTACGGGAAAAAATTAACATAACTATTTTCGTCATTAATGATAATGTTTAGACATGATTGTTGCTAATGATCAAAATATTCGACATTGACTGATTTTTCTCACTGATACAATTGTTATATTTAAGAAAATGTTTTACGAATCATTGATTTGCCACGGTTCAAACTCCTCTTTTTTTGGTCCTTGAAAAGAGTGAAAATGAAAGGCATAATTTTTAGTGTAAAGAGAAGATGATAAACCGATGATTTTTTTTTGGCTAAAAAATCTAAAAGATTTTCCATATGGCCCACGTGCCTTTACATGTTCTGCAAAGTTTCAAGTAATCCATACTAAAAGAAGTTAAATTTTAAATGTGAGGAGAACAGGGAAAAGGCAAGAAAACGTATCATAAAAGTCATTTCAAAGAGGCCACGAAAAGAATTATAAATCTAGCTAAAAAAAGCATGAAAAGAAAAAGGAATAGGTAAGATGGACAGCAAAAATAGAAGTCACTCGGGTGCGCACTTTACTGAAGTCGTATTACGACTTTGAAATGATTGACCATGAAAGGCTCCACCACGTCATGGGCTCAAATGGTGCACGAAGCCCGATTGCGTCGATGGGCAAAACGGGCGTAATCAAGCAATTCTAAAACGGGCCAGCCCAAGTTCTAGTGGGCCTGACCGTGCGTTTATTTCAAGGAAACTTCATAATAAAGAAAATCATTTTTCACAAAAATATTTGCCCCATTTCAAGTTAGGGAATTAAATTTCCTCAATATAAGCATGTAAATGATTTTCTGTGGACCGATTAACTTCGACGAATCAAATGTGTGAAAGTCTACAAAACTAATTCGCGAGAAATTCTTTCACTTAAATAAACACTCTTCAATATTCTTTTTATGGTAAATCCTCGTAAACAATATTCGTGACATGTATTACTTTTGATTTCCTTTGCTTTTTCTTCATTTCTTCATACAACAATTTCAATTCCACGTTGACTTTTTCTATTTATGATTATAACTCGTCATGTTGATATGGTAAAATTGTACTTGTAATTTGTGCCAAACTTGAAAATCATTAAGAACTTTTGTCTAAAAACCGCATGACAAAAGAACTAATGATTGACTTACGACATTTGGTCAAAACGCACTAGAAAAGATATCGGGTCGGGTCGGGTCGGGTCGGGTCGAGTCGGGCCTATGTTCGTGTTTTGTTTCATACCACTTTTGTGTCTTTATGCGGATCGGGTGCTGGCCGTGCCATTCCGCTAGGAACAGAGTCTCTCGCGCTCGTCTCAGGTGATGGCAACGGTTCAACTTCCAGTCAATAAAGATGTTTACACTCCTCATTGAATTGGATCTGTCCGAGCAAATCAAGGAAGGACTCCTTCCTGTCTTCGTTGACCCTTCTTCACCATCTGGGCATCGAGCATTCGTGTGTTTCGAGGGGGCTCTCTGGCTTTGTGTTGCTTCCCCGTTTCGTCTCCAGCTGATTTGGCTTTCGTGTCCTCCTCCCTGCGTTCGTGATCTGGCCGTGATTTGCAGTGGCATGCTAATGCTTCACCTTCTGCATACTAAACAGGCTTGCTGACGCCTGCCAGCGCGCACAAAACCCTGTTTCTTGATTTCTGGATTTAAGATTGGTGTGGCTTGTCTCCATGCAGCCGCTTATTGAAGTTAGTAGCAGTTGTGGATGCCGCTTCTGTTGGTACTATCTCCCTCCGTGCTACATGTTCTCTGTTTCCTTTTTCTTCTTCTCACTTTTTTTTTTCTTTTGGTGGGGTTGTATACAGTCCAATGGCAGGGCCAGGGAGCTCCATTGTACACTCCTTCCTGCTGTTTACCGTCGTTTTTTTCCCTTCAAGAAATGTACAGAACGAAGTTGGCGTCATCGGAGTTGTTCACGTTACTCGGAGGGTTCACTAGTTCAATCCCATTCCTTGTACTGCTAACCCCGAGTCCTCATATTCTGTTTCACAGCCTTTATCATAATGTTTTGTTACTTAATGGGAGTATGTGGTTCAGTAATAATGTTGTCATTGTGACGTGTCGTTTCGTTGTAGTCCATCGGGCTGTGATTGTACATAAGGAATCTGGTGGTAGTTAGTAAATCTCTTTATCTGCACTGATATAATGTTATTCGTGCAGTTCATTGGCAACTTCCAGGAATTGTGTGACATGAGAACTGGTTGGGGCGCTGGTAAGTGTTCTGTGGTTTTGTTTCTCATGTCTTGTTTTTTGCTTGCTTTTTACGTCACGAGGTCTGCTAAGGAACTGTCAGATTGGTTTCACAGCAAATTTTTGATCCATTTATTACCTAGCAGCTATATCTTGCCCGGTTTATGAACTTTCGATAGCGTGTTTGTCTGGACTCATTTGGCAGATCAGACTATTCTGCCTAGTGGCGAGATGAGGGAATGTGTTGGGATTGATTTTGGGTCATCAGCTTCTGGATATCTTATGATGATGATATATGTGTCAAACACGGTTACAATAGGTTGCCATCAAAGTGATGAGGCTTATCTGGAGTTTAAAACTTGTCATCCTGAATAGCTCTATGCCATGTCTACTTTAATGTTTGGTGAAATGATATAGGGGGGGCTCTGTTGCACCCTGGACATGTTTTGGTGATATCCCCACTGGCAACATAACACCTTTCTCAACCAAAATAATGCTTCTCGAGATGGTCAATGTGGCTCCTGCATTATCTTCTTTGCCTGAACTTTGTTATGACTTCTCTAAAAATTGACATCTGCTTTTCCTTACCAAAATGGCATGTGATAATGATGCTCTCTCCTCACTGGTTATTGCCGCATCCAATGCTCACCTGTTACAAATTACACCTATTTTCCGTATGTTGCAAAAGTAAGTAGTTCACTTGGAAGTGGAACAAGTGTATTCATTCGAGTCCATTTTTCTTTCTTTTTACTTGCAGTTATATTGGCTGACGCAGTAGCTCTCATTGCTGCCAGCACTGTTCACCGACTTCGTATCACCACATGGTGATGCAACTATTACTAAGAAGATTGCACTCATTTAATCAGAAGATCTTAGCATTGGTGTTATTTCTTATTTTCCAAGCATTTTCCAAAAGCATGACTTAACTGCCGTGCTGGATATCAAGTAAGGTGCCTTCTGTTGTCTTGTTTATTTTAGGATCTGACTTTTAACAGGGAATGCATGCTAAGGTTCTTCTGGGATCACCATAGCCCTTTGCTAACTGTGATGTAGTTAAACTTGACCTACATAATCAGTAAACAGTTGACATAATTCTAATTGTGTTAGTGCTAGAACATAATAATTGGACTTTTGCAATCACAGAAAATAAATTAAAAATGAATAATGCTCAGTATAAATTGTATTCTACTCTTTCATTTGTAAAATTTATAAAAAAATAATCCTGCTATAAGAGAGTATACCATATTGTGAATGGGTTGGTATTGTTCTACCCTTGATATTCCAGGGTGTTTCAGGTTAAAGTCTTCTTATTTTTTCCTATCGATTTTACCTTTTACTTTTAAATAAGGAAAATCATTGAATGACTCCAAAAGAATGCTTCAAACTAAAATATGCCCCAGACTGAGAACTGACTACTCTACCATTGCATACCACACATTATTGACAAATGAAGTATCATCATGTCCCCATCATCGTTCCATGACCTCACCATGGGTTCCTCTGTGGTTATATGCTTCAAGGCCTTGGTTTAATATTCAGAGAGTCGATATAGATAAGTAGTCCTTGTGCTAACATAACCATGCCCGTGCATTGTACTGCTTAATCTATCGAGTTTTCCAAGTTTTTGTTCCAGCCTGTTGCTGAGGCTTCCCAGGTGTTTCAAGGCAAGTATATTGTATCATTAGTTAGTCAAGCTATTGAGCATGCATAGAACTATGAAAAGTTTGTATTGGACACTAAATATGATTTGGATCACAACTGCATGCAGACTTCTAGTAGAAAGAAAGAAAAGCTAAGTCTGTGTGCTTTACTGCGGCTTCTTATTCTCAGCTGGTCTGCTATATGAAGTCAACAAGACTATGGGGTCGATGCTTTCCAAAAGTGAATCCAAGACAAAGAGGCACTGAATTATAAACTCAACCATATGATCACTCCTGCTCTCTAAGTTTTGTCAGCATAGTGATTTCCAGTAGTTGCATTAGATCTCTATTATTGAAGACATGATTGGCATTAGAAAGGAACTATTTCCCATTGTTCTCTTCCTTGAATCTTATTTTGGTAATAAACTGCGGTAGAGAGCACAATCCTTGTCTGTCGCTAGAGTCATGGAGTCTCATTTGAACTTCTTTCTGCATATTCTTGTCTTCATAGGCACCCTCTGTGGTTTTGTAATTTCTGTTCTACAATTTTTCGATTGTTCCTCTGGAGTCTTGAGTATTTGTATGCTACGGCAGAAACTTATAATCTAGAAAGAAATCCTTTAGAGCGCTATAGAACTACTAAACAAAATATATGCAATTGCGCTGAGGTTTTTGTTTCTAATTAGCAGGCATAATAGTTTGATGTGCATCAAATCCAGTTCAGTGGTGGAATAATGGACAATACTTATCTCACCATGGGATTACAGAACGAAAAATCATAGTCAGGGTTGGCTTGTTATTCTGCACACAAAAATTATGCTAAAACCAACTACTCCAGTAGAACAGAGTAATGGCCTGTATGATATTTTACTTTCAAAGTAGAGTGATTAGGGATCATATTTCTTTGGCATTGTTTTGCGTTCGTTGACATTGTGTCTGGAAAAGGATTCCCATTTTGGATCCCAACTTAGGTTGGATCTGTTTTGAATTTTATCTTGGAATTAAGTTCGTGGTGGAAAGAGTGTGTAAAAACTGTTTGGATTTAACTTAGAACTAATGTTATAGTAGTGGTATCGACAAGTTTGGAACCACGAAACTGCGTTATTAGCCTGAGCTTTACCTTAGCAGGAGAAAACAATGATCAATACTCTTCCTTAGGCGAAGCAATAACTGATTGCATAGCTTTTGCTGACATGGATAGTATTAGCAGCTCACACAATATCAACTAAGATTTAACATATTGTTGTCTCAAATCAGTACAGAACAATTTGACATGGGTTTGCTGCATAAAACCTACAAACATAAGCGCTAGATTTTGCTATGGCACAAGAGATTTCCTCTAAACTCTCAGGAGCCATGACTTGATTGGAGGTTATCAAGGAAAAAAGCGACTGAAGTGAATTGGAATGGCAATGCCATCGCTGCAATTTCTTGTTGTCCTCTACATCTGAATGAGGTTAGTAGCTGCAGAATACAATTCTAAGGATATGAATCATCTTCTGGATTAGCGCCTGATTCAAACATTGAATGGCCCATGGCTCGAGCTCGACTTTCTTCCATCCCGTGCAGATGAAGTGACACTCGAAAAAGATCGGAACGATTCATGACTCAGTGGCAATGGTCTATCTGGCAATCTAGGTATGTCGATGTCACCTTCTAACATTTTCAAAGCCTCAGCAATTGTGGGTCTGAAAGCCACCATTACATGAGCGCATAGAATCCCCACATGAACGAACCTCTCCATGACCCCTCTTGGCCCTTCTTCCCTTATTGACTCGTCGAAAGTTTCTTCCACGTTTCCTGATTTCACTTGCATCCATGCCCAGTCCGTGATCAACAGAGGTCCAGCGTTCAACTCTGACGTGTCGAGCACTTTCCTTCCGCTCATGATCTCGAGAATTACGACTCCGAAGCTGTAAACGTCACCCTTTTCAGTCAATTGCCCATACAGAGCGTACTCCGGCGCGAGATATCCGTATGTCCCGGCGACCCGTGTCGTAAGATGAGATTGCCCTTCTCTGCTTTGCTTGGCTAGCCCAAAATCCGCCACACTGGCATTCATATCCGAATCAAGAAGTATGTTGGTGGCCTTTATGTCTCTGTGATAGATAGCGGGTTTGATTCCATAGTGCAAGTAAGCAAGCCCTTTCGCCACATCTAAGATTATTTTCTTCCTCTGTGGCCAAGTTAGCGCGTTCCTTTTCGAGCCTGCTGAACCAAAGCTGGACAAGTTATCACCCAGGCTTCCATTTGACATGTAGTCATAAACCAGATACCTCCTCTTGCCACGGAAGTTATCGCTCGTTACACAGCAACCTCTGAGAGAGAGAAGATTCCGATGCCTGATCTTGCTTATGATCTCGACCTCGTTAGAAAACTCTTCGTCGCCCTCGGTGTCTATATCAACAATCTGTTTCACCGCAACCAAAGTTCCATCCGAGAGAGTTCCTTTATACACCAAGCCGTGAGCACCTTGGCCGATGAAGTTTCCCTGTGAGAACCTGTTCGTGGCTCGCTCCAGCTCCGAGAACCGAAACCATTTTGCTCCGCTGTTTGGCAACACACTGCTCTTGAAGCCGTTGACGAACTCTTCGTGCGGGGCATTCCGCTTCTTTTCTCGTTCCCGTTTTCTATGGAGGACGATGACTCCGAATGCAAGAAGAACACCCATGAGTGCGCCCAAGAATATTGCAACCAACTTCAACACGTTCTTTTCGCTCAAATGATCAGAATCTTTACTTGCTGTGCTGGATATGGGCAAGCCGATGATGCAATTAGCCGTCGTCACATCCCCTGGCCCGAGCTCATTCACGATCCCCGCCGCATACAAAACCGTGAAGTAGAAGCAGTCCGTCGAGTTAGGATCTAATTTCGACAACTGTGAAGACACCTGCAGTCCAGCTTGCACGCATTGACTGCACCTCGTTCCGGTCAAGTCCCCCTTGCAAGAAGTATCAAGCGAGCTCATCGGGCCGACCTTGGCGGTCCAGTCTTGGACAGACGCAATCCCGTCGCAGCTCGAGGCGTTGACCACGAACTGGGCGGAGCTGTTGAAGCAGACCGGGACCCAGGATTCCTGGACTGATCGAGCCGCGAGCCTTGTCCCGAACTCGGACAGGCAAGAAGACGAAGCGGTCAGGTTGGGGAGCTGAAACATGGAGGTCTCCCTGAGGTACTGAGCCAGCCCCACGCCGAAGAGGCTGAGCAGGGTTTGGCAGCAGCCGCCCTCCGATCTGGACTGGCAGAGGGAGGCGTTCCACGGGAGGGTCTCGACGTAGCCGAGGTCGATGGGACACGACGAGGACGGGGAGGCGGACGTGACGGGGCCAAGGGCATCGTGGACGGCGAGGAGGAGCAGGAGGAATGAGCAGAAAGAGAGGGTTTTCTCCATGGTCGCTCCTCAGCACATTACTGGCGTGAGAAAAATGGAAAGATGTTCTGAATTCGAGATGTGATCTTGAGCCGATGGCAAGAAGGATTATCAAAGGTGGCTGGTGGTGGTGGTGGTCAACATGCACGTTTTGCATCCGAGGAGTTTACTATAATATAAAGGCAGTCAAATCCGGCTTGTGACAAAATTATATCTGGAAAATTTATATTTTGACTACGTGGCTGCCGCGCTGCACGTGTATAATTTTGACTATAGTGGTGATCAACAGTTGACCGGATAATTCAAAAAGCGGCGGCCCAACCTACTCTTTCATTAGGAGAGAAAAAAAAAAAACCGTCTTTCGGATTAAAGATCGAAGTTCATGTTGAACCTCCAGATTGAGAGAGCGAATTCGAAGATTGGTTTGACTTTGACCTTTGAATTGTGCTTGTCCAGTTTGGACCATACGTGTTGTTTGTATTGATGTGGATTTAATAATAGTACCATGAACATAAGTCATAGACGCCACTGGACTCTCTCTTCCACGATTGCTTCTGTCATTCACCAACCTCTTTTAGTGCTACCAATATTGTTTGGGCCAAAAAAAAGGTCCGTTGAATATTATGAAAGGCGATGCTTTTTCTTCGTAACATGGTTCGAGGATTTCCCAAGACCGTGCGTTTAAGTAGGGATCTCCAAATAAGACACCATTCGCTTTTAATTTTAGTTAAGTGCGCAAAAGGACGATAGCTATAACTTGTAACTCAATGATAGGAGGCATGGAGTTTTCTCTAATTAGGGGTGGAGACAAATATAACCCTATTACGAGTTATGAGTTAGGGTTATATTTCAAATCAACATTTTATAAATTGTTTTATTTTCTGGATCAAAAAGATAATACTCATTCATAAAGAAATTGTTTGATTGGACACGTGTGTAACTTTAGAACATAAAAAGCCCACAAAGCTTGATGGGGATATAAAATCCAATTAGAAAGAAGGCTTCCTTTTTCTCGAATGGTTCTGACAATTCAATCCGTCATCTTATTTGGTTTTTTTTTTTTTAAAACGATCCACTCTTAAATTTGAAAATAGACTCAATTGGGCCTATAGGTTTAACAAGTAAATTTAACCTCTCACAAGAGCTTGTATGCGCTAGTTGAATACCTTATTAGATCAAATTGATCTGAGTGAAGTTCCAAAGTAGCTTCTGATCTTGATGGAAAGTATTCTAAGGTTTCTAGCAAAGCGAGAACCTCGGTTCACACAGAAGAGGATGCCTTGACCGTGCGTGCAAAACCGACGAAGACAAGACCGATGGTATTGCGACACATGCACGCTCCAGCACCTTCATTATCCCCATTACAATAAGATCCGTCGATCGTTATCCTCAAAATCCACTGTTTGGCCCTATTATGTTACGATCTTCATTTGATCGAAGCTCTAGTCTTCGTTTAGGACCTTTTTATAAGCAATTATGACTTTTCCACCAAAAACAGAAAGTCTTATTTCAGTTTCGGGTAATGTCCACCATAATCATCTAATTTATAAACATAACATGGCTTATTTATTTCGACCTTTAGTAGTTTGATCAGTTCCTTTATTTATTTATCTCTAAGACAACTTTTGAAAGCTATGCAATGGCCATAGATTCATAGAACCTCATACACAAATGGCGTGGCCTTATTTTAGTTGGCATGCCACGTGATAGTCCAATTGTACTGTAATACATACACATTTACTAATATGATCAATAAATTGTACAATCGCATTGGGTAAGTCTTGAGGGGGATCTTGAGGGACTAGGGTTGGCAACCCTCACTAGGGCCTCCGGATAGGAAGTCGTCTCTCGTGCGGCCACCGATGAAACCCCTACTCACCTTTTTCTAGAATGAGTAGGTGAAGGATGGAAATCGTTCAAAAGAGCACAAGGACCAAACCTGGAACAAAACCAAAGATTTTGAAGATTCAAAGTGGACCGTCGACCCAGGCCTAAAAGTCTCGACAATCCCGAGTCTCCTTTCGTGCCGCGATCCACGTGAAACGAAGTATTCTCCCACCTAACCTCAACTCGTTCGAAGGGCCCCATTATTGTTCCGAGTCGAGTTGGCGTTCGATGTTGTGTTGGTAACTTGGTAGGCTCCATGCCAGATTCACATTTCCTTCATCCACCCTCCTCGAGAAACACGGGGAAAAGTGTTAAAAAAATTCATAAACCTATTGCATTGATACCAATTTAGTTCTAAACATTTTAATAGTGTCAATTCAGTTATAAACCTTTTGAGTTAGCGTCAATTCAGTCATAAACCTTTTGAGTTAGTATTAATTCAGTCATAAATCCTTTGACTTTATGTTAATTTAGTCATTCCGATTAATTTTAGCCAAATTTTAATAACGTGGACACCGGCCAACTTACGTGGCACCACCAACGTCCTCATTTCTGGCCCAATCGGGAACGTCCTCATTTCTGGCCCAATCGGCTCCCAAATCGATCGCTTTATCCCTTTCCTTTCCTCATGGTTGGATTTGAGAAGAGTAGATTTCTTTGATAGGTTGTAGCGTTGAAGTTAAACAATTGGATTATTGACTTTGTTTTCGCATTTCTTAGTAGCAATGGATGCAAATCCTTGGTAACACACACCTATGTATCTCTTTCTACGTAAATTCACTCTTACCACATAATTCTCCTATGCAAGCGTCGATGTGATGTCCTCCATGAATCAGTCTCAACATGTGTCAAAATAATTAAATATAAAATTATGCATTCATCTAATAACTTAATTTTTTAGAATAATTAGCAGTAGTTCTTCAAAATCATATGCCATGCATCGTCCCTTTTGCGTCAACGCCATGTATCGTGGACTACCTCTTGTTTTCCGACTTGTAGCTAAATCGATGACGGTGGATAGTGAGTTCGTAGGATGCCATCCGCAGCATACTTTCAAATGCTGTTTCATGTCGCGATGCTCATAAGAACCTTGTTGACTTTCGAACAGTATCATTGTCTATAAGTATAGATTTACCAGAAAACTGACTTCCAAACGCCACGTGCAACGTCTTCCCGGAAGTAAAATCGGATTAGCGCTTGCTTTCAAATGGGGTGATCGTCTTTTCATACTGATCTACCCGAAAGCAAACTCGATGGTACTAGCTTTCACACGTGCTATCATGTATCTGTATACTCTGATTGGAACGCGTTCAAATGGTGCTTTTGCATCTTGGGTCCCATCTCCTCAAAAGCTAATTTGACAGCACTTGCTTTCGAAAAATTTCCCGACACCCATCTGAAATTTGTCTCCTCTTACCAACTTGAGTTTAGGAGATATCGAAGAAGTAACAACCCTTCTTTCGTATTAGAGATCGAAGTTCATGTTGAACCTCGAGATGCAGGAGCCAATTCGAAGATTGGCTTGACCTTATAACATAGTAAGTAGGAGAAATTGATCCGTAATTTGGACCCGTTTTGAAATTTCGAGTCATTTTGATTCTTCCGAATGGAGGGTAACCTGAACCGCAAAGTTTGCGCCACACACACACACATATATGTATGTATAATGTTTGTATTAATACCTATGAGTTTGAGGACAATATAGCAAGTTATAGAAATGTCATATTAGAATGCAAAATGATCGAGAATGAGCTTAAAATAACTCATCTGTCATTTTGGAACTTATGTATCTTTTTACAAACGGGTTTACTTTCGGTAAATAAATCAATTTATTAACTCATATGTTCCTCTACTCGTCACACTATCTTTCAAAACTTCTATTTTCCCCCTGTGTGACATTCTTTCTTTTCTTTTCCCTTATTTTTGAATGAAATTTAGTTTTAACAATATCGTTTGGCCAAAAGAAGTGCAAAAAAGATTATGATAGACCATGCTTTACTTTGTCACTACTTCAAGGGAATTTACTCCGACCATGCCTATAATTAGGGATTTCGAACATGATTGCATCCATTTTTAATTTTAGTTTAAGTGTACAAGTGGGAGATGTCCATAATTTATAACTCATTAATCAGAGGTACAGAATATCCTATAATCAGGGATGGAAGCGAATATAACCATATTAAAATTAATCAATGAAAGTATATATTCAAATGAACATGATATGGATTTTTTATTTCACATTTTCAGAAGTAATTATAACTTTTCCCCAAAAAGGAAAGTCTTATTTGAGTTTTTAGGTGGAGTCCATGTATTCCATCCCCCTAACTTGTCATTGGTGTGCAATTTCAAGCATAGCTTCAATATGTGCGATTTCACCCGTGTGCGCCCAATTTTACCCCTATAACTAGCCCAATTAATTAGTTCTGTCCCATCAAGACCCAAAAAAAAAACAAAGTTTGATCCGTCCTTTCTTTCACTAAGACAACATTGGAAAGCTACGTAACGGCGATAGATTTTCCAAAACTTCATATGAGATGGTGTTATGTTGGAATATGACGTGACAAGACGTGACAATCGAACACGACATTATAAGACATCCGCGTTTACCAACATAACTATGAAGTTGCACACCCACTTCGGGGCCTAGGGCCGGTGGCTCTTGCACGGCCCATTGATGGAAACCTACCCGCCCCTTCCTCGAACGTAATCCAGATTCAAAGATTCAAACGAAACGTCGACCGGGCCTACTCTCGACCCTCGACCAGAGAGCCTCATGTCCCGCCGAGGTCCATGCGGCCTGGCCCGCCACCTACTCCCCCTTCCAAATTGCCTGAATTGTGTATGACGCGAAGCCGCACCGAACGATTACTTTCCCGGATCGACCTAAGCTAAGGGCAAATCCAAGAAAAAAGTCTTTTCAATTTAATGCCCCATCGCGCGCGAGTTCGAGTTGGCGTTCGCTGTCGTCGTTGTGGTTGGCAGCTCGGTAGGCTCCACGTCGGATTCCGCCTCCCACGTTCCCCCCTTCCTACACGTCAATGCTCCCCCGCGAGAAACGCGACCGCTAGAGGAAAAGCGCGAAGCCGACCCACCGACCGCGAATTCATCCATCATCCTCACCGTCTTTCCTCTCCTCCCCCCCCGGAAAAATCGATCGCTCGATCCCCTTTCCTTATCCAGTTCCAGTTCCCCCGTTTTCCCGATCCCCGATTCCGACGGTTCTCGCGGGTTTCGATTCCGTGCTGGCGATTCCTTTCCCGTGCGCTTAGTGTAGACCTCGCTTTTTTTTTTTTTTTTTTTTGTTGGTTGGTTTTCCGAGAGAAATGGACGAGTTCGGCGTCCTGACGGAGCGGTACGGCCTGAAGCCCCAGGGGAAGTCGGCCCCGATGGCCGCCTCGAAGCGTGCCGACGGGATCGGCGCCGCCCGAGGCCGGAGCTCCGGCGCCCCCGCCGCCGCCGGTCGATCCTCCTCCCGCGCGTCCGCGTCTTCCTGGAATTCCAGCTCCGGCGACGGGGCTTTCGCCGATGGCTTCGGTGAGTTCCTTCAATCGAGCAGCGGTAGCAAGGCTCGAGGTTTCGGCAATTTGGACGACTTCGGCGATCTGTTCGGTGGATCTAAGAAGCCCTCGAAATCGCCGGCCGGTGATAGCGGCGGCTTCGATTACGACTCGCTTTTCAATTCGGGCGCGGGGCCTTCGTCTAGCTACGATAATGACGATATATTCGGCGGGATGCCTGGCGTGAAGAGCTCGGCCTCTGTTGTCGGTGGCGGCAATGGCGTTTTCAGTTCGTTTGCTTCTCCTCCAAGGCAGAGCTCTCCGGTCGACGATTTATTAGGTGGATTTCAAAATGCTGATCATGACGACATCTTTGGCGGCATTGGCGCAAAATCGGGGAAGACCGATAGTAGCGCATCTGTGGCTGGGCATGGTGCTGCGGAATCTGATGATCTGATACCTGGGTTTGGTGGAAGTAGCCCTCCAGCCGATGGGTGTGTATGTGCATATTTGGAAAATTTGATCCTTTTACATACGGAATGACCTTTATCTTGTTCTGTGGTGCTTCGATTTTGCCGGATTCGCATATTCACCAATCACGCGAAATGCATCTTACCCTGCATGACATTGAAAAATCTCTAGTAGGACCTTCTGATATCAGTAGGCTTCATGTAACACGATAGGACATTTGCGGACAGTTCGTTTGGCATCTCTAAGGATGACATAGTACTACTTGTTCATGATAAACTTTCAGGACATTTTAGTTGTTCCTAGTGTCTTTTAAGACTTATTTTATAGCTTAATTCTGATTCCTTGCCTTGTTTTGAGTTCAAGAATGCCTGCTTATTGAAAAGTTTTCTTTTTTTTTTTGGGTGGGAGCTTATTGAGAATTTGACCAAACATATTTTCTCACTTTCTCCCAGTATGATTGAGCATCTCTTTCTGTGTAGATCATGTTATTCTTTTAGTTATGCTTATTTTACTCTCTCAGTTGAAACTCATTTCCCGAAATTGCCTGGCTAGCTATATAGTTGTGTACAAGTACTGCCAGAGCTGTAGGGGATTTCACGTGTTCATTATCACTGTAGAGCTCAAGCATGTATTTTCCCTTCATTTCTGTTAATTTTATCCTAAAAAGGAAATTAGATAGAAAATTAGGCATCCCAGAAAATGCTAAAACTAACTCTCAATGCAGACACAAATTCTTTAATTTCATTTTTCACCTGATGGTAAATGTGCATGAATCACTCTATGCGCGAAATATCTGTTTTAATCGTCAAGATGCCCAGAAGAGTAATTCTTAGCTGTAAGAAAGTGCAAAGATGACGAATTCATCCGTATGACCTGGCTTGTTGCCATTGCTTTTTAGATCTTAATCTTGTTTGCGGCATTTACTTTCTACTCGGTTTTTTCAGTATTGTTGGCATTGTTGGGAGTGCCGTACCTTATGCATTGACTCATACGATAAAGCAGATAATATCCTTTTGATGGACATACTTTCCCTGTCAATATACATTTTGTAGCATTGACTTACAATTGAGATCGGCCAATTATTTTTTATGATAAAAGAGGAGCCTCTAGTTGTTTCATTTTATTCCCCTTTTCATGTAATGGCCATGCATGTTTAGATAACATTGATGATAATGTCTAGGATCCTAAGGACGCCATGGTGTCATTGCCTTCCTTTTTTGATATTTAAAGGATCCCATTTTCTTAGGTTCTCATTTATTAAAAGCATAGTGGCTTGTTAGTCTTCTACCATAGAGCGTGTCTCTTCTGAGAGCACTTAATCTTGGAAGTGGCTCCATCTGTCATTTCTGCTATTTTAAGAATTTGAGTATTGTCTCAACAGCAGTTATAGATTGTCTTAAAAACAAAGGGTATTTTGTATAGTGTAATTTACATTCTTATAAATTGACCATTGGATTTATTGCATCCTGTCAGATAGATAATATGTCCAAATCTCCTTCGTCGGATTCTTTATCCCGTTCTAATGCCGTGTGCTTCTCCTTCCTTAAAAACTTCTGAAAATTCATTAATTCTTCTATGGTAATTCTGACCACAAAAATTTAAGTAGTTTTGCAATGCAATAACTATTTTCACTTTCGGCAGTCAGAGAAGGCAGCCCCGAAAATCCAATGTTTATTCGGCTGAGTCAAGCTCTAATTTGTCAGAAGACCCTTTTGTAGTATTAGAATCGACTTCCAAGCCAGTGCATGCCTCCTCCAAAATCTTTTCGGATCCATTAGAAGAAAGCAGTCAGTTTGGTAATTTCCAAAGGGCGAATAAAGTTGGAGATAAAGGTAAGTGATTTCTCTTTATTCTTACAGAAGCTTTTCAATTGTTCTTTTTGACATATCATTAGGATGAACTTTTAACTCAAGCATTTACTGTGATGTAGTGAAGAGCCCTAGTGTGTCATCACTAGATGAGCTTGAGGACTTTGCTATGGGCCAGACACGGGGAAATACTGACACACAGTCAGATTTCTTTTCTGTTGGAAAGGGATCTGGCCAGGCGTGGGGAAATACTGATACGCAGTCAGATTTCCTTTCTGTTGGAAAGGGATCTGGGGCTGGGAAAAAGGCTAGAGGCCCTGATGTGTCTTCAATAGATGAGCTTGAGGACTTTGCAATGGGTAGGGTGCAAAGAAATGCTGATATTCAGTCAGATTTTCTTTCCGGTGGAAAGAGTTCTGCGTCTGGGAAAAATGCTGGTGGATATAAAGAAGGTTCAAGGGATGCATTTGAAAATAAGCACAAGGCTGCGGACGATCTAGAATCTTTCTTTAGTGTGGGTTTGCGGTCAAGCAGTGTACCTAAATCTAGGTCACCAAGTTCGGTAAGAACCAAAAGTTCTATCTTTATTTTTAATGCAGTTGAATTGTCGTTTTAGTCCCCAATACTTCTCATGTGCAGACAAAAAGCAAAGAAGCTTCCAAAACACCACCAAAGCCGACTTTTGAGGTCCGGTCCAGCATGAAGAAGGCCTCATCAGCAACAAATTTCATGGATGACTTTTCTTTAATGTTTGGAGGTGTTTAATGCTACAGTTCGTTTCCTTCGAAGTAGTGGGAGATTTCTTTGTGAATCTCCCTTTGCTGCCTATTTATTAAAACATAAGGTTTTTATTGTCCTTCCAACAGCTGCATCATTTGCTGGAGAATTTGAGGAAATTGAAGGGGAAAGCGAAGAAAGAAGAAGGGCAAGACTGGGTCGTCATGAGAGAACCCAGGAACGAGTGGTCAGTATTTCTCTTTTTCATTGTGGCAACTTTGTCTGGTTAAGCTTAGGATAGTGACTAGCGAGAGAGATCCTGCTTTTGTTGTACCCTTGAATAAGTAAATCCCAGTTATAAGGTAAAGGTAGAAATGATAGAAAAGTACTGAGGAATGAAAGATGAGCAAACAATTTACATTCCCTTTTGGTTTTCAAACTGTGTTGCTTTTGGATTATTGGTGTACCTTGGGATTTTTAAACTTATGATATGTTTAAATCATGGTGAGATATAGAATTCAGTTGTAGCTGGAAGAATGGTACTAACGTACTTTTTTAAAATAAAAAAATAAACTCAGGCAAAAGCAGTTGCCGAGATGAACCAGCGGGACTCTCAAACTCAGCAGGAGCAAGAAGAGAGGCGTGTGAGTACTTGGACTTACATCAGAATTGATGCTTACTTTTTCCATTCAAATACTCTGTTCAATTGTTCTCTCCATTTTCTAGTTGTTCAAAAATATTTTCCTGCTCTTCCTGGGAAACAAGTATCTTAGCACATTGTTTTACTTTGATTTAATTAAGCTATTATGTACTTGCACAGAGAATTGCTGAGAATCTTGATATGAAGATAAAGAGCTGGGCTGCAGGGAAAGAAGGCAATCTGCGTGCACTATTATCATCATTACAGCAAGTGGGTCTTCTTGTAGAAATCCATTCTCTTGCTTCTTCCTTTATATTCTCATTGTTGCGATTGACTCGTCTTTAGGGGATGCAACTTTTATTTTGTTTGAAATATGTCATTTCAGCTAGCATATTGCGTTACAAAATTGCTCATCACATTTGATAGCGCGAATCATCAAGTTTTGTTGGGAAATAATAAGTAATTCTGCATTATCTCTCTAATGTCTAAATGGCACATTTCAAGTTATGTTTGAGTACTGAAGTATGGGTACCTCTCTGTTGAAGGTCAGTCAGGACTTTGGATTACTGGTGTGGTCTTCAGAGAGTGCAACTTCGTTTCACACTTCCATCTTTTGACAAGGCTTGATAATTTCACGTTTTAAGATCTTGGAATTTGTTTGGTATCATGCTGCCTATATGTGACAAATGCTGAAAATTCTCATTAGCAGCAAGAGATTGGCGAGGGTTTAGTGGAAGCCTGGGGAAGCTGAAGTTTCTTAAGATTAACTGTGAATTAATTTTTTAGTTTAATGTGTTAAAGAGATTACTCCTTTACTGATAAAACATTTCATTTAGGTTAGAGGCTAGCTTTTTATAACAACATTGTCTTGACAGCTGGAGTTTCCTCAGGTGTCGTCGAACAGATTTTAAAATCCACAACTGCCTACTTACAGGGAAAGATGCATGAAACATCCAGGAGTCTAAAGCATGTTAGTGTATCTAGGACCTTTGGGACTCTAGAAAAAGTTCCTGATTATATTCGCTTGAATAATTGGTTTAAAGGGTCTTGATCACCTTGAATCAAAGTCAGGTTTCGTGAAACTTCTGTTGCGTAATCCCTTAGTTATTTTAGTGACAATGTGCCTGTAACTCTTATCAATTGTAATGTAAGCTTGGGGGGTATATTCATTTTGAGATACATACAAGCTTTCTAGTCCATTATGCTGCTTAGAGTAGTCTCCATTTTTATTTTTATTTTTATTTTTTTTCATTTTACGAATCAACCGGAAGTGCTGCGCAAAGATATCATGTTTAGTGATTTACCAATGTTACAAGACTTGCTTACTAACCGATGCAAAAATTTAGGTAATCGTTGTCTAGAAAGTCTGAAACTATAAGCAGGAAAGTTAATTGATAGACAGAGTAATGCCTATAGTTCCGCAACTTCGTGAAAATAAACATGTGATCTGCACATGGATAAAGTAAGGTGCTTAGTGTTTTGGGTTGTATACTCATGCTCAAGTCCAGGTCGATGTTGCATTTTGGTCACTGCTGAGTTTCTGCAGTACAAGGACAACTTTTTCCATTGAAATTTCTAATCTTGGGATATTTATGAATCGGTGGAAATGAGATAGGGCTGAATTTGTCTCTCACTCAGGTCATGCATCTGAGGGGAGATTAACTCTGCAGGACATTGGATTGAATGTGGAAGTACTGGTTATGAGATGAATATTTGTTTATTTCGTTTGGAAAAGTCCTGTAATACGATTTAGAGTGATTCTGGAGTCATGTATCTTGTGGTTTCTTTTGTATTTGAATCAGCTGTTTTGTGACATATCTAATCTCTGTTCTCCATGGAGTGATGCAGGTGCTTTGGCCTGAATCTGGGTGGGAACCAGTTTCACTAACCGATTTGATAACTTCTACCTCAGTCAAGCAAGTATACAGAAAGGCTACATTACGTGTCCATCCTGACAAGGTTCAACAGAAGGGGGCCAATCTTCAGCAGAAGTACACTGCTGAAAAGGTGTTTGATATACTTAAGGTACTCCGCTGTTCTAAGCATATTGCCAATGCTGTTTTGGTTGAAGCTCATCTTCATGACTCTCTTTGTCAGTTGGTACATCTACCTTGTACTTGCTGGATTTCAGGCGAGAAAATGCCTGGAAATGGATCCATGTGTGAATATCATGAATGGTATCTAGTGATTCTTGCTTGAAAGCTCATATAATTACCGAGTTTAATGTCTAATGCTAATATTCAACTACAGAAATAACTCTAGACCCCAACTATGCTTGCTCCCAGTGAAGAATGATTGCCCAGGGAGCCTCGATCAATTTGACTACATAAATTAAATTTTTAATGATATAAATAGCTTAGTGCTATTTCTGTCTAGACACCTGCCTCTCGGGCCTCTCTTGGTCTACCATCTGTCTTCTTCAAACTGTTTGCCATTGCTTACTTTTAGTAAGACCTATTTTCTAGAAGTGTGCAGTAGCAGGAAGCCCATGCCATGTAGGATTTCTTAATTTGATCTGTCTCAGTTGTATTTTAACAAACTCGGTCAACCTTATTTTGCGTCAACCTTATTTTGTGTGCAGCCAACCAGTTCGACAAAGAAGTCTGCATGATCATAAAGTCTCATATATATTAGCAAAGTGTTTGGTTCAGACTTCAGAGTTTAGATGTGGTTAAACCTGTAGTTTGACTGCAAAATTTGTAATCACACACTGATCAAGGCTTTTTTTTTTTTGGCAAAAAGTAAGAGTCCAATTTGAAATAATAAGTGTATTCTTCGTTTTGATGAAAATCTGAACTTTCTATTAGAATTAATATACCAAGAGATAGGCCTGTATCTTCAAGTACCCTTTTTTCGAAAAGAGTGGGGGTGTCAGAGGATGTTCTACAATTACAAATTCCTATGTTAGCTTGTTGACATGGCTTCTCCACCTTCTCAAAATCTACAAATTTTGTTTTCACAGGAAGCATGGAAAAAGTTTGAGACTGAAGAACTCCGATAGTTTATTGAGGTTGAAATTGTAAATTGCAAGTCAGCATTTTGTGGCATTCACTTTTGCAAGCTGAGCTGCACCTGCCATGTCTATACTGCTTGAACTGAAGATCTTCATGCCGCAGGTTCTGTATGGAAGGTAAAGTAGACGATGGTGTAAATTTGTTCGTTTGTTGACATGGGTCTTGCGAGGTTCCGTCATACTTGCCTCTCAAATGTAGTTGACCTCATACCATTCCTGTGGATAATTAGCCTTCTACATTCCTTCTCCGTGATATATTTATTTTGGTATATCAGCCGTAGCTCTTTTGCTTAAGGCATGTTATGTCAAAACATGTGCTTCCAGAATAATGTTTCGTATTTTGTCTTTGGCATGTGTGACTCGCCGATTTGGTGTCAACTCCTTGTTTCTTGTCTGGACCTTCTTTTGGTTCTCATTGTATCATTGATTTATACAAGAAACGCTATTGCCTCAGCCATTTCGGCTGTGGCCACAGCCTTTGAATAGAAGACGAAGATGTGTTCTCGCTTTGTATCCTGTGATTCGATCTGATTTACGAATGAGAAGACCTTTTGGAGCAATAACCAGGCCTTGTATTTTAAGAGACACGTACGTGGGCTTGTATTGTACATCCAGATTAACAGAACAGTGACTAAACAGTTCCATATCATCTTAATTCTTCCATTTGCAGATGGATGTTGGAATTAAGATGCTGAGGGGATGGTCATTCTGTACTTTGAATGACTTGCCTTTGTTTTGGCAAGGGAAACGGAACCCTTGTCTGTGAGTGGACCGCTCATTGCTATTTCTTTATTGTTATTATTATCATTTTTAGATACGTGTATAAAAAATCTTAAAACTTCTTATTAAAATGCAATTGAGTAATAATTTTTTTTTAAGAATATGATAAAATTCTAAAATATGTTAAATTGGTGGAATCAAGTCTTTTTGTGAATAGTCTAATTTGGTAATAGAAAATGTTAATGTAAGTTTTAGTATTATTTTCGCCTTTCTATATGGCGTAAAGTTTAACTAAAGCACCTAAACGACATCTATGTGAGCTAAATTCTAATTTTTTTGGCAAATCCTAATTAAATTAGTTTAAAAAAATTCCAAAAGTTTTATCCAAAAAAAGACAAGTTGAAAAAAAAGGCTAAAAGTTTAAAAAATTAAAAAGAAGAGAAAAAAAACTACCGGTAAAAGGAGGGCTTGCCTATGGGCCGTTGCCTCGTCACTAAAAAGGATCCGCGGGGTGTCGGCACTACCTAGAATGGTAATTGAGGTTTTGGGGAGGGTTTGCAACCGTTGTCAACTAATAAGTGAGGGCTTGCTAGCCCATCCAGATTTGGAAGAGGGCCACGGCTCTCTCTGAAATTAGTATCAATGTAATAAATTTACAACATTTTTTATACTTCCAATCATAAGTAACTTGACTCATCTAGACATCTCTTTTTTATTGCATCATTTGTTTTTCCCATATTTCTTTCCCTTTTTCCTTTGTTCTCCTGGATGGGTAGTATGATTGCACGCCAGTTTCCTAGGCCTATGTCACTTTTTAAGCGATAAATAAGCCGAAACGATTGAATTAGTCTATTTCAAGAAGTTTTAGATCTCGACTTTCTTATTTACATTTAGGATTAAAGTGCTGGTGTCACACATGAATGCTAAGATATCTAGGTTGTATTTGGTAATATTTCTACTAATGGGAACAAATTTTTTTTTTTTCAGAAATAATTCTTTCTATTTCTATTCCTATTTCCTAGAACAGTTTTGTAGTAAAGTAATGTGTTTGATAGTTATACAAAATTTATATTCTTAGAATAGAAAAAGATCAGGAATGCATTTAGTATGACCTACAAGTTTTCTTATGATGTAAAATTTCTTTTAATTTTTTAATAAAATTTTAAAGATTTTCTTTTCTTTTCTTTTTTTTCCTCTCCTCTTCTTCTTCCTCCTCTAGCTAGTCGCTAGGTGGCAGTGGTGAGCTGTGAGGCTCCAGAGAGGAAGAAGAAGAAAAGGAAAAAAAAAAAAAGAGAAAGAAACTTATTTCTAAAAATTTTTCTTGTAAAGAAAAAGTTACTTTTTTCTATTTCTTATTTTTGTTCCAAATCTATTCCTTAGCCATTTTTCTATTATGGGGAATAGAAAAATTAACTGACATTACCAAAAAGATCTCTATTCTTTTTCTGTTATGCAGAACAAAAAGAATAGAAAAATTGAAACGTTGTCATGCAGACTCCTAGTGTACCTATCCCGTATCTCTCATGCATGAGAATAGAAGAAATTATGTTTCCCGATATATTGTTATTACATCTGAGCGTCTCTCCTTTTACGTTCGAGCAAAGTGAATGGCAAATTTGTAAGGAGGAAATTAGGTGTGTCCATGCCTGCCTTGATACGTTCTTCGAGCGGTGTTGGCTGGGCCAAAGCGGTTAAACCTATGATTAGTTCTAGTTCGAACGAACGAAAACATTTAGCATCAAGAGAACACAATGGTCACTAATATTAAATTAACTAATAGTTGAACTTGACGAGGCTCATATGAAACCTGACTGACAAATGTCAATAGCTCCATACACTCAGCGCATATAATAATTTCTCACAAAATTTCCGGGGATGGTGCCGATTTTGCACAATCAAAGGGTCCAACTTAAATACATGGAGGCATCATGGCATGCATGCGATGTAAAATGTCCTAGTCCTCCTAGATTGTCGAATTTCTGGCAAACACGATTAAATATGCTGAGTTCCACGTGATGCCTAATTGAATCTATGGTCTCGTTATAATGACGTGAGTCCTCTCAATCATTCCATAGGGGTGTCACATATATAGACATTCCTTTTTCACCTGGATTAAATGAGCACAAGATGCGTCCAAAACTTTTTTTTCGTAGCCACTTAACTCTAAACTTAATGACAAACCATTGAATTTTAGTCCAACTTTCATCTAATGTGACTTTATCTTAGTTCATCTTTCGGCCAAATTAGATTTCGGATGGATTGCCCGTCAAAACGGACGGAATAGTCAGGATTGAAAGTGGAATTAAATTTAAGCTAAGCTAAACATAATAGTTGAAAGTTCAGCGACCCGTTTGAAGATAAAAGGACATAATTTCATGACCACAAAACTAATAATTCTGTCTCTAATTCGTAAAACGTCATGACTCTCGGTGTGAGTTTCTTTTCTTTTTAGCGAGTAATTGATTATCTCAACCAATAAGTCGCATTTGAGGCTTTTTTTTTTTTAAAAAATTTTGCGGAAAATGAATAATATAAAAAATATTTTCGTAGAAAATATCATTTGTAATAATTAGTTAATAGAAAATATTTTCATTATCGATAATAATTTTTTTATGTATATATTTTTGTGGACAATGAAAATACAAATGATTTTTTTATGAAAATATTTTTCAAATAATATATTTCCGAAAAATAAACCCATCGTTAATCTTTGCACAAATTCCATGCAGAGTATCGGACTTGTGGCCATTAGGTCTGGCCCTCATTTCATGCTTACTTCTTATGTTTAGATGGAGTCCATTGTCATGGGCCGATCATTTGGGATTGATATTGTGTAGCGACTTAGGCTTGCTTGGATCGATGGAGCGCCTAAGCCAAGCTTTTTTAGGATCGATTGCTTGGTCGCTTACTCATATTGAAGAGAGAGAAGCTTGGGGAGAGAAGGGAGCTTTGTATTATTGAAATGGCTAAGATGATTATAATGAATGGGAGAGCATCCTTTCTTATACTAGAGACATTCTCGTTACAATGTTAATAGACTTTTGATATGGAGGATGAGATCATATCTCCTCACCTACCGATTACTGACATTTATGCCAAGAAAACTTTAGAATCCGGCAAAATTACCATCTGGCCCATCCCTGAGAATGTTTCAAAAACCCTAGACGTTCTTGGGCGGTCTTCTTGGATCATGCACAATCCCTTGGCATGGAAACCTGAGACCATGACACTATGCTCACTATTGTTAGCTATTCCCCTAGACTACAAATTCCCGACTATAATGGGTTGATCAATTTTGCCTATGTCAACGGCCAGCACACAACTGCCAACTTTGATTTTCCAATTAATGCAATTTAGTCATTCCCTAATTTAGCTTTTACTAGTTGGACTGGATTTTACTAAATTGAGGGAAAAAAAAAGAGAGGGAGAGTCCTTTACATTCCGATCTATATAAATAGTATAACTTGGTGAATGAGATTATATTCGTAACCGAGCACGTACACGAGGCACTGCTAACGTATCTCGCCAATTATCAATTAAATGCGTTGATTGTGAAAGAAAGTAAGTAATCTTTCTCTGAGGGAAAACCAATCAAAACGAGCACCGTTCTGAATGCACGAGAAAGTTCATGCATGAATGTCGGAAGTAAAATACAAAAACAACAAACTAATGCTTCCACGTCCCATCATTCATGCCACGTAAGAGAAAAAGAATAAATACCGAATGCTTCATGCGATTTTATAAGAAATAGAATAGGAAGTGTACCTAACTCCGACGGGTAAGCGAAATGTCAAGTGACAGCTTCTTTTTCAATTTCTTCTTATTGGCTGGCGTTGAAATAAGGTGGGGACATGAAGTTTTTGGGTGGTCCTTGTCGAATCAAACGACAAATCCAATGCTTTTGTTTTGGGTGCGGGGCTGTATCCACCCATTCTATTTGGTTCTTTAAGTAGGGTCGATTGAGACTTCATTTAATATAGGTTAATCTTGGCAACAAAATAAGATCTACGTCATGATAACCCTTCTTTAAAACATTTGGTAGTACTCTCGTGTTCAAATCAAAATAATAAATTAGAGCACAAAGCCACCTACTTAAAGATGGCAGACTAATAAATATTTCAATCAGCTGATGAAAGATGTAATTCATTTTGATTTGTTTTATCGAGAAGATCTATGGTTGGACTTTGTATAGCCCTGTGTTCATGTGGTCAACGCATTTGATTTTTTCGTACACGATTTGGTTCAATTCACATACCATCTAGAAATTTGCGGAACTATTCTTACTTTATTCGTGTTTCGGCATTGGTTTTGCGGGCCACCCACCTTGATCAGGACATAACCACTCCAAGGTCCACAATCGTTTCTTTATCTTCATTTAGTGATATCCATTTTAAATTCTTCCGTACAGATTATTTATATCCAGAAGATTTATGTACGTGGAGCAATATTGAGAAAGACCATGGAGTTCGTCTTCGTATTCATATCCTATGGCTCTACGCCATTTTCATGCAAGATTAATAATAGAACTTATTGAAAGTTCTATTTTACTATGCACGACATTTTCTTTCATAATTCTTGAAATATAGATCACATATTTTTTGCGTTTGATTAATGGGAAGCAAACGACATGCGGTAAGTGTGACTTTCTTTCATGTTTCATATGGGTGGAGATGCTTCTAGGTCTAGCTTATGTATCTGTCAATTTTTCCGAGGTATTTGTCATTTCATGGGAGCCTTCCATAGTAAGTTTCTTCATTAGAATCTTCCTTTTTTTCAGTGAAAGAGTATTGACGAGTTCAAAGCTTTGAGCCCCATTGATGGAGCGAGATGGCCGGTTTTGTTGACTCCCGGATAGTGATTTGAGAACCCCATTGTTTTCTTCTGTGATGCCTTTTAAATCTTAGTGTATTAGAAGAACCACAACGTGTTGCAGTAAAAAATTGAGATTTTACTCCATAATGAATGTAATATATTTCTGTGGAGATGGAAAAAAAAATCACATGAATTGCCTTCCAAATTAGCTCCACTTCTGGCGACGAAATGTCACAAACTTCGTCACCACAAGCAAACCCCCAAGCCACGGAGAGATTCAGCGACCAAATATCAAACTTTGGTCCCTAGATGAAGCTGCTTGCTTCCAAATTTCCTTAGTGGGACGCTAGATGATATGCATTTATGAATTAAAAAAAGGAAATTATGAAGCATTAGTTTTAGTACCACTAATTATCAAAGAAGTGCTAAGTGCGCTAGTAGTTTTCAGAATATCCACATTAAAAAAAAAAAAAAAAAAACTCAGTTCAGAATAGGCCAAGTGACGAAAGACTAAATACAACTTGCACTTAGCTTGCTTCAAATTACGATGGTAACAGATGTTGGGGCAGACTCCAACCCGAAAAAGAATTATGTGATAGCTTTATCTCTATCGTGTCTCGGAGATATTCTCCTGCTCGGCCAATAGAGGTGGTTGTCATGCTCGATCATGAACAGGATGAATCACCATACTTCATGTGACGTATCTACTTAGAGCTCGCATTATTTTATGTGTTATCAGGTTCGTTTGGAAAAATCGGTATGGTTGGTGAAACTAATAAAATCCAATTGATGAAGTCGATATTTGAGCTTGACTCAAATATGCAAGGCTTTAGAAAAGGAAAAAAATGTTTGTGTAGAGCACATGACCAAATACAATCATAGATTGTTATTGAAAACATATAGCCATGTTAATAACACCATCTTTGTAATGCACAACCATATCTTCTTTTTATATATATATATGGATAGATCTAAGATGACTCAATATTGGGGAGGTTGTGGAGATTTTCAAGGTTGTAAAACTCGTCTCTTGTGCTTCTCGTGCGCCAATCCTTTCTCTGGTAAACAAATTTCCAACAAATTCAAATGTCTCGATATTCTTTTCACGCTAACGCAAATGTGACCACCCTCTCAAACCTAATTAAATGAGTAACATGATCGCATAATGAATCTCCTGGGCAACATCTATCGGTTAGAGATAAAGTCCAATGATAGCGCCAGCTGAAGTGACGGATGCATCTATCATACGAACGTTGGTCGTGAGTCAATCACTTTTGAATTCGTCAATCAAAGTGGCCTTATTCGCATTTGCTGATGGAAAAATTTGCTAGTCGTTGATTGGCGCTATCCTTAAACTACACCTACCAGAGCTAAAGGTTGAAGTTTTCTTTTTTCTTCTTTTTCTCTTGGCTCATTGTGGATAGAAGTTCCTTTCGATCACGCAAATTTCTCTTGCGTGTTTGGAGGCATCTGCTGAGTTGGAAACCAATCAATCTCTACACGCCATCTTCCTCCCAAGCTGTTTTTCCCCCTTTCTTTTTACAATTTATCGTCTAGGAACCCCAGTAAATAATTTTCCTACAAATTCAAATATCTCAATAATCTTATCACGCTAATGCAGACGTGGCCATTATCTCAAACCTAATCAAATGGGAAACACGAACGGATAATGTATCTCCTAACTTTAGCTGGACGGTTGGCTGGGTCCACCTTCATGTGGGGCCAGCATAAAGCAAATAAAAGAAAATAAAAAGAAAAGGAGGCCAAAAAGTCAAAAAGAAAAAAAAGAGTGCGTGGCAGCTTCGTGCAAGACCTGAGGAGAGAGAAGAGTAGAGAGAGCACCCCACCCGAAGGAAGAGCACCGAAACGGGGAGAAGAAAACAAAAGAGGGCTGCAACTCTGGGTCTGATTCAAACGCCAAATGTCGATGAAATTGGTTCAAATCTGAGTATGTTGTTCATGAGATCAAGAGTTACATGTTAATTAGTTAGTTCTTGCTCTATTTATATTAATCCACTTTTATGGTAAGGAAATATGGTTATAATGTAGATATTGAGCCTCTAGTATATGACTAGATAATAATTCTTTGTGTATCATACTATACTTAGTTATTAATGAAAATTTTTAGGTAGACAGTGGTTTTTCCCGCATTGGTTTTTCATGTTATATTATTGGTGGTGTTGTTGGCTTTGTCTTCTTATCAATTTGGCGTTATATTGCTTATTCTAAGGTTATATTGGCTAGTTGTTATTGGGGCTATGTTGATTTTAGTCGATTTAGTTTCGGGGGAGAAATTGATCTTAGATTGAGTTTAGTTCGTGGTGAATTGTTGCCCGTTTCTCCCCAACATGATAGTTATTTCTTGATATGTTGTCAACTCTTTTGTGAAATCGTCCCCTTTTAATTCGCTGTTATGCAATCAAGTCCTTTGATTACACACCTAGTAACACGCCAAATTATTGACATGACATTGAGGATGGGCAGAAATTGCTAACGTTAGAGAACAAAATAATTTGATTACACGATCAAGCTCCAAAGACCCGTGCACCGGGGTTGCCGTGATGCCCAGCCATGTTCGTGGAATGGAGGAGTTTAAATTTCTCATTAGTTAAAACCTACCATTAATTAATTTTTTATTTGGTTTCTAGCCTTGTCATCTTCCCACTCGAACGACTCCACCTCCAAGTTTCCTACATTATAAAAAGAATAAAAGCATCCATGACTTTTTCCTGCTTTTGTAGAAGAAAATATCATGTGATGCTCACATCATCTCCCAAGTTCAAACGCATATTAAAGTTCGACTTACATAAGTTATGATAATATCTGAATGATGGCTTTCGCCGAAAAGGAAAATCTAACCCTCACATAACATACTTTTTATAATTCTAGACTGTGGTGCCGCCCTTTTTTAAAGTCCTGACATCTACTCATCAATGAGTCTTACAATTAAGTAGTTTATAAACTATATATAAGGGTACATTTGTTTCATCAAAAACTTCATAATAAAAGAAAATATATTTTGTGGCATGAAATATGGTTAGTTTTCATTTGTTTAGTGACTTAAAAAATGATTTATTTTTTTTACCAAAAAGGGAAATAATTTTCTCACCATCTAAATTTGTTGTTTTCAATCCATAGAAAACATTCTTGGTACGTTCATTAGTTTTCCGTTATCCAAATACTAGAAAAAATGGAAAATAATTTCGTGGTAATAGTTTTCTTTCAAATTAACAGACCCTAACTACTAATTACTAAGAGTTATTACCACATGCAAATTTATTAATAGAACTCAGATTGTATAAGTAATGATTATTTGTAAAATTCAGCTGGCCCACCAGCTTATACTTGGCTTTGTCGTGCTTGTTGTCGGCGCAAATAAATCTATGATCTCTTGAAATTTGGCGTGTACACATTGCTGATTCACCTCAATTTGTAAATACAGCATAAACTTTTTTTTATGCAATTTAAGTTCACCTACTGTGTTATACCAAGAAGGAAGCTTTAGTTGGGCAACTTTTGAAGAAATTTAAATTGTTAAAACCATAAAAAATCCCATACTGGTATATTTATGATAAATTTATCAAAAATTATTTTTTTATCACACCTTAAAGTGGTACACCTATGATAAATTTACTCTCCTTTAATTTTTGTTAAATTTGATTAATACCATAAAAAATCACAAAATATATACATTTGTAATAAACGGAGGGTAAAACCCCAAATTGATATACTCGTTAACTATCACGTATAATAAAAATAACGGAAGGTAAATTTCTCATAAGTGTACACAAATTAATTTAGGTAAATTTGTTATGATTTATGCAATGATCTACTCCAAGTTTGACCTAAAGGTGGGTTTTAGCAACTTGGAATTCAACCTAAAGATTGCCACAACATTACCAATGGAAGTACTCCCTTTTGGATTAAAACCTGCACTTTCTCTCTTCCAAAAAGTCATGTGCAAGATTTTCTAGCCAATTAGTGCTAGTTCTCAAATTTACATTGATAATATCCTCTTATTCAGCTCTGATGAGAAATCTCATTGTAAATTACTAGCTCGATTTGTTGATCTTGTCAAGCAGTATCGCATGATGCTTTTACAAAGGAAAATGGTAATAGTTCGGAAAGAAATTGAATTCATTTGAATGCACCTTGAGGATGGTTCTTGCTATTCGGGGAGCATACTGCCAAAGAATTACTGAAGTTTTCCAATGAAAATCTATCCCCTAAGTAGGCACAACAGTTCCTTAGCATTGTTAATTATTAAATACACTTTGTGGACAAGATTTCAAAGCTTACACATCCAATGATTTTGACGTGGATTGATTGATTATAAACAGACGCATTGAAGTCAATCGACGGAGATGGTGCGAACGTTTTGGGGGGCAGCATCGAGGCAGCTTCCCAATCGCGAGGGAGTACGTGTTCACTGGACGTGCGCGCTTATCTGTCCTCTGTCCCCGCTTTTGCTGCTCTTTGAATCTTTGACAAAAAGGCGTACGAGAATTGCGACAGGCAATCCAAGGCTGAAAATTCAGGAACCTTTATTGAATTATAATGATATCTAAAATTTTACCTGCCTAATAAACACAACGGACCCATGCTTGTATTCTGGCAACCTCATAGATGGAATTAAAAGGGAAGAAATAACGGGAAGAAAGATAATGATCTCATATTTCAATCCACTTTTTTTCCCCTTTTAATCATGTCTGATATCAATTTCCATTTTTCAAAAAAAATTGACAATAACTTAAGTGAGTACATACCCATCACTTAGCCTAACTTGTCCCTGGTATTGCAATGCTAAAATTTTCACTGATGTCACTCAGTTTGGACAATTTGATGAATGCGAGCCATGAGAGAACTGCTTTTTGAAGGACTAGCTACCAAAGTGGAAGAGTTTGTTACCACACACACGAGTATGCATGCCGAGATTCAACTCAATCGATTTGCATTCGAGAAGTAGCTAGAAAAATTTAATATTGAAATTCACGATCGTCGAAGATAATATAAATATATTGTGATGTGAAATAGCATGACTCGGCTGAAAATAGTTGCTTCCACACCAGAAATACTAGAAATTGGGTTGGCATTGATTGTCCAAGACCGGAACTCAACTACCAATCATACCCGGTTTACCTTGTCTAGAAATGTCCCAACCTGCGGCCCTTATTGGACAAACCGTCCCAACGCGCATGATACGGACCCTTGACTTCATTAACTCCCACTTCACTTTATTTTTTCGTACAGATAATGTATATTTTCAAGTTTATCTAGGGTTCTTTTTTCAAAGCTGTTGGACTGACCCGAAGATCTCGCACACAATTTTCTCAAGCGAAGTTTCTCTCGAAGCAAAGCGGTTTGGGTTTCTTTAGGAGAATCGCTTTTTTGGAGCTATTCGCATGATATCTATTTCCAATTTTGAAGTATTATTGCCAAACTTATTATGTTGGCACCCGTGTATTTATTCAAGATTAGACAATTTTCAAAAAAGCACTTCAAAAAAATCTACTGGTCTGTTTGACGTTGTTAGAGTTATTTTGTAAAGTGCTCAACTCTCATCTAATCACGGCAAATAGTTGACAAGTACTTTCTTACATAGTTAATTATTTAAGTTGTAGTGGGTAGAAATCATCTTTCGAAATCATGTCTTGTACACGTCACAACAGGTTCGATTGCTATTGTGAAAACATCATTTTGTATCAAGAGTGAGCTGATATTTGTAAAAGAAATCCGTTCTAAAGGAAATACTCTATATATTTTTTTTATGAAAGATGTTCCTATGGTTGCCAATTTTGTTTATATTTCTTTTCCTTTATATAATTAAGCAGGATGGGTAAATTTGTTCGTTGTAATTTTGACCAATAATTCTTTTCGTTTTTTGTTCTGCCAAAGTAATCCTATATTACTAAAATCTAACACAAATTTTCCCTATATCCTACTTTCAAGCGCATCTGAAATAATATATTTTTCTTTCGAAGATGAGCTTGGCAATTTTTTAATCAACTCTAATACACATTTTTTTATTCTCAAACTCTCGAACACAACCTTCGAAATTTCCACCCAACACATTAAAAATCCTCAAACACGTTCAATCTCACCCCGTTACTAAGATCACGAGTCGATTCTGGGCCACTTGCTAAGAGTTTAATATTCAAACAGCCTTACTGAATTCAACCTTCGTAGGCAATTCCTCATGTTCCTTAGCGGGACGATGATGTAACTGCAGTTCATCTTGTCCTCATGTGCTTGGAGATTTGTGCAAAAGTTGTGCTCCTCAAAATCAAAAGACAAGGTCGATCACTTAAAATACTTTCTGTAATTATGGCAGGGGCACTAAACTCAGAAAGTCTGGTACTCTCATTTTCTAAGCAAGTTAAGACGACAAGTTTTGGATGTTCGCTATATTTTGTTGGCAAGAGCAAATTCTTGTAGCTAGATTGTTGTTTCAAACGTTTTAGCCGAGGATGCGTCCCAGACTTGTACGATGAGGGGATACATGTCCCACAGATGTATCCCCATGTTGACTATATACTTTCAATTTAAGCTATAAATGTCTAAAACTCGAAAGGAGATCATATACAAAAGCAGCCAGTGGTCATGTGTGCATTTGAGAAAAAAAGAAAAAAAAGAACTTCCAAAAAGCAAAATTAATTAAAAGTAAAAGAGAGAAGGAAGAAGTTCCCCCAAAACAAACCGTCTCTCCTCCTCCTTGCCATCTCAAGTGTATATAAACGACCTCGATCTCCGCAGAATCGTCTTCCATACCAAATTCATCATAGAGATATCTCTCAGGACTCTGCGTATGTGTGCGTGTCTCTCGCTTTTAAAGTGCTGTTTCCCAGCTTCCCACGCCCCACCATCATAACGATATTTCTGAGCAACTTACTAAATCTGGGTTGATTTGGTCTTTGGTGACAGGAAAATGAGCCAGAACAGAGTTTCTTTCGAGGTTTCGCCTGACCTGCCCCGAGATGACGATGGCCGCCGCAGGCGAACTGGTGAGCGAGACACAAGCACCTGAAAACTCTTTTTTTTTTTTTTTGACGTTTTTGCAAAGCCTCGTTCGAAAATGCTTTACCCAATTCCCTTCTTCTTTTCCCTTCAATATGCGGAAGGCACTTTTGAGTTTTGAACACTCGACTTTCTTGTTGTGAAGTTATTACACACATTCTATTCATCTTCTGCGTTTCTATCCTCAAATAAAATTTCGGGCCTTTTTTTTTTGGATCAGGCATCGTTCTGGTAATAGCTAGAAACACAATAAGGAAACCCTACCCGGAGAGGTAAATCTGCAAATTTTCCATCGTCCCCTCTCCAGAAACAGTCCCGGTCCGTCTCCGACTTCGTCCACCCAAGTTGACGATTCTTCCAACTCTGTAGGAGCACCCTTTCGTCGATATTGCCACCGCCCACACACCTCTCCTCCTCCATTGAACCCGTCCCCTCGCTTCTCCAATTCTTGATTCGGAACGCTGCAGTCGCTGTTGCCATCGTCGGCGGAAACGGCGAACCCTGAGCGGTCTTCGTGGATTGAGAATGGGGTCTTGAAAGAGGAAGATGGGAATGGGAGATTGTGGTGGATGATTTCGAGAGGAGGCGATCGAGTTCGTGGAATCGGAGGATGGAAGCGGGGAGCACAAGTGAGCTCTAGCATTCTTCTTCTTCTTCTTCTTCTTCTTCTGGGGCGTACCAGTGAGGCCTAGCATTCTTCTTCTTCTTCTACTACTGTTTGCCGTTTGCTGTTTCTGGTCTTCTTCCAGGGCGCAGAAGTGAGCCCTAGCATTCTCCTCCTCCTCCTCCTCCTCCTCCTCCTCCTCCTAGGGCGCACAAGTTAGCCCTAGCCTCCTTTTCCTCCTCCTGTTTCTGGTCAATTCCAAATCTCCTTCCGTGTGACCCTTTTTCTGGGTTAAAGCTTAGGCATATGTTTTTCACCATGCTGCATTGAATTCTGCGTTTTGCCTTCCTCTGTTTAATAAGCTGAAGCATATGAAATTGGGTTGTCTGTTGTTTTGGTTGAAAAGTGGGGGCAAATCCCGAACAGCGTTTTCGGTATGGGTTTCTAGTGGTTCGGGTCCGTCTGGTCATGATACCCGACTTGAGAAGAGAGATTACTTTTTCTGCAGCTGATTTGAGAGTTGGGTTTCCTGTTTTGGGTTCGAATCAGGTACCTTGTGGACGGCCAGTGCTCATATAATCACGGCTGTTATCGGGCCCGGAATTCTGTCTCTGCCATGGGCCACGGCACAGCTCGGGTGGATGGCCGGGCCAGCGGTGATTTTCATGTTCGCCCTTGTCACTTACGGTACCTCTGCCCTCTTGGCCACTTGCTACCGCTCCGGCGACCCCGTTAAAGGAGAGCGAAACTACAGCTACATGGCTGCTGTCTATTCCCACCTTGGTAATAGATCATAAAAAAAAAAATAATAATATCTCGGTCCACCCACCAAATCTTTTCGGCTAAAGATGCTCCTTCTCATTTCATTGTATAAATTAAAATTTCTCATTTTCTTCTCTTCTTTCGAATATTGGCCAGGTGGGCTACAAGAGACGTTATGTGGACTGGCTCTGCACCTGAATTTTTTTGGGGTTGCCATTGCGTTCACCATTGCGGCCTCCATAAGCATGGCGTGAGTGGTGAATTTGATTATACTCGGAGCTCAAGAAAAGTAACAAAGAAAATGAAAAGAATAATGGGATTGCTAAAGTTGTTAATTGGGTGCGCAATAACTCATGTTAATTTTGGTTTTACTAAATATTTAATCGAACAGGGCGATTACTAGATCAAACTGCTTTCACAAGAATGGTGATGATAGCCCTTGCCACGTGAGCAGTAATCCGTACATGATCGCCTTCGGGGTCATCGAAATTGTTCTTTCCCAAATCCCTAACTTTGACCAGCTTTGGTGGCTCTCCATCGTGGCTGCCATCATGTCGTTCATTTACTCGACCATCGGACTCACCCTCGGCATCGCAAAACTCGCAGGTTGCTAGCACATTTTCATGCTATCCTTTCTTTGCGTATGAACATGTTATGTGGTGATTAAATTAAACTAGATAGATTGAGTAGAATAAGGCCAGACACTAGCCCTCACAGCTTGTCTTTCTCGAATATCTATCAGAAAATGGCAAATTTGGAGGAAGCCTCACGGGAATAAGCATTGGCAGTGTTACTCAGACTCAGAAGATATGGAGGAGCTTCCAGGCTCTCGGTAACATAGCTTTTGCCTATTCATGCTCCATCATAATCTTCGACATTCAGGTAAAGTTACTCGACGCCCCCCCATACCTAGTTGTACAAAAAAAACCCTTAAAATTTTTGAAAAACTACCCTTGGTTGTCGTAATTAGCTAATTAGTATGATGCATTGAAAACAGGACACGATTAGATCCCCACCATCGGAGTCCAAGACGATGAAGAAGGCCGCGTTGGTCAGTTTGGCAGTCATTACTCTCTTCTACTTGCTCTGTGGCTGCATAGTCTATGGCGCGTTCGGTGACACGTCACCCGGGCACCTTCTCGCGGGTTTCGGGTTCTTCAACCCTTATTGGCTCATCGACGTAGCAAATGCCGCCATTGTGATCCACCTCGTCGGTGCCTACCAAGTCTACTCCCAACCCATGTTCGACTTCATCGAGAAACACGCCATGAGAAGGTTTGCAGACAGCCAATTCATCACCAGGGTGATCCAGATCCGGGTCCCTGGTTTCCCAACCTACAATCTATATGTGTCTCGATTGATTTGGCGAACCATGTTCGTGATTACAACCACCGTGATCTCGATGCTGATTCCGTTCTTCAACGAAGTGATCGGACTGCTCGGTGCTCTGGGATTCTGGCCTTTGACGGTTTATTTGCCGATCGAGATGTACATCGCCCAAATGAATATCCCCAAGTGGAGCTCCAAATGGCTATGCCTCCAGATCCTCAATGTAGCTTGCTTCATCATCAGTGGTGCTGCTGCCACGGGCTCGATCGCCGGGGTGGTGGTTCATCTCAAGTCTTACAAGCCTTTCGAGACTGGCTACTAAAATGACCGACCCAATTTTGGATATGGGATCACTGTTAATGTAACACAAGGCTGAACTTTATACTTTAGTTAAATAAGAGTCGCCTGCTTTCGGGAAAACAAGAGTCCCCCAAACAAACATCTCTGCATTGTCAACGTCTGATGATGAACGAAAAACACAATAATGAAATCACCTATATCATGTATATTTTGCATGACTTTAGTTTGATATAATTAGGGAAGTTAACGAAATATTTCAACCCTATTATATGATGAACGGCAAGCCAAATTCTTAGATGGAAAAAACAATTCAGTTGCCATCAATTATTTTTACACGGAGCTCTTCAAATTATTGACTCATCTGTAGAGGAAAAGAAAATGAATGCGGAATCAATTTGGAAACTTTTTAAGCCAGGTAGAGCACTGCAAAAAGGAACGAGATTTGATGGGCATGCTAACATAATACAACTCACACATATCTGGCTTCGAACTATGATGTTTTTTTTTTTTTTTTTTTTTTTTTGGTAAAGATTCGAACTATGATGTTGATTCTTTCTAATTTGAAAAAAAAAAAAATTGAGTCGAAGCTTTATCAAATTAATATCATCAATCATCAATTAGCTCCTCGCGATGGAAATATAGCTGAAAACCTCAGGTGTTGAGGTTTGAGATCACTTAAGTGGAAAAAGCTGATCTTTTGTCTTTACTTTATCTTTTCCGAGCAAGCATGCTACCCTGTGAACTTGCATCCCATCCACGAGTTTCAACACATATCCGTTTGTAGGTGTCCAATGGAATTGATCGTAATTGACATCGATGACGATTGCTTAATATCGTGGATAGCCTTCCATTGCAAGTTTCTTCATTAGGAATTATTTTTCAATGAAATATTATTGGTAAGTTTGAACTTTGCAAATTGGCCACGTTGACGAGGTCAAATTTGTCTGCAAGGATGGGGAAAATCACGTGAATGGCCTTCCAAATCGGTCCCACTTCTAGCGACGAAATTTCAAACCCTTTGTCGCCGAAACCAAACCACCAAGCCACGAGATGCTAGATGTACCGATATTTTCCAAAATAACCACTCGAAACAGTTGTCCAAAGGAGGCCAAGTGACCAAAGAATAAATACGGCTCTTGCTGAGCTAGCTTCAAACTCCGATCGTTACAGATATCGTGGTGACTTCCAATCCGAAGAAAATTTTGTGAAAGCTTTATCGAATTATAATAATACGTAGACATCAATCACCGTTATTGAAGTTGGATACTTTTACCATATGATTTATTGGTAAAAAGTGAAAATATTTATAATTGAATTGGCAAAATTAAAATGTTTATGATTAAATTAGCGAAAATACAATATATTTATAACTTTTTGAATAATTTTCCCACGTAGAGGTAGAGCCTAGACAAATGGGGGTAGAAGGACAATTGTTGCTCTGACCTATAGTTATGGACAAGCTATAGATATCCATGGCATTCGCTTGGACGATTTTTTCCCGAACATAAGTTGCTTATATTTTAGATAAGGGTAGAGGCCCAACCAATGTATTATGGACAAAATTTTCATGGAACACGAAGGCACAGATCATCTCATGGGTGACCCTATTGGATTCATATTGATTCTCCATGACCCTAATTCCTCTCAGCTCTTTTCATGGGCGGGCATGTGTGTTGACTTCTGAGCATGGGGTGATGGTGGTGTCCGCCACCTGGCCAAATGTTACCCATGTTATGTAATTTGATAACGATAATGCCAATCGTCGGCCGAGCTTATTAAAATACCCCCAAAAAGAAAAAAAAAAAAACTCTTGGAAACTCGTTGCGCAAGTTTTTCGAACAGCACGTTATGTGAGTTCATATCATCGCAAGTGCTTGACAAGGACTTACTAATAACGTGCATTGTCTCACAATAACTAATTCCCATTTGGTTTATGATAAAAGTGCATTTTATGATTCTATCTATGTGAAACGCACCAGTAGATTTGAGGTGCTTTTCAAAAGGTTGTTTTTCCTTGAATAATCACATGGTAGCTGACATAATAAGTTTGGCAATAATACTTCAAAATTGGAAATAGATGTCATGCGAATAGCTTAAAAAGTAATTCTCGGGATCAGTCTTGTATTAGCGTGTCGCAATTCTTGGACGTTCTCGTCAAAGAGCCAGCAAAAAGGGATTGGGAAGCTGCGTCGATGCTGCCCCGCTAAACAGGAGAAGAGTAGACGCATGGGATCTGTCGATCGGATCTGTTTCCTTCCATGGAATTATTAATAATCAATCAATCCACACCAAACTTTATTTCCGATATGCGTGGATTAACCTGGAAACCCAACAACTCGGCAAAAAAGCGAAAAAACAAAGTCAAAAAGCTGTCCCTGGAAATTTTCACCACTTCATCCCAAAAAACACAAATTGGATCTTTTATGAATTTTTATATATCTATTTCGAAAGACACGCCTGTCAAGTTTCCAATTGCGTGGTCCTTTCTTGCTTCAAATTAAGAAAAAAAAAATGGACTTTTTTTATTTACAGTTTAGGCAGGCCTTCTTTTTCTATTTCTTGCCTTCAGAGTTTTTTTGGTATCCTCAAATCATTTAACTGATCCGATTGATGTGATCAAGTATTTTTGTAGATGATGGGTCGTGGAAGCACTAATCTTTAGGTTTTGATTTTCTGTTTATTTACTTCCGGCAAAAATGAACAGAGAGAGTAACATGGACTCATTAATAAACTCTATCGTCTCTCTCAATATTTCTCCACATACATAATTTCTCAATCAAGTCTCTTTGGGTTGATTCTACGGTGCCTCCTGAATCTTTTCACTACTGGGTCTAAAAACAAACATCATAACCATTTAGATTGAGATTCATTATACTTCAATCTAATAGTAAAATATTATAATGATACAATGTTTCCTAAAACTATAGAAATTTATTTATCATAGAAAAAATGAAATTGCATAGGGTGGACCAATACATAGTATAACAATGTCCACGTAACATAAGATATTTGGTTACTCTGCCTGATTGCATTTTGGCTCTTTTGTTGTAAAATTTTTGCCCGCTTTCACAATGGCATAAATTGGTGTAGCAATGGAAAATTAATATATACATCAACCACATACCATCTTTTTTTTTTTTTTGGTAAAAACAACCACATACCATCTTCATCTCAATATTTTTTACCAAATTATCGACAAGAATCTCAAAGCCATGTCTTACCATTACTGCTACTTCCGTTCATCGTCTTATCCTCATTTTACTACAACTATGGTACATTGAGCACTATTTTATTTCTTAGCTGTTGGCATAGTAGGACTATCAGAGTACATTGAGCATCTCTTTTATAATTAGTGGTGCTAAAACTAATGCACATTATAGAGGTAATTTCATAATAATTTTTTTTCTTTAAAATGTTCCTTTTCTAAAGTTTAGTCGGATCCTAAAATTATGTTAACTTTAAAAAAAAAAAAAAAAAGTTTACGAACTCTACTGTACTTGTACGCAAATCAAGGAATTTCACCCACTCCCAAGAAAAAGAAGCATCGAATATGGAATATTCCCAACATTTTCGTACGTGCCTGGTCTCAACAAAGGGCAATCGTGCACACGTCACCATGCACGCATCACCAGCCGGCCGTCCCATGACGTCATCTATCTGCTTTATCCTTGCCCATACAATGGACGTTGTCCAATCTTTTGACTAACCTGACCCATTCTTGGCCATTAAGGCTGCGCATGGTAAAATTTCTGTTTCTGAATTTCTCTATTTCTCTGTTCCCTAGAACAGGTTTGGAACAGAAATCCGTTTGGTAACACAAATTAATTTCTCTATTTCTGAAACAGATTTATGTTTCAAAAATTGTTTTGGGTGAGAAATCAGAAGCTAAAAATTTTAGCTTCTCTATTTCTGAGGTAGAAATAGAAATTGTTTCTTATCCATCCCCCTTCTTCCTTCAGCAAACATCGACTTCTCTCCTCACTACCGTAGCTTTCCCATTCCTTCTCCTCAGCTCAACCAAAAACCCTAGCGACTCCGAAGCTGTTCATCCTCGCCGTCGCCGCTCATCTCGCCGTCGCCCTCGCCCTCGCCGCTCATCTCGATCGGCCAATTTGCTCAGGGTCGTCCCGTCGGACCCGCCTCGTCCGTCCGCGTCCCTAGTCGCGCTCCGGTCGCCATCGCCCGCAGCCGTCGTCATCGCCCAACCCCAGAGCCGTCGCCGTCGCCCATCTCCGGTCGCCGTCGCCCAACTCCGGTCGCCGTCGCCGTCGCCCAACTCCAGTCGCCGCGCCCATCTCCAGTCGTCGCCCATCTCCGTCGCCCAACTCCAGTCGCCGCGCCCATCTCTAGTCGTCGCCCATCTCCGTCGCCCATCTTCGTCCGCATCCCCTTCCGCGCTCGATTCCGCGGATCCAGTCGCCGTCGCCCCTTTCTGCTTTCGATTCCTCACGAGGTTCGATCGATCCTTTCCTTTTCACCTCTTTCTTGGTTGTTCTATGCTTGTGCTCTGCAATTTGTGCTGCGAGTCTGGGCTGCTCTGTTTCTGTGCATAATCACTGAGTTAATAAATGTTGCTCTTTTGTCTTCAAGACTCCTACTGCTAGTGCTTTTTCTCTGGTACGTGGGTTCAAATTTTCAATTAACAGGGAAGAGTACCTTGGCACTGGTTGGTCTGACCTTTACTTGTATGGCAAAGCAGTACTTTCTTGCTTAGCTTTGTGTTGTTAATCGGCTTTGCGAATAAAGACCGGTAGGTCGATGGACGCTTCATATTTTTTTTCGGGTTATGTCTTGTCTCTGTTCTTGTTCATTTCTTCGGTTTTGGGGGTACTTGGCTTCAACCCTTTCTTCAACGCCCTAGCTTCTGGGCTTTTATAGTTTGAGTGGTTGTCATATAATTATGTTGTCCCCGCTATCTGTTTATTCTGTAAATTCAAAGTTTAAAGAATGTCGACCGAATTGGTAATATTTTGGCATCCAAGAACAGCTCCCAATTCTTATGGCATTTGGTGGTAGGTGTAGAAGCAATTGATGTCTACTTGTTGATCTGTGAGGAGGCAAATATGTGAGTTTAGAGCCATCTTGTTTGGCATTTACTCATTTTATCGTGATTTCGGCGTTTCACATGTTAGGTTCGTGTTATAGACTGTATACAATTTTGTTGTGGTGCTGCTACTTGATAGGTACGGATCATTAAGGAGTTAATTCCTAACTTGCAAGGTGTGCTACTGAGCTTTTGGCTAAAACAAAGGAAGTGTATTACTGAGTTATAGTGTCCTGAATTGGTGCATGCTTAAACTTGTTAGATGTATATCTCCATAGTGAAACTCTACTAGACAATGCTGTAGTGCCCATGCTGGTTCTACCTCATGTAATTCCATGTTGAATTCCTGTCATGACCTCCCTTTTCCAGGATCTATGCTAGGTTCATGTTCATAGATTCACACTCTGTCCATTCCTTACCTTTTGAACGTGTGAATGGAAAGATCGAATTCATATCAATGCTGCATCGCTTCTTTTTACAGCTAACAGAAGAGGTGTGATACTCTTTCTATTTCTATCCAATTCAATGTGGTCCTATGTAGCACTCACTTTGAGGCTCCTTTTCATACCAAGATTAACCTTAGAGCTTCAATTACTCTTTATTTTTTGGTTGGGACCTGCACCGGTGGACTAGATTTGGTAGTTTATGCAGTTAATTAAAAGTGATGACTGAAAGGTTTAGAAAAGGGAATTTCTGGCTCATGCTGTATTTGTTTGAGAAAATTTATTCAGAAATAAAAGAAGTGACAATATCCTTAAAAAATGAGGATAAATGGTGTACTTTTCTCGTATTGTTGATGTTTTCTGGGACCTATTATATTAACTTAGGATTTGTTAATGGACTACACCTGTTTTGATGCTGTAGTGATGAGCTTGGATCATAACAATTGCTTCAATGTTGCGTTTAGATCTCTTTTTCGAACTGATCCTTTGTGTTTGTTAAAATGCCAGAATTAAATGCGTGAACTAATCTGAGAAGTATTCTTATGCTTATTGTTTGGATTGATTGTTGTTTAGTATAGTCGTCCTCATCGGAACTCCGAATTGTGACACTACAATCGACTGTCGAGACTTTACTGGATTCACGTTAAATTGCTTGTGTATGTGTTGCCTTTCATGCATATTATCTCATATAAAAAGCAAATAAAAATCTGCCATGAGAAATGTCGGGTGTTACATAAAAAGCAAATGTCATGTGTTGCCTTTCATGCATATTATCTCATAAAAAAAGCAAATTTCACCATTTAGCTTCTATTAATCTTATGTAACTGTTTTTCTTGTTATTTGTTATTCTTTAACTTCTAATTTCAGCTTATCCTTCATGATGTGCTTGTTAATCACAAGCTTTTCTTCTTGAATTGGTGCATGATCTGATATATTTCATTGAATACTGATTCAGTTAAGGTTAAATGGCACCCCACAAAGAAGCATTTATAGCAAAGTGGACTGAGTCTTTGACCAATGTGCTTATAAGTTTGTTGGTGGAAGAGGTGAAAAAGGGAAATCGCCCCACCTGCACCTACAACAAAGTAGGGTGGAATAACATACATGCCGAGTTCAATAAACAAACAGAACTCCACTATAATGTAATTCAATTGAAAAATAGGGTAAACAAACTAAAGAAGCAATATAGTAGTTTTAAGAAGCTTCTTTCACAATCTGGATTTGGATGGGATAATGTCAACAAAACAGTTACTGTGGAGGATTCAAGTGTATGGGATTCTCACATCAAGGTATCACTTTACTTGGGTCCATTTTTTCTTATTATGGGTGCAAGCTTCAATTATATTGTTCATGTATGTCATTTCAATGAAATTTGCAGAATAATATTGAATGGGCTAAATTCAAGAATGATGGATTTCCTCAGTATCCAGACCTTTGTATTGTGTTTGGTGATACATATGCTACTGGGGCGTATGCAGCAGGAAATGCAGAAGAGTATGTGGTGTCGGATGAAGAAGACAATGGTATTAATGGCGACAATGGTGGTGGTGCTACGATAGGTGATGTGGAGGAATCTAATGAAAACTATGGTGATACGGGAGTCCTTGCATCTGACGCGACTCCCACCTCAGTTCATGAGAAACATAAGTTGAATAGGACTCCAAATTCCAAGAGGAGAAGAAAGTGTAACAACTATGAACTCGGTGTCACCATGAAAGCCATTCAAGAAATGATCAAATTAAGGACCGCCCAATCAACAAGTGACTCCATAACCTCAGAGGCCCCACCTCCTGTAGCCTCACCTCCTGTAGACCCCTACTCCATAGCAGTTGTGGTCGCCGTTCTAAATGGCATGTCTGACTTGGAGCAGAATCTTTACAATAAGGCTGTGAATCAGGCATGCCTTAATGCCACTTGGAGAGAGGCTTTCATGATTGCTCTACCTGAAAGGAGGCGTGGACTTATTGAATCTCTTTGAGTAGTTGTTAAGAAACATGTTATAGATTTCTATTTTGTTTAATTTCATTCCATGACTTATGTATTTGAGACTTTGTTTGTTTATGTTATTATGTTGCAATTATGATGACATTATTGTTATTGTTGATTACTATCGGAATCCTTATCTAATGGGTTTATATTCTTATTTTGTGTGATGATATAGGTAATATGGATGAGGGTGAAAGTAGCATGTCTAATGGTCAAGTAGCATCAGTTGAATCAATTGGACAGGATTTTGATGATTTTGATCTTGATATACTGACAGCATGGTTGGCCACTGTTGCAGTGGATATGTCCATGCACACGAGAGAACCTATTAGGGATAGCTCATTATAAGGAGCGCAATGGATAAGGGAGGTTCTTCATGGGCATTCCGATAGAGTATATGAAGCTTTTAGAATGGAGAGACATGTCTTTCTCAACCTTTGTGGTCTAATGAAGGAAAAAGGTTGGTTGGAAGATACCCGATATATTGGGGTAGATGAACAAATCGGGATTTTCTTATCTATGATTTGTCACAAGAACTCAAATAGAGATTTATGTGAGAGATTCCAACATTCGGGACAAACTATAAGTAAATACTTCACTAAAGTATTGCAAGCAGTTCTCAAATTGGCAAAAGAGGTTATCATACCACCTTCCTTTGATGTTGTTCCACAAGAGATTCTTATGGATCCTAAGCATAAACGTTACTTCAAGGTAGAATTCTCATATATTCCTTTACACCATTAATTTTATTTAGTTGATAATTTTGTATAATATTAGTCTTTGATAAAATGACAGGACTGTATAGGCGCTATTGATGGCACCCACATTCATGCTTCTGTACCTGTGTCGAAGCAAATCCCATTTAGAGATAGGAAAAGCACCACCACTCAGAATGTGCTGTGCGTTTGTTCGTTTGATATGAAATTTACTTTTGTATATGCTGGTTGGGAAGGGTCTGCCAACGATTGTCGAGTGCTTGCAGCAGCACTAGAGACTCCTCACTTGGAATTTCCTCGGCCGCCACCAGGTATTTGTTTGTCCTTTAAGGAGTAATTTTCTTTATGATCATATTTATAGTTACAAATTATGACCAATGTATGAATACATTGTTGTAGGCAAATACTATGTCATGGATTCTGGTTATGCAGCAACTCCGGGATTTTTAACTCCTTTTAGAGGTGACCGGTATCATTTAAATGAGTATAGGGGTAGAGCGAGACGGCCAACAACTGCAAGAGAATTGTTCAACTATAGGCATTCTTCTTTAAGGAATGTCATTGAAAGATCATTTGGAGCATTGAAGAATCGCTTTTTCATTTTGAGGCACATGCCCTCATTTGCACTTCGAAAGCAAGCACATATCGTAATTGCATGTTGTGCCATCCATAATTACATCCGTGATCAAGACAAGATGGATAGGAACTTTTCCCTATATGGAGATCCGATGTACGTGGCTGAACCTACGCAGGATGAGCTTGCAAACATTCAGTTGACTGAGGAGGGAAACCAAATAAATACGCTTAGGAAAACCATTGCCAATAAAATGGCAAGGGATAATAATATGCCGGAAATCCCATGAAATTGTATTTTCAACTTTTGTAATGCATTAGTATTATTTCGACTATTATTTTGTATTTGAGGATTTCCTATGTTGTTATCTAATCAATTTCTATTTCTAGCACAACTTCCATTTTATTAATTTCGAATCTCTCGCAAATTGCGCCTCCCTCCATGTCAACTAGTACCTACCATAAAATCACTTTGTGGTCTCAAAAGAACGCAAAAAAGTGTAGTGACTTAAACCCGAATCTTGAATGAGCAGAAAAAATACATTCACTATTTGCATATTAGCATTTAAAAATACCAAATCTTTTATAGTTTGCATATTAGCATTTTTTATTCTAATTACTAGCTTTTATTTACATAAATTGCTAATGTTTTGAAGTTCCTAACTACTCTATCGAATAACCAATATAAATTAAAGTGATTTACCAACTTTTATTAAATTAAATTACCGTTACAAGCACCAAGAAGAGTGAGGTAAAAGGATGGGGACAGCATGATTCATAGAAATAGAAATTTTTTTTTGTTATCAAACGGATTTCTGTTTCAGAAATAGAAATTTTGAGTCGTTATCAAACGGGTTTCTTTGCTCAGAAACTTGTCCGGGGAATAGAAATTGAGAAATTGATTTCGGCCGAAATCAATTTCTGTTTCAGAAATTTTATCATGCGCAGCCTAAGTTTTTGCACAAGACTTATTTTATTTTGGGCAAGAAAAAATTATTAATAAAAGGAAATAAATAAAGAACACTAGGCAGAGGCGAGGATGCAGCGAGCTCCGCAACAAAAGCGAAGCGAGCCCCTTACTCACTTCTCTCTAGAAAGCCCTATTAGTCAAGCTTGAAAGCCGTTGCGCGCTACTAGCGCGCATCCTTCAGCTGGCTTCAAAGTGCTAGTTGTGTCGTCCTTAGTAAGACGTTAAAAGGCTATGACCACCGGAAAAGTCTGAGTACAGGCCGGGATCCGAGCCTGGAAAAAGATACCGACCCCATTATCTAATCCGTCCACACCTTTTTGGAGGTTAGGGGGGCAGTTTGGATCCCCGCGACCCAATCTCTCCTGAAACATGGGGGGTAGGTGCAAGGAAATGAAGAGTCTAGTCGAAAGACTGGGTGGACGGACGACTTCTTTCTAGAAAGCCCTATTAGCGAAGCTTGAAAGCTGTTGCGCGCTACTAGCACGCATCCTTCAGCTGGCTTTAAAGTGCTAGTTGTGATGAGTCGATATTGATGTGCCAAACAACTCCGTCGATAAGAGCTCTTGGGAATCATTATTATTATTATTATTTTTAATTTTAATTTTAAAATAAACTTAGGCAAAAGCAGTTACTGAGATGAACCAACGAGACTCTCAAACTCAGCAGGAGCAAGAAGAGAGGCGTGTGAGTACTTGGACTTATATCAGAATTGATGCTTCCTTTTTCCATTCATTCTTTGTTCAATTGTTCTCTCTATTTTCTAGTCTTTCAATAATCTTTTACTGCTCTTCCCGGGAAACAAGTATCTCAGCACATCTTTTTACTTTGATTTAATTAAGCTATTATGTTTTTGCACAGAGAATTGCTGAGAATCTTGATATTGAGATAAAGCAGTGGGCTGCAGGGAAAGAAGGCAATCTGCGTGCACTGTTATCATCATTACAGTAAGTGGGTCTTCTCGTTCTTTTGCCTCTTCCTTTATATTCTCCTTGTTGCGATCGACTTGTCTTTTGGGGATTCAACAATTATTTTGTTTGAAATATGCCATTTCGGCTCGCATATTGTGTTACAGAAATGCTAATCACATTTGATAGCGTGAATCTTCAAGTTGTGTTGGGAAATAAGAAGTAATTCTGCATTATCTCTCTAATGTCTAAATGGCACATTTCAAAGTTATGTTGAGTACTGAAGGATGGGTAACTCTCTGTTGACGTTCAGTCAGGACTTTGGATTATTGGTGTGATTTTCAGAGAGTGCAACTTCGTTTCACTCTTCCATCTTTTAACAAGGCTTGATAATTTCATCTTTTGACATCTTGGAATTTATTTGGTATTATGCTGCCTGTCAGTGACTAATGCTGAAAATTCTCATTGGCGAGGGTTTAGTGGAAGCCTGGGGAAGCTGAAATTTCTTAAGGTTAAATGTGAATTGATATTTTTTTTTAATGTGTTAAAGAGATTACTCCTTTACTAGTAAATCATTTCATTTACGTTAGAGGCTAGCTTTTTATAACAACACTGTCTTGAAAGCTGGAGTTTCCTCAGGTGTTGTCAAACAGATTTTATAATCCACAGCTGCCTACTTACAGGAAAAGATGCATGAAATATCCAGGAGTCTAATGCGTGTTAGTGTATATAAGACCTTTGGGACTCTTAGAAAAAGTTCCTGACGCTTGAATAATTGGTTTAAAGGGCATTGGTCACCTTGAATCAAAGTCAGGTTTTGTGAAACTTCCGTCGTGTAATCCCTTAGTTATTTCCATGAAGATGTGCATGTAACTCTTTTTAATTATAATGCAAGCTCAGGAGGTAGTTTCATTTTGAGATGCATACAAAATTTCTATCCCATTATGCTGCTTAGCATAGTGTCCATTTTTTTTTTCTTTTTCATTTGACGAATCAACAGGAAGTGCTGCAGAAAGATTTCAAATTTAGTGATTTACCAATGTTACAAGACTTGCTTACTAACCGATGCAAAAATTTAGGTAATCATCGTCTAGAAAGTCTGAATCTATAAGCAGGAAAGTTAACTGATAGGCAGATTAATGCCTGTAGTTCTGCAACTTCATGAAAATAAACATGTGATCTGCACATGGATGAAGTAAGGTGCTTAATGTTATGGGTTATATACTCATGCTCAAGTCTAGGTCAGTGTTGCAGATTTGGTCACTGCTGAGTTTCTGCAGAACAAGGTCAACTTTTATCATTGAAATTTCTAATCTTGGGATATCTATGAATCGGTGGAAATGAGATAGAGCTGAATTTGTCTCTCACTCAGGTCATGCATCTGAAAGTAGATTAACTCTGCAGAACATTGGATTGAACGTGGAAATACTGGTTATGAGATGAATATTTGTTTCTTCTGTTTGGAATAGTCCTGTAATTCGATTTAGAGTGATTTTGGAGTCGTGTAGTCTCGTGGTTTCTTTTGTATTTGAACCAGCTGTTTTGTCACATATCTAATCTCTGTTCCCCATGGAGTTAAGCAGGTGCTTTGGCCTGAAGCTGGGTGGGAACCAGTTTCACTAACCGATTTGATAACTTCTACCTCAGTCAAGCAAGTATACAGAAAGGCTACAGTACGTGTCCATCCGGACAAGTTTCAACAGAAAGGGGCCAATCTTCAGCAGAAGTACACTGCTGAAAAGGTGTTTGATAAACTTAAGGTACTCCACTGTTCTAAGCATATTGTGGACTCATCTTCGTGACTCTCCGTCCGTTGGTATATGTACCCTGTACTTGCTGTATTCCAGGCGAGAAAATGCCTAGAAATGGATCCATGTGTGAATATCTTGAACAGTATCTAGTAATTCATGCTTGAAAGCTCATATAAATACTGAGTTTGATATCTAATGCTAATATTCAACTACAGAAATAACTCTAGACCTCAACTATGCTTGCTCCCAGTGAAGAATGATTGCCCAGGGAGCCTCGATCAATTTGACTCCAATAATTAAATTTTCAATGACATAAACAGCTCAGTGCTATTTCTGTCTAGACCCCTGCCCCTCGGGCCTCTCTTGGTCTACCATCTGTCTTCTTCAAACTGTTTGTCATTGCCTACTGTTAGTAAGGCCTATTTTCTAGAATTGTGTAATTATGGCGTTGTGGCAGGAAACCCATGCGATGTAGGATTTCTTAATTTGATCTGTCTAAGTTGTATTTTAACAAACTCGGTCAACCTTATTTTGCATGCAGCCAACCAGGTTGACAAAGAAGTCTGCATGATCATAAAGGCTCATATATATTAGCAAAGTGTTTGGTTCAAAATTTAGATGCGGTTAAACCTGTAGTTTGACAGCAAAATTTGTAATCGCAGAATGATCGAGGCTAATTTTTTTTTTTTGGGGGGGGCCAAAAATAAAAGCCCAATTTGAAATAATAAGTGAATTCTTCATTTTGATGAAAATCTGAACTTCTATTAGAATTAATAGACCAAAAGATAGGCCTGTATCTTCAAGTACCCTTTTTTTCGAGAGTGGGGGTGTCAGAGGATGTTCTACAATTACAAATTCTTACGTTAGCTTATTGACATGGCTTCTCCCCCTTCTCAAAATCTGCAAATTATGTTTTCACAGGAAGCATGGAAAAAATTTGAGACTGAAGAACTCCGATGGTTTACTGCGGTTGAAATTGTAAATTGCACGTCAGCATACTGCTTGAACTGAAGATCTTCACGCCGCAGGTTCTGTATAGAAGGTACAGTAGACGATGGTGTAAATTTGTTCGTTTGTTGACATGGGTCTTGCGAGGTTCTGTCGTACTTGCCTCTTAAATGTACTTGACCTCATACCATTCTTGTGGATAATTAGCCTTCTACATCCCTTCTCCGTGATTTATTTATTTTGGTGTATCAGCCATAGCTCTTTTGCTTATGGCAGGTTATGTCAAAACGTGTGCTTACAGAGTAGTGTTTTGTATTTTGTCTTTGGTATGCATGACTTGCTGATTTGGCGCCGACACCTTGTTTCTTGGGTTGACCTTCTTTTGGTTCATTTTATCAATGGTTTATACAAGAAAACGCTGTTGCCTCAGCCATTTCGGCTGTGGCAATAGACTACGAAGATGTGATCTTTTTTTTTTTTTTGGTTAGACGAAGATGTGATCTTGCTTTCTAGTTTTTGTTTCGATCTGATTTACGAATGATAATACCTTTTTGGAACAATAACTAGGCCTCCTATTTCAAGAGACACATACATGGCCTTGTATTGTACATCCGGATTAACATAACAGTGATCAAAAAGTTTAATATCATCTTAGTTCTTCCATTTGCAGATGGAGGTTGGAATTAAGATGCCGAGGGGATAGTCATTCTATACTTTAAATGACCTACCTTTGTTTTGGCAAAGGGGCACTGAACCCTTGTTCGCGAGTGGACGCTCATAGCTGTTTTTTTATCATTTATTTTTATTTTTATTTTTAATTTTAGAATAAGTGTACCAAAAGTCATGAAACATTCTGTTAAAGTGATTGAATCATACAACTTTTAAAAAGTACAATCAAATTTTAAAGTGATTGAATCATAAAACTTTTAAAAAGTACAATTAAATTTTAAAATATGTTAAATTGGTGTAAGTAAGCCTTTTCATGAATACTATTTAATTTGGTTAATGGAAAATGTTGACGTGATTCTTATTATTATTTTTTGCTCTTCTATATGACATTAATGTTAACTAAAGCATCTAAACGACATCATTATGGTCTAAATCTAATTTTTCCTAGCAAAGTTTAAATAAATAGTTTTAAAAAATTCCAAAATTTTTATCCAAAAAAGACAAGTTAAAAAAAACAAAAAATGCAAAATGTTCAAAAACAAAAAAATAAAAAGAATACCAACAACGAAAAGGATCCATGGGGTGTCAATGGTAATCAGGGTCTTGGGGAGGATTTGCGATCCTTGCCAACTAAGGTGAGGGCCTATTGGCTCTGTCTAGATTTAGAAAACAAGATTCATGACCCTTTTTCAAATTAGTTCATTTGAAATGCTTATGATTGAATGAGTATCAATGTATAGGTTTAGAACATTTTTAGTACTTTTCCAATCATAAGTAACTTGACTCACTTGGACACCCCTTTTTTATATTACATCATTTGCTTTTCTCATATTTCTTTTATTTTTCCCTAGACGGGTGATATGACTGCACACCAATTCCCCGGGCCAACATGACTACGTGACTTATTAGGAAACACCTAATATAAGCCGACTGAATTAATCTATTTCTAGAAGTTTTAGAACTCGACTTTCTCGTTAACATTTAGGACTAAAGTGTCGGTGTCATCCACAAATGGTAAGACAATTTAGTGGACTCATCCCGCTCTTATCATGCACACCAATAGAAGAAATTATGTCTCCCGATATATTATTATTACATCTGAGCATCACTCCTTTTACACTCGAGCAAAGTGAATAGCAAATTTGTATATTTGTAATGAATAGTGATCGATCCTTTAGCAAAATCCAGCTTGACATTCTTTGGGCCAGTAATGTAGATTGGTATGGTTTACTTGTAAACCAGCTCATCCTGGCTTGAAAAGAGGAGCGTATATAGGGCTCAGTCATACCTCAGGCCCACCAAAATTTCTCGACCTCCATTGCCAACTTATCCCCCAAGCTACGCGTAGACAGGTAAAAGAAGGGTTCCAACCACACCTGATCGATGGGTGGACCGGCCCAGACAATCGATCTACAAATCCTTGCCCGAGTCGGCCCTTGACTTGGACTTCACGAAAGAGACCGGGCTTGAGGGAGCCCAAACGAGCCTAAACAAGCAGGCTCCTTCCAAGAGGAAATTATGTGTCCATGCCTGCCTTGACATGTGCTTCGAGTCTTGTTGGCTGGGGCAAAGCTGTTAAACTTATGATTTGATCTAGTTCGAACAAACGATAACATCGAGCTTTAAGAGAATTCCATAGTCACTAATTTTAAACAAACTAATAGTTGAACTTGACGAGGCTCATATGAAACCTGACCGACAAATGTCAATTGCTCCATATACTTAGTGCATATAATAATTTCTAACAAAATTTCCGGGGATGGTCCCTGTTTCGCACAATCGAAGGGTCCAACATAGATACATGGAGGTATCATTGCAAGCATATGATGTAAACATTCCTAGTCCTTCTAGACTATTGAAATTTTGGGCATAACACGATTAAATATGTCGAGTTCCATGTTATGCCTACTTGAATCTATGGTCTCGTTATATTTGAGTAAATTTAATAATCACGCACTACAAGTTTAGGATGGTCAGCATTAGAAGGGTCCACTAGGGGCCCGTTTGGCAACTTGCCAAACGGTGCTTATTTATATTTTTTTGTTTTCGGGAGTAGATTTGGAATGGAAATGTGTTTAGTAAAATTTTTGTTTTCGATAATAGATTTGAAGTAGAATTGAGAATAAAAAAAAATTATTCTTATTTTGAGGAACAATTTTAGAATCAAGCACCTATTTTCTCCTTTTTTTTTTCTTCTTCTTCTTCATCTGCTGCCATCGCCGTCGTTGCCATTTGCTGCTGTCCACCGCCCGTCACCGTCGGTCCGGCAAGCTCGCTGGAGGCAAGCCTAGCCACCGGCGGCCAGGTAGGCCTCGCCTGGGCCTCCCCCGGCCACTAGCGAGGCTCGCCTGATTGGGCGGGGCTTAGCTAGCCTCGATGAGGCTCGGCCGAGCCATGGCTGGGTGAGGCTGAGCTCGCGCAGTTGCCGGTGAGGCTCGACCTCGCCAGGCCACCGCGAGGTCGAGTCCTGTCGGTTGGCCTTGCCCGGGCTGGCAATGCTCTAGTGAGGTCGCTAGCCCTAGTTTGGCTGGTTGTCGGCCCTCGTCTGGCCGGTCGTTGGTCATCCCACGGCTAGCGATCGGCGACTTGAAGAAGAAGAAGAGGAGAAAGAAAGGAAAAAAAAAGAAGGAAAAAAGTAATAAAACTATTTAAAAATTAAAAGAAAATAATTTGGAATAGAAATTTTGAGCACGGTATCAAACGCAATTCTATTCCAGAATTAGAAATTTAGTATAGTTACCAAATGCGTTCTTTTGCTTAAAAATTATTTTCGAAAATAGAATAAAAAAAAATCATTTCTGATTAGAAATTGTTCTTGGGAATAGAAGTGTTACCAAACGCGCCCTAATTGGCTAACTCACTATGCTCCCTTTTGTTCCTTTGCTTGATACTCAACCGTCCATTCAAGCATACAAGGGTGCTCTCGATCCGGGGATTGGGCCTTCTTGGTAGAAGACACGACCGGATGAAAAAGAAAAAAGAAAACATAGTATCGTAACAAAGGGGCATGTAATGAAAAAATTTAGATGAAACATTATACAGAACATTGTGAAATTACTAAAAAGTTTTTGGTAAACATTGTGGAAAAATCGCACATCGCTCATAATGAAGTCATTCCCCGGAGATATTCCATTGTGGTTTCACTTATAATGAAGTCATTCCTTTCTCACTTGGATTAGATGACTATAAGATGCATCCAAAAGTTTCTTTGGTGGCCACTTAATCACAAACCATTGAATTTTAGTCCAACTTTCATCTAATGTGACTTTACCTCAGTTCATCTTTTGGCCAAATTAGATTTGGGATGGATTGCCCGTCAAAACAGATGGAATCATCGTAATTGAAAGTGAAATTAAATTTAAGCAAGCTAAACAGAATAACTGAAAGTTCAATGACCCGATTGAAGATAAATATATTAATTTCATGACCAAACAACTAATGAATTTATCTCTAATTCGTAGAAAGTCATACCTCATGAAGGGTTTTTTTTTTTGTTGAGATGGCATGAAGATTACATAAATAGAAAGTTTTCTTTTTCATTTTCCTTTTCATGGGGGAATTGATGATCTCAATCCATAAGTTTCATTTAAAGCTCCGTTTATTTCACGAAAAATGAATGATTTGAAAAATATTTTCTTAAAAATGATTACTTATAACAATTAGTTAATAGAAATTATTTTCATTATCGATAGCAATTTTTGTGTAAATATTTTCTTGGATGATAAAAATAATTTTTTTTCATTTATTTTTTATAAGTAATGCAAATGCTCTTTTATGAAAATACCTTCTAAATTATATATTTTTGCGAAAAAAATGCATCCTTAATTTTTACTCAAATTCCATGAAGACTATTGGGCCTGTGACCAACAGGCCTGGCTTTCATTTCATGCTTACTTATTATGTTTAGATGGAGGCCATGCTCACCGATGTCAGCTTTTCCCCCAAATTGCAGAGGCCCGACTATAATGGGCTGTTCAATTTTGCCAATTTCAAGGGCCGACGCAGAACCGCCAACTTTGACTTCCCACTTGATGCAATCTGGTCATTTCCTAATTTAGCTTTTACTAGCTGCACTGCAATTTATAAAATTGAGAAGGAGAAGAAAGAAAAAGAAAAGGAGAGCGTCCTTTACCTTCCGATTTGCATAATTAGAAAGAGGGAGTGCTTGTACATCCGGCGAATAAGATTATATTCGTAATTGAGCAAGTACACAAGGGGGAATGCTAATGTATCTCGCCAATTATCAATAAATGCTTTGACTACAAAAGAAAGTAATAAAATTCGACCAAAAACGAATCAAAATGAGCATCATTCTCGATGCACAACTTCTTGGTATGCTCTTTATTCATGTTTGATGGAAGTAAATTACAAATCCTTAAAACTAACACTTCCACGTCCCATCATTCATGCCACGTTAGTGAATATGATAATTAGCAGAAGGAGGACTTGAATACATCAATCTTTATCACTAAAAAAAATAGCGAACGCTCCATGTGTGTTTTACAAGAAATAGAAAAAAAAAGCATACCTAACTCTAATGGGATGAAGTAAAATTTGAAGTGACAGCTTTTTCTCAATTATTTCTTTTTGGCTGGCGTTTCGACAAGGTGGGGGCATAAACTTTTGGGGGGTCCCATGGTTAAGGAAAAAGGAATCGATTTGATCGACGGATACGATGATCTTATTTTTGGGAGCAGTATCCTCGCCGCTTCCCTATCCCCGAGTGAGGCTAGTCAAGGAATCGACTTTGTGCTTTCCCGTTGCTTGTTGGATTACGTACTAAGACGGCCAGTTTGTTACTAGCTAGATGAAACCACAAATTAAAATCATCAAGATCATACGGCAGATTAAGTCTCTCCCCAAGAAAAGGCCACGCTTGAGCAGGGCCAAATGACCCTATACAGGCAGGCTCCTTTCCAAAAATGAAATTACTCATTTACGCCTATTTTGATATGTGCTTTGAGCCTTTATTGGCTGAAATCTAGTTTGAACGAGCAATGAGATCAAGTATTAAGACAACTCCATGGTCACTTATTTAACCCAACTAATTATCAAACTTGATGAGTCTCATATCAAATCCGCTCGACAAATTCCTGTAGCTGCATGTGTTATGTGCACGTAATGGTTACTCACAAAAATATGGGGATGGTCCAATTTTGCATGATCAAAAGGGTCCAACTATGGGCAAAAACAAGTATCATGAAATGCATCTGATGTAGGCTTTCTTAATCCAATTAGATCATTGCAATATTCTCTCACAAGAAGTTTAGGATGGTCAGCAATACAAGGTACACTAATTGGCTAACTTGGCAAGTTCCTTTTTGTACCTTCGCTTGATACAAAACCGTCATGTTGAGTGCTCTCTCTATACAGAGAACCGGCCTTCTTGGTAGAAGAGGAGCAATTAGACCAGGAAACGGGATGAACAAGGAAAAGAAACAGAGGAGAACCACGATAGAGACCTGTAATTGACTTGCATTCCAGGAGCAGTCAAATGAGGATGAATCAACGTGTCCGCCGCACCGCTACTGTTGGTGACGTGGAGGTGTATGTGGTCGGCATGTTAACTTTTGACTTCTTTTTCCTTTGATAGAAGCGTAGAGAAATTTTTTTACGTACAATCCCAGATATTCAGGGGCTATTTTTACTTTATTCGCTTTCGGGGTGGGTGGTTTTCAAGCATTGACTTCCAAGGAGACAATCATTTCTTTATCTTCATTAATTGCCCTCCATTTTTAATTCTTCCGTACGGGTTGGGTTTATATCCATAAGAATATGTACATGGAGCAATATTGAGAAAGAGAATGGAGTTTTATCTTCGCATCCTTATTCTATGGCTTTGCGCCATTTTCCATGTAAGATTAATAATAGAATTTATTCGAAGTTCTAATTTACTTTGTATAACATTTTTTTTTTCATTATTCTGGATATATAGATTAGATATTATAAAGTTTAGTGAGAGAATTAAGAAATTACTTTTTTTGCATTTGATTAATGGAAAGCAAACGACATGGGGTAGGTGTAACTTTCTTTTGTTGTTTCGTATAGGCGGGGATGCTCTAAGGTATTTGTCGTTTCATGAAAGACTTCGATAGTAAGTTTCTTCATTAGAAACTTTCCTTTTTTCAATGAAAGGATATTGTTGAGTTAGTTGGCCACATTGACGAGTTCAAACCTCCGAGCCACATTGATGGAGCGAGCATGGCCCGTTTTGTTGACTCCGGGATAGTGAATTGAGAACCCCCCCCCCCTTTGCTTTTGTGATGCTTTTTAGAATTTAGGGTATTAGAAGAACCACAACGTGTTGTACTAAAATATTGAGACGTTACTCCATAATGAATGTAATATATTTCTGTGAAGATAGAAAACAATCACATAAAATTGCCTTCCAAATTGGTTTCACTTCTAGCGACAAAATGTCACAAACTTCATCACCACAAGCAAATCCCCAAGCCACCGAGAGATTTAGCGACCAAATATCAAACTTTTGTCCCTACATGAAACTGCTTGCTTCTAAATTTTCTTAAAAGGGTCGCTAGAAGATATGCATTTACGAAAAAGGTGCATTTGTCCTAGTACCACTAATTATCAAAGAAGTGTAAGTACTTTTCAAGATATCCACGTTAAAAAAAAAAAAAAAACTCGTTTAGAGTAGGCCAAGTGATGAAAGACTAAATACAACTTGCACTTAGCTTGCTTCAAACTATGATCGTACCAGATGTTGGGGTAGATTCCACCCCGAAGAATAATCATGTGAAAGCTTTATCTCCATGGTGTCTAGGAGATATTCCCCTACTTGACCAAAAGAGGTGGTTGGCATGCTCTATCAAGAATGGGATGAATAACCATAATTGATGTGACGCATCCACTTAGAGCTCGCATTTTCTTAACTGGCATCAGTCTCATAAATCAGTATAGTTGATGAAACAAATAAAATCCAATTAATAAAGTTGATATTTGAGCTCGACTCAAATATGCAAGGCTCTAGAAAAGGAAAAATGTTTGTGTAGAGCACATGACCATATACAAACATAGATTTTTATTGAAAACATATAGCCATGTTATTTAACACGATCTTTGTAATGCACAACTATATGTTTTGTCTTTTTATACGGATAGACTTAAGTTAACCCTATATTAGGGAGGCTGTGGAGATTTTCAAATTTGTGAAACTTGTCTCTTATGCTGCTCGTGCGCCAATTGTTTCTCTGGCAAATGAATTTCCAACAAATTTAGACTTCTCAAACCTAATGCAAATGGATTATTTAATTTGTCCTATGGCCACCCTTCCAACATGGAAGGGAGAGGTGGGGGTTTGAATCCCCACATTTTCAGGGAAATTGGGGTAAAAGCGATTTAATTTCAAATGTGAATTTCGATTTTCATGCTTTATAAAGAGGTATGGTAAAAATTTAAGAAAGGTAAGGCAAAAGTTTGAGAGTGAAAGTTAGAGTAGAAATAAAGCATGACCGATTAAAAAAAAAAAACAAAACCTAATGCAAACGTGACCACTCTCTCAAACCTAATCAAATGAGTAACATGATCGAATAATGTATCTCCTGGGCACCATCTATCGGTTAGAGATACAGTCCAATGATAGCGCCAATTGAAGTGACGGATGCATCGCATCATGCGAATTGTCGAAATTGTCCAGTTAATTACTTTTTGAATTCGTCAATCAAAGCGGCTCTCTGCGTATTTGCTTATGGAAAATTTGCTAGTCGTTAATTGGTGCAATCGTTTGACTAAATCAACTAGAGATAAAGGTTCAAGTTCTCTTTTTTTTTTTTTCTTTTTTCCTTTCGTCTCATTGTGGATTCTTTTTAATCATGGGAATCTCTCTGCGTGCTTGGAGGCATCGGCTGAGTTGGAGAAAGAAAGTTGGGTTTATCTACTCGGGGCCTCTCTCTCTCTCTCTCATTCTCCTTTAGGACAATAAAACAAATCAAATGTCCTCAATCTCTTCACGCCATCTTCCTCCCAAGTGCTTATTATTATTATAACTTTCGTTGCACAAATGACATGGAGATAGCCCAAGCTTCTCGAACACTCTTTCCGCGCTTCAAAACTTTGTATCCACAAGTAGCCCAACAACAGAGTATATATTCATATGTGCCCAAGAGTGAAACAAGTCAAAAGTTCAACTCAAGCTCTAGAATTGACTTTTCAAACTTAGCCCTTATCTCCAACGTGCAGTAGGCTTCTGTTAATTCTTTCATTGACCCATGTTGACCGAGTTCAAGAAATCCAACTCAAAAGCGCTCTCTCTCTCTTTAATAGGAACACGAGACTCAGCTAACGCAAAAGTAGTTCTTCACAGAGGAGTAGACAAGGGAGCACGTATTCTCGTTACGCGCCCCCCAAGACTTTGCGCGACTTGAGATGTAGCACCACCCCAGCGATCGAGCCCACTGCAGCGGCGATACTGATGATGAGGCAAGCTCCATTGAGGATCTGGAGGCATATCCATTTGGTGCTCCACCTGGGGATCCTCATTCGGACGATGCACATCTCGACCGGGAAATAAACCATCAAAGGCCAGAACCCCAGAGCACCGACCAGTCCAATCACGTCGTCGAAGAACGGAAGCAGCATCGAGATCAAAGTGGTTACAATCACGAAAATTGTTCGGCAAATCAGCCGGAAGCCAAATAGCGTGTACTTTCCGAAACCCCGGACCGGGATTTTGCTCTCCTGGGTGGCTAATCGGCTGCCTCCAAACTTTCTGTCGGCGTATTTCTCCACGGAGGCGAAGAGAGGTTGGGCGAACATTTGGTAGGCGCAGGCGAGGCGGATCACAATGGCGAGATTCGCTATTTCAACGAGCCAATAAGCGTTGAAGAACCCGAAACCCGCGAGCAGGTTCTCCGGTGCTGAGTCCCCGAATGCGGCATAGCCCATGCAGCCGCAGAGCATATATAATAAAGTTATGACCGCCGCACTTACCAACATGGCCTTCTTCATCGTCCTGGCCTCTTGGGGTGGGGATCCAATGGTATCCTGTTTTGAATGCACATCACAATGATCAATTAATTATCACAGCCAATGATTAGAGCAATCAGGGATATTTTTCAAAAGTCTAGGGGTAGTTTCTTTCATACAACTAATATATGTGATCGCATGATTTTACCTGAATTTCGATGAGGTTGGTGAAGTATGAGTAGGCAAAAGCAATGGCACCCAGAGCCCGGAAGCAGTTCCATATCTTCTGGGTCTCAGTGACAGTGCCAATGCTCGATCCAGTAAGACTTCCTTTGAGTTTGTGATTTTCTGAGAGAGATTTGAGAAAGACATAATATGAGGGCTAGTGTCAGGCTTGTTTCTACTCAATCTTTCTAGTTTACTTTAATCATCACATAACTTGTTCATATACAAAAGAAGTGATGGCATGAAAACTCGCTAGCTACCTTTGACTTTTTTAATGCCGAGGACAATTCCAATGATCGAGTAAGTCAACGACGTGATAAAGTTCACGATGGTGAGCCCCTGCAACTTGTCAAAATTTGGGACTTGGGATAGAACAATCTCGATGGCCCCGAATATTATCATGTGCCAATCGCTAATCATGTTGCAGGCACTTTTGTCACTTTTTGTGTGGGAGCAGACTGATTCGACGAATGTCCTGTTTGCTCAAACGTTCAGCAAAACCAAAATTTACATGAAATTCATGCGCCCGAGTTAACAACTGTAGCAGTAAATTTTCTTTTCAATCTATTTGGTATGTGTAATTCACTACTCACATTATGCTCATGGAAGCTGCAATAGTGTACACGATGGGAACCCCTAAAAACTGCAGGTACTGAGCCAGTATACATAACTTCTCTTTTTTCCAATCTGCCAATATTAAAAAAACAGAAGACAAATGAGAGAATTGAATCAACCAAATCAAATGAAAGGGAGCATCTTAATGCAAAAAGATATGGTGGGTAAAGCAATATTTTTTATCTTATCTTTTTTTTTTTTTGGTAAGGATTTTATCTTTTCTTTTTGTGTGTATTATTACCAAGAATGTTCCGGACAGCACTTTCGTAAGTGATGTTTCGTTCTCCAAGGACGGGGTCGCCGGAGCGGTAACAATCGGCCAAGAGGGAAGACGTGTAGCAAGTGACGAAGGAGAACAGGAACATCGCCGCCGGCCCGGCAATCCACCCGAGCTGCGCCATGGCCCATGCCAGCGACAGCACTCCCGACCCAATCACAGCTGTGATTATGTGAGCTCTGGCCGTCCACACGGTCCCTGGATTGAACCCAAAACAGAAAATCCATCTATGGTATCAGCAATAGTTGCAGAACGAGTCACTCTCTTCTTAAGCAGACAGGAAAGCAACTCATGTTTCTTTTGAGCTAGTGAGCAGTCAAATTATGTTTTTGGGGGCCTTTCTAGAGGGATCGAACCCAAGTCTACCTATGACCACTGGGCTGACTGTCGACTGGTTTTGGTCGATTACACATCACACCAATAATGCTTATTCCTTCTTATTCTTTTCTTTTTTTCGGTCGGGACACCACCAAGTGCTTGCAAATAATTGAATCCCGTCCAGCTAAACATCTTTGGAATCTAGTTGCTTCCTGCGAGACCTTTTGGATTTATTTGAGGAGAGAAACACAGGATGAACACAATGTGTAGTAGCTTCCCTAGCAAAACCTGTCCAAGAGGGCCTTTCGCCTTCATAGTATGTGCAACGGTGCGAGAAAGACGCTGTTAGGTGAAACCTCACTCTCTACTTTCTCTATGCCGCTAACAAACGAAGGGGGGAAAGGGAAAAAAAAGAGACAAAAAAAGGAAGCGGGCAAAGCTGTCTGAACGAGAGGACTTTGCCGCACGAAATCACCAAGCGAAATAGAAACACAGTTCGAACATAAAGATAGAGATTGCGAGTGCTTGTTTCCTTTGCTTACCAGTTCGTTTGAGACGGCCGTCGTCGTCGAAGCACTTGGAGCCACCGCCTTGCTGAAGCAGATCGAAGGCGACTTCGAAACCAGCTCTGTCCCGACCCATCTTCGTATCGCCGAAGATCAAATGAACCCAGAAAAAAGTGTCAGCTCAAGAAACAGGAAGGATATCGGAAGCCGCGAGCAAGAGAGACAATTGGGCGGTGTTCGTTGGGACGGGTTTCGTCCGAGCGTAGTTTATTGCGACAGGAGAAACACCGACCGTAAGAGACAGACACGAGCGTACGCACGCTAAGCAAGAGACACCGAGTCCCAAAATATTGTTTTTATTACGATGATTTAGAAGAGATTTATTGGAGACTACTGGGTTCGGTCCCTCCTTGCTTGATGAAATGCAAGAGCGAAGGAGGAGGAGAAGATGAGATGGAGTGAGGAGCGTACGGGGAGGGTTGTTTATATCGCTGAGCTCTGGGGCGGAGACGAACACTGGGGGGACGCGCATGGTTGAAGATGAAGGAGAAGGAGAAGATGATGTGTCTGCGGAAGACAGGCGCAGAGAGAGAGAGGGACGACAGGTTTGTCTGGGGAGGGTTTTTTTTTTTTTTGGTGGAAGGGCCGGGCTTATTTTCCCTTTTCTCTTTTACTTTAATTTGTTTTCCTTCTAGAAATTATTCTTTACTAGTAGCGGGGCGAGATTTAACGTGTTTGAGGATTTTTTATGCGTTAGGTGGGTTTGGGCTTATCTTCCCTTTCTCTTTTACTTTAATCTGTTTTGCTTATTCTTTTTTTTTCTTTTTGAGTTAATACCTTGAAAAGCTTTTGGTACATTTATAATAAATTTACCCAAAATTAATTTTTTGATAATCAAAAACCATAAACTGATATACCTTTGATAAATTTACTTCAAAGTTTAAATTAGTACACTTTTGATAAATTTATCTTATGTTAGTTTCTTTTAAATTTTATTGTTAAATTATTCAGTTGGATGACACGTAATAGTTTATTGATTTATTAGTTTGAGATTTTATAGTTAAATTTTTGTGGTATTAATTTAATAATATACTAGTTTGGGGTTTCTGACAGAGTTTTAGATAAATTTATCATAAGTGTACCGATTTAAGTTTTTTTTTATGGTTATTTGGAGTAAATTTATCACATGTGTATTAGTTTTGGGTTTTTCATAGTCAAAAAAATTAGTTTAGAATAAATTTATCATATATGTACCCGTTTGAAGTTTTTTAGAATATATAAAAAAAAAAAATTTGGTGTCAAATGCATGCATGACACATAATTTTTTTTTTTTTTTTTGCATGACCAGTTCGACTCGTGCTTTTACTAGTGGGGTGAGATTGAACGTCTTTGAGGATTTTGATGCGTTCCGTGGAGATTCCGAAGCTTGTGACCAGAATCAGGCAATCAAAGCAGTACTAGAAGCTTTTGGATTCGAGAGTTCGAGAATAAAAGAATGTTTACTAGATTTGATTAAAATATTGCCGAGCTCATCTTAGAAAGAAAAATATATTATTTCAGATGCGCTTTAAATTAGGATACAAGGAACATTTGTGTTAGAATTTAGTAAAATACGATCACTTTGGCAGAAAGAAAAAAAAGAATTATTGGTCAAAATTACAACCAATGATTTTATCCATCCTGCTGAATTATTTAAAGATAAAGAAAAATAAACAAAATCGGCAACTATAGCAACTCATTTCACGACTAATATATAGAGCCCTTCCCCGGATTTCTTCTACAAACGTCAGCTCACTTAAAAGATGTTTTCACAATAGCGATCGTTATTGTGCGTACAAGTCATGATTTCAAAAGTTGATTTCGACCCGCTACAACTTAAATCATTAACTACATTAGAAAGATGCGTGATGAACTAAGACTTCGTTCTCACTGTCCATTTGAATATAAGTTGCTCATTTTTGCTGGTCAAAATTGGAATAAGAGTCAGGCTGAGTGTTAAGATGATAAGGCTAGAGGCCAAATAACGAAATAATTAAACGTAAGGTTTAATTACATCTTTAAACCTTACGAAAACATACTCTCACATTAAAGTCTTCATGAAACGCAATATAATTCCATAATAGTTGCGCTAAATCTCGAGATATTTTGGGGGTCATCAGTCTTCGACCGCGAGCCCCCGTTCGGTTCGTTAATGGCCCTGGGTTGAACAATTTATCTTCGATGTCCATCCGAGGAAATTTAGTTTGAGGGCACATGACACAAGGACAAACTAAATTCTGTGACCTATTGGATTCATATTGATTCTTCCGCATGTGCTGGCGATGGTGGTGGCCACCTGGCCAGATGTTTCGCATTATTATATGATTGATGACAATTAATGGCAACCATCGGGCATGCTTATTAAACAGCACATTGTGCAACGTGTTACTTATGCTTATATTATGTGAATTTGTATGACTAGTTAATCAAAAGGTACTTTTATGGTAAACCATATGTAAATTAGTTATTGCAAGACAATGCACATTAGTAGAAGGTACTTATTAGTTGTTAAGCACTTGCGGTGGTTAGATGAGAGAAGAGCACCTCACAAAATAACTCTGTCAACGCCAAACACATCAGTAGATTTTTTAAAAATGTTTTCCTGAAGATTGTCTTACCGTGAAAAAACACACGGTAACCGACATAATAAGTTTGGCAATAATAATTCAAAATTGGAAATAGATACCATGCGAATAGCTCAAAAAGAAGAAGAAGAAGCAATTCTCCTAAAGAAAACTCAAACTGCTTTGCTGAAAGAGAGAGAAAAATGTTTGCGAGGTATAGTCCAACAGCTTTGAAAAGAGAAACCCTAGATAATATTGGAAAATATATATTATCTGTGCGGAAGAATAAAGTCAAGGGGCAGTTAATGGAGACAAGAAAGTCAAGGGTCCGTTTCATGCATGTAGGGACGGTTTGTTCAAGAAGGGCTGCAGGTATTATTGCACAATCGATGCCAACCCTATTTCTAATACTTATGGTTGAAGCAACCATTTTCGGCGGAGCCGTGTTCTTTCGCATCACAGTATATTTCTATTATCTTCCGCAACTTTGCGCTGTTAATATCACATTAAACCGTTACGTCTGAAGTGAGCTTGGAACATGAATATAAGGGTTTGATCGGTAGTTGAGTTTTGGTCATGTACAGTCAATGCCGACCCTATTTTTAGTACTTCAGGTAGAAGTGACGGCTTTCAACTGAGTCGTATTCTTTCACGTCTTGTACTTTGCAAAGTACTTCTCGAATGCGGACTCCTAGAAATCATCATCCTCGCACGCTTTTGTCAAAGAATCAAAGAACAGAAAATAGACGAATGTTCCCGTCCAGGGGACGCGCATTCACTCGGGGCTAGGAAGCTGCGTGGATGTTGCCCCCTCAAAACGGGCGCATTGTATCTGTTGATGGAATCCGGCTTCTTCCATGAAATAATTAATAATCTTTTAATTCGCATCAACTTTATTTCGCATGCTCGCTCCGATTATTATTAACCAAGGGACCCTGACACCTCAGCAAAAGAGCAAACACAGGGAAAACAGCTGTTCCTTTGAAATTTCTCTTCATCCCATCACATTTGGTTAGTTAGAGCATCATGATATATCTATCGCAATAAACGGACTTACCAACTTTCCAATTGCACTGTCCTTTCCGGCTCCAAATTTGTAAGAAAGAAAAAATCATTTACAGTTAGATATGCCTTCTATTCTATTTCTTGTATGATACGCATCGAGTCTTTAGAGTTTCTTTGTATCCTTAGATCATTTAACCGATTGGATTGATACGACCCAATTATTTTATAGTGCTAATCTTTAGGTATTTATTATTATTTTTTTTTACTCATGACAAAAATGAATAGAGATAATAACATGAACTTGTACATCGAGGATGATGCTCGTGAATTGTACATTAAGATGGCATGTTTACCTTCTCCGTTTCCCATAAATGTTCTCTACTGCTAGTGTGGATTAAGTCTGTGGCATTGAGAATATAGCTTCAATCACAAGGATAAATTTCTAATCGTATGTTGTCATTCTAATTCGATCGAGCTTGGACTTAGATTCTCTTCAGAAATTAACCAACATCATAAGTGCAAAGCTAGGTGAGCGTGAGTAGTAATTAATTGCTTGTCCCTTGACCCACTTGGACCAAGTTTTTTTCGAGTGGTTATTTTAGCAACTTTCTAGTACAAGTTACATTACTCTCCTGAATAGTTAGTGACTCTATAAAAGGAATCCTTCGACAATTGTAGTTTGCTGATAATTTCCTTAATTAATTAAATCAGCATGTGCATTGAATTTCGTTCGTGTTTGAAGCGTTCCCAGGCTGAAGAGTTTCCAAATCGATTCCGCATTAATTTTTTTTCCACGGCAGATAAATTGATGAAATAGAGAGCTCAATATAAATAATTGATAAAATAGAATTTTCCCATCCAAGATTTCGCTTGATGTTCATCATATAAAGTAGATTTGAAGTATTCTATTTGCTTCACTAATTAGGAAAATTACCAAAAGAGCTAAAAATATTGCAATTCTTATAGTAATTGTGTCGTTTCAGCCCTAAGCATTTTTTTTTTGCCAATTGAATCCTAAACCTTGTATATTTATGCTAGACTAAAAAAAAAAAAAAACGAAAGACAAAATTTACTAGTTCCTTAACAGATCTTGAAACTAATCCTAAAATAGAATAACATCATAGATATTGGGTTGTGGGATACGCAGAGTAAGTTATAGATTCTAAAAGTTGAGAAACTTGTTTCGACAAGGTAAATTTCAAATTTCATGTGGAAACTGAGTCGAGCGGTTTGGAATCACTCACCCCATCAAAGATCATTTTGAGAATATTGGCTGCCTGTACCAAAGAATGAAGTGGAGGGGGAGTTAACGAAGGCAGAGAAATGATAGTCCCTTTGGACTTATAGGTCTGACCAAGGTGCGGGTGTGGCGCAAAGTCAAGGGTCTGAAAGACATCCTTCCAAGAAGTCGACCGTACCATGTAGCTAAGACCAAGTCAAGGCCACTACCATAAAAGTTTTTATTCGGTAAAGTTCAGTGATTCTAACGTTTCAACGGATTTGTTTTCTTCCACTTCATAATATATTTATATTATCTCCAGCAATTTCGAAATTTCAGTCTTGGACTTTTGCTAACTACTTCTCGAATGCAAATAAATCTGCTGAATCTCAGTTTGCGTATATGTATTATGGCCATGAACCCTTCCTCTTCAAGTAGCTAGTCTTTGAAACGTGATTTCTCATGCTTCGTATCTATCGGACCATTCACTATATCTCTAGTTACAATCGAGTGGCATCAGTGATTATTTTTAGCAGTGCAGTGCCAGCGACAGGTTAGTGTACAGACAGCCCCGACGTAATTTCCCCAGGGAGGTAAACTTTTGGGTATCATCTTTATTTGATAATGGTCCTTGAGTTTTTCAGTCTTGGATTGCATGTTGCAATTCGTGTCCGCTTTTGTCAAGGAGCAGCAGCTAAAGTGGGGGTAGAGGGATAACTGTGCACGTGATGTGGACACGCAGGGGGAAGCTGCCTCGATGCTGCCCGCAAGGCAAAAATGCGTCGTATGTCATCTGTCTATTGAAGCTGAATCTCCTCCCATGCAACAGTTAGTAACCAATCAATCCACATCAACTTTATTTAGGATACGTGGATGCATTATTATGAACCGGGGGAAAAAGCTGTCCTTGAATTTTCACTTCGTCCCATCGGCTTTGGTTGGTTAAGAGTACCACTTCAACCGTCCAAAAAAAAAAAAAAAAATACTAACATTTTTATGAATTTTTTATATATAGATTACGATGGATACACGTACCAAATTTCCAATTGCGTTGTCCTTTCTTGCCCCAAATTAGGTGCGCCTTTTATTCTATTTCTTACACAACACGCATCGGGCCTTCAAGATTTTTTTGTATCCTCAAGTCTTGATTAACGTGATCGATTCTTTTTGTATCTAATTGCCCTTTTCACTTGACACATCAGGAATGATGGGACGGGGAACCGCTAACTTTAGGTTTTGTATTTTTTTTTTTTTACTTTTAACAAAAAAGAATAGAGAGAAACCCATCGGTGGGCAGTTGTGATGGTTCAGGACTTGCTCCTCATCGCCGAGGTTGCAAGTTCGAATCTCCAGGTGCTAGAGTCTTAAGTGGGGGGCCATGGTGGTGGAATCCTGTGTTAATCTCCCTCGAGGTATAGGGGCCCGATCCTTTGGTGCCGTCTGAGCACGGGGGGCTCGTGGTGGAGTCGGTTACAAAAAAAATAAATGAAAAAAATAGAGAGAATAACATTGAGGATGATGCTCCTTCAAATTGGTTTTTGGTCAGAAATAATTACTTTCTTTCACAGTCAAATCATTTATTGATAATCGGGGAAAACGTTAGCATTCTCCCCCATTGTTTACTTGCTTGGTCGCCCAATATACAAGCGTTCCCTTTTCCAGTTATGCAAATCAGAATGTAAAGGGCGTTCTTGCTTCGACCCAAAAAAGAAAAGAAAAGAGAAAAAGAGGATGCTCTTTCTTTTCTTTTTCATTTTTTTGTTGGTAAAATCCAGTCCTTGATACATGCCCATTGGTCACACGCCCAATAGTCTCCAAGGGAAAGAGTTCAGATTAATCTTATTGCCATGTCAATGGAAAAGAAACTCAAACTCACATCATGAGTATGACAGTCTACGAATTAGAGACAACTTTAGTTAAAATAGATCCGACTCAAAAGGGAATGTGTACTTTTGTGCCCATGAAATTAAGTGCCTTTTTTTTTTCAAATGGGTCTCTAAACTTTCGATTACTTTGATTATCTTGCTTAAATTTGAGTTCACTTTCGATCCCGATCATTCCATAACGGGCAATCCATCCTACAAATCTAATCTAGCCCAAAGATGAACTAAATCTTGATGGTTTGGGATTATGTGAAGAGTTAAGTGGCCATGAAAGAGAGTTTTGGACACATCATCCTCAAAGCCCACAGACGAATTTCAATGGCCACTTGCCTTCCCTTTCGCTTTCTGCCTCCTCTTCTCGCCTTCAGATATTTTCGTGATGATATTTCCGCTGATTCGATGCCAACACCTTGTTTCTTGGCTTGACCTTCTTTTGGCTCATTTTATCAATGATATATACAAGAAATGCTATTGCCTCAGCCATTTCCGCTGTGGCCACAGCTTTTGAATAGATGACCAAGATGCGATCTTGCTTTCTAGTTCTTGTTTCGATCTGATTTATGAATGAGAATACCTTTTTGGGACAATAACCTGGCCTTGCATTTCGAGAGACACACACATGGCCTTGTATTGTACATTCAGATCAACAGTGTGGTGACCAAATAGTTTCATATCATCTTTAAATCTTCCAATTGCAGATGGAGGCTGGAATTAAGATGCTGAGGGAATAGTCATTCTATACTTTAAATGACCTACCTTCGTTGTTGTTGTTGTTGTTGTTGTTATTATTGAGATAAGTGTATCAAAAGTTCTAAAACTTATTGCAAAAGTGCCATTAAGTTATAAAACTTTCAAAACGTACAATCAAATTTTAAAATGTGTTAAATTGGTGAAATCAAATCTTTTTGTATATGCTATTTAATTTGATAAACGGAAAATGTTGATATGATTTTTATTATTATTTTTCCTCTCTTATATGGCGTTAAAGTTAATTAATGTACTAAAATGACATCGTTGTGGTGTAAATCTTAAATTTTCACAGCCAAATTTTAATTAAATTAGTTTTAAAAAGTCCAAAAAAAACTCCAAAAGAAAAGGCAAGTTAAAAAAAAGGCTAAAAGTTAAAAATAAACAAATAAAAAAGGAAAAAGCGAAAGGAAAAAGAGAACTAATTGTAGGAGGAAGGCCAGGCCCTCCGCATATGGGCCACTACCCCATTACCAGAGATGGTTGATGGGGCATCGATAATGGCTAGAATGTTAACAAGGGTCTCAAGGAGAATTGGCGAGGATTGCTGACCACAACCGAGGGTTCGCTGGCTCCCACTAGATTTGGAAGAGGGCCACGACCCTCACCCAAATCTTGACGAAATTGTTGGCCCTTGCTGAGATCTAGCTGAGGTCAGTTGATGCCACCCTGGCCCTTTCTAGTGATGGGACGATGACCCAAAGGCCAAGGATTTCACAGAAGAGTTGAGGATCAAAAACACGGGAAGACATATTACCATTTTTGGCTAAATGGTGCATTTAACTTTTATCTCAATTCTAAAATTAGGTGCTACATTATCCATTCATGTTATCTATTTTATTAGGTTTGAGATAGTGAGTATGATTTATCACTGTGATAAGAATATTGAGGCATTTGGATTTGTTAAAAAAAATGGTTTACTAGAGAAAGAATGGGCACATGAGCAACATAAGAGACAAGTTTCATTCACATAAAAATAGTTGTGCATTACAAGATGTCATTCACTTTAGGTTTGCTTATGAGCATAAAATATATAATCAAGCTAGAACAACCCAAAGTTCCGGTTTAACTGAAGAGCAGACGCCAGTGAAATGGGTGAAACCACCTAGGCATTTGCTGTCCTTTCTAATTGTTCCACCTCCACCTCCAAGCCCACGGTTGCCTTTGGAGGCCCCATGCAGGATTCACAAGTTGTTCAGTGACCTTTTGCGTGGAAGTATTGTTGAAATCGTGCTTCTCAATTTGAATTCCATAAGTTTTCATTTTTTATTATTTGTCAAAGAAGAGACTTTTGTTTTATTAAGACCGACCCCAAATGCAGGAGTAAGGGGCATCAAAGCACAAGAGCTCCCAAAGAGTAGAAGGGGTTTAGATACCTAATTTTTTGGAAATGTCCTACATCCGAAGGCTTTTACAACCCAATCTGCTAGCCTATTTGATTCTCAAGAATATAAGCCTCTCATAATTCATAAAAAGGGTCAAGAGGCTTTTACATTATGTTATAAGTTGCTCAATGTCCAAAGAGGATAGAGAAATCTTGTAGATAGCTTAGGGCTATATCATCAATGGGGGTATCTGATGCATTAGTTTCCAACTATGATTTGAAGATGTAAAGGAGTAATTCCATTTCATTGCGATTTGCAATCTTATTTATATGTGTGCATGTTGGAATTCAAGTCGGCGGAATACGACTTACCTGATTCCGATGCGCAAACAACAATTAACCCCGGAACGAACGTTGAATTGCCAATGTAACACGAACGAAATTACTCCACGTTGGTCTGGATGCGATCACGAGGAAAGCATCCGATTTCCATGGCGTAAATGCCGATTGTTTTTGCAAAATTGAAATGGAATGCCTTATTCTTCTTTGATGGAAAGGGAGAGAAATTTGGTGCATATGTTTTGCCAACAACAACTATCAACGGCTGTCTTCAGGAGGCTTTTATATGTCTCCCTTCATACCATTTCAATTGTGTCTTTCCAATAACACCCCATCATTGACGTACTATTTAATTACAACATCTCCCACTCGGACATGATGGGTTTGATAGCGCTTTATTAAGAATATAAGGCATTCAACATTTATCAACTTTTACAAAACAATTCATACTGGCAAGTAAGCCATGCGACCAGTGAGTACACCTGCACTTGGGAGCTCAAATTATGCACCCGTTAGGGATGACATAATGGCTACAACCCCGAAAAGAAATAAACAATCGATATCTCACAGTGCCCTAGATATATTTTGTTACATCAGTCTAAGTATACCTGTCCCTTAAAGGCTATACTTGACTATTCTCAAAACACCATGTATTTACAATTATATCCGCAACCACATAAGGCGATATAATTAGTCGACCGGTAAATACATGTGATAGATGTAAAACAACAATAGTTTTCTTCGCACTCATATTTCTCTCCATTTCAGAATAACTGCTTTCCTGGACACGTCCCATAATGCCATATCTATTCATGACCGCCGATAAAATACTAAAGTAGCAACATTGATCTTTCATTTCGAGAAAATAGTCAGAAGTAACATAGGGCACAAAATGAGGTAAATTATAAATTACCTCAAGAACTCACACGATGAGTAAATAGGGATAATTTTACTCATCTTTCCTTGTCGGTCGTACAATGCACATGTAGTATGAATTACATGCTATAGTGGATTTATATTTCTATAAGAGCGTATGTCATTTATCAAATATATCCACTATACGGATCTTAGCCTAAGCATAGTCACGTGCTTCTCATGTACTCATGTTTAGCCGGAGTGCTATATCAACTCGCTTTCTATAACACCCAATTAAGTACTCGCATTTGGCATCTTACAGGCATACATGATTATGGGACTATCGTGTTCGGTCTTATTATAAACAAATCACATACCTCATCTTGACTCCAATCAAGGTGACATATTTTTATGTACCAAACTTACTTTTCAGCATTTTATTTGTACATAACGTCTCATCTCAACGTGCTAACTATAGTACTTGAGGCGATTGCTCGTGTGAGTGAGCCAATCAAATGCCTGCTGACATACTTTCCAATAATATATGTATATAGTGCTAGTCTCATATTGTATTCGTACTTATTGATAAAATATCAAGTTACTAATAAACAAACCAGTACAATACATATGTTCACAGATACATAAACTAATGATCCTCAATAACAACACATATCACATTCTACATAATCCTAGTGACATCTTGTGGATCAAGAATATGTCTCTAGGAATAACATTCATAAATGGATCAGCAACCATTCTATTGGTTGAAAGGTATTGTAGGATCACTTCTTTCTACGCTATTATATCTCTTATGAAGTTGTTCTTTATGTCAATGTGCTTCGTTCTTTCTTGATACTTGAGATCTTTTACATAGGCAATGGCTACTTGACTATCGCAATAAACTGTCACTGGTCTTGAAATCTCAGAGATAGTAGCTAAATTTTCCAAGAAACGTTTTAGCCAAAATGTTTCTTGCACTGCGGTAGAACATGCAATAAATTCTACCTCCATAGTAGACAAGGCCGTGCATGTCTGTTTCTTGCTATTCCAAGAAATTGCACCTCCATTGAGCAAGAACGCATATCCAGAAGTCGATTTACGCTCATCTAGGTCTCCACCCCAATCAGCATATGAATAGCCAAATAGGCGTAGGCGTAAATCATTCCCTTGGTAACAAAATCGATAGTCCATAATGCCTTTCAAGTATCTCAGGATCCTCTTCATTGCTTTGCAGTGTGCTTGACCAGGATTTGATTGATATTGGCTCACCAATCCCACGGCATAACATATGTTGGGTCGAGTACACATCATAGTATACATCAAACTTCCGACCGCACTAGTGTAAGGAACAGTTTCCATCACTTTAATTTCTTCTGGAGTCTTAGGACACATCTCAGTATTTAGGTATTCACCTTGCATGACAGGGGTATTAATGGGATTACAATGTTGCATATTAAAACGCTCAAGAATCTTCATTATATAAGACTCTTGTGATAAAGAAATGAGTTTCCTTGATCGATCTATTTCGATCTTAATTCCTAATATATAAGCAGCTTCTTCCATGTCATTCATTTCAAAATTGGAGGACAACTATTCTTTTATGGTGATAACCAAAACCTTATCATTTCCAGCCAATAGAATATCGTTCACATAAAGTGATAAAATCACAAATTTATTTTCGGACCGCTTGACATATACACAGTGATCTTCTTCGATCATCGTGAAACCAAAAGTTGTTATGACTCAATGAAAACGAAGATACCATTGTCTAGATGATTGCTTAAGGCTATATATTGAGCGATGAAGTTTGCAAACTTTGTCCTCTTGACCTTTAGTTATGAAACCTATTGGCTGCTTCATATAGATTTCTTCATCTAGTTCTCTATTGAGAAATGCCGTCTTTACATATATTTGATACAATTCAAGGTCCAAATGTGTAACGATGGCTAGAATAAAGCATATTGAGACAAACCTTACAACTGGTGAAAATGTTTCCTCATAATCTATACCCTCTTGTTGAGTATAACCTTTCGCCACAAGACGAGCCTTATACTTTTCAATAGATCCATCCACCCTTCGCTTAATCTTAAAAACTCATATGTTTCCAATGGCCTTATGGTTGGGTGGTAGATCAACCAAGTCTCAGACATGATTTGCCCTCATTGACTCCATTTCATCTTCCAAAACTTTTATCCATTCTTCCTTATCAGAGGATGAGAGAGCCTCTTGAACAATCTTAGGCTTGACATCGTCTTTTTGAGCAATCATAAATGCTTCCCATTTAATTTCAAAACGACAACGAGGAACACTTTTACGATTACTTTTATGCAATTGAATTTCTCTTGAATTCAATTCGTCAGGCGATGCAACACTCCCACTAGGTCTTGCATATTGATGTAAATCTTCATTTCCCTCTACAACATTAGTTGGTGTGTTATTAGGATATTCCATCTCATATAATTGGAAGATTTTATTAATCTCACCTCTATTAGGAAAATCGTTTTCTAAGAACGTGACATCTCGTGACTCCATTTCGGTCACACTTCTATTAGCTTGGTCACCTATGAACACATATCCTTTGGAGTGTTCAGAATATCTTATAAAGATACATTTCTTCCCTCTAGGACCTAATTTGTCATATTTATGGAAAGAATCATGAACGTAAGCTGCACATCCCCATGGACGTAGACTACTTAAGTTTGGTTTCCTACCAGTCCATAATTCATAAGGGGTAGAAGTGACCGATTTTGAGGGCACTTGATTAAGTACATAGACAGCAATCAATAACGCATCTCCCCAATGGAGATAGGTAAATTTGCTTGCGTCATCATAAACTTAACCATTTCAAATAGAGTTCTATTCCTTCTCTCAGCCACCCCATTTTGTTGTGGAGTACCAGAAATAGTCAATTGTCGTACAATTCCATTTTCATCACAAAGAGCCTTAAATTGCTCAGATAGATACTCATGTCCACGATCAGTTCTCAATGCCTTTATTGTTTTATTCAACTGATTCTCTACCATTGCTATGTATCATCTAAAGTAGTCTAATGCTTTTGACTTATGGGAGATCAAAAAGACATGACCGAAACGTGTGAAGTCATTTATGAAAGTAATGAAATATGAGGTTTTATGCATCGCCCTCACATTCAAATGACCACAAATGTCATAATGTATGAGTTGCAATGGAAATTCGGCTCTAGTCCCTTTACCGAATGGTTTTCTAATTGCTTTTCCCGCTAGACAATGTTCACATACGGGTAGATCAACATTAGTGAGTGATCCTAAAAGGCATTCTCTAGCTAATCTTTGCATTCTTTACAATCCAATGTGAGCTAATCTAGCATGCCAAGTACTTGCATCAATTTCAACATTATTAGAAGATGCAATTAAAGAAAAACAACTATCGACATTAATATTGTACTGATCATAGTCAATGTCTAACACCATAAAACCATTCAATACACAACCTGAACCATAATAAACTGTTCCATACAAAATGTCAACACAATCACCATGAAAATTCAATACATAACCTAAGCTAAGAAGAACAACTACGGAAACCAAGTTTTGTCGAATATTTGGAGCATAAAGGACATCATGTAGGAATATGTTTCGACCACCCTATAAAATTAATTTACATGTGCCAATACCCTTCACTTCAATTCTTAAGTTATTCCCAACATATATCCATCTTCTTCCAAGCTGAATCCAACGATACTCCACAAATGCTTCTCGGTCTCTAACTACGTGGTATGTTGCTCCTGAGTCTACAATCTACATTGGATGAGATTCAGCAAGCATTACAGTGCTAGAAACAAAAGCATTACTTAAAGTAATTGAGTAATAGGGTACCTCTTTCGACTCAGTGCATTCACGAGCAAAGTGACCCATCTTGCCACAATTGTAGCACTTCATTTTGGCCTTGTCCTTCTTCTCACCACGCTTCTTGCGTTGGAAAGTCTTAGCCCTCTTAGGTGCCTGATCAGTCTTCTTCCCTTTGTTGTTGAATTGAGAATTCCTTTTGCGCTTGAAGCTCGAAGCTTTGCGGAACTCGATTTAGCAACATAAGCATGGATAAAGGATCTCACAGCCTCTAGGCGCTCATCCTCTAATTCCAAATGACGCGCTATATCATCAAAAGTGACAATATTCTCATTATGCGTCATATTGATTTTCATATGCTCCCAATGGTCAGGAAGAGACCTTATAACAGCTTGAACTTGCTGTTCATCAGTAAGGAAGTGACCTACCGAAGATGCTGCCTCATCGTGTTTGACATCTCCCGAAGATGCTGCCTCATCATTATATTTGGGCGCTTTCGGAATGTGTCAAATTTGATGGTGAGTCTCTTCAGCTTAGTGGCAGATGTATCCCCAAACTTATCTTTTAAGGCAACCCACATAACTTGAGTTTTCTCATAACTTTCAAACTTACACATGAGATCATCTTGCATACAGTTCAGCAACGTGATGCGAGCAATGCTATTTTTCTTTTTCTAAGCTTGATAAGTTTTTAGATCTCTCCTGTGTTGAGTTGAAGTTCCATGCTCAGGTTCATCCATGGTGTGGTTGAGGGTTTCCAAAACCAACCCTCTTGCTTCTCAAGGATGTACTGAACCTTTCGGTGCCAAATATCATAATTGTTACCATTCAACTTTTCACCCTTATTGAGGTCAGCCACAATGGTCTTGGATGCCGAAGCCATAATCAATTGCTATAACACATTGACATAATAAACGCATAATCAATACTAGCACACCTTCAAGAGTAACACGCATATTTAATTTGCAGCAAAGACAAACTAAATTAATGATAATTCAACAAAAGATACAGAAATAAAAGTTCACTATGTTCCCAATTAACTTCTATATATAATTGTTCTACTATCATTAATTAGTTTAATTTGCGCAAATTTTAAGTTCTAGGTGAGAACTCTTTCGAATTCTACTAACCTATGAACTTCCACTAGGAAAAATAATTACACGACCTCATGTAATTTCTACAATTTTCAATTAACGCAAAAGCATAGTATGATGTAAACCAACGTACAAACAACAATCATGCTTCAACTATAATCAAAACTGCAATTCAACATATAACGGAAAAATATGGATTTCCGACCATTGTTTAAATTTTCTTGGAACTAGAAAATTGCAAGTATATTAAATTGTATATATGCTACCATCGAACCAAGCTCTACACAGCATATATGACATTATTTGTACACAAGCTAGCTACTGTATTTTCTAAATCATGAGAAAATACAAGCTACAAATGAATAACCAATGCATTAAACCCCACAAAATACGCGTACTTAGAGTTTCCTACGCATTTTCATATATTTATAAAATTCAAAAGTATAAAATAATTATACCACAGTGTAGATCACATTCATACGAACCAAACGCTACCAACCACGCTCCAATCCGACCTTCCACAAGCCCACACGCGCCGCCTGAGTGTGCGGCGCGTGTGACGCACGCGCCAGCGAACCTAAAGACTCCTGGCCGGTTCGATTGGTTTGACCGCCGGACCGATTGATCGGTCCGACCCGTTGACCGGTCAACAGTTGGGTCGGGTCGGGTCATTGGTCGGTTGCCGGCCGGCCAACTTTCGCCGGTGGTGACGTCATCCAAGCGATTACCGACCGTTTGATGATGTCATCCGTGACGTTAGCACGCGTCGCTTCGCTAACGCGAGCATGTGACGTCACGCGTCGGTTCGCTGGCGTGCCCAGTGCGTCAGGCGCGTGGCGCCCACGCGGAGTGGCTTTTGGCCGCGCGTGTGGGCGCGTCTGGCGTTTTCGGGCGGCGCTCAACCCATCGTTGGACTCGTCTCGACGAGTACTTTCATCTTGTACATTTGAAAATTTATTTTTGCCGAAAAAATGTTTCGAAAATTGGCAAAAATCGCACAGATGCACACGACCCAGAACCCGTTCTTCGCTTCGGTTCGATTTCGAGTTTTCAGATTGTAATTCCAACGAATAAATATCAAAACAGTGTAGAATACAATCTCTTGATCTTGATATCAAATGGTAAATGAGAAAATTCGTTGAAAAAATAAGGCAGAAATCACGACCGGGCTCTGATACCAATGTTGGAATTCAAGTCAGCGGAAGACGACTTACCTGATTCCGATGCGTAAACAACAATTAACCCTGGAGCGAATGTTGAATTGCCGATGTAACACGAACGAAATTACTCCATGTTGGTCTAGATGCGATCACGAGGAAAACACCCGATTTCCACGACATAAATGCTGATTGTTCTTGCAAAACTGAAATGGAATGCCTGCTTCTTCTTTGATGGAAAGGAAGAGAAATTTGGTGCGTATGTTTTGCCAACAACAACTATCAACGGTTATCTTCAGGAGGCTTTTATACATCTCCCTTCATACCCTTTCAATTGTGTCTTTCCAATAACGCCCCATCATGGACATACTGTTTAATTACAACAGTGCACATGTGCGTGAATCTTCCTATGACAAGATTTTGTTTCAAAGTAGAATGATGTAATTGGTTCTAGTTTCCCAAATGTCAACAAATTAGAAATGCAAAACGAGAATGAGAGAGAGACCGGTTTGACTAGTGAGCAATTCCACCAAGATCTCTTCATTAATTGGGGAAAGAATCCTCTTGAATTGCTATTCATCTAAAAAGGATATGATTGGATTCTTCATTGAATATCAAGATGTCTTTGCCTAGTCAAATGAGGTTATGCCTGGCGCCCCATCATCCAAATAGATAGGATTCGGTATTCCGTTGGTAGCAGAGTATCCATAAGAACCACAAAAGCGAACAAATCCTATGGTAATAGTATATGGCTTCAATGATGGTGATCAATGTCTTCATGTATTATAATTCGATAAAAATTTCACATAATTCTCTTCAGATCAAAAGTCATCGCAATATATGTAACAATCGGAGTTTGAAGCTAGCTAAGTGCAAGTTGTGTTTAGTCTTGAGTCAGTTGGCCTATTTTGGACAAGTATTTCGAGTGGTTATCCTGCAAATATCAGTACATCTAGCATCTCTTTAATAATTAGTGGTACTAAAATTAATGCACTTTATAGAGGTAAGTTCATAATTTTATCTTTTTATTCATAAATGCCAATCTTCTAGCGACCGGGCAGCTAGCAGTTTCCATCCTTGCTTTGGTGGCTTGGTGGTTTGCTTGGGGGGAAGGGTTTGAAATTTTGTCGCTAGAAGTGGGACCAATTTGGAAGGCCATTCACGTGATTTTTCCCATCCTTGCAGATCAATTTTGAACTCGTCAACGTGATCGTCAAAAAAAAAAAAAAAAAAACTCGTCAACGTGGGCCCAACTTCAAAGTTCAAACTCTCCAATATCCTTCGATTGAAAAATAATTCCAAATGAAGAAACTTGCAAAAGGAAGGCTCTCCACAATATTAAGCAATCGTCATCTATGTCAATTACAATAGATTCTTTTGGAAACGTACAAATGTATATGTGTTGAAACTTGCGGATGGGACGCAAGTTCAATGGGTAGCATGCTCGCTTGGAGAAGATAAAGTAAATGAAACAAACAAAAGATGAGCATTTTCCACTTAAGTAATCTTAAACCTTAACACCCGAGGTTTCTGCTATATTAGGATATTTTCCATCACGAGGAGCTAACTGATGATTGACGATATTAATTCGATGAAGCTTCGACACAATTTTCTTCAAATTAGAGAGAACCAATGTCATAGTTTTAAGCAGGTATGTGTGAGATGTATTACATTAGCATGCCTATCGAATTGTTCCTCTTTGCAGCGCTCTCCCTGGCTAAAGAGTTTCCAAATGGATTCCGCATTCACTTTCATTTCCTCTACAGACGAGTCAATAAATTGGAGAGCTCCATATAAAAATAATTGATGGAAATTGAATTATTTTTCTCCATCCAAGAATTTGGCTTGCCGTTCATCATATAATAGGGTTAAAATATTTCATTTGCTTCCCATCGAACTAAAGTCATGCATTCCTTCTGTGTGATATATTTATTTTGGTATAACAGCCATAGCTCTTTTGCTCCTGCTATGTTATGTCAAAACATGTGCTTACAGAATAGTGTTTTGTATTTTGTCTTTGGCATGTGTGACTCACTGATTTGGCGTCAACACCTTATTTCTTGGCTTGACCTTCTTTTGGTTCATTTTACCAATGATTTACACAAGAAGCGTTGTGGCCACAGTCGAAATGCTATTGTGTCAGCCATTTCGACTGTGGCCACAGCTTTTGAATAGTCGATGAAGATGTGATCTTGCTTTCTAGTTTTTGTTTTGATCTTATTTACGAATGAGAACACTTTTTTGGAACCATAACCAGGCTAGTATTTCAAGAGACACATACATGACCTTGTATTGTACATCCAGATTAACAGAACAGTGATCAAACAGTTTAATCCATTTTAGTTCTTCCATTTGCAAATGGAGGTTGGAATTAAGATGCCAAGAGGATAGTCATTCTATACTTTGAATGACCTACCTTTGTTTTGGCAAGGGGCACTGAACCCTTGTCTGCGAGTGGACCGCTCATAGCTATTTTTTTTTAGTTCTTCCATTTGCAGATGGAGGTTGGAATTAAGATGCCGAGAGGATAGTCATTCTATACTTTGAATGACCTACCTTTGTTTTGGCTAGGGGCACTGAACCCTTGTCTGCAAGTGGACCGCTCATAGATATTTTTATTTATTTTGGGATAAGTGAACTAAAAGTCTTAAAACATGCTGTTAAAGTGATTGAATCATAAAACTTTTAAAAAGTACAATAAAATTTTAAAACAAGTTAAATTGGTATAATCAAGCCTTTTCGTGAATATTGTCTAATTTGGTTAATGGAAATTATTGACGTGATTTTTATTATTATTTTTCGCTCTTCTATATGGCGTTAATGTTAACTAAAGAACCTAAGCAACATTGTTGCGGTCTAAATCTAATTTTTCCAGGAAAATCTTAATTAATTTATTCCTAAAATAGTCCAAAATTTTTATTAAAAAAAGACAAGTTAAAAAAATAAAGCGAAAAGTTAAAAAAAATAGAAAAAAACTACCGGCATTGTCACCAAAAAGGATCCATGGGGTGTCGGCAATGTTTGGAATGGTAATTAGGGTCTTGGGGAGGGTTTGCGATCATTGCCAACCATAGGTGAAGGCCTACTGGCTCGGACTAAATTTGGAAGAGAGCCATGACCCTTTTTCAAATGACCACTTTTTCAAATTGGTTCATTTGAAAAGTTTAAAATCAAATTAATATTAATGTAATAGGCTTACAACATTTTTAGTACTTTTTCCGATAATAAGTAACTTGACTCACTTAGACACCCGTTTTTTATTACATCATTTGTTTTTCTCATATTTCTTTTCCTTTTCCTTGGAAGGGTAATATGACCCGCACGCCAAATTCCCAAGCCTACGTGACTTTTTAGGCAACACCTAATATAAACTGAAATGACTGAATAAATCTATTTCTAGAAGATTTAGAACTCGACTTTCTTATTAACATTTAGGACTAAAGTGTCGGTGTCATCCATAAATGCTAAGACAATCTAGTGGACTTATCCCGTTCTTCTCATGCATGACAATAGAAGAAATTATGTTTATTGATATATTATTATTACATTTGAGTGTCACTCCTTTTCCACTCGAGCAAAGTGAATGGCAAATTTGTACATTTGTAATGAATAGTGATCGATCCTTTAGCAAATCCAGCTTGACATTCTTTGGGCCAGTAATGCAGATTGGTATGGATTACTTGTAAACCAGCTCATCCTGGGCTGAAAAGAGGAGCGTATATAGGGCTCGGTCATACCTCAGGCCCACCAAAATTTCTCGACCTCCATTACCACTTTATCCCCCAAGCTACGCGTAGACAGGCAAAAGAAGGGTTCCAACCACACTTGATCGATGGGTGGACCAGCCCAGACAATCGATCTACAAATCCTTGCCCGAGCCGGCCCTTGACTTGGACTTCACGAAAGAGACCGGGCTTGAGGGAGCCCAAACGAGCCTATACAAGCAGGCTCCTTCCAAGAGGAAATTATGTGTCCATGCCTGCCTTGACATGTGCTTCGAGCCTTGTTGGCTGGGGCAAAGTTGTTAAACTTATGATTAGATCTAGTTTGAATAAACGATAACATCGAGCTTTAAGAGAACTCCATAGTCACTAATTTTAAACAAACTGATAGTTGAACTTGACGAGGCTCATATGAAACCTGATCGACAAATGTCAACTGCTCCATATACTTAGTGCATATAATTATTTCTCACAAAATTTCCGGGGATGGTCCCTATTTTGCACAATCGAATCATTGCATGCATATGATGTAAACATTCCTAGTCCTTCTAGACTGTTGAAATTTTGGGCATAACACGATTAAATATGTCGAGTTCCATGTGATGCCTACTTGAATCTATGGTCTTGTTATATTTGAGTAAATGTAATAATCACGCACTGCAAGTTTAGGATGGTCAGCATTAGAAGGGTCCACTAATTGGCTAACTCGCCATTCTCCTTTTTGTTCCTTTGCTTGATACTCAACCGTCCATTTAAGCATACAAGGGTGCTCTCGATCCGGGGATTGGGCATTCTTGGTAGAAGACACGACCGGACGAAAAAGAAAAAAGTAAACATAGTATCGTAGTAAAGGGGCATGTAATGAAAAAATTTAGATGAAACATTATACTACAATGTAAAAATTACAACAAAGTTTTAGTAAACATTGTGCAAAAATCGCACATCGCTCATAATGAAGTCATTCCCCGGAGTTATTATGTTGTGGTTTCACTTACAATGAAATTACTCCTTTCTCACTTGGATTAGATGACCACAAGATGCGTCCAAACTTTCTTTGGTGGCCACTTAACGTAGTCACAAACCATTGAATTTTACTCTAACTTGCATCTAATGTTGACTTTACGTCGGTTCATCTTTCGGCCAAATTAGATTTAGGATGGATTGCCCGTGAAAACGGATGGAATCGTCATGATTGACAGTGGAATTAAATTTAAGCAAGCTAAACAGAATAACTGAAAGTTCAGCAACCCAATTGAAGATAAGGATATTAATTTCATGACCACAAAACTAATGAATTTATCTCTAATTCATAGAACGTCATGCCTCATGATGTGAGTTTCTTTTCTATCGAGATGGCATGAAGATTACATAAATAGAAAGTTTTCTTTTTCATTTTCCTTTTCTTTGGGAGGGGGCTGAATTGATGATATCAATCCGTAAGTTCCATATGAAGCTTCGTTTATTTTATGAAAAATGAATGATTTGAAAATTATTTTCCTAAAAATGATTGCTTGTAACAATTAATTAATAGAAAATATTTTCATTATCGATAGCAATTTTTTTGTAAATATTTTCATGGACAATTAAATTAATTTTTATTTATTTATTTTTATAAGCAATAGAAATGATCTTTTGTGAAAATACCTTCTAAATTATATATTTTTACGAAAGAAACGCCTCAATTTTTACTCAAATTCCATGAAGACTATTGGGCCTGTGGCCGACAGGCCTGGCTTTCATTTCATGCTTACTTATTATGTTTAGATGGACGCCATGCTCACCCTTCTCAGCTTTTCCCCCAAATTGCGGCCCCAAATTGCGGAGGCCCGACTCTAATGGGTTGTTCAATTTTGCCCATTTCAAGGGCCGACGCAGAACCGCCGACTTTGATTTCCCATTTGATGCAATCTGGTCATTTCCTAATTTAGCTTTTACTAGCTGCACTGCATTTTATAAAATTTAGAAGGAGAAGAAAGAAAAAGAAAAAGAGAAAGTCCTTTACCTTCGGATTTGCATAATTAGAAAGAGGGAGTGCTTGTACAACCGGCGAATAAGATTATATTCGTAACTGAGAAAGTACACAAGGGCAAATGTTAATGTATCTCGCCAATTATCAATAAATGCTTTGACTGCAAAATAAAGTAATAAAATTCGGCTAAAAACCGATCAAAATGAGCATCATTCTCGATGCACAACTTCTTGGTATGCTCTTTATTCATGTTTGATGGAAGTAAACTACAAAACCTAAAAACTAATGCTTCCGTGTCCCATCATTCATGCCATGTTAGTGAATATGATAATTAGCATAAGGAAGACTCAAATACATCAATCTTTATCACTAAAAAATACCGAACACTCCATGCGTATTTTACAAGAAATAGAATGAAAAGCATACCTAACTCTAATGGGATGAAGCAAAATTTGAAGTGACAGCTTTTTCTCAATTATTTCCTTTTGGATGGCGTTTCGCCAAGGTGGGGGCATAAACTTTTTGGGGGTCCCATGGTTAAGGATAAGGGTGGGCCAAGAGATTCGATTTGATCGACGAATCCGATGGTTTTGTTTTTGGGAGCAGCATCCTCGCAGCTTCCCTATCCCCAAGTGAGGCTAGTCAAGGTCTTGCAGCGGATCAACCGGACAAGACCTAAAGACTTTGTGCTTTCCCGTTGCTTGATGGATTAGGCACTAAGACAGCAAGTTTGGTACTAGCTAGATGAAACACAAATTAAAATCATAAAGATCATACGGCAAATTAAGTTCTCTCCCCTAGAAAAGGCCAGGCTTGAGGGGGTCAGATGAGCCAACACAGGTGGACTCCTTCCCAAAAAGGAAATTACTCGTTTACACCCATCTTGATACGTGCTTCGAGCCTTCATTGGCTGAAATCTAGTTCAAACAAGCAATGAGATCAAGCATTAACAGAAGCCCGTGGTTACTTATTTAACCCGACTAATTGTCGAACTTGATGAGTCTCATATCAAATTCGATTGACAAATGCCTGTAGCTGCATGTGTTTAGTGCATGTAATGGTTACTCACAAAAATATGGGGATGGTCCCAATTTTGCAGGATCAAAAGGGTCCAACTATGGACAAAAACAAGTATCACGGCATGCATCCAATGTAAGCTTTCTTAGTCGAATTAGATTGTTGCAATACTCTCCCACGAGAAGTTTAGGACGGTCTGCTAAAAGGTACACTAATTGGCTAACTTGACAAGTTCCTTTTTATACTTTGCTTGACACAAAACCGACCATCTTCGCATATTTTGAGTGCTCTCTCTATACAGAGAATCGGCCTTTTTGGTGGAAGACACAATCAATTAGATCAGGAAACGAGATGAACAGTGAAAAGAAGCATAAGAGCACCACGATAAAGACCTATAATTGACTTGCATTCCAGGAGCAGTCAAATGAGGATGAATCAATGTGTTCGCCGCACCGCTACTGTTGGTGACGTGGAGGTGTAGATTAAATATCGGTCGGCATGTTAACTTTGGACTTCTTTTTCCAACCAGATGCCGTCGGCGTACAAACACGAGGTCTTTTCACAAAGATAAATATGGACAAAAGTAGCCGACCCGAGGGTTGGAAACAGAGGTGGAATCTGCGGTTTTAAGGAGGAAAAAGTTTCAGATGGAAGAACAGGCTAGCATCTTTCACGTGGTCAATGTGATTAATGAGGAACTTGCTGGTTCCATAATATTTTCCGCTTTCTTTATGAAGATGTATGAGCCGACACTTGTTATTATTCATACAAGAATTGGCATCCAACTCAAAAATTAAAGATCTCGGGTCGATTCACGCATCATCCATGCTCTACCTCCCCTTTGATAGAAGCGTGGAGAAAATTTTTTACGTACAATCCCAGAAATTCAAGGGCTATTTTTACTTTATTCGCTTTCGGGGCGGGTGGTTTTCAAGCATTGACTTTGAGGGCTACCCACTTGGGTCAAGACCTGACTACGTTCCAAGAGGGCAATCATTTCTTCATCTTCATTAATTGCCCTCCATTTTTAATTATTCCGTACAGATTGTTTATATCCAAAAGATTATGTACATGGAGCAATTTTGAGAGAGAGAATGGAGTTTATCTTCGCATCCATATTCTATGGCTTTGCGCCATTTTCGATGTGAGATTAATAATAGAAATTATTCAAAGTTCTTATTTACTATGTATGACATTTTTTTTTTCATGATTCTGGATACGTAGATTAGATATTTTAAATTTTATCAAGAGACAAAAAAATTTACCTTTTTGCATTTGATTAATGGAAAGCAAACGACATGGGGTAGGTGTAACTTTCTTTTGTTGTTTCGTATAGGTGGGGATGCTCCTAGGTCTAGCTTGTGTATCTGGCAATTTCTCCAAGGTATTTGTCGTTTCACGGGAGCCTTCCGTAGTAAGTTTCTTCATTAGAAACTCTATTTTTTTCAATGAAAGGATATTGTTGAGTTTAAAGTTGGCCACATTGACGAGTTCAAAGCTCCAAGCCACATTGATGGAGCGAGCATGGCCGGTTTTGTTGACTCCGGGATAGTGAATTGAGAACCCCCATTTTTGGCTTCTGTGATGCTTTTATAACTTAGGGTATTAGAAGAACCACAACGTGTTGTACTAAAAAATTGAGATGTTACTCCATAATGAATGCAATATATTTCTGTGAAGATGGAAAAAAAAAATCACATAAATTGCCTTCCAAATTGGTTCCACTTCTAGCGACAAAACGTCACATACTTTCGTCACCACAAGCAAACCCCCAAGCCACCGAGAGATTCAGCGACCAAGCATCAAATTTTGTTCCTACATGAAACTGCTTGCTTCCAAATTTTCTCAATGGGTGGCTAGAAGATATGCATTTATTGAAAAAAAGAAGAAGGAAATTATGAACTTACCTCTACAAGGTGCATTAGTCTTAGTACCACTAATTATCAAAGAATGCTAAATGTGCTAGTACTTTCCAGAATATCCACATAAAACCAAGTGACGAAAGACTAACTACAACTTGCACTTAGCTTGCTTCAAACTGAACGCAATAGATGTTGCGGAAGACTCCAACCCAAAAAAGAACTATATGAAAGCTTTATCTCCATGGTGTCTAGGAGATATTCCCCTACTCAACCAAAAGAGGTGATTATCATGCTCCATCATGAATAGGATGAATCGCCATAATTGATGTGACATATCTACTTAGAGTTCGCATTACATGGCATCAGATTTGTTCGAAAAAATCTGTATGGTTGGTGAAACAAATAAAATTCAATTGATAAAGTTTGAGCTCGACTCAAATATGCAAGGCTCTAGAAAAGGAAAATGGTTTTGTAGAGCACATGACCAAATACAAACATAGATTTTTATCGAAAACATATAGCCATGTTAATAACACGATCTTTGTAATGCACAAACATATATATATTGTACGGACAGAACTAAGATAACCCTAATTAGGGAGGTTGTGGAGATTTTCAAGTTTGAGGAACTTATCTCTTACGCTGCTCGTGCGCCAATCCTTTCTCTGGGAAACAAATTTCCAACAAATTCAAGTATTTCAAACCAAATGAAAACGTGGCCACTCTCTCAAACCTAATCAAATGAGTAACATGATCGCATAATGTATCTCCTGGTCACCATCTATCGGTTCCAATGATAGCGCCAATTGAAGTGACGGATCGATTAAGTGATGCATCTTCCAGCATCGTATGTCGTGAGTTAATTACTTTTTGAATTCGTCAAACAAAGTGGCCTTATGCGTACTTGCTGATGGAAAATTTGCTAGTCGTTAATTCGCGCTATCGTTTGACTTAATCTACTAGAGGTAAAGGTTTAAGTTTTCTTTTTCTTTTCTTTTTTTTTTCTTTGGGCATTGTGGATACAAGTTCTTTTCAATCATGGGAATCTCTCTGCGTGTTTGGAGGCATCAGCTGAGTTGGAGAAAGAAAAATGAATTGATCTACTTGGGTTGATCTACACGCCATCTTCCTCCCAAGTTTTTTTTTTTTTTTCCAATTTGTCATCTATGAACTCCAGTAAACAAATTTCCAACAAATTCAAATGTCTCAATAATATTTATCGCGCTAATAGAACGCAATCACTATCTCAAACCTAATCAAATGAGTAACACAAACGGATAATGTATCTCCTAATTTTAGGCTTGAGATAATAGTTAGGTGTCCAATTTTAGCCAATAATGGCGTTGTCCTGCTATGTGCTCAACTCTTTTGTGAAACCGTCCCCTCTTACTTCGCTGTTATGCAATCGAAAAACACACCTAGTGACATGCCAAATTATTGACTTGACATTGAGGATGGGGAGAAATTGCTAACGTTAAAGAACAAACAATTTGATTACACGATGAAGCTCCAAAGACCCGTGCACCGGGGATGCCGTGATGCCCAACCATGTTCTAGGAAGGTGGGTGTTTAAATTTCTCATTAGTTAAAACTTAGCCATTAATTAATTTCTTTGTTTGGTTTCTAGCCTTATCATCTTACAACCCAACTGACTCCACCACCGGGTCTCCTACATTATAAAAAAAAAAAAAAAGAACCCATTTATGCCTTTTTCCTACTTTTGTAGAAGAAAATATCATAAAATGCTCACATCATCTCCCAAGTTCAAACACATATTGAAGTTAGACTAGGAAAGCTGATTTTCTCACTCATATGCAGAAGTTATGCTAATATCTGATTGGCTTTCGCCAAAAAGGAAAATCTAACCCTTACATAACATACTTTCTATAATTCTAGACTGTGGTATGTTTGTTTCATTGAAAACTTCATGATAAAAGAAAATATATTCCGTGGCAAGAAACATGATTTGTTTTCATATATTTGTCTTAAAAAAATGATTTCTTTTTTTTATCAAAAGGGAAATAGTTTTCTCACAATTTAAGTTTGTTATTTTTAATCAATAGAAAACATTATCTGTATGTCAATTAGTTTTCTATCATTCACATGCTGGAAAAATTGGAAAACAATTCGTAATAATGATTTTCTTTCAAACAAACGGACCCTAAATACTATTTACTAAGAGTTACCATATGTGGATTTATTACTGGAACTCAGGTTGTATAAGTTATGAATTTGTGTAAATTTCATTTGGCCCAGTAGCTTGTTATACTTGGCTTTGTCATGGTTGTTGTTGGCATGAATAAATCTATGATCTCTTGAAATTTGGCGTATACACACTGCTGATTCACCTCAATTTGCAAATACAGTATAACATTTTCTTTTATGCAATTTAAGTTCACCTACCGTGTTATACCAAGAAGGAAGCTTTAGTTGTGCAACTTTTAGAAATTTAAAGGGTTAATACCATCAAAAACCTAAAAATTATATACTTGCGATAAATTTACCCAAAATTAATTTTTTGATCACAAAAAATCTCAAATTAGTATATCCGTGACAAATTTACTTCCCGTTAGTTTTTGTTATATATGATTAATATTATGAAAAAGCACAAAACAAATTTAGTTATGACAAATGAATGATAAAACCTAAACTTGATATTCCCATTAATTGTTACGTATCATTCGACTGAGTAATTTAACGACAAAATTTGATGAAAACTAAATGGAGAATAAATTTTCTATGGTACATCAGTTTGAGATTTTTTATGGTCAAAAAATTAATTTGAAGTAAAATTGTTTTGGGTGTATCGATTTAAGGTTTTAGATGATCTTAATTCAATAAAATTTGATGTTGATTGATTGATTATAAACAGACGCACTGTATTCAATAGATAGATACTATGCGTCCATTTTGGGGGCAGCATCGAGGCAACTTCTCAATCGTGGGTGCGTGCATGTCCGCTGGATTCTTTGACAAAAAGCTTACGAGAATTGCGACAGGCAATCCAAGTCTGAAAATTCAGGAACCATAATTTGATGTTGATTGATTGATTATAAACACAACGGACCCACGCCTGTATTCAGGCAACCTCATAGATAGCATTAAAAAGGGAAGAATAATAGGAAGAAAGATAATGATGTTTCCTTCTTCGAGATTATATTTCAATCTATTTTTTTTTATCCTTTTAATCTTGATGTCTGAAATCAATTTTCATTTTTCAAAGAAAGTTGGCACTGGCTTAGCTGAGCGTACGTACGCACCGCTCAGCCTAACCTTTCCCTGGCAATGCAATGCTAAAATCATCACTGATACCATTTTATTGGATATTTCGATGAATGTGAGCCATGAGAGAACCGCCTTTTGAAGGATCGGCTACTGCAGTGGAAAAGTTCGTTGCCATACATATGTATATGCACGCCGAGACTTGATCCAATTGATTTGCATTCGAGAAGCAACTAGAAAAATTCAAGATCGAAATTCACGGTTGCCGAAGATAATATAAATATATTGTGACGTGAAAGAGCACGACTCAGCTGAAAATCGTTGCTTCTACCAGAAGTACTAGAAATAGGGTCGGCATCGATTGTCCAAGGCCGAAACTCATCGGCCAAGCATACCCGGTTCACCTAACGTCCCAACCTGCGGCCCTTATTGGACAAACCGTCCCAACGTGCATGATACGGACCCTTGACTTCATTAACTCCTCCTCCACTTTATTCTTCCGTACATATAATGTATATTTTCTAGATTATCTAGAGTTTCTCTTTTCATGGCTGTTGGACTGACCCGAAGTTCTCGCACCTATTTTTCTCAAGCGAATTTTCTCTTCTAACAAAGCGGTTTGGGTTTCTTTAGGAGAATTGCTTTTTTTGAACTATTCGCATGATATCTATTTCCAATTTCGAAGTATTATTGCCAAACTTATTATGCCGGCTACCATGTGTTTATTCAAGGGAAGACAACCATTAGAAAAACACTTCCAAAAAATCTATTGATCTTTTGAACGTGGGCGGAGTTATTTTGTGAGGTCCTCTACTCTCATCTAAATCATCGGAAGTGCTTAGCAAGTACTTTCTAATTATGTGCATTATCTTGCAATAACTAATTTACATATGGTTTATCACAAAAGTGCATTTTGATTAACTTGTCATATAAATTCACATAATATAAAATATAAATAACACGTTGCACAATGTGCTGTATGGTAAGCATGGCCAAGGATTGCCATTAATTGTCATCAATCACACAATAATGCGTAACATTTGGCCAGGTGGCGGCCACCATCACCAGCACATGCAGAAAGCTATTGTTCAATGGGAGTAGGTGACGGCGAGTCAAGGCAAATGGTTAACGTACACTTTGTCAAACATGTCCACTTGACGTCTTCAGCGAACGAACACACATGCCCGTCCATGAAACAAGTCGAGAGGAATTAATGTCGTGAAGATCAATATGAATCCAGCAGGTTACACAGAACCCGATTTCAATATGTCCTTGTGTTATGTGCCCTCAAATTAAATTTCATCGTGTCGGCATCAAACATAAATCCTTCGACGCAAGGCCATTAATGATCCAAAGGGAGGCTGGCAGTCAAAGACCGATGACCCCCCAAATACCTTGAGGTTTAACGCAATTTTTTCAAATTTATATTGCGTTCCATGGAGATTTTACCGTAAGTACATGTTTTTGTAAGCATATGTTTTCATAGGATTTAGAGAAGCCATTAAACCTTACGTTTAATTAATTTCGTTATTTGGCCTCTAACCTTATCATCTTCACACTCGGCCGGCAGCAAAAAAGAGCAACTTATGTTGAAATAGATCATTAAAGCGCGTACTGTTTATAGCTTGTCCATAACTATAGTGTGCAGCTTTGATTATGAATTGCGAATGAAAATTTTTGTTTATTGTATTTGCTAAGTCCTTAGCATATTTTTTTTTCTCGGTCATCTCCCTTTTCTATGATACCGTGCTTACTTTATAGGAGGGATGCTATCAAAATAGGGTGACGAATAAAAGACAAGAGTCTCCATCGTCGACGAGCGTTGTACAAAATGCCAATCGCCTGTCCAATCGATCCCTTAGGGAACCCCACCGCCTCGTTGACCGTCTGACCCCAGCGCGGTAGAAGATTAGCGTTGCAGAGTTAGGTGTAGGCTAGGCGTAGAAGGAGACAACATGCCGTCTTTCTTCAAGTGCGTTCACCCTGACCAATTAAAGGGAATGGATTAATGGGTTGCCACTTGATGCTACGGAGGATGCGTTCTTGAGATGGACAATGAGAAAGTTGTCTTAAGTTAACTGTTAATCACACATCTTTCTTATATAGTTAATGATTTAAGTTATAGCGGATAAAAATTATCTTTCGAAATCATGACTTGTACGCATAATAGCACTTACTATTCTAAAAAACATCTTTTCATATTAAGAATAAGCTGGCGTTTGTAAAAGAAATTCGTTCTTATTATGAGAGGAAATGCTCTATATATTTAGTTATGAAAGAAGTTACTATGGTTGCCGATGTTGTTTACCTTTATTTTTCTTTAAATAATTTAGTAGGATGGGTAAAATTGTTCATTGTAATTTTGACCAATTTTTTTTTTGTTGCCAAATTAATCGTATTTCACTAATATGTAACATAAATTTTCCCTATATCCTAATTTAAAGTGCATATGAAATAATATATTTTTCTTTCTAAGATGAGCTTTGCAATTTTTCAATCGACTTTGATAAACATTTTTTTTATTCTCGAACTCTCGAACACAACCTTCGAAATCTCCACCCAACACATTAAAAATCCTCCAACACGTTCAATCTCACCCCATTACTAAGATTACGAGTCGACTCTGGGCCACTTTCTAAGGGTTTAATATTTACACAGCCTTATTAAATTCCACCTTCGTAGGTGATTCCTTATGTTCCTAAGCGTGACGATGATGTGACTGCAGTTTGTTTTGTCCTTATGAACTTGGACATGTATGTCAATAGAACGTAGATAACTTAAATAATACTTTCCCTTTTTTTTTTTTTTTTTTTTTTTTGGGGGGGGGGCACTAAACTCAGAAAGTCTGGTACTCTCATTTTCTAAGCAAGTTAAGACAACAGTTTTGGCTGTGTGATATATTTCATTGGCAAGAGCAAATTCTTGTAGCGAATATTGTTGTTTCAAAGGTTTTAGCTGAGATTGCGTCCGAGACTTGTATGATGAGAATGAGGTGAGACAAGACCTACATATATATTAATTTATGTTGACTAACTACATACTTTTAATTTAGACTATTATTTAGATGCAGTATGACGTAAGACGTGACTTTATTAATCATGATGGGTCTCAAATTTACAAAAATCCTATTACGTTTAATCGATTTCTTTGGGAAAATTGGAATCATAGTCTCTGATCGGTGGAATTTCCCCAAATCCCGTTAAAATAAGATGCCTTAATTATGAAGAAAAGGAAAAAGAAAACAACAGAAGGAGACAAATAATGCTAGAGCAAATTAAATACCGAAATATAGGTAATTTTGTGTTGTACCATGTGGAATTGTGTTTAGCTCAAGGTTGGATTCGGGCTTGTCTTGGTAAGTTCATGTTGTATTTGAATAGCGCTCCGTGGCGTTCCACATCGATAACTAATCTTCAATTCATATTCATTCTACACCCTACATCACATTGTATTTTTTTTTTTTTCCTATTTGATGTCCTATCTTGGGACGGGAAAGGAAGTCGCATGGATACTTCACGGTGAAACAACAACATAGTATGTTTGGGGGTTAACATAATCCACGCAAAGTATATTCCACAGTAATTACCAAATCGCACCCACTTAGCTAGTTAAGCTATAAATGTCTGAAACTCGAAAGGAGATCATTCACAAAAGCAGCCAGCGGTCATGTGTGCATTTGACAAGGAAAAAAAAAACTTGCAAAATGGAAAATTAATTAAAGTAGAGGAGACACAAAACCCACCCCGCCAGCCAGCCCTCCCCCAAAACAAACCGTCTCTCCTCCTTGCCATCTCAAGCTATATAAAAGACCTCGATCTCCGCAGAATCGTCTTTCAAACCAAATTCATCATAGAGATATCTCTCAGGAGTCAGGACTCTGCGTACGTGTGCGTGTCTCTCGCTTTTATAGTCAGTATTGTTTCCCAGCTTCCAACACCCAACCATCATAACGATATTTCTGCGCAACTCACTAAATTTGGGTTCATTTGGTCTTTGGTGACAGGAAAATGAGCCAGAACAGAGTTTCTTTCGAGGTTTCGCCTGACCTGCCCCGAGACGACGATGGCCGCCACAGGCGGACTGGTGAGCAAGACACAAGCACTTGAAAACTCCTTTTTTATTTTATTTTATTATTATTTTGACGTTTTTGCCCGACAAAGCCTTGTTCAAAAATGCTTTACTCAATTCCTTTCTTCTTTACCCTTCAATTTTTTGACGAATTAACGTATTTCTTGCCTTTTGTGGCGGCACAAGCTACGAATGGGGAAGGCACTTTTGAGTTTTGAAAACTCGACTTTCTTCTTGTGAAGTTTTTACACATTCTATTCATCTTCTGCGTTTCTCTCCTCAAATAAAATTTCGGGCCCTTTCTTTTTTTGGATCAGGCCTCGTTCTGGTCATAGCTAAAAACACAATAAGGAAACCCTACCGACCCGGAGAGGTAAATCTGCAAATTTTCCAAGTCTCCTCTCCAGAAGCAGTCCCGGTCCTTCTCCTTCCTTCCTCCACCCAAGTTGACGATTCTTCCAACCCTGTATGATCATCCTCTCATCGATATTGCCACCGCCTACACACCTCTCCTCCTCCATAGGACCCGTCCCCTCGCTTTCCGAACGCTGCAGTCGCTGTTGCCACCGCTGGTGGAAACGGCGAACCTTGAGTGTCTTCGTGGATTGTGATTGGGTCTTCAAAGAGGATGATGGGAATGGGAGAATGTCGTGGATGATTTCAAGAGGAGGCGATGGAGTTCGTAGAATTGAAGGATGGAAGCGGGGCGCACAAGTGAGCCCTAGCATTCTTCTTCTTCTTCTGGGGCGTGCCAGTGAGCCCTAGCATTCGTCTTCTTCTTCAACTACCGTTTGCTGTTTGCTGTTTCTGGTCTTCTTCCAGGGCGCACAAGTGGGCCCTAGCATTATCCTCCTCCTCCTCCTCCTTCTAGGGCGCACACGTGAGCCCTAGCCTCCTCCTCCTCCTCCTCCTGTTTCTGGTCAATTCCAAATCTCCTTCCGTGTTTCTGGGATAAAAGCTTGGGCATATGTTTTTCGCCATGCTGCATTGAATTCTGCGTTTTGCCTTCTTCTGTTTAATAGGCTGAATCATATGAAACTGAGTCGTCTGTTGTTTTGGTAGAAAAACGGGGGCAAACCTCGAACCACGTTTTCAGTATGGGTTTCTAGTGGTTCGGGGTCCCGTCGGGTCATAATAGCCGACTTGAGAAGAGAGGTTACTTTTTCTGCAACTGATTCGAGAGTTGGGTTTTCCGTTTTGGGTTCAAATCAGGTACCGTGTGGACGGCTAGTGCTCAAATAATCATAGCTGTTATTGGGTCCGGAATTCTGTCTCTGCCATGGGCCACGGCGCAGCTCGGGTGGATGGCCGGGCCAGCAGTGATTTTCATGTTCGCCTTTGTCACTCACCGCACCTCTGCCCTCTTGGCCGCTTGCTACCGCACCGGTGACCCCGTCAGAGGAGAGCGAAACTACAGTTACATGGCAGCTGTCTATTCCCACCTTGGTAATAGATCATAAAAAAATAACAATATCTCAGTCCACCCACCAAATCTTTTCGGCTAAAGATGCTGCTCCTCCTCATTCCTTTGTATAAATTAAATTTTCTCGTTTTCTTCTCTTCTCTCAAATAATGGCAGGTGGGCTAAAAGAGACATTATGTGGACTGGTTCTGCACCTTAATTTTTTTGGGGTTGCCATTGCGTTCACCATTGCAGCCTCCATAAGCATGACGTGAGTGGTGAATTTAATTATTCTCGCAAGTCAAGTAAAATACCAAAGAAAATGAATAGAATAATCGGATTGCTAAAGTTGTTAATTGGGTGCACAATTACTCATTTTAATTTTGGTTTTACTGAACGTTTAATCAAACAGGGGGATCGCCAGATCAAATTGCTTTCACAAGAAGGGTGACAAGAGCCCCTGTCACAGGAGTAGTAATCCGTACATGATCGCCTTCGGGGTCATTGAAATCTTTCTTTCCCAAATCCCTAACTTTGACCAGCATTGGTGGCTCTCCATCGTGTCTGCCGTCATGTCGTTCACTTATTCGACCATCGGACTTGCCCTCGGTATCGCAAAAGTTGCAGGTTCCTAGCACGTTTTCATGCTATCCTTTCTTTGCGTATGAACATGTTATGTGGTGATTAAGTTAAACTAGATAGATTGAGTAGAAGAATGCCTGACACTAGCCCTCGCATCTTGTCTTTCTTGAATACCTACCAGAAAATGGCAAATTTGGAGGAAGCCTCACTGGAATAAGCATCGGCACTGTCACTCCGACCCAGAAGATTTGGAGGAGCTTCCAGGCTCTTGGTGACATAGCTTTTGCCTATTCATACTCCATCATCTTCATCGAAATTCAGGTAAAGTTATGCGACATCCCCATACCTAGTTGTATTACAAAAAACACCTTTAAAAATTTTGAAAAACTACCCTTGGTTGTCGTTATTACTGATTAGTTTGAGGCGTTGAAAACAGGACACGATTAAATCCCCGCCATCGGAGTCCAAGACGATGAAGAAGGCCTCGTTGGTCAGTTTGACGGCCATGACTCTATTCTACTTGCTCTGTGGCTGCATGGTCTATGGCGCGTATGGGGACATGGCACCCAGGCACCTCCTCGCGGGTTTCCGGTTCTTCAACTCTTATTGGCTCATCGACATAGCAAATGCCGCCATCGTGATCCACCTCATCGGTGCCTACCAAGTCTACTCCCAACCCATCTTCGCCATCATCGAGAAACACGCCATGAGAAGGTTTGCAGACAACCAAATCATCACCATGGAGATCCCGATCCGGGTCCCTGGTTTCCGAACCTACAATCTTTATGTCTCTCGATTGATTTGGCGAACCATTTTCGTGATTACAACCACCGTGATCTCGATGCTGCTTCCATTCTTCAACGAAGTGATCGGACTGCTTGGTGCTCTGGGATTCTGGCCTTTGACGGCTTATTTCCCGATCGAGATGTACATTGCCCAAATGAAGATCCCTAAGTGGAGCTCCAAATGGATATGCCTCCAGATCCTCAATGTAGCTTGCCTCACCATCAGTATTGCTGCTGCCGCAGGCTCGATCGCCGGAGTGGTGGCTCATCTCAAGTCTTACGAGCTTTTTGAGACTGGCTACTAAAATGACCGACCCAAATTTTGATATGGAATCATGGTGTATGTAACGCAAGCCTGAACTTCATACTTGGCTTAAATAAGAGTCGCCTGCTTTCGGTAAAACAAGAGTCCCCCAAAGAAACATCTGCATTGTCAACGTCTGATGACGAGGCAAGCTCCATTCATGAATGAAAAACAAAATAATGAAATCACCTATATCATGTATATTTTGCATGACTTTAGTTTGATATAATTAGGGAAGCAAATGAAATATTTCAACCCTATTATCTGATGAATGGCAAGCCAAATTCTTAGATGGGAAAAACAATTCAATTGCCATCAATTATTTTACGCGGAGCTCTTCAAATTATTGATTCATCTATAGAGGAAAAGATAACTCTTTAGCCAGGTAGAGCACTGCAAAAAGGAACCAGATTCGATGGGCATGCTGATATAATACAATTCACACATATCTGGCTTCGAACTATGATGCTGATTTTCTAATTTGAAAAAAAAAAAAATTGTGTCGAAGCTCTATCGAATTAATATCATCGATCATCAATTAGCTCCTCGCGATGGAAAACATCCTAATATAGCCAAAAACCTCAGGTGTTGAGGTTTGAGATTACTTAAGTGAAAAGAGCTCATCTTTTGTCTCATTTACTTTATCTTTCCCCAGCGAGCATGCCACCCTGTGAACTTGCATCCCATCCATGAGTTTCAACACATATCCATTTGTACGTTTCCAAAGGAATTGATCGTAATTGACATCGATGAGGATTGCTTAATAATGTGGAGAGCCTTCCATTGCAAGTTTCTTCATTAGGAATTACTTTTCAATGAAAGGATATTGGTGAGTTTGAACTTTGAAGTTGGCCACGTTGACGAGGTCAAATTAGTCTGCAAGGATGGGGAAAATCACGCGAATGGCCTTCCAAATCGGTCCCACTTCTAGCGACGAAATTTCAAACCCTGTGTCGCCGAAACCAAACCACCAAGCCACGAGATGCTAGATGTACCGATATTTTCCAAAATAACCACTCGAAACACTTGTCCAAAGGAGGCCAAGTGACCAAAGAATAAATACAGCTCCTGCTTAGCTGGCTTCAAACTCCGATCGTTAGAGATATCGTGGTGACTTCCAATCTGAAGAAAATTTTGTGAAAGCTTTATCGAATTATAATAATACGTAGACATCAATCACCGTGAAGCTCAATACTTTTACCATATGATTTATTGGTAAAAAGTGAAAATGTTTATAATTAAATTGGTAAAATTAAAAAGTTTATGACTAAATTGACGAAAATACAATATATTTATAACTTTTTGAATAATTTTCCCATGTAGAGGTAGAGCCTAGACAAATGACGGTAGAAGGATGATTTTTCTTGAACATAAGTTGCTTATTTTTAGATAAGGGTAGAGGCCCAACCAATGTATTATGGAAAAAATTTTCATGGAACACGAAGGCACAGATCATCTCATGGGTGACCCTATTGGATTCATATTGATTCTCGATGACCCTAATTCCTCTCAGCTCTTTTCATAGGCGGGCATGTCTGTTGACTTCTGAGCATGGGGTGGTGGCGGTGTCCGCCACCTGGCCAAATGTTACCCATGTTATGTAATTTGATAACGATAATGCCAATCGTCGGCCGTGCATATTAAAATACCCCCAAAAAGAAAAAAAAAAAAAAGGAAAAAAAAAACCCTTGCAAACCTGCTGCACACGTTTCTCGAACAGCACGTTATGTGAATTCACATCATCGCAAGTGCTTGACAAGGACTTACTAATAACGTGCATTGTCTCGCAATTATTAATTTACATTTGGTTTACAATAAAAGTTCCTTTATAAGTCTCGACATCAAACAGACCAGTAGATTTATTTTTATTTTTTTGAGTGCTTTTCCGAAGGTTGTTTTCTCTTGAATAAACACACAGTAGCTGTTGGCTGGGTCCACCTTCATGTGGGGCCCAGCCAGCATTAAATAAAAATTTTAAAAAAAAAAAAAAAAAAAAAAAAAAAAAAGAACAAAAAGAAGTGGAAGTTGCCGTGCGTGGGGTGTCCGTCGAAAAGTGAAGAGAGGAGAGAGAAAAAGAAAAAAAAAACTGCGCAAGCAAAAAAAAGAAGGAAGAGGCCTGTAATTTTGCGACTTTGATTCGAAGGCCAAATATTGACGGAATCGGTTCAAATTTCAGTATGTTGTTCGTGAGATCGAGGGCTACGAGTTGATGGTTTTTGTTTGTCGAGAACCGTCTTCGAATTCTCCAGTTGCGGTTAAGATTTTTTTACTTCAAACTTATTTGTCTACCTATGTGGTGAGAAAAAGATGATTGTAATATTGATGTTAAGTCTCTAATGTGTGACTAGAAAAGAATATTTTATGTATCATGTTATTCTTGGTGATTAGTGGATGTTTTTGGGCAGTTCGTGATTTTTCTCGCATCGAGTTTTTCACGTTAAATTATTGGTGTTGTTATTTGCTTTGTCTACTTATTATTTCGGCATTATATTTGCATTTTGTGAGGTTATACATTGCTGGTTGTTGCTGGGGGTTAAGAAAATTTTAGTTGATTTAGCTTCGGGGGAGAAATTGATCCTGGATTACGTTTGGCCGTGGTGAATTGTTGTACCCGAGCTCTCCCCAACAGTAGCCGACATAATAAGTTTGGCAATAATACTTCAAAATTGGAGATAGATATCATGCCAAACTGCTTTAATAATGGTCCTTGAATTTCGGTCTTGGATTAGCGTGTCACAATTCTTGGACGTTCTTGTCAAAGAGCCAGCGGAAGGGGGTAGATTTTTGTTGGGGGAGAACCTAGAGACACAACTCACCAGTAATTAAACCTAATCTAAGATCAATTTCTTCTCGAAATTAAATCAACCAAAATTCTCTTAATCCCCAATAACAATCAACAATATATAACCTCACAATATGCAAATATAATACCGAAATGATAAGTAGACAAAATAAATAACGACATCATAGATTTAATGTGAAAAACCCCATGCGGGAAAAATTACGGACCGTTCAAAAACATCCACTAATAATCAAAAATAGCATGATACACAAAGTATTTTTATTTAGTTACACATTAGAGACTCAATTTCAATATTACAATCATATTTTCTCACCACATAGATGGATAAATAAATTCAAAGCAAAAAAATCCTAACTGCGATTGAAGAATTCAAAGATGGTTCTCAATGAATGAAACAGATCAACTTGTAGTTCTCGATCTCACAAGCAACATACTTAAATTTGAGTCAATTTCGTTAATATAACCTTCGAATCTGGACCGTAAAGTTTCGGCCCTCTCTCTTGTCTTACGTGTGCTTCATCTTGGGTGGGTCGCTCTTTTTCTTCTCACACCTTTATCTCTCCTCTGGTCTTTTCGAAGCAACGACACTCGCTTTTCTCTCTCTCTCTCTCTCCTCACCTTTTTCACAGTCTCTCAGGCGCATTCCCCAAGCAGCCCCTTCTTTCTTTTTTTATTTTTTGTTTTGTTTTGTTTTGTTTGTTTATTTAAGCTATTGGCTGGGCCCGACGGCTGGGCCCGATAAATGAGGCGGATCCGGTCAACAATTATAGACGTGTGCTCGCATGCCCCCGGGTTGGGAAGCTGCGTTCTATGCGGTGCCCCAAAACAGGAGAATAGACCCATTGGATCGGACGTGTCGATTGAATCTGTGTGCTTCCATGGAATAATTAATAATCAATAAATCCACATCAAACTTTATTTATCATATGTCAGAAAGCACAAAAAGTCGAAAAGCTGTCCCTTGAAATTTCACCACTTCATCCCGAAAAACATTAATTGGATATTTTATGCATTTTTATATATCTATCTCTAAGGATAGACGTACCAAATTCCCAATTGCGTAGTCCTTTTTTGCTCCAAATTAGAAAAAAAAATTGACTTTTTTTATTTACAGTTTAGGTGGGCCTTTTATTCTATTTCTTTCCTTCAGAGTTTTTTTTTTTTTTGGTATCCTCAAATCAGATTGATGTGATCAAGTATTTTTGTAGATGGGTCATGGAAGCGTTAATATTTAGTTTTTTTTTTCTTTTACTTTCGGCAAAATTGAATGGAGAGAATAACATGAACACGTACATTGAGGATGATGCTCCTTTCATTGGGTTTTGTGCAGAAAAAATTACTTCCTTTTACGGTCAAAGCATTTATTGATAACTGGGGAAAAAATTACGATTGATTCCTTTAGAAAAACATTCAAAATGGATATATATATTGACGTCACTATTACGTTGTTTCGTAAAATATATTATGTAGTTTATAAAAGTAACAGTGTATGGCGGCCGTCGTACTCGTAGGCCATGCATCGCCGCAGTTTTGGAAAGAGAGGACCAGGACAATGTTCTGGATATAAAAAAGAACTGTACGGAAGAATTAAAAAAATGGAGGACAATTGACGAAGACGACAAGTGACGTTCCCCTTGGTCAGAAAAAAAAAAGACAAGTGACGTTCCCCTTGGTCCTCAAAGTCTAAAGAAACACCCGCCCCAAAAGCGAATAGATGAAGAGTAGTCCCCTGAATTTCTGGGATCGGGCGTAAAAGTTTGCTTCACGTATCTATCGGAGAATATGGTAGGTGGAGGCTGGATGATCCGTGAGGTGGAAACCCATTTACCTGGGACTCGGAAGCTGCTAGGACACTGCCCACCCCCCCCCCCCCCCCAAAAAAAAAAAAGAAACAAAGAAGAAAAAAGGACCATCGTATTTGTCAATTGCATCCACATCACACTATTATTATTGCAAGAAACCCTAGGAAAAGTGTAACAAGCCCAGAAAGGGGACTTTTCAAAAGACCCAAGAAGAGTTCTATGAATAGAAGGTGTGTAGCGCTTTGGACATTGTCTTTCTGATACCTTTCATACGTCCCGCGCCCGGCCAAAAAGAAAAAGAATGAAAGAAGCTGTCGCTCGGATTGTCACTTCGTCCTGTCGAAATTGGCAGCAACACTTCAAACTGAAAAACTCATTGGAGATTTTTATAAGGTTTGATATACCTATTCCATTGGCTTAGGTACATTCCATCTCTTGTAAAATACACATCGAGCCTTTGGTGTTTTATCTTTTTGGTACCCTTAAATTGTTTAATTGATATGATTGATGCAATCGAGCTATTTTATTTACTAATCATCCTTTTCATTGACGTAGTATAAAAGGATGAGATGTAGAAGTGCTAAAGTTGTTATTGAGTTTAAAATTTTGATGGGTCTGAAATATGACTTAAACCTATATGGGCTTTTCTTCGAGCCTGCATTACTGGCCCAAATAATATCAAGCTGGATTTGCTAAAGGATCGATCATTTGTGACCCTCTATGTAAAAATAATACATCGAGTTAAGTTCGATTTCAAGGAAAACTAATTTAAGTCAAGCTCGAACATGAAAAATTAGCTCCACTTGAAGTATCGGGCCTTGAATATTTTGGTTCGAATCGAGCCGAGCTCGAGCATTGAAGTTGCATCACCTTCGACTTCACTCAACTTCGCTAACATTTGCGAGAATAAAGTCGTGCCACCCCTATATATTGCTGGGTGCGCAGGTTGCATTATAAGTGTGCGTGCTTCCTCATTTTGTTTTTTTTTTCAAGTAAGGTAAATGACTTTCAAGTACTGTCTTGGTGTTCTGCTTCTTTTATTTGAATTACATGCTCCTTCGGTTGTTTCCATACAGATTACCGGCATTTCACCACACTTCGCTCCTCACGATACACCCCAATGACCTTCAGTGCTTATCTTCATTAACTCTTTTGATGACCATGTGGAGTCTTAAGTCTTAAGTCGATCCCAAATTACTTTAACTGCATCCAAAATAAACATAAAAATCAATGTTTAAATCTGCAATGATGTTCTTCTAATACACAAGATTTAAAAAGCATCACCCCCCCAAAAAAAAAAATGATAAGCATCCTTAGGTGGTTTATTATGAAAGAAAAGTTTCAATTCAACACCCCGAGATAGACGATTTCTTTTTCTCTGTTTTAGAGTTAAATTTTGGCCCACTTTTGGTAACGCATATTGGGTGGGTTTGTAATAGTAATAAAATTTTTTGTATTGATGAATAAAGGAACGCTTCATCTCAATATATTTTTACCAAATTATTAAGAAGAATCTCAAAGCCCTGTCTTACCATCACTACTACTTCTGTTCATCGTCTTATCCTCATTTTACTAAAACTATGGTACATTGAGCAGTAGTTTATTTCTTATCGGTTGGCATACTAGGACCATCAGAGTACATTGAGCATCTCTTTTATAATTAGTGGTACTAAAACTAATGCACATTATACAGGTAAGTTCATATTTTCTCTTATAAATTTTTTTCTTTAAAAAATTCTTTTGTAAAGTTTAGTCGGATCCTAAAATTATGTTAATTGTTTTAAAAAAAGTTTACGAACTCTACAGTACTTGTACACAAATGCATCAATGCATTTCACCCACCCCCCAGAAAAAGAAGCATCAAATATGGAATATTCCCAACATTTTCGTACGTGCCTGGTCTCGACAAGAGCAATCGCGTCACACGTCACCACCCGGCCGTCCCATGACGTCATCTATTTGCTTTGTCCTTGCCCGTGCAGCGGACGTTTTCTAACCTTTTGACTAACGTAACCCATCCTTAGCCATTAAGTTTTTGCACAATACTTTTTTTTTTTAATTTTGGGAGAGAAAAAATTATTAGTAAAAGGAAATAAATAACATCCTACTTCTTCTGCTGTAAACACTACAAGTTCGGAAAGGTGAGGATTTTTCACCAATTTGGACGTTTTCCTATTCGATTTGTCATTTATTTTTTACTAGGGTTAAGAAATATTAATCTGTTCTAAAGCGAGGCAAACATTCCATTATTTGCACGCTCTTCATCTAAAAATAATCCAATTGGATTCCTTACTTATCATTAAGATTTCTTCACTTGAGCACATAACATAAGGACATGTCTGGCGCCCCATCATCCATATGGATTAGGACTTGGTATTCTATTAGGTAGCCGAGTATCCACAAGAGCCCTTGAAGTGAATAAATCGTATGGTAAAAGTATATAGCTTCAATAATGGTGATTGATGTCTACGTGCCATTGTAATTCAATAAAGCTTTCACCTAATCCCTTTTTCGGGTTGGAGTCTGCCTCGATATCTATTACAATCATAGGTTTGAATTGTATCTAGTCTTTCATCGCTTAGCCTGTGTTGGACAAGGCTCTGACTAGTTCTTCTAGAAACTATTAATGCTTTTGGCGAGCATCTCTTTAATAACCAGTGGTACCTAAACTAACGCAAGTTATTGAGGTAAGTTCATAATTTTCTCTTTTCTATTCATGAATGCCAATCTTCTAATGACCCGATTGGAAGATTTGGTAGAAGTCTCTGGGTGGCTTGGTGGTTTGCTTGTGGGGACAAAAGGGTCTGAAAATTCGTCGCTTGAAGTGAACCAATTTGGAAGACAAAGATGGATCACTTTCATTATGGATAAGCATCTCAAGTTTTTACACTAAGATTTAAAAAGCACCACAAAAGAAAACAACGTGGCTCGAAATTCTCCATGTGAGTCAACAAAATCGGCCATCTCGCTCCATCTGTTTCTCGACGTCGGAGCTTTGAAACTCGTCAATGCGGCCAACTTTGATTCCCGTTATGTGCTTGCTTGGTTATGAATATATAATCTCATTCCCCGGATATACAAGCTTCCCCTCTTTCTAGTCAAGCATAATCCAGCTAGTAGAGCTAAATTAGGAAATGACCAAGTTGCCTTACTTGGGAAATAAAGGAGGAAGCACGAAATTAAAAACCAAGGTTTGTTGGCCACCGGCAAACAAAAGAAGAAAAGAAAAAAAGCATTCTTCTATCTACATGATGCCATGGCCATGGGACCCACGTCATGAGGCATGACCTTCTAGAATTAGAGAAAATAGATCCACGACAAATGGGAATATGAGCTAAAGTAAGTCACGTAAAATGAAAGTTCGAACTAAATTCAATGGCCTGTGATTGATATAAGTGTTCGCGAAAGAAAGCTTTGGATACATCTCACGGTCATTTAATCCAAGTGAGGAAGGAATGGCTTCATTATTGCCTTATCATGATATAGCGAGACCATAGAATCAATTAGGCATAAGATGGAACTCACTGTATCTAGTTGCATTGTGCCAAAAATTCATCAATCTAGATGGACTAGGAAAGCTTACATTGGATTCGTGCGGTGATACTTCTTTTTAATCGTAGTTTGATTATGCAAAACACCAAAATACGGACCATCCCATTACTTTCATGAGAAATTATCAAATGCCCCAAGTGTACACAGCTAGGAAATTTGTCCATTGGATTTGATACGAGACTCTATCCAGTTTAACTATTGATCGTATTACATGAGTGGCTCGGGGGTTCTCTTAATGCTCGATCTCATTGCTTCGTTCAAATTGGACCTGATCATATGCTGGACAGCTTACCTCGGCCGAGAGGGTGGGCGTGGACGCAAAATTTCCTTTTTGGGCAGAAGCCTTCTTATATGGGCTTATTTGGGCCTGCTCAGGCCCGGCCTATTTTGTGAAATAAAATTTGATATTTGTCAAGACATGGGCCGGCTCCGGCAAGGATTTGTAGGTCGAGTACCTGGTTTGGATCAATCGGGTTTTGGTCGCAACGCCTCTTACACTTGTTGACGCCTTGTTTTGGGGTTAAGGTTGTAATTGAGGTCGAGAAATTTTGGTGGGCCTTGAGGCATGACTGAAGCCTACATGGGCTTTCTTATTAACCCAGATAGGATGAACTGATTTACAAGTAATCAAAACCAAGCTGCATTACTGGCCCAAAAGGTATCTATCTAGCTGGATTTGCTAAAGAATCGATTGCGCCATAACAAAACGTGGAAACAATATTGATCTGCCAGAAATGGACACTCATAAAGCAATTTGCGTGCCCAGCATTCAATCTATAGGGGCGGCACAGCTTACCCTCGCAAATGATAGTGAAGTCAAGTAGGCTGGAGTTTGACATAGGTTCGATACTCAAGCTCGGCTCAATTCGAAATATTCAAGGCTCGGTACTTAGATTGGAGTTAATTTTTCAAGTTTGAGCTCCACTTAAATTGGTTTTCAATGAACTTGAATTATTATTCTTTAATTTGAGTTGAATACTTTATGTGGATGAAATGATACATGCGTAACGTTTTTTCCTTTTCTTTTTTTCTTTTTGTCTATCGTTCAAGAGTATTGTAATGGAAGCTAAATCCACAAATTCCACTAAACATCTTCATATAATTTGGGGTTTCTATTGAACAAGTACTAATAATTTACGGATCACATCAAACAAATTAAAAGTTCAACAATGACATTGTATACTAGGTAAAAGTTCAACGATCACGTTGAATAAATCAAAATTTTAAGAATAACATCGCGCATTAAATCAAACTTCAAGGATTCATTTTCCCTTATATTTATATACACTTGTAGTAATTTTACACTGTACAGGATGAATTCTTAGATAGAGAGAGCCCTCATATGCTTAAATGGACGGTTGTGTATCGAGCAAAGGGCCAAGTTAGCCGATGAGCATACCTTCGTAAACTAATCACAAGAGATTATGGCAATATTCGAATATAGCGAGACAATAAAATCAATTAGGCATCGGATGGTACTCACCATATTTCATCGTGTCCCACCAAAGTTTCAACAGTCTAGATGGACTAATAAAGATGATGCTTCTTCATGTTCATGATTATACCCTTTGATTCATTTCGTCGGAAAATGTGGCATTTTTGAAAAATACTTTTCACGAAGTCATTTTTCAAGAAAATGTAATTATTTTCTAATGTTCGAATGAAACTTAAAAACGAAGTTCGGTAAGGAAAATATTTTCCTTCATATACTATTTTTTATTTTTTTTATTTTTTTAAAATGGATATTTCATATTTTTAAAAATTGATTTTTAATTATTTTTAATTTTAAAATATTTTATTATTTTTTTCATTTTTATTTTTCATTTATTTTTTCTTTGTTTTCCATCTCCTTCTTTCTTGGCTGGTCGCTGGCCATGGTGATGGCTGCGACCGGCCATCGGCGAGCGTCAAGCTTGTCAACGAGCACGAGGCTCGCCGCTCACTAGATTGCCGAGCACGAGCGTCGAGCTCAAGGCTCGCCAAATTAACAAATGCGAGCTTGAAATCGATAAGCTCAAGGTTCGCTTAGTAACGGTCGACGACTAGCCAAGAAAGAAGAAGATGAGAAACAAATAAAAGAAAAGGAAAAAAAAAAAAAGAAAAGAAAAAGGAAATTAAAAATAATTTGAATTAAAAAAGAAAAAGAATTAAAAAATAATTCGAATAAAAAAAGAAAATAAGAAAGGAGAGGGGGAAGTGAGAATTTGTAGAGGTGTGAGATAAGAGAGATTAAGTGAGGAAAATACTTTTCACTTTTCAAAAGTGGAAAATATTTTCCCCTAATTTAGAAGACTTTTTCTCTTTCATGGATAACATTTTTCCCAAAAAATTCATTTTCCGTGAAATGAACGTTGAAAAATCCAGAAAACGTTTTCTCGAAAATTATTTTTCGCGAAACAAACGGAGCCTAAGGATGTAAATACGTGACTTGTCAAGTTTGAGTTACATGATTCTTTTGAGGCTTGAGCTAATTTCTTATTCAAACTAGAACTAATCATGAACTCAACAACTTACTCGATACAATAAGGCTCGAAGCACATATCAGATGTATGACTGAAGCCAGTATGGGATATTTTCATTTGCATAACACAACACAGTTCGTCAACTGCATATGATTTAAAAAAGCACCACACAAAAGGAAAAAAAAAATGAAGATAAATACCTTGGAGATATACTTGTATTTACAGCCGAAGGCTCCCATGAAACGACAAATGCCTTAGAGAGTTTGCATAAACTCTCGTGTCGGTTTGCTTTTCATTAAGCAAATGCCAAAAAGTTTTATTTTTATATTTTCTCTAAATATTTTATCTAGGCTCTAGACTTTCGTCGGATTCAGTTGGGCCTAGAGATTGGTAGGCCCAATGGAAAAAAATTTGGGCCACACCAGTCGCAAAGGCCCACAAAAGCTCCAGTTCCTCGCTTACTCGAGGGGAATTTCAATTTCGAACGATTTTAATAAAAAAAAATCCGATTAAAAGTGCCGCCCGAAAAAAAACCTCAATAAAATAGGGTTTTTCAGCATTTCTGTCACCGGCATTTTCACCTCACTTCACTCTTCACGTCTCCAACGCCGCGAACGATTCTCTCACTCTCTCTCGCTCTCGCGAGCGATCATGGAGTCGCAGAAGGAGGAGATCAAGGCCATGGAGGTGCAGCTCGAGAAGGACCCCAGCCGGAAGCACGCGTTCGACGTCATCATCGGCGACAAGTTCTTCCTCTCCGTCGCCGTCGCCGACGGCCCGGAGGGCGACCCCATCGTCAAGGACTGGGTCCAGCAGGTCCACAAGTCGCGCCGCAAGGGGAAGAAGGGGGAGGCCGTCGTCGTCGGCATCTCCGCCGAGCGGAGCCGGAACTACGCTAACGCCCTGTACAAGCGCTACATGCGGACGCGTAGGTCGCTCCTTCCCGCTCGATTCAGCAGTTTTTCCGTCCCCGATCGCGAAACCCTAGGCCCTAAGATCAACATTGTTCCTCCCATCGGTTTTCTTGGTTTTGTGTTTTCTCTTGCTGTTCCTTCTCAGCAGGTTCGAAGGACAATCCCTACGACTTGCTGCAGCTCTGCGCGGGGAACCAGTGCCTCCTCTACGAGCTCGATCCTTCGCACCCCATCCCCAAGGTCCTCAAGGACTTCGTCCACGATTCGAGGATCTTCGGCGTCGGGGTGGAGGCGATGGCCAAGGAGCTCGAGAGGGAGTTCGGGCTGACGATGCGGAAGCCCGTGGAGCTCCGGAAGGTGGCGGAGAAGTCCAAGGAGGTCTCGCTCGGGTACGTCGACTTCCGGAGGAAGAACCTGGGGCAGCTGGCGCGGATCGTGCTGGGAGCGGAGGGCGAGGTGGCGAGGCCGAGGAAGATTAAGTGGCAGATACACGATAAGTACGGTCCGGGCGCGTGGGATTATGATATCAGGCTATCCGACGAGCTGATCAAGCATGCAAGCATCGACGCCTTCCTGGCTTGCAAGATGGGGGCGAAGCTGTTGAAGGATGTTGACTGATCGTGGTTAGTCCTGCGCTTTTTTGGGTACAAACTTACTGATACGGTGGTGGTCATCAAGTTTGTTGATGAGGGAATTGATGATCGCCGATTAGCACTATTAGCAAAAAAACTTCGTCGGGTTTCTACAGTAGTCAGTCCGTTCAGTGGTAGCAGCATCGAGGAAGTCTGAGAGAATCGGTGTCGGCGACGAGAGCTGAAATCGGTCTCTTTTTCTTCTGTCACACGCTGGTTGCGTCAGGTTAGGGTTTTTCCTTTTCGATTTCCCTGGCGACCCTTTTCGCCATCGATATGGTTCATTAGTGACTTTTTTACTGCCATCCTTGATGTTGATATCGTGCTTTTAAAAATTTGAACTTGGATATTTGCTCGACTTGATGGCTATCATCAATTGTGGATTCTGCCTGGTTCAGCGGCTTTTGATCGTGGCGTCGAAACGGTTATGGCATCCCTTACTGTTTTGTTTTTTCTGACGTACGCATGCAGATTTTCTGACGAGAAGATCTTCTGCAATTGAAATCACATTGACCCATATAAATATGGAGGTATCATCGACTCTGGTATGACTCGCTTTGAGAAAATTGAATAAACGAAACAAAAACATTAGCTTTTTTCACCTCAGTGATCTTAAATTCAATACCCACGTTTTCTGCTTTAAAAGATATGTCATTATGTTTTCTGCTAATTGATGATCGACAACATTAATGCTTCAAGCAACCCAATTGGGAGCAACTCTCCACATGCCTGCTGTCATCCTTGTGAATTACATGCCAGAAAGGCATGTTTACTTGCTGGGTCCCATGAATAAAGTTCCACTGCTTGTGTGGATAAAGTTTATGGTATCGTGAATATAGCTTCGATCATAGAGATCGATTTCTATTCGTACATTGTTATTATGATTTGATGCATCTTTGACACAATTTTCTTTGGATTTGAACCTACATCACAATTCCTAAGCTTGGTAAGGGTGAGTAGTATTTAATTGCTAGTCAATTGGCCTAGTCGGATAAAGTTTTTTCGAGTGGTTATTCTAGTAACTCTGTAGTACAAGTTACCATTTCTCTCATGAATAGTTAGTGGCCCTAAAAAGGAATTCTTCAACAATTATATGGCACCGAGTTGAATTCTTTCCCATCCAAGATTTTGCTTGTTGTTCATCATGTGATGTAGGTTTGAAGTATTTTGTTTGCTTCACTAATTATGTGGAACTAAAGTCGTGCAAAATACGCATGGCAGATTTAAATTTCATTATTTTACTCTTCATTCATGGAAAGCATAATTGCGGGGAGATTTACTACTGGCCCCCCTAAGTTTTTGGGAAATTTTTGTATGGCGCCTCAGGTTTTATAATTTAGACAATGTTCCTTTTTAATTTTTGATAATCCACTCAATGGCACCCTCGACCTTTCATAATCAACTAGGTCCCCCCTCCGATGAAGATCCTGATTAACTTTCACTGGGAAGTCGGAGCCTGTGACTTCACGCGACATGCAGAATTCAACTGTTGTGGCAAAGCTCATCATCCACCACTCATTTTCTTTATCCTCTTTAAAAAAAGCCTTTAAATTGAAATTGAACAAAATTGTCAAACCCCGCCGCCGCTCCCCCGGTTAGGTTTTACGACAGACATCCCAAACTTTCAATTGCGATCAAGTAATTGAGAGTGGGAAAATGAAGCTGTAATTGTGGAAGAAAGGTTGTAAAGAAGACTTCGTCGACCGATGCAAACCTACCTTGACGGGGACGCCATCACCTTCAGTTGGTACTCTTGGAGGAAAATAGTTCAACAAGTTTCACGGTGACAATAAATACCATTCACATGCAATCTGTTGAGAAGTCTACCCCCAAGAAACTAGGGGGCATTTAGTTAGTTTTCTGCATATGGGAATGCATAATGCTACTTTGTACCTGCGCTTAAGGTGAAGATGTTAGAGAATCCATGGTTGATCCTCCTCGTTTTTCCCCTCTGTGAAACTTATAGAAAGTTGATTGTCCCTATTGATTACACCGAAGCAAAAATTTGTAAAGAAAATTCTTCACTCAACTTATTGACACTCTTGTCTGGACGAAACGCATGTGCAATGTCACCACCGAGAGCAATTGTGCAGTTGTAAAGTGGTCACAATGCCTTCCATGCGATTACAAGTTTGAGTTATGTGGTGAGCGAACCTGTAGTTAGCTCATGTCTTGAGCATTTGCTTCATGTGGTGAGAATTCTCGACAATAGCTGCTTTTCATATCAATTTTCGAGAATATGGTAGAGCAAGCATGACATAAAGTCTAGATATTGGGTACTTTTGCAAAATGATTATATTATGTAAGGCTGGAACCGAATAATGACTCATATTTTCCCTTACATATCATCTAGCAATCAGCTCATCCATTTGCCTTGAAGTAACTCGAGGTAGGATTACGGTGACGGACTCATATGTGTACGGTTGAACTGAATAGTTATACTTCAAAATCGAGCATCACATAATGGGTGTGGGAACCTCATAGTAATGTCAAAGAGAATAGATGTGCCGATTGTCCCTCCCCATTAGAACACACGAAATGTCATTAAATCAACGTGAGACTTAATTCTAATTAAGACAAACACGTAGTTCTGCTTAACCCCGATAAGGAAACCAAGTGACTAACATATGATTTGAAATTTCAGCGCTTAAATAACTCTTAACTATCGTGCTTGAAATAGACTAATGTAGCTTAAGTGCCTGTTCAGGCCCTTCGTGCACATGGCAATGGGTTTTACCTTCTATAGTTTCTAAACTCAAGACGCTAACCTTATATTGGGCCGTTTCAAACTGACAAGAGTTTTCCCAGTCCAAGTTTACTCGAGCTCACTAATCATTTTGCTGAAATGCGGTATAACAAGAACAATGAACTTCAATCGAGCTCGAGTGGGTTATACATTGGGCCAGGACTATTCCAGTCTGGTTGAGTTTGCTCCAGCAGCAAACTGGATAGGTTGACTCGGCTCGATTAAACTTTAGGCTAAAAAAATCCATGATTTTAGTTCAATCTCAATTCTAACTTGCATTTTTTTTGGGCCCCTATTTTGGCTAAAACACTCTTCTTTTGCTAGTTAACTTACCAAAATACCCTCCCTTCTCTCTTCAATTTATTGTTTCTTAATTTATCAAGCAAATCCACAAAATTGCCTTTATTTCTATCATCTCTCACATCAATTTCACAATATAAATACTCCATTATACTCATTAAAATATCATTTTACCATGCATCTTGTTATCAATTTGCCTAGATAATGCTGTCAATTTTGATATATGGTCTCATATCTTCAATCACAAGAGATTTCTATTTATGATAGCTTATGAACACACACAAAAATTGTCTATTTTTTATTGTCAAATAGTATGAACGAAACTATATTTCAAAGTAGAAAAAATTATTTAATTATTTATCAAAAAAGAATAAGAAAAAATTGATCAAAATATGAAAAAGGATAATTTGTTAGAAGCATGATCAAATGTCAAACATATCAATATTTAGATCATATATAAATATTAACAAATGATAAGCACATAGGAAAAAAAGAAAACTTCTCCTTGTATATCGATTGTGAATTCAATCTCATATCAAGCGGATACAACTTTAAAATATGCTTAAAACTTTCTTCTAAAAAAATTGATGTGACTTTGAAAGTGAAGAAGGTGTAAATAAATGGTCAACCCTCATCTTGCAATTCTTATTAAAACTTGAAAAACTCAAAAGAAAGCACAAACCAATGATATTTAACTTTAAAAACCTATGAACTTATTCCTGAAAAACACCCATAATGTCAACATCAGCAAGATAATTATATTGAATTAAAATTTTTAACTTTGAAGTAAAGTTTCCCTCAAACTATTTGATAAAAAGTAGGCAATTAATTGTGTATTAAAAGCCATTAAACTAGAAATTTCTAGTATTCTATGAAAATTTTGTGATTAAAAGAATGATATCATAAATTAAAATTAACGACATTCTCTAAGCAAAGTGATAATAGGATCAAGATAATATCTTGTTAGGTGAAATTTGACATTTATATTGTGAAACTGATAAGATAAAAGGGACGAGAAATTAAAGGCAATTTTATGGATTAGCTTGTTAAGAAAAGAAATGGGTTAGCCCAGATAAAAGAAGAAACAATAAATTGAAGAGAGAAGGAAAGAGGAGGGCATTTGGGTAAGTTCAATGGAAAAAGGGTATTTTAGTCAAAACGGGGGCGAAAATAGCGCCATCCTTTTTTTTTTTGGTTTAAAAATCTCAACTTTAGACCAGCCCCAATTCTACTCCAGTTTCAAATTTGTCCCTCATCAACATCCCATCCAAGTAGTCAATAATTATCTGACATGGCATCTACACGAATTTACAGACATGAAACTCAGGTGCCACATCAAACAACGTAAAAGGAAAAAATTGAGAAAGATGCAGCCATGGTTGCTCAAGCTTCTAAGTTCGCAACCGTAGCAACTTGAGCTTCAAATCGATATTGGGTTCAGTCTTCAGACCAACTGAGCAGAGCACACGAGCGGCCCCATTGCAAGCCTAAAGCGCGAGCTCAAGCTGCCATGGCTGCACCTCACTCAACTATTCTTTTTCTTCTTCTTTACATTGTTTGACGTGGCAACTAAATTTCACGTTAACTAGTTTGTGTGTATGCCATGTCAGAGAACTATATGTTACTTGGATGGCATATTAACAAGGACATATTTGAGACTCGAGTGAAAGTTGGGGTTTTTTTTTAATCAAAAAAAAAAAAGTTCGTAGTAGAATACCAAAAGTTAAAAATTTTTAGGGTATTAGACCTATGAAGAAAGCCTTCTAAGGCCGTGTTTTGTTTAGTTTTTCCAAGGGATTTGGACCTTTAAAGCCAAAAAAAATCCCATTGGCGAATATTAGGGGTGTTTGGTAAATGTTTATGAGGCTCCCTTGCAGCTTTAGCAAAGCTGAAAGCATGTCTTGGGCTTTTAGCATCTTTGGAAGGCTGAATCTAAGGTTAATAAATTTTTTCTTTCAAAATTGGCCCCACTTATATTTTACTATTCCAGTCTTACCCTTGCATTGTTCATCTTCAACTTGGGAGATGGCTGAACGTTGGCATGGCTCGGAGGAGCTGGATGGATGTTAGCGAGGGGTCATGCAACCTCAACGACCCATCACCTGGCTCACTTGAGGTTGCACGACCTTGGCAGCCCTCACCTAGGGTTTGTGTCAATGTCGAAGGGCCAAATGTAGGAAGCCTAATTGTAAAAAGCCCAAATTTGCAAAGCTCGAAGTTTGGCAACCTTAGCGTCGCTTTGCCTTAGGTTGCATGACCCTGGTCGAGCTTCACCAAGGCATGTTGAGCTCTATTGTGATGATTGACGCTCGCCTTGCTAAGCTTTGTCGCCAATCACTGAGCTTTGATTGCCCGAGCTTTTTGCATGAAGCTCACCAGGCCTAGCTGATGGTCAATGGTTGCCGGTTGACGCTTGCCTAGCCAACAGTCAATGGTTGCTGGGCAACATTCACTTACCCTCTCTCCCTCTGATTGTCGAGTTGCCTCCCTCCCTTTTTCTTTTTCTTTATATTGTAACTTCAATGTTACTATATAAAGTATTCACCAAAATCAATGATTTAAACGCTATTTGCTTTCCGCAAGCACATCTTTATTTAAAGATCCTTGGGAAATGGCTTTACATCCCCCTTAAGTTGAACTAAAGGCAGCATGTATTTTCTTTGTATTATGCTGCTTTTATTTGACTACCGTGCTCCTTTTGTCGTTTCCATATGTATTGACTACCTTATCCTATGTTTTTCCCTCTAATCCATCATACAAGTCAAGAGTGTTTGGTGCAGGAAGATCATCCACTCCCAGCAAACCAATTCTATTTGCCATTTCTCATCATTACTTCGACTTGAAATCTGCAAAGTTGTGATTTTGATGCTTGAGAGTGCATACTATTTGGGCTGTGGAGTCTCGATTGTCTTGATTACAATCACAGGCAAATTTGGACGGTCTAAATACCAAAAAAGAGAAAAAAGAAAAAAAGTGTTTAGTGAGCTGAAAAAAAAGAAGAAAAAGGTCGAGTTGGTGTCATTGGACGGCCCTCCATCCAAAAGTCGGCCAAAGTTTTGTTCTACTTTGAGACTTTCAGAAAGTTCAAATTGTCAAAAGATCAAACCTCCCATGTTGAACGGTGATGTATTAAAATGAAAGGAACTGACAAAGTGAAATTGCCTTATTGAAAGCTGAATGGGACACATTATATTAAAGTGACAACTCCATGTGTCACACCCCGAATCCTATAGGGACAGGGGTGTAACATCTTGTGATATCACAACTTAGGTTTTAATTTTTTAGTATAGATTTAGTGGGACAGTATTTTTTGATATGTTGAGCTATAAGATTTCTTGAAAATGGTGGTTTATGGCATTTGGCCCCGCAAGGTAAATATTGCAATCTACCTTCTTGAAAGAAATTTTGTGCTCGAAATTCGCACTAACTTTAAGGAGTTAGGTTGCAATATTCGACTAAAGGGCTTATTGTAAAAGAAGTATAGATAGTTACGCTAACGGTATCAGAGCTTGGTGAGGTCCTATCGGCGTGCGGATGTGAAACCCCTTTCCTCTTTTTTTCCTTTCCTTTATTTCCTTTTCTTTCTTTCCCTCGCTCTTCTTTTTTACTCTTTCCCCAAAAGCTCTCGGTCCCTAAAATGAGCTGAGCGTCCACTTTACTTCTTTGTTAAATTGTCAACCTTTCCTTTGTTTCTTTATTTATTTTTTTCTTATGGGCCCACCCAAGGCAAATATTACACCATGGGTATGGTCCATGTTGTGCCATGCTCATTCTAAAGATGGAGTTGCTTGTTGGACAAGCGCACATTGTGGACAACGAAACACGGAAGGTTTCGTCAGGACCAGCGTGCTTGAGAGATCAATTCACTTATTAGTTTCTTCTCAGAGATTCTATTATCCATTCTTTTTCAAATTTTCCTTCGGCTGATTGGCGATTCTAATTATTGATAAGTAGAGATAGAGTCCACCCAAGATATGCGTGCGGAGAAAATGAGACTAGCCACTCGATGACACGCCACAAGATCACCTCAGAGCCATCAAAGTTTCTGACAATTCAAATTCCCAACACTCAAGCGTGACAAGAAACAAAGCACTTTCGATGGTGTTCCGGAAGTTAGGCGATGTTCCACTTTCGCTTCAACGTGATTTTGGGTGGCGGAAAAATGCACGCACACCCTGGCTGCTCTCTTGCATAAGACACGGTGCACGAACGTTCCCAGATCCCTAAGATAAGCCTTTTTGCTGTTCGAATGGTTTGGACTCCCGGATTCGATTTGATCCTCAATTTTTAAAAGAATGCTTGTTAGATCTTATGGGAATTCACCACATTCGATAAGTTGGATGCATTCAATAAGGCCTTCTCATTATCTTCTCATCATCTCATTTATGATACAAAGTCTCCATTTTTCTATTATTGGGTCCTAACGGGGCAGCGGAGCTGACCACAAGCAATAATAGGTTCCAAACTCGTCAAGAATTTAAATCAAACGTTGAAAAGGCGGATGTCTCTTTTGGACTTTCTGTCAACTTGTGCTTTTCGTTTTTTCTCCAGCAAATTAGAACAGAGTAGGCAAAGGTGACATCACAGTAGTTGTCGGTCCCTCCTTTCGTATCTCGCGAAAAGAAGCAAGACTACAAACTTCAACCTTGCGTTACATCCACCAAAAAACAATACGGAGCTGTCGATTAACGTGTGGAGCGATTTCTCTTCCTTAGGCATCCTATGGACACAAACAAGAAGCAAATTCCTAAAATTAAACTCCTCCCCAGCCTCGCGACTCCTTATCAGCAACGAGAAGATTGGTGATGTCGGGGCGAATTAATAGCTAGTTTTGAAAGGCTTGTAGGACTTGAGATCGAGCACGACCCCAGCGATCGAGCCTGCAGCAGCAGCTATAGTGATGATGAGGCAAGCTGCGCTGAGGATTTGGAGGCTGAGCCATTTGGTGCTCCACTTGGGGATCTTCATTTGGGCGATGTACATCTCGACCGGGAAATAAACCGTCAGAGGCCAGAATCCCAGAGCGCCGAGCAGTCCGACCACATCGTTGAAGAACGGGAGCAGCATCGAGATCACGGTGGTTATAATCACGAAAATGGTTCGCCAAATCAACCGGAAGACATTTAGCTTGAAAGGTCGGAAACCTGGGACCGGGATCTCGATCTCCTTGGCGATGAACTGGCTGTCCGCGAACCTCTTTGCCGCATGTTTCTCGATGAAGGCGAAGAGGGGTTGGCAGAAGACTTGGTAAGCACCGATGAGGTGGATCACGATGGCGGCATTCGCTATGTCGATCAGCCAATAAGGGTTGAAGAACCCGAAACCTGTAAGGAGATTACCTGGCGCCATGTCCCCGAAGGCGGCATAGCCCATGGTGCCGCAGAGCATGTAAAATAGAGTAGTGACTCCCACGCTGACCAGGGTGGCCTTCTTCATCGTCTTGGACTCTGACGGAGGGGATTTAAGCGTGTCCTGTTTTCAACGCATCGTACTAATCAGTTAATTACAACAATCAAGGGTAGTTTTTCGAAAGTGTAGGGGTGTTTTTTTGTAATACATCAAGTTAAAGGGGGTGTCGTGTAAATTTTACCTGAATTTCAATGAGGATGATGGAGTATGAATAGGCGAAAGCTATGTCACCAAGTGCCTGGAAGCTTCTCCATATCTTCTGAGTTTGACTGACAGTGTTAATGCTTATCCCTGTGAGACTTCCTCCGACTTTGCCGTTTTCTGGTAGGAAAGACAAGATACAAGGGCTTCTGTCAGGCTTTCTTCTACTCAATCTTTCTAGTTCACTTTAATGATCACATAACAAGTTCATACAAAAAAGAATTGATAGCATGAAAATGCGCTAGTGACCTGCGACTTTTGCGATGCCGAGGGCGAGGCCGATGGTTGAGTAAGTGAACGACATGACGGCGGCCACGATGGAGAGCCACCACAGCTGGTCGAAGTCCGGGATTTGGGAAAGAAAGATCTCGATGACCCCAAAAGCGATCATGTACGGATTGCTACTCGTGTGGCAAGGACTATCATCGCCATTTTTGTGAAAGCAATTTGACCTGGCGATTGCCCTATTCAATTAAACATTCAGGAAAACCAAAATTAGCACGGGTAATAGCAGACCCAATTAAGAGCTCTAGCAATCCGATTTTTCCTTCCATTTTCTTTGGTATATAACTTGACTTCTGAGTATAATCAAATTCACCACTCACATCATGCTTATGGAGGATGCAATGGTGTAGCCAATGGCAACCCCAAAAAGGTTCAGGTACTGAACCATTCCACATAACTTCACTTTTGCCCCACCTGCAAATATTCCAAAGAACAGAAGAAAAAGAGAAAATTCCATTAATCAAATGAAACGAAAGGGAGCATCTTTAGATTTGGTCGGTGGACCAAGATCTGTAATTTTTTTGCTAAATTTATTATTAATGGATTATTACCGAGATTGGAGTGGACAGCATCCATGTAAGTGTAGTTACGCTTGCCGGTGACGGGGTCGCCGGAGCGGTAGCAAGCAGCCAAGAGGGAAGAGGTGTAGTAAGTGACGAAGGAGAACAGGAACATCACCGCCGGCCCGGCGATCCACCCGAGCTGCGCTGTGGCCCATGCCAGTGACAGCACTCCCGACCCAATCACAGCTGTGATTATGTGAGAACTGGCCGTCCACACGGTCCCTGGATTGAACCCAAAACAGAAAACCCATCTCTGGTATCAGCAGAAGTTGCAGAACGAGTCACCTCTCTTCTCAAGCACACAGGAAATCAACTCGTGTTTCTTTTGAGCTAGTGAGCAGTCAAATTATGTTTTTGGGGGGCCTTTCTAGAGGGATCGAACCCAAGTCTACCTATGACCACTGGGCTGACTGTCGACTGGTTTTGGTCGATTACACATCACACCAATAATGCTTATTCCTTCTTATTCTTTTCTTTTTTTCGGTCCGCACACCACCAAGTGCATGCAAATAATTGAGTCCCGTCCAGCTAAACATCTTTGGACTCTAGTTGCTTCCCGCGAGACCTTTTGGATTTATTTGAGGAGAGAAACACAGGATGAACACAATGTGTAATAGCTTCTCTAGCAAAACCTGTCCAAGAGTGCCTTTCGCCTTCATAGAAGGTGCAACCGTGCAAGAAAGACGCTGTTAGGTGAAACCTCACTCTCTATTTCCTCTATGCCGCTAACAAACGAAGGGGGGAAAGGGAAAAATAAGAGACAAAAAAAGGAAGCGGGCAAAGCTGTCTGAACGAGAGGACTTGGCCGCATGAAATCACCAAGCGAAATAGAAACACAGTTCGAACATAAAGATAGAGATTGCGAGTGCTTGTTTCCTTTGCTTACCAGTTCGTTTGAGACGGCCGTCGTCGTCGAAGCACTTGGAGCCACCGCCTTGCTGAGGCAGATCGAGGGCGACGTCGAAACCAGCTCTGTCCTGACCCATCTTCGTATCGCCGAAGATCAAATGAACCCAGAAAAAGTGTCAGCTCAAGAAACAGGAAGGATATCGGAAGCCGTGAGGAAGAGAGACAATTGGGGGGTGTTCCTTGGGACGGGTTTCGTCCGTGCGCAGTTTATTGCGACACCAGAAACACCGACTATAAGAGACTGACACGAGCGCACGCACGCTAACCAAGAGACACCGAGTCCCAAAATATTGTTTTTATTACGATGATTCAGAAGAGATTTATTGGAGACTACTGGGTTTGGTCCCTTTCTTGCTTGATGAAATGCAAGAGCGGAGGAGGAGGAGGAGGAGGAGATGAGATGGTGTGAGGAGCGTACGGGGAGGAGAGGCGGTTTATATAGCTGAGCTCTGGGGCGGAGTGGGGCAGAGAGAGAGAGAGAGCGTGGCATGCGAGTGCCACGTGCCGAATTGGAGACGAACTCTGGGAGGACGCGCATGGTCGAAGATGGGGTCCGAGGGGGACACGCCGAGAGAAGGAAGGAAGGAAGAAGGAAAGGGGGGCAGGGGGGGCGCTCGTCTTCATACCCTTTTCTTTATTAATTTGTTTCGTGTTACCTTTTGCTGTTATCTTTCGTGTTGAATGCACGTATAACAGTTAGCTGCTATTGGGTGTATAATCTACTTTCGAGTTGATGTATACGTGTATAAGTACGTTTTTGTATGAAAGCGTCTTGATCCAGTAAAAAGGCCACAACAATTCTTCTCATTTTCTATCATAAAGGTCATTAATAACGATTCTATTTATAACCACGACTTCAGAGTCTTGATCTATACTAAATCTTAACAAAATGTTGAGATCTTGATCCAGTAAAAAGGCCACAACAATTCTTCTCATTTTCTATCATAAATGTCATTAATAACTATTCTATTTATAACCACGACTTCAGAGTTTTGATCTATACTAAATCTTAACAAAATGCTGAGATTTTTAAGCTTAGATATTATGATGGTATGATCATGGCGAGATTCGAGTAAGTACTATGAAGAATTTGTACTAGAATTGATGCAAGAAGTATGAATTCGTACGTGACTATGATTAGCTCATTTCATTGTGTTTCTAGAATGAATTTATTACGAAACTTGGTTTGTCTTATATTCTGCATAGTCTTGGCCTTATATGGGGCATAATAATTAGGCATTGAGTGGCATGAAACTTTATACCATGATATGATGTGCCACAACAAGGTCATATAACTATTGATTGGAATGTACTAACACACGAGCATACCATGTTTTTTCACTGTGGAAAGTGTTCGCGTGACATGTTTTCGTCGTGCCAAGATTAGACATAAATACAAGGCTTATCCTTTTTTTTTTAGTAAGTTATTTGATTTTTCTACAAACAAATTGACGAAAAAAAAAAAACTGAGGGCAGACTTGTAATTTCGGGGCACGCGGATTCTCACATCCAATCGCACCCTCAAGGCTGGCCTACTTACCTCATCTCCCTCGGTCGTCAGTCCACTCGTTTTCAGTGGCAATAACCTAAAATATAACATATATATATATATATATATATATATGTGTGTGTGTGTGTGTGTGTGTGTGTGTATAATTATAACATCATATAGCAAAAGGAAAAAGGGAAGATTGGTGGATATCTGCTTTTTCATTGAAACTGACGAATAACTACCATATGAAACCACTAGAACTCCAGCTTTTCCCCTAACAATCCATCGGCTATGTATAGATTATTAAAACTTGCTTAAACTTGTGTCGGGAATTAATTGTACAGAAAAAATCTCGGGATGGTCCGACCGAAAAAGAATTATACATATGCAAGTGACATCAAGCACTTGGTTCACCTTATGATTGCCTCCATCTGTACTAGGAGTTTGGTATAGATTTGGAGGGATTGTCTCTGAAAGCTGCCTTTTGCTTTACCTAGATATTTGATTGATTTGCCGATCCTAAGCAAAACCTTAAAAGGTTTTGACATCCTGGAAAGATAGGATAGAGGTCGAGACCCAGGCCTCGATAAATATTCCGGCCCACTTGGTCAACCCCGCACACAACCCCTTTACGGGGTTGGGGGGCCACCTTGGAGGGCGCGATGCCGATCCCGGGTAACCATTCCCGGCAAGGTACACCCGATGATTTGCGAACCCTTCTAGTAAAATATCATACTTCAGTGCCATTTTATGCTTTCGACCAGTTTTAAAGACCCTTTCAAACATTTATTAGTAAGAGCTTGCTATTGTATGTCATCCTGTCTATAAAAATGATGATTAAATGCACTGAGTTTCTTTTCTCATAGTCGAAGATGATGAATGATGTGATCGACTGTCCAAATCTGATGCACTAATGAATCAAGATACACTTAAGAATCGTCTTGATTTCGAGCAAGACTTGGTGATTAACAAGATGTTAAACTCAAATCATATGCAAATTACATAAATCAAAAACAATGCGCTTACCGTCGTCTTGCCAAGGCCCCCAACTTCCTCCCCTCTCTGACAAAGGAAGTACTCTCCACAATAAGAGGCCTGTTGAAAAGAAATAGATTCTTAGAAAGTAATAAGCATGGCTTATTCGGAAGAACTTATGGGCTCTTTATAGCTGTAAGAAGCAGCACCAGAGATCATATTCTACATCATCTCTCTTTAAAGGACCACCTTGAGTTCGTCGAAATCCTTCTCACGTGCGTCGATTCTCATCCATCGTTTTGTTAGAAGAATAAGGTTCCTTCATTTTTTTTTTTGGTAAGGAAGTTCCTTCATTATTCATTCCCAGTTTTATCATTTGCTTTAGTCATTGTGTAGAAATAAAGAAAGCCAGTCAAATGCTTCTTCTTTTCTTTCCATGGATGCACGATTGTAAGCAAGACCGTAAGTGGTGTGGTTCTAACGATTTGCCGTGCATTATTCTTTGAAAGAACGATTGCCATTGATGGGTGAACAAGTGGTACTTTAGAATCATCTTTTGCTCCCCAATAAGCTGTGGAAAGAAAGGTCCTTAGTAGATCTTTTGGGGATAGGGTATTTCTCAATTAAATAGTGAGTGATTAAGTCTTGGTCCATTCGAACCTTACTGTAATCCAATGATAATCTTTTTGAATGTGGTAAAATAATAGTTTTAAGTCAATGATGTTACTTATATATCGACTAACACGTACTTACAAAACCACTATATCAAGTAATATGGCAAACTGTTGCTGAATGTAAAACAAGATTCGTTTATAGAGATGTCTACTTATAAGTAGACTTGATGAACGAACAAAATATATTTAGGACCAAACCTAAATATCTCTGCCAAAGCCACCGATAATTAAAAAAAAATTATTTCCGTAGAGAAAATTGATTGAATCAGGATTGTTGGAGCCCAAGAAGGGAAATCATGCCCAATTCCAAAAAATTACATTATGAGAAAAGAAAGAACTTGGCCAGGTTCGGACAACCTCAAAAAGTTCAATAAGAAAGACCTTCTTTGGATGTCCAGATATTTCACTTTCATGCCCAACCTCATTTCTAGAAATAACTTGTTCCACTCATACTCTGCCTTATAAAAAGAGATAAAGTTGAATCTAATATATTAATTGCAGGTTTAAAACTGTACCCTAATCAGTTTGTCTTTGCCTAAATAACACATGGCGCGACCATGATCGCACACGTTGCAGCTTTCCTTTCTGGCATCCCCCTAGTTTGGCTTTCATGATTGAAGATGCCATTAAACGTTTTTAATGCAAAAAAAATATCTTTATCACTCAAAAAAAAAAAAAAAAACATTAAGAGAGAAAAGTTGAGCATACTTTGTCTTAGGTTTTCATATTCCAAAAAGATCAGCTCTGTTGTCTAGCTGTTGATATTGACAAATTAGGTACATGAAGAACCATGAGAGGGCACTTTTGATTCCGGTGCATTCACTGTAGAAATTCTCCAAGAAAACTAATAGTTAAATCAGAAGAAGGAAGGCTCAACCTTTTTGACCAGCCAATTAAGGGTCGGAATGCTATTTGAAAAATATCTGAGAACTATAATATATAAACAATTAAATAATTTGTGAGCTCAGGATAGTGAGGTGTCTGTATAGGACCACCAGTAAGTGAACCAATTCTTTCATCAGGCATCTTGGGTACGTATTGATCTAAACCAACTTGAAGGAAGTGAAGCATACGATTTAATATCTCTAATCTTAGAATATGAAGTCATGTAATATGCAAGTAGCAAACGGCGTGAATTGTATCTGCATGATTGGGGGTGCTAGAGAGAATCAAAGTTGTACACGTATAAAGCAGATGATGCCTGCATTATGAATGAGTAGACTACAGAACAAAGGAACTAACCGGGTCCGTTGTTATATTTATAGATATGCTCACCAAATTCCAAGAATTATTTGATTCACGAAGTGGATTGATTGCACCCGAAGACCCACTTGGTCAGTTCATTTTTTGGGCCATTGTGATGCGTGTGCCTAACAAGCAACTGCTTGATCAAGTGTCTTAGCTCGTTTTAGCTCGTTCAATTGATGAAGAGAACAATTAATTAAGTACACCAAAAGTCCTTGGCGGGACAGGGCTAAGTAAAAAATATTTTTGTCAACTACTAGGGTTAATGTGGAAGTGTGAACAAATGATACGATTTGAGTAAGAAATAAATTGCAAAATGAAAAGTGACTAGATTGGATTTAGATGGTCTGGCGGTGTGTCTAATCCACAAGGAGAGATCGACGAGATCTTTTCACTATAATTGGTAAAGATGAGACCACAGTTGCTTAATTCCACTCAATCATACTTATTTCTCAATTCTAAATTAACTTGAACTCACAAGAATCAGTTAAAAGAAAAGAGTTTTCTCGCACTCTCGACTCTTTAGGACGACACCTCTAGGTGCTCTGCGTCTCTCACAAAAGTTCACACATATTAAGATCACCCAATACGCACAACAGACCAAACTCAACAACAAAATATTTATACAGAATTATTTTTTCAGCACTTCTCCTGCGTCAACATGGTTTTCGCCTTCAACAAGAAAAAAGGGTTCTCGTGGAAAATTAATTTCTCCTTTTTTAATCACCCGTGATCCGTTAGCAAGAGTCCAATTTGTCCTTTCTTAATATGGTCCTAGTTACTTAAATTCAATTATGGGTTGGATTCAAATCAATTGGGATCAACTTCAATCCATAATCAATATATCTCCATGTCAGTGAGAAGTCCAACTTCATCTCTATCAATTGTCGTCTCTCCTGAGCCCATCTAGGCTCCTTAGTTAGGGGTGATTGTCCGATCCGATCTAATGAAACCATTCACATTTTTTGTCCCATTAAAAAATGACAAATCTTAAGATATTGACAGAAACGAAAATGAGTGAAGAGTCAATGTGCCATAACTTATGGTGCCATTGGATGAGATAGTGTCTAGTTCACTTTTTAAACACATTTTACTAATTTTTTTAAAGAAATAAAAAAAAATGTATATATAGTCAATTTGGTCTGGTTTAGTTTGGTCATGTTCCCCCTTAGAATCGAAAGTGGGAACCAGATTGCTCATACACCAATTCCACTTTTAAGAGCTGGGAAATGGATGACACTCCCAAGAATAATATCAAACCGGCCGGCTGGGTTTAGTCCATTCGTTTTGCACACCCCTATCCTCAGCAACTGCATATGCTAACTAAAGTCCAAGTAGGGTTGGAACTTATTCAACAAGATAGGCTTCGTTGAGATATCTATCATATTATTTGCCATGTGCACTTTCTCATTCAACATCAACATGTTTCACCTGCTCGTAATTGGTCTGATTTTTAGTCAAATGTATTGCACTATGATTGTCATGGTAAACAGCAATCTTCTCTTGTTATGATTATATATCACCAAGCAAACCTTTGAGCCAAACAACTTCCTTGATTGCCTCAATTACGCCATATACTTCTCTTCATTTGTTGACAAAGCAACTATAGACTATAATTGTGCTTTTCAACTTATGGTGCAACTCACAGTTTCGAACGTAATTGATCAATAACCTCCATCCATCCAAGTCACCGATAAAATCCAGATCTACATGATCTGTTATCTCTTGGAGCCTCTCTTCTCAACTGTCAAATAGACTTCTATTATACCTCTCGAAAACTTTAGAGTCCATTTCATAGCTTCCCAATGTTTCTTTCCAAGATTACTCATATACTTGCTAATAATATAGGCATTATCATAAGTGCTTTTACTATACTGCTAACTAGTCATAAAGGAGTCAAATCTTTTGTACCATGAGATTGCTTGAGGCCATAGAGGAATTGTTTGAGCAAGCATACCTTGTCTTCATGGCCTGAAATGACAAAAGCATTTTGGTTGTTGCACATATATGTGCTGCTATAACTCTCCATGCAGAAAAATTGTCTTAACATCCAACCAGTCCGACTCCTAGTTGTCCACCATAATCGATACCAATAGTGTTAGGAAAACCCCTTATGATATTTTGAAGTTGACCGAGACATCTATTTCTCATTATTGTTCCATTAGTGTAGATGTCGTCTTATTTAGGGCAATGTAATATAGAGGACGCTCTATCACCTTTGATAAAATCCAAAGTGCAAAGTGAGAAGACTTATTGAAGCTAAATGAACTTTCGTAAAGGGTGAATAAGTTGGGAAGAACGAGAAATTTGTGAAAGTTGGAGATATCTTAACGAGGTGAACAGGTGAGTGAAGTTTTGATCACTAATGTACTAAGGAAGACCAAATGGATAGTAGCTCGTAAGTCAACTACTAACCAAAAGCTTGGATAGACTCACGAGAAGCTAATATAAGCAGCTCACTATATTAGATGTGGGAAGATATTCTTCACATGACTTATGCAATCTGGATAAGAAGACTCGGATATTCTTCTGACTTATAGTCTTATACCACAGGTCATAAGGAAACTAGTAGCTAGCTTCAGGCTAGAAAATCCAAAAGAAATTTTTAAAGCAAAATCAAATTGATTATTATGGATATGGTAGAATGGAATATTATTATGTATAGCTAACTCTATTTGTGGAAACCTCACCATTAATAGGAAGATATGATTGTATAGGCAACTAGATCTCCAGTGATTATGTTCATCATCTTCAATGGCAAATTGATCATTTAGAAGATAGTCCAATGGCTAATTTGAAGATCAAAGACTGTTTAAGAGCATCAACACATACTGAAGGAGTCACGACAACGTACAATTGAGAAAGCTACAAACACTGATGTAGCCACATTCTTACTGCTAGCAATTTGTGTTACTTGTCCTTTACTCTATGGAGAGTTATTGTTATTTGAAATCCAATATCCATAAGTGTACAAGTGAGTAAATAGTGCTAAATTATTGATAATGTGATCTATCAACTTCGGGTAGAAGCAACCAATGCTAAGTTGTAACTTCTTAATGCTTACTAGTGAATTTCAGCTTGTTGGTGGTTGTTGGTTCGGGGGAATGAATGTGGGCTTGTCATAAGGCGAACCCTTATAAGCTCTGCATATATCATCTTCTATCTTTTTACTTATCTAATCTTATGTTTGATAGAAACATATTGCATTTGGTATTTCTGAATATATCAAACTTAACTTGTCTTATTTGTAAAAATTGTTAAGATTTTATGAATCAACCTACTCACCACCTTCTTATTTACATTATTAGCTACAACAAACAACACTCTAATCGAGTTATGTTTTATCATAAGTGAGAATATCTCATTGTAATTAATATCCGCACATTGTATAAACCCCTTTGCTATTGGGCGTGCCTCATATTTGGTCGCTTCTAACCAACATCGCCATGATTCTCCTTTAAACCCACATGCATCCCACTATCTTTTACCCATCCCACTATCTTTTATCCCTTTGGAGGTACTATCAAATATCATATCTGATTCTGTAGTTGGAGGTCTATCTCCTCTTCGATAGCACCAATTAGCTACACCTGAGATCGTCTCTCGATATAAGAGCGGGTCCTCTGTCTCCTGTGCAAAGGACAAGGGCATAAGTAAGGTAACCGCGGATAAGCTTTCTTCTTCCCTTTAATATATATATAAAATATGCGCGCGCGCGCCTTCCTTACTCTCTTGTTTTTTTAATAATTGAAACTATTGTTGAAGTATATCTATTAATATGCTTTCCTTTTCTTTTTTTCTTTTGTTTATATATATAATTAAAACTACTGTTGAGGGGGAGCCTATGTGACATCAAATACAGAGATGAGCACCCGGCGTTGTTCAATCCAATAATAATTCAAAACATACTTTGTCAATTCGATTTGAAGCTAGTTTTAGGAAGGAATAGTTATTCTCCATTTAACCAGCCTGAGATCTATTTAATTCTCAGCTTCAATGTTGGACAAACCAAGTTTCAACTAAGTTGAGATGATTTTGAACCAATTCTAATCAGGAAAAGTACCAAAAATGTCATAAACATATTGCATTTGTGCGAGTCCCAAAAATTTCAATTATGCCAATTGAGTCTGAAACATTTTGATGATTTATCAATGTAGTTCACTTGGTCAATTTTGGCTAAAAGTCGCCGACATATAAATTGATCATCCTCCATGGCATGTTTGGCGTTGACGTGGACAATTTTTTTTTATTTTTTAAAAAAATTCTGAATTTATTTGTTTCTTTTTTCTTTTCCTACCCATGGGCCAACAAGGTCATTGGCCTCGCTAGGCATGGGCAAAGGCGTTGAGCTCTTGCCCAAATCTAGGAGAGGACCACACCTATTGTTTGGCGAGGGCTACCACACCCTCGCCTAGACTAGGCAAGGAGGGTGCGGACGCTCTAACGTGGCCAGCAAGGGTTGTTGGCGACCTCGCTGGTTTAGAGTTATAAAAAGAAAAAAAAAAGAAATGAAAAATTCATTAATTTATTTTTAAAAATTATAAAATTTATCCGCATCATCGCCGATCAAATCACATAGGACAGCCAGTACCCATGTCAATGGTTTCCTATCAAAATTGGCTAAATGGACTATATTAACAAATAATCAAAAGGTTTATGATTAAAATGACATAAGAGATATTATTAAAGTAAAAGATGCAACTTCCATATCATCAACATAAACTTGTTCTAGTTCGACAAGAAAAAAACACATAGACTCGCTCTAGTTTTGCTACCCCCAGAAAAAGATTTCAGTTGGTTTCTTGATAAAACTAGTAAATCGGTTGGTTTATTAGCTGATAACGTGGTTCTTGTTTCTTGATTGAGAATCAATTAACCTATATAGAAACCATTCACTCTAGTCATATTTATATGGGCCAAAAATGGCCAATCATGGCAATTTGTCTGGAATCCAAGAAGGTTTCAGTGAAAGCACATCAACTGCAAAGAAATCAAAGTTCGGTTCATTCAACCTGACTGCAAGAGTGCATCAAAATTCAGTGATCACCAATAAAATCTGCCTAAATCTGGTTCTACTACTGTTTCATGAAATAGTGCTTCCCACGGAAGCACAACGAAGAAATCCTAGGATATTTTAACAAGAAAAAGAGAGAATCAAACCAGCGTGATCTCAACCATCCCAATAGTCTCTAAGCACAGCTGAAATGTTTGAACATGAGTTCTCTTTGGGAGAGTTTCGACAATGACCACACTTCTTCTTATCTTCACCACTTTTTCACTCAAAAAGTGCACAACAAGTGGATTATGCACTTTTCCAACCACCTAAAATCGATTGTCAAAATCACCTACAGATGAAAAATAGAATATCTTCCATCCTGGGAGCCTTCTTGAGAGGAATAAGGATCTCCTTGCTTGGTGTCTTCATTGTCTCTATGAATACCAATCATTGATATATTATCATACATTTTAGAATTACTCTTACTCACCCAGACGAACAACTTGGTTGAATGAGACATAGGGAGATAGAGTGATGAAAATAGAGGATCTTATTCCCCAAAAGAGTGTGAAACCCTAGTAGAAAAGGTGATATAGGCCCACTAGATATAGAATCTTGGAAAAGTTCATTCTCAATATTGCTTAAATAAAATTCCCAAACGAAAGTTGAATATGATAGTTTGGAATACAATATTCATCGTTTGTTGTTAACTTTCTAAAACAAACGTTAGGTCATTATAGTAATGAACAGACATCTTTCGAGTTTGGTATCCCATGCATCATATGCTTTCACCTAGTTATAGATATCCCTCTTCAATTTTGTATGTTAGGGGTTTCTCCAAATCATAACATTAGAAATTTCCTTGAGCTTGTAATAAATTGGAAGTGGCTTTTACAATCTTTTTGTTATGTAATTGAATAAAGATTTCTTGCCTACTTAGCTAAAGGACTTCCACAAATTCTTTCATTCTTACATATACCGTATTTCGCAACTAGTGTCATTGCTTTGCGCTCCGCTTTGCCCTATCATCCCATAGGCCATCGATCCGATTGTCGAGGACTATAACCATCATCATTAGTTATCCGTTTAATATATTTTATGGAAGAAAAGCATTATATTTATCGGGAGGGAGACATGGGTAATGCATTTATATGGATTTCCTTGTCAGATCCACCATGACATAAAGAAAATATATTTTGCCATTCATTTTAGCACTTTTTTACCTTTAGCAGCCATAGATCGTGGCCATGCTGTTGTCCTTTGCCATCTACCACATTAACTTAATTATAATTAAAAGTATGTACAACTTGCCCCGGATTGCCTCGATTGGATAATCGTGGCCATGCTGTTATCTCCAGAGAAGTAATTAAAAATTTGCATAAATCATTTCGCTTCGTGGGATTTCGCACTAGTTATAAATTATAATGATACAATCTCGGAGGAAATCCCCTCTTCCTTCAACTTTCCGGGGTCGAATGACAAGCTTGCACTAGAGTATAAGCTAATGATGAGTGGACATGAGAATATTCCTTTTTCAATTTATCACGTGGATAATCATTCTCACGAAGGCAAACGCATTAAAGATCCTTTCACGTCGCAAATTACACGAATTGATTTGAGGGTTGGGGAAAAGATATCATCTTAAGGCAAATGTGCTTCATTTCATTGCATTCAAGTCCATCCAAATACTTCTGTCTAAGGAGATAAAATTTTCAAAAAATCTAAGTCTATTGTATAATGACCAATTCAATTCTAAACCTTTTAATTTTTTCAATTTAACCTTAACAATTTTGACAATTTTTCATTATAATCATTCTAATCAATTTTAATCGAAAATCGCTCTGTCAATATGATATATTTAGGACTTCTTGGACAAATATCCAATACATACTTATCTCAAATTTGGGTTCAATTATTAGATTAATAACGAGAAATCGTTGCTTATTGTCAACAGAAGATGATTGAAAAGAACTATGCAATTACTATGCAGAGGAAGTGTAGAAAAGGACACCAGAGGTGAGCACAAGAGAACAAATGGTCATTTTTCAAGATGGGAAAAGAATAAAAGACGAACACATAATGATAAACGGAGAAGAACAAAGGAAGAGATAGTAACGTCTTTTTTCATGGATCCTTTTCCTACTTTGGAGGACCCCAGTTCAGATAAAAAGTAGAGAGGGAGACGAAAGATATGAAATGTGACAGATTCTTTTTATGAGAGCAATCAGGACCATAAACATTATGACACTGGCTGTGCTCTCTAGCCAATAAGCGCGACGTTTTTGGTCCATATTCTATGCACAAATGTAGGGGAAAATAGGCAAAAAATTGGCCATCTCATATGTAAATATACATATATTATAATATCATAATAAAATAATCTTAGCACCCTTTGTGGGTACTAAAGAGATGTTCTCACGATTCTCCACACGCACCTAAAATATGTCCGTGCTTTGCACGTAGTTAAGATTATATGCTGCTTCTACACAAAGTCGCAATAGATGTTCTACAAAATCAAGTTCCTTTCACAATACCATATCTCTCTTTCCAAATTACAAGTATTTAGCCCTCAATAAGGGTTTATAGCCAGAAAACACTCAATTTTGCTCAAAGAAAAACTAGTGATGCGACCGAGAAAAGGAGAGTATTTGTACTCTGGCGATCTTCATAGCTCACTTTGATATGTTTAAACAGGCTTCCGATTTTCAGAGGTATATGTTGGAAGCTATCTCAGCCAAAGCTGCTGATCTGTTCTCGTAGATCGATAAATCTGCTTATTATGAGAACAAAACTATGGTCCAAGGACAGAGCACGCCAGTTCTAGAAATAGAGCTCTTACTTGACATCTTGTGAGTGGATTCTAGTCCATGAAAACAGCTATGAGACAACAATTGGAATTCAAATCAAACCAATAAAGAGTCTAGGCCTTCTCTTCAGGATTGTAGAACCTCGTAAATCAACCATATACATCATTTGTAGCAGGAGCCACTTCTACAAAGCGGTCTTTCCAGACTCCTCACGAGTTATCGCTGAGTGGTCTGTTCGATTTCTTCAAAATAGCCCTTTCTAGTATATTGACGTTCATATGTTCTACAAGTTGTTCACAACTTGGACACATTTCCCATCCCATAAGTTATATCCGTTCTATACAAGAAGCGCCCTCTCATGCTTTTAGACTTCTTGATTATGATACCATATGCATAAAAATTCATCATTTTATGTCGCAGATATAATTGAGGTACAATCACTTAAATATAAGTATAAAGTCACATCAATCTACTAATACATTGGTGGTAAGACTCGTAACTCTGAGGAGTTCTATAATTGTTGACAACTTTGGTAGGCACAGGTCGACAACATCGCTAAACTCTTATCGTGGAAGTCTCGGACATATTCTCAGCTAAAACATTTGAAACTGTCCAACTACGAAAACAGCATCTAACTGCAATAATTTGCTCTTGCGAATAAAACACAGCGAACAGCCACGGCTGTCGTCTTCACCTGCTTAGAAAATGAGAGCACCGAATTTTCTAATTTCGCGCTTGGGTCGGCTGTAGTTATCCGTTGACCAACGACAATAATCCAAAGTATTTTTAAGTCATCAACGCCGTCGTTTTTCCTCAATCAGGACAACGTTCACATGCACCTCCTTGGAACATACCAAATCGCCCACAAATACTGAATTAAGTAAAAGCTAAATGAATACTTAACTTCTGGAATTTGCCCCAGAATCGACCCGTAGTCTTTGTAGTGGGGTGAGATCGAACATGGGTCTGGGGATTTTTTATGGGTTGGGTGGAGAATTCGAGGGGTTGTAACGCGAATCGTGCAATCAAAGAAGTACGAGAAGCCTCTGGATTGTAGGCTGCTAGGTTTTGATGGTGTAAGAGTTTGACAATGGGGACATGTTTACTAGAGTTGATTATAAAAGATCGTCGGGCTCATCTTACAAAGAAGACCCTCTATTATTTCCTGGCGCGAGACATGCGTCAGTGCCAGTGGATATGTGTGCATTGACAAATCTGTATCTAGGACTCTACAATAGAGATATACTTAGCGGATTACAAAAACTAGATTCCGATTATTTTACTGAAAATGCTATATATAGATTTATACGTAACTAGGTTCCGATTATGTCAGTGAAAAGGCTATATATAGATTTATATTATATAAACATAAAAACAACAATTGAAATATCTCTTACCCGTCATGTTTCGAGTTTTCCCGCATGAGTGATAAGGTAGCATGTGATGCTAATTACAGTGTCAATGCCTATATTTAGACTTATATGTGTCTAAGGACATCTTGGTCTAGACAAAACGGAGAGGAGGCAATTACCATGACACACTGCGACCTAGGAAAATCTTTCAAGTGTCGGTTTTGCATGGCTACTATGGTAAGGCAACCAATCAAACTTTCCCATTATATACATCTCATCACACATGGCCCTTAATTTTAAAATCATCCATTTTTTACTAATGTATCACACATCTCTTGCCACATAATTTTTATCATGTGAAAAGAAATTCTACGTGAGATGATCTATTTGAGTGACTTGTCATGCCTTTCAAGTTATGCAACGCACACAATACATGGCTGAAGAACTCGAACTATAGCTTGTACATTACTTTGAGTACATTACTTTGAGGATAATCGTAAAAAAAAAGACACGGGTATTATTTAAGACTTTGGAGACAATTATACTTTAAACACAATGAACAATTTTACCTGTAATCCCCAATTATTAAAGATGAAGAAAAATAAACAAAATGGATAACGACAGTAACTTCCTCCACTACTAAACATATAACACATTTCTTCGTATAATAACAGCGGCCTTCTTCCCCAATCATTCGCTCAACTTGACCCGAAAATATGCTTTCTCACGGCGACAATCTGAATTGTCGCTGTGGCGTGCAAATCATGGTTCCGAAAGATCATATAAAACTCGTTGACAGATTAAGCCATTAACTGTACAAGAAGATGCTTGATGAACTTGGGAACTCGCAGGCGCATCCTTCCTGAACAACAAACGACTATCTTCGAGGATGTGATTGTTATCTCCTTCCGCACCGAAGTCGAAACCCTATCTCTGAAACCAGATTTTTCCACCACGACGAACGGATGGGAGACTGTCAACGGGATAAAGGAGGTGGGGACCGACCCCCTAAGAAAGGACCGATGGGCAAAGCAAACGTCATTTCGCACGATGCCGGTCAACTATGGCAAGCTCGATTATTGCGCCTTTTTGCCGCGTCCCGTCTCTTCGTTCTTTGATTCTTCGTCCTACTTCCGATAGCAACCCCGCCTCCCGCGCAACTTGCCCGTCAATACAGAAAATGAAAGCCTACAATGCCCTCCGAACTTTGGCAAAAGAATATTAAAATCGATTCGCAAAATCTCAATAAATTAAATGAATCGGGAAAATCATACGCGGCAACAATCCATTGTATGGTTAAACATTTTTTGGTAAATGATTGGGTTGCACTTCGATTAAATTATTGGTGTATTCTCTCTTCCTTACCGAAATAAGGGACGTGTTTGACCGGTAAAATCGGTAAGCCCCATTAGGTGAGGTTGGGTGTGCATGTTTTCAATCTAAGTATAGTTAAATATGGTCGAAGGGCAAATGTCGTGAGGGGTGACGTTAGGTTGGTCTCTCCAAACTGGGCGAAAGGTCCTTCAATTTCGTCAAAGTACATGGAGGATGTCGGACCCATCTACTACCCCCAAAGAGAGGAAAATCTCCAAAGGCTGCAAATTGTTTCGCGTGTCGGCACGAATTATTCAACCGAACTGATTGACAGATCGGACTGCGAAGTTGACTTCGAGTTTTATGTGGCTAACCTCCACAGCCCCCACCACTGTCAACTGGGGGCGTTGCATCATCAGGTGGTGCAGGAGGAGAACGGGTGTTGACTACCCTGCTCTTGCGAGGCGACTCGGTTCGAGCGAGTGGAGGTAGCAATTGCCAATTGGGTCAAGCTCGGAAAGTCTTTTAGATCGACCCGTGACTGGTTTCTTGGATTCTGCACCGACCGTAGCAGACCAAAAAAACGAAAACCTCGCCGCCGCGTGTGTGAAAAGACAACGGCAAATGAAAGGTCCGGTCAACATTCGACCCTCAAAGTCAAACACTTGGAAAAGCAGCGCCCCAAAAAAACGAATTCAATGAATTCTAAAAGGCGATGCCCACCGTGTGGGCAGAAAGGATACACGCATTCAAAAAAGATTGGCACGTGCTGTTGATTTTTCGTGGCCGAGGAATCTACAGAGAAGAAGTCCCAGAGCTTGCTCGTTGGTAGAAGATAAAAAAGTGAACTTGAACTGCTGAAAAAAAAAAAAAACCAAGGCTTGTTTGTTGGTAGAAGACAAAAGGTGAATATAAATTGCATTGAAAAGCTATATTTGAATTATTACAAAGTTGTTTGGAGAGCCCTTTTACTTGTGTTTTGTCAGTTGGGTATGCCCAAATTTCAACAGATGATGATGGATTTATTCTTGCCTACAAAAGCATGACAGAGCCAAGCATAAGCTAATGGGCCAACTGACTTTTCCCCAATCCCATTATTTATAGTAATTAGTGATGATATACAGTTTAACAAACTAAAGATATTTAAGATCCGTCAATATTTCTGATGTCAGGCCATTAACTGATGTTACATAAGCCAATTACTTTTGAACATACAAAGCAAGAAAATCAGCTTTCTAGCTGAAATCTGAAAATATCTGAACTCTGAAAATATCTGAACTCAGGGTATAATGTAGCCATAATATTTTGTTCTAGAAATGTAGGAAAAAGTAACGGGTGTTTTTCTTTTTTAATCATGAGGTCTTAGGTATGGAGAGCCGACTATTTGGAACTCGGTATCTAGTGGTACGCATGGTCTCACTTTGCTTCCCTGTGTATTGAAGGACCGCACTTTATTTTATGGGACTATGTCTTCGCTATTTCTATTATTCTGATTATGAAACTACACGATAGCCTTTGTTTTTTTTTTTTTTAATATACTAAGAGTGGTCCCTTGAGAGAGAAGGGCTGTCAAAAAAATCCGTGCTGGCCCGAGCCGAGCCGACCTAACCCAACCCGAAAATTAGATTATTTTGGGGTCGGGGACATAGTCTTATTTGGGTAGGGATTTTTAGATGTTGGTATTGTTAGGGCTGGGGTGGGGTAAAGTCTGGCCAGTGTGGGTTTTTTTACGCTCCCACAACCTGATCTCCCTCTCTCTCCTTGTGTGCACAACAAGGGTGGAACCATAGAGTTGAGCCTAGCTAATCGGCATCGGCCCGACCCAACCAGACCCGTTCTCTTAGGTTGTATGATATTCGGGTATCGGGTTGTGTCAAGCGCACCTATAGGGTTTCAATCGGGTCAGGTATTATGAAAGTACGACCGGACCCATTGACACCCCCTACGAAATAGGGCAATGTTATGGGGACTTGAAAGCAGCCGTGAAGGAGAGAAATAAGCAGAGATTTGTTGCAAAGTGGTGTGTAATGTAGAGAGGGTAAATGAGTAAGGAAAGAGCAACTGAATTTGCTTATACCGTGGGAATAATTTAAGCTATATTTGCATGACACTATTCTCATTTATGGCATTTCGGCATATCCAAGCTGCTTAAAGTCGATCGGTCTTGTTCGTCACGGCAATCCTCTTGTCCCACCGGACTCAATAATTGATAGTCTTGGAGACCCAAAAACAAAGCTCCATTGAGACTTGAATCCACGACGATGCTTTCTTTGGGACAATTTTTTGTTGAGACTTAACGAAGGCCGACTCTGATATTTGGGATAAAAAAACCGGATAAGATAGAAGTTATCCTCGTTAATATTAATAATCAATTGTAACGGCATAAATCCATCAAGTCAAGAAGAAGTTTACTTCCAACCAAAAAAAAAAAAGAGGAAGAAATTTACTTGTCTAAGTCTAAAGAGTGACGCCAGATTGAATACAAAAATTAAAAAACAAATTCACTCTTCTTGGATTTCAGCGCTGCCGCCATGAAAGTGCTGGTGGCGTCGTTAGCAACCATTGTACCACGGGGTGGTCACAGCTCAAGTGACCACCGTGGAGTGGTTTTTCTCTCTCTCTATCTCTTCGTGGCAAAGCTACCACCAAAAGTAGTTTTTGCCATGGATGACGGTGACCATCACCACATCACAGAGATGGTTGCTATAGAAGCTATGTTTCGTTTAGTTTTTATGTGATTTATTTAAGTTTTTACATTTTGTCCGATTTTACCACCAGGTTTACTAAAGACTTTTATGAGACTGAATATGACAATATGTAATTTTGCATCCATGTATTCTGTAAAAGAAAGATAAGATGCGATCATAATTAGAAGATTTCCTACCCCCATCTTATTTTATCCTTAGCAACCAACCTAACTTGACTAACCCTTGAAATCCGGGGTGCTTTTTGTTTTGCAAGAAACGCAAGATTTGAAAAATATAGTCAGGGAAATAATGCTCTATTGTATACAAAAATGATGAATGAAAAATATATTCATCACCCACGAACATATTGAGGCATAAATTATTGTTGATTATGAAAATATTTTCCGTTGACTAGATTTTTTAAATAATGTAACCAATCATTTTTCAAAAATATTTTATAAATTTTGAGTTTTTTTATTAAACAAATGCACTCTTTGATAGAAATACTCTTTAATGCGCATGCTCAGGACCCTTTACAAGTTACAGTGATGTTGATGCAAATGATTTCGATGTGTCTTTGTGGCTATAGTTGAGAATTAGTACATAGTATATATGCCTATGTGTAAGCTTTACATAGCGAGTATCTAAAGTAACAAATCAGGACCACTACATAGCGAGTATCTAAAGTAACAAATCGGGACCAATCTAGAAAAATATACAGAATCAATTAGTAATTTACAAAATCACAAATTATCTTAAATATATCTTTCACAGCTATACATCACTATTGAACAATGTGCTCCACATAAGCGATAGAATGCAACATATAATCTTCACACAATAAGTGAGAGCGGAAGTGCTTAGCAATCAAGTATTGTTTTGCCAAAAGTAGAATTAAAATAAGCTCAGAATCATAGGAAAGGGAAATAAACGAGAAAGTATGATAGAGATCTAGGAAACAGAACAATGAATCGAGCCTGATTTGAAACCTCACATGATTGTTGTTCTGACCTATAGTAGTGGACAAGCTATATGTATCTATGTTGTCCACTTTAACGATTTGTTGGGACATATGTTGCTAATTTTTGTTGGTGAAAATCGAGATAAGAGTTGGTTCGAGTGGTAAGATGATAAAGGCTAGATTATTACATTACAAAAACATATGCTTATGGCGAAAATTTAATGAAACACCATGACACAGATCATGTCATGTGCGAACTATTGAATTCATATCGATTCTTGACGAAATTTAAATCTTCTCAGCTCTTTTCATGTATGGGCATGTGTGCTTGTTCATTGAAGACATTGGGTGGAGTTTTTGACCGACTGTACATCGTAAGTCGTTGACTATTTGCCTGACTTGCTGCCTTCCCCTCCATCGAGCACTACTAGTCTTCTGCATGTGGAGGTGGTGGCGGTGGTGGTGGAGGAGGAGGAGGAAGACTCGGTTGTTGACTCAACATTTCATGCGGCGGATTGGTCGAATTGGATGGCCTCCTGGTCAAGTCTACGTACGGGTGTCCTTTATCGGCCAGTATGTAAGTGCCTTCGGCAATGATGCTGGTACTCGTGCTTCACGGCCTTGACCCTGCTAATTGATTTACTCCGTAGAGACAGCAGTACATAATTCTACTACAGATATCCAATAAAATAAATATTTGGGTCACTCACACATTCTTAGGATTTTTCAATCCCCAATTATCTCTACTCACCCATAGGGTGTTTAATCTTTACAATCCTTGACGAAACAATCTATTAATTTCACAAAAAGGAATTACGCAAAATCTCAACAAAAGATTTTCACCAACTCAAACACTCATGATGTAATTCATGAGCATGCCGCACAATTGATCATCATTGTTGAAAGCTCCTTTTAGATGCTCTTCATGAACATGACGCACCTTTTATATAGAAAATAATTGGATCAAAACTAAGATCCTCTTCAAACTAGGAATCAAGTTCCAACTAGGACCGTTAGGAGGCTTAGGATTTCTCTCTATGGGTTCAAACCTTAAGACATATTTTCAGTGTGCCAGCAAGCAAACCCCTCGTCAGCATTCCTTAACTCTGTCGCTACCGTGCTTATTCGAATACACAAACTAAAATGACCTTTTAAAACCCATGATGTGAGGCGAGTAATTATCAAAAAGTACATTGTGTAACGTGTCACTTTTGTTCTTTTTTACGTGAATTTATATGACAAGATAGGTAATCAAAATGCACTTTTACGTAAAGAGGGTTGCGGCTATTTATTGTATATTGCAACAGCTTTGAAAAAGAGAACCCCAATATAATCTTCGAGATACGTACATATATATATTATCTGTACGGAAGAATTAAAGGTAGGGAAATCGATGGAGATATGAATTTGACAGTCTCTTTTGACATAATTAGATCTGACCAAGGTGCATGTGCGCTCCCCGAAGTCAAGGTCTGGAAAAACATGTTTCCAAAAAGCGATCCCTATCATGCAGACTAAGAGCAAAGAGTCCACTAGAACTAAATGTTCTTATTTAATGGCTGCCGATCATGACATTTCCGGAAGAAACAAAAAAGGTAAATAAGATAAGTCCTTCGGATTTTAGTATTATAATTATATATATATCGATTTCTTGTACGCTTTTATCAATGAGCAGGTAGAGCATAGCTTATATATATATATGAATCAACCCGAGATTTGAATAGGTCCAAATGGTGCCAATTCTACATCATACAATTAAACAAGTCGTAGCTCGAATCTTCTGTTGGAATTACATGATTTCAACTGAATTGTTAAGTTCACATCATAATATATATATATATATATAGAGAGAGAGAGAGAGAGAGAGTCGGCAATTGGTTTTAGCCACGAGGAAAGTCGTCCAACACCATGCCCAATTTCAAAGAGCTACCCAAAAGAGCACGATTGTTCCGTGGATCCGAGGCAATGGCCAGTGATTCGGTGATCTTCACGTAGACCATGAACTCCTCCACCTTAGCAGTTAGTCTTTGAAAACATGGGTTCTCTCCGGCTCATATTGCTAGAAATATGACTGGGAGGAATCATTATTACTCACGCTAAGTATACGCAGCTATCGACGTTTGTCAATCGGGTTTCATATGGGACTCACCGAGTTCAACTATGAATTGGATCAAATTTGCGACCACTGAATTCTCTTAACGCTTGATCTCATTGCCCACTCGAACTAGATCTAATCACGGGCTTGACAACTCGTCCTAGCCAATAATCCTCGAAGCACATGCTAAGGCGAGCACGGACAAGTTCTTAGTTGGGGGCCCACCCATATAAGCTCATTTGGGCCTGCTCAAGCCCTTTTTTGGGAAACAAGATTCGATGTTTTCTAGTCATGGACAGGCCTGGACCAAGTGCCTGGCTTGATCCACCCATTTGATCAAGTTTGGTTGCTGCCCTTCTTAAGCTTGTCGATGCGGAGTTCAAGTCGAGACATTTTGGTGGGCCTGAGGTATGACTGAAGCTCATATTGCCATTTTTCTTAAACTTGTCGATAGTGAGCAATGAGCATGGCCTCCGTCTACACATGAGGAGCAAGCAATGCATGAAGTGAAAGCCGGGCCTGCTGGCCACAGGCCCAATAGACTCCGTGGTGATGAGTGAAGAATCAAATGGGCCATTTGAGGGTCCGGACCATTCACCCGTTGACAAAAAAAAAAAGAGGAAATTATTGTATTTATATAACCTTTATTGCCATGTCGATAGAAAAGAAAACCCACGTCATGGGGCATGACATTCTACGAATCAGAGAAAATAGATCCCCGTCAAACCGGAATACATGCTTTGTGACCCTCGAGAAGGGCAAGATCCCTCACTTGCATTCCAAAAAAGAACCCCGAAAATGTAAATTTATCTTAAAATCTAACTCCATAAAGATTGTGGAGACTATATATCAGTCTCCACACAAAAGAGGCACTTTGTTAAGTCCGAACAAAGGTGCCGAGCGAAGATGTCGAAGTGATAGGCGTGTGGAAGTTCTTATTGATAGTGTATCGATTGTGGGGTTCTTATTAGACAAATCTCAAAGCCCATGGGCTCTCGAGAACCTCGTTAAGGAATGTAATAGCTATTTGGCCAAGCTGAATGAAGTTACGATAATCCACTACCCATGAGAAGCAATTGAACTAGCGGACCTTTCCTCCTAATTGGCTATTTAAGCCTTCCCAAAACCTTTTGAGATATGTCATGTTTAAAGACTCATTGTTTATGTTCTGATAGTTGTGTTGCTTGAGTGAAAAAAAAAAAAAAAAAAAAAAAACGGTGCTAGTTTTGTGGTCATGAAATTACGCCCTCGTCTTTAGTCGGGTCACTCAACTTTCAATCAAATTAACATGCTTAAGTCTGATCCTGACTCTAATTTAGCTGAAAGACAAACTAAAGTAAAAGAGTCGGCATTAAGATAAGAGTCGAGCTAACTCAGCGGTTCCTAAAGTCAAAATCAAAGGTAGTTTTGGACCCATTTTATGATGATTAAATCTAGGTGATGAATGAATGACGTCATCATTATTAGAAGTGAAACTCCAGTGGGAATAGCTTAAACGAAAAAAGTCGAACTAAAGTCGAAAGACAGTGACGGTGGACAGTTAAATAGGACGCGTCCTAGCAAAATTATGCGACACCCAACAAAAAACAAATGCTTCCAAACGTCCGGATAAAAATTGACTGCCCATCACAGAAATAGGAACAAAACAACCTCCACACCGAGTGGGCCCCCACCGAGGATATTATCCTCACAATTCCATGGATCAGGATCGTACACGTGTCCGAGGACGATAGAGACTGGCCCCACCACCCACCCATCCTTACGTCATCCCTTACACCACCACCCGAAAAAACGCATTGCAGTTTATAATAATATATTAATTATTTCCGTGTCATATGCAAGAAATGCATTGAAAGTGGTATTGCCGTAAATAATTGGAAAATGCCAAAAAAAAAACCTCTAAACTTTGCCTTACCCTAAATTATTTTTTGTTACAACAAAAACTCAAATTTTACTCACTTAAACATTTATCTCAAACTTTTTTCTATGACATCAAGAATCCAAAATTTTACTCGTGTAATAAATTTATCCTAAAATTATTTTTTGTAACATCCAAAAATCCCAATTTTTTTATATGGCAATAATTATAAGTTTTGGGGTTTTTTTGGTATCATCAAAAAATATTAGAGTTTTTATGTCACAAAAAATAATTGTTTAGTAAACATGTCATACTGCACGGATTTTAGGATAAATGTGTCGTATAGGTATAAATTTGAAATTTTTTGCGTCACAAAAATCTTTAAGATTAATATATCACAATGGCCAAAATTTGGATTTTTTTGTGACTTTATACTAATAATAGGATGTTTATCAAATTAATCAAAAACAAGATAAAGGAAAAACTAAATAAACACACTCCGTCCTCTCGATATTTTGAGTTTGAAATTGTCCACAGATTTTATGACGTGAAAAAATGGACTTGTCAAAAAGCAATCGTCGTCTCACTCGTTTTCTTTCTTTCGAAAATATTCCCAGCGGCATGAGAAATTCGAGGCGATGAATTAATACCACAAAAAAATGCTATAGACAAAGACAATTGTTACACAAAATTTCCAAAAATACGAGGGCCACTCTCGGCATTTTGTCTGTTTTCCTCATCTCTATAATATAAAAAACATAATGAGTAACAAACTAAGGAGTATGCCCAAAATCTTCGTCACTCCCCCTGCAAAATGAAAATTACAACTCTGCCACCGCTCGCGCTCTGCTTCCTCCTCTCCGTCCACGTGCTCTCTGCCCGATTCCATCCCTCGGCGGAGCACGACGGTCCGAACGGCGGCGTCGGCGGCGGAAGCAGCAGCATAATCTTCGCCACGCTCGGCCGCTCCGACTACGCCTTCGACATATTCGCCCTCCCGACTCGGCCGGACCGATCGCCGAAGCCCGCCGACGACCTCAAGCTCACCGACGGCAATTCCGTGAATTTCAACGGCCACTTCCCTTCGCTGTCGCCCGCCGCTTCCTCCTCTCTCCTCGCCCTCTCCCCCGACCAGACCCCGCCTTCTCTGCACGTGATCTACGTCACCGAGCGGAACGGGTCGTCGAGCATCTACTACGACGCCGTCTACGACGGCGACGGCGGCGGCGCCGAAGGGAGCCTCCGCAGAAGATCAGCGCTCGAGGCTGCTCCGCCGAGGGTTCAGGTGCGTCTGGTGGGGAGTGGCACGAGCGTGATTTCGATGAAAGACAGGCCCAGTCTGAGCGGGGAGAATCTGATCTACGTGTCCACTCACGAGGACACGGGCGAGCCGCGGACGAGCTGGGCCGCGGTCTACTCGACCGACGTGCGGACCGGGTCGACCCGGAGGCTGACCCCGTACGGGGCCGCCGACTACAGCCCCGCGGTGTCGCCGTCGGGGGCCTGGACCGCCGTGGCGTCGTACGGGGCGGGGGCCGCGTGGGGCGGCGAGGTGGAGGAGCTCGCCACGGACGTGTACGTGTTCTTGACCCGGGACGGGAGCCGGCGGGTCAAGGTGGTGGAGCACGGCGGCTGGCCGTGCTGGGTCGACGACACGACGCTGTTCTTCCACCGGAGGGGCGACGACGGTTGGTGGAGCGTGTACAAGGCTACGTTGCCGAGCCGGGGACCGATTTCGACCGAGTCGGTGGTGACACGGCGGGTGACGCCGCCGGGCGTTCACGCGTTCACCCCGGCCACTTCTCCAGGTGACAATTGTGTTAGCAATACTATTTGATATCCTTAAACTTGTCGTTTAAATGGCAGGGTACTATAAATGCAATTGGTACAATGAATGAACGAGCTTTGTCCATATGATAAAGGGAATTGAAAGGTGAAGTCTCATCGACAACACTAATCCGGACTAGAAATGCAAGTGCTAAATCCGAACGAGTGCAATTGAGGTTTGGCTTGTTTTGTTGGTGTTGTGGGTGTCCTTATCTCCTTTCGGGGAAATATTCGAGTTGATTCGGGAGCATTTTCGTCACTTGATGTGGTTTATCCGTGTTGATTATCTGATATCAAGTGATACGGAATTCTTTTCGAGACGAAAGTAAAGCCATTGATGACACTTGACGCAAGACGATTGGTTAGATGGACTATGTAAAGTGATACGTTATGCTTCGGAAGTATCTAATGTTCATCCCAATTTCTTAAGAGTTCCTTTTTGAGTGTTGGGGCTTCAAAAAATCCAGTGTTTAGACTTCGGTAATTAAATTAGGAGAGAGGGTGTAGATAGATTATGTACCAAATTACAGTGCAAAAGATTTGGTTTGATACAGTAAGAATATTGATGATGTACATAGATTTTGACGAGGATGGATATGAAACTTGTATAGATTGTATTTCTTAGTGTTACTTGAACAAAATTAGTTTCAATAAGTTCAAAAATATTTAAGCAAGCACCATTTACTGTATGACTGGAGAGTTGATTATGCAATGAAATTTTCTTATCGACTCATTCAACAGTATCTTTGCAAGATTCTTTTCTCTGTTCTTTATGTTGTGACAGAGGACTACTAAAGTTCTGCCATGATATCTCTCCTTTTTGTCAAGTCTCCAATATGACGTCCTTCGTTTTTTCCCTTTTCAGGTAACAAGGAGTTCATCGCTGTTGCTACAAGACGACCTGGTTCGAGTTATCGTCACATAGAGCTCTTTGATCTTGTCAAAAATGAATTCAGGGAGTTAACTCAGCATGTGTCACCCAACGCTCACCACTTCAACCCATTTATCTCCCCCGACTCGGGCCGAGTTGGGTACCACAGGTGCAGAGGTGATGACAATGGGAGAGAGACTCAAAGTCCCCATTTGTTACTTGAAAATCTTCAAAGCCCAGTGGCAGGCCTCTCTCTCTTCCGAATCGATGGGTCCTTCCCATCTTTCTCACCTGCAGGTGATCGTATTGCCTATGTTAATATGCCGGGTGTCTACGTAGTCGACCGAGATGGTTCAAATCAACGTGAGGTATACTCTGGTATGGCCTTCTCCTCCTCATGGGACCCGGTTCGAAGAGGGGTGATCTACACTAGCACAGGTCCTACTTTCGCTACTGAGAGCACTGAAGTTGATGTCATATCCATCAACGTTGATGATGTTGACAAGTTGGGGGTGAAGAGGCTGACCACCAATGGCAAGAACAATGCTTTCCCTGCCCCTTCGCCTGATGGGAAGTGGATTGTGTTCCGTTCGGGCCGATCAGGCCATAAAAACTTGTACATAATGGATGCTGTCAAGGGAGAGGAAGGCGGGCTCTACAGACTGACAGATGGGCCATGGTCAGATACTATGTGTAATTGGTCCCCTGATGGTGAGTGGATTGCATTCGCATCCGACCGGGAAGACCCTGGCAGTGGGAGCTTCAGTTTGTACCTGATCCACCCAAATGGTACTGGGCTGAGGAAATTGATTCAGAGCGGCTCCCTTGGGCGGGCTAACCATCCATACTTCAGCCCGGATGGGAAGAGCATAGTGTTTACATCAGACTATGCAGCAGTATCAGCTGAGCCAATCTCAAACTCTCATCACTATCAACCTTATGGTGAGATCTTCACGATAAAATTGGACGGCTCTGATTTGAAGCGGTTGACCCACAACTCCTATGAAGATGGGACACCCGCATGGGGACCCACTTTCATCAAGCCAGCTGATGTGGAGTGGCCAAGTTATGGGTCCAGGTGCTCATTTGAAGACTGCCACTGGCTTAGCCGCATGCCAAATGATAGCTTTGGTGGTGCACCAAATTACTCAACCAAGGCTCAATGTGGCGCTTGAACTCTCTCTCTCTCTCTCTCTCTCTCTCTCCCTGTAAAAATGCATATCAGGACCATATCCAGATAAATAATGCTTGTGACTTGCTGTGCATTAGTCTGTTTGTATTAGTATAACTTGTTGATATACATGATTATTAAAGATAAGAGTTCTGCTTACTGCTATTTATATGTCTATTTTGGATTATTGAGACTTGAGATATTTAGAAGATTCGAGAAATTAGTGCAATCATGTACTGGTATCTTGCCTGGCCTTTGCATGCGTTTATTATAATTCATATATGGATAGAATTATATCCGAGCTAAGTATAGAGTGGTATTTAGCCTTTAACTGAACTTTAAAACATCTTCAATATCTTGCTACTTCTTTTTATCAGCTTTTGCTCTTTTTTTGCTGTGCCATTGCCCTTCACTGCATTCGTCTCTTTGCCGCTTCTCCAACAATTGCGGGAGGAGAATGATGATGGTGCTTGCAGTAGCAAAGCTGGGGTGACCAAGGGCAATGGCACTGCTAAAATCAGTAAATTCGACTAGATTATGGCATTGCCAAGACGAAGTTGGATTTAAAATTTGTGAAGAACTGCATCTGAGTGAAGTCCCTGAAAACTCACACGGGGTCATTACGTGGTTCATTAAGGTCGAAAAAAATTCTGTTCCCTCTCTAAGATGAATTTCCCAGCAGCTCATGTAGAGTGGTCTTCACTTTGAGCCCCCCAGCTTCTTATTTGTGGTTATTCTATTGCAGATTTTTAAGGAGAATGACTTCTCTGAGTTAAAAATGATCTTTTTAAGAACACAGTTTTGTGCTTTAAATTAGCTTTAAAAGAATCATAAGTGAATGTTTAGTTCATGGTCATTATCGATTTGTTTGATACTTGTAGTAAGAATCTCTGAATTAGAATCCGTTATGTTGGGTTAGATTGAGAGATTTTCTGGAGTTTTTTTCTGGGGGTTTTCTCGTTTAGCTTCACCGTAGAAAAGCATGGGCATTCTTTGTTCTGTCATAACTTCAAGGATTAAACCTGAGCTGATGGCTCTCCAGGTGTTTGAGCTTCAGCTTAGTTGTTAAATGTGGTTGGTCGAGTTTAGATCGACTTTAAGTCGATCGTGAGTATGGCATTGAGCTGAGTTCGAGCAAAAGTGCGAGACTCAATCAAGCTCAAGTTGGTCTGCATCAAGTTTTATGGACGGAGTCAAGTTTGAGTTTTCTATTGTATCGGCTAAATTAGACTCTCCCCTAGATTGCCGACCCCCATGAAACCGTGTATCCTCCCTTAACCGAAAGTGGTCGTTCATGGATGTGGGCAGCATCTCAATGAGACGAAAATGAAGTGGGCAGCATCTAACCAGACGCTCTTGCAGGTTCATTTTCCGAAGTCTTTCTTCTGTTGCTTCACTTGATTGAGATAGGTAATATCTGTGTGAACTGTGAGAATCTGCTAGATGCTTAACTTTTCCAGTTATCGACCATCGATACTGGGCTTTTGACCAGAATGATTCAGCACCCGTGTAGGAGGATCCGATATCATGCATTCGCTCATGCTGACTAGAATCCGGTGACCACAAATCGGAGTGAATTTTTCGGGCACGTTTCATGAGCTGCTCTGAGGCATGTTCTTATGTCTTCCTATGTTAGTGATTGCTGAGTTTCAACTTGAACGGTCAGTCGTTTCGCCTTGGTTTTTGAAGTATGCTCATTTGGTTCCCTTCCTTGGGTTTTTCCCATAAAAAGGCAAAAACGCCATCGATTGATGATGAGCCTTGAGTAGTACAGTTATTTCCCTAACTGATGCATCAGATACAATTAAAGTTATGTTTTTCTTAATGTGTAAGATAGATTATAATTTCAGATTATAAATATTAATATTGCTCGACAATTATTCCAATTAATCAACATAGAGATTATCATCACTTGGGGATTTTAAATTAAGAGTCACCAATGAAAGATGATTTTGCTGCCTTTCACCTTATCTACAGCTATAAACAAAGAACGTAAACAATTTATATGGGTAATTTACCAGAAAAACCAAGATTAAATATAGATTAGGTTATTAAGCGGGCATGACCCATTTAGTTAGAACTAAAATACATCGATTGATTCCGGATAAGATGGTTAACATGTTTTGACACTAATATGATGAGAAAATTACTAAAAAAAAGTCCTCAACCTATTATAATTTTTTCAATTCAGTTCTAAATTTATTTTGATCAATTTAGTCATGAACTTTTTATAATTATGCAAATTTAGTCCATCTGCCCAGATTTGGCCGATTAGTGCTGACATAGACATTGACCAGTGCCGGTGGACAATTTTTTAATAATGTTTTATTTTTTTGAATATTTTCTCTTTTCTTATATTTTGTTTTTTCATTGTATTTTTTTATTTTCTCCTCCCTCCTCCTTCCTCTTGCTCTAGTGATTGGCCAGAAGGGAGAGTTGGTCACCGGCCAATGGTGAGCTTGCCTCATTGTCGTTATGTGAGAAGGTAAGCTCACCTAGCCATTAGCGAGGCGAGCTCACCCAGATTGGGCTTGCCTCACCAGTAGTTGGGCGAGGCCTACCTCGCCAGATTTGGGTGAGGCGAGCTCACCCTTGCCCAGCGACAGTGAGGCAAGCTCCCCACTAGTCGGCAACCTGCCCTTTGCTTTGGCTAGTTGCCAAAGAAAAGAAGAAGGAGAGAGAAGAAAAAGGAAAAAAAAAAATGAGAAAAAAATGAAAATTTTTAAAAATATATTATTAAAAAATTGTCTGCCAATGCCGGCCGACATTCACTCATCATTGGTTGGCCGGCCAAATTTGGCTGATAGATTGAATTGAAACAATTGCAAAATGTTTAGAATTAAATTGGTAAAAAAATTGATTCATGACTAAATTAGAAAAATTATAATAAATTTAAGACTTTTTTAGTAATTTTCCCCTAATATGATTGGCTTACACCTGGTAGCTTAATAGCAAAACATCATAAAAGTGGCGAAATTAAACTAGTTAGCATAGGTGAGTTTTTCCTTCGCCCTTTAGATTGATACGTGTCAATAATGAAAAAGCCCAGGTTGAGTACAAATTCTATCCACCTTAATCGATTATGTTAAGTGATCAGAGCCTTTTGTCAGAAAAAAAAAAAAAAAAAGTGATCAGAGCCTGTCTGAATTAATTTTTATTTTTTGATTCTTACTTAACCTAAATCTGGCGATCGACGCATATTGACCATTTTAAAATGCAAAACTCCCAAAACTTTTTCACAGAATATGAATATTACATGTAGCTATAGAAAAAGTACCTTTTCCTTTAATAACACTCCAACTTTTTTATTTTGCTCCTTGCATGCCAACACCTGTCTCTCCTCCTATTTGCTTTATATTCAAGATATGCCAATTAACAACTAAAAAACAAAAGATCATGAAAAAGATAATAAAATCACGTGAAAGCCAAACTTTCCAAAATGCCTCTTCCGATACCTATCTTGTTTATGAGTTCACGAAAATAACTATCGTGGGAAAAAATGCTTTCGAGTATAAGAGAAAAAATTCAAGCAAACAGGGTTTCGGAAAAGGAAACGGAAAATATAACTAAAAGGGAAGACTATCATAAATGAGAGAAAAAAGAAGTTTATATAATGAACATAAACTGCAAGAAACACAAAAGGCACGTGTGTTTACTAATTACGAGCTGCGCTGTGTCTATGGGTGTTGGTATTAGATTAGAAGTGGTGTCGTAAAGAGAACTGATTAGATACGTTCCCCTCAAAGTCAACTCAGTTCGAACGGAGCAATGGAAAATCCGAAATTTGATCAGATCAAATCTTTTAATAAAGATAGGCGGATAAATAAGTTAAAGTTGTTTCCTGAATTGATCCTATCACACGATTAGAGAAACAAATCGAGAGAGGAGTTGCAAAATCAACTTAAAAATATATTTGACATGATTGGCTTTATCCGCTTTATCGAAAACAAACGATTAAAAAATATTTTCCTTAAAAATCATCGTCCATTTATCTTGAAACATTTTCAATTTTGGCGAGCTTGATCCTCGCATTGTCTATGGAGGCAACTAACCAAGGAAGAAGCACAAAAAAAAAAAAAAAAGAGGAAAAAATTAAAAATAATAATAACTCGAATTTTTTTAAAAAAGAAAAAATATTTGGGGCAAGAAAGTGCTCGGTTTAAAGGTGAAAGGAAGCATTTTCTGAAAAGCGAAAAACATTTTCTCCACTTTTAAATATATTTTTTCATTAACGAAAAAATACTTTCCTTAATCAATTTATTTTCTGTGAATCGAATACCAAAAGAATCCAAAAAACGATTTTTTGGAAGCTTCATCTGTAAATCGAATGAGGCTTTGATGACAAAGATTTTCATTATCGATAACAATTCATGTTTAAATATTTATATAAATATTTTTTTATTGATTGATTTTTTTAGAGACGACTACTTCAAGAAAAGAATATTTTTATTATTTCGGATGGAGTCTTGGATATGCAAGATATTACGGAAACACCGTGTCCTTTCCTTCTCAAGAGAGAGCGAGAGATTGCACTGGGAGCGCGGACGTTGACTTCCCCATGTTGCTTACTCGGAATCGGACGGAGAGCGAGCCTCGCGGATACGAACACCTGTTGTTAAAACCGATAAGCCTAAGCCTCTTTCCTCTTCCACACAACACAACCGCACTCCACAATTCTACATCATCATCATCATCATCATCATCATCTTGCAAAGCTCTCTTTTTTTTCTCTCTCTCTCTCTACCGCTCCAGATAAATAATCTCCTCCTCTCCGGTCAACACCTTCTCGCAAACCCTAGAAAGTCCCACGATCCGCGTCCCGCATCGCGCCCTCCGCCGCCCGACGAAGATCTGCAAAATCGGGAGTTCTGGCCGTCGACGATGAATCTCTGTGACGTCCGCTGCCGCCGGCACCGATTCCGATCGGCCCTTGACTCGTTCACCATCGCCTGCGAAGCCTTCTCCGAGCAGCCCCGCTCGATTCCGCCTCCCGTCCCCCGCAGATCCACGCTCGAGGTTTCTTGATCTCGCGCTCTCTCTCTCTCTCCCTCGATCGCGATCTTCTCTCTCCCTTGCCCCCTTTTTCTCTCTCTCTCTCGTTTTTCTCTTCCCTTTTGGGTTCTTGACGGATGGAGGCCGAGGCCGAGGACGGTGGTGAATTCGTGGAGAAAGACCCGTCCGGGAGGTACGGCAGGTACGACGAGGTCCTGGGCGAGGGGGCCTTCAAGACTGTCTACAAGGCGTTCGATGAAATTCAGGGGATCGAGGTCGCGTGGAACCGGGTCGACGTCGACCACTTCTCCGAGTCGCCGGCGCTGCTGCGGCGGCTCTACGAGGAGGTCAACGTGCTCAGGTCCGTCAAGCACGGGAACATCATCAGGTTCTACCATTCCTGGGTCGACGAGGAGACGAGGACCATCAACATCATCACCGAGCTCTTCACGTCCGGGAATCTGCGGCAGTACCGGAAGAAGCACAAGCATGTCGACATGAAGGCGATCAAGAACTGGGGGAGGCAGATCCTTCAGGGGATACAGTACCTCCACGGCCACGACCCGCCCATCATCCACAGGGATCTGAAGTGCGAGAATATATTCGTGAATGGGTATGATGGGCATGTCAAGATCGGTGATCTGGGGTTGGCCATCGTGATGCAGCAGCCGACCGCGCACAGCGTGATCGGGACTCCGGAGTTCATGGCTCCCGAGCTTTACGAGGAGGACTACAACGAGCTCGTCGACATCTACTCTTTCGGGATGTGTATGCTGGAGATGATTACTCTAGAATGCCCTTATGGAGAATGCAAGAATTCCGCGCAGATTTACAAGAAGGTCCTCTCCGGCGTCAAACCCGTGTCCCTTGGGAAGGTGAAGGACCCTGATGTTAAGCAGTTCATTGAGAAGTGTCTTTTGCCCGCGACTTCGCGGCCATCTGCGGCAGAGCTTTTGAGAGATCCCTTCCTTGCAATTGTGGACTCAAAAGCTTTGAAGAAGCCGGAAACTGTGCCAAAAAGCTTATGTCCATCCAACGAGGGTGGAAGAGGAACCGCTCCAAGTTCGGGTTTTGAGTTGAGGATTTCATCTGGGTGTAATGAATTCCGACTAGCAGGGGAAAGGAGCGATGAGGCATCGATTTCGCTGACTTTGCACATCGTGGGTCCAGAAGGCAAGGCCAACAAGATACAGTTTGCATTCTATCTGGATTCCGACACGGTGGTCTCAGTTGCTCAGGAGATGATGGAGCAGCTTGATCTGCCAAAAGAAGATGCTGATGTCGTGGCCGAGTTGATGGACCGGTTGATCGTGAAGATGGTGCCCGGTTGGAAAGCTTGTGCCTCTGAACAGCGTCAAGAACAAGTGCCTCAGCCGCTGGCCTCCGTGAACTCACAGATCTTGAAGTGTTCGTTCGATCTGTTATCCCCTAGGGAAGAGATGGTAGAAAATAATAGGAAGAAGTGGATGGGAAAGAAGGGGATACCAGTTATCTGATGTACCTTTTCATTCCTTTCCTGTATTTTTGAATGCTTTAGTCTCGTCATCTGTTGGACGTTAGTTCATTCAATGAAATACGAGGTTTCTTCATATCACCTGTGTGGCAATTCTCATTTTATCTCTGCAATGACGAGTTTGTCAATTGAGATAAAATGCCGAGCAAACATTGGAGAAACAAATTGCAGATTAACAGAAATTGTGATTTCAGAGTCGTTAGTTTGGCCAGTACAGAAAGCAGTTACATCTTGGTGCACACAGTATCTTCTGTATTCATCCGAAGCCTTACAGAAACTAGTAAGGCAAGAAACCCTACACTTGAGCGGTATCTGATGACTGCTCTCTTCCGGCACATAAAGTAGAATGTGTTTCCTACTTGACATATCTTAGAGCTGTAAACTTCTCACTTCTTACCTGACCAGAAGTTGACTGCGTTATCACTTATGGCGAAGAAAGCAAAAGAAGCATCTTCTGAAGTGAAAAGGAGGGGAGAGTAAAAAAGACAGACAACATGCCCTAGCTACTGTTATGCTTAGCTTCGACATCGCAGCATTACAGTATTTAATAGGGCGTCGGTAGGTCTTAAATCTGGAACAACATCACCCAAAATAACAGTATTTCGAATCAATTGACAACAAGCCGTGGACTTTCAAACGAGCAACACAAGGATGCCTAAAATAAATCACATGAACGGACTTACCAATAATCGCCAAAGTTAATTTTATCAAATTAAAACTCGAAAAACAGATGAGCAAAATAATCTCCAATTCAGAGGATAAGAAAACTTTCACTTAAACAGCTTATCACGACTCTCAATAAGCTCCCATCTACATTATACTTGCTGGCTGAAATCCACTCTCGGCATCAGAGCTCCCAATGTATATATTAGCTTGCTTGATTCGTTCCTGCTAAGCTGCCTAAAGTTTCTATGGGAATGAGAAGCAAGCTGTCAACATTATGCTTCATATCACCTGGGGGAAGCAACTTAAGGGACTGGCAACTCTTTGTATTGAAGACAGAAGATAGCACATTCTGAGACAAATTCCAAATGAACACCTTCTGACTTGGATGGTACATTGACTCAAGGGTGTTCCGTTCGCAACGAAATCCAGAAGACGAGAAAAGTATTTGACTCAAGTCTCACTTCCGATACCCTGCTGCGCATCAAGCAAGTGTTTCGTCTCTTTCATGCTGAATTCTTGTTCCCCCCATGATTGCGTCTCCAACATCTCCGTTGCTTCTTCTAATTATCTTTGCCAGCATTACAAGTATGCAACTCCCTGCCTAACCTGTTCAACAGAAAGGGATCCTTGAGAAAGGGATAAAATACCTTTGATCTGCGTTTTCTAATGAAAAATGTCAACAGAAAGGGAAAAAAGGCTTCTAATTTTCTTTCCTTTTCCTTCTGAAAATTAATGAAAGAAAAAAAAAACCAGTTTAAAAGCGAATTACTTTAAAATTCACATTGTTTGAAGTATCATTTTTATAGTATAGTACAAGACTCCATTATGTGCATGTTTGACGACTCAAAAAATTCTATTGGTGGAAGAGACGGAGGTAAACATATAAAAGAATGAGTAACACAAAACAACAAATGAAATAAAGAGGGAAGTGAGACTTATAGAAGTTATAGATAGGGGTGAGTGGTATTAAGGCGTGTAGATTTCAAACTTGGAACTTTAGACCCACTTTGTTGGGATTGGTCTCATTTTTTGAAACCTATAATCATTATGTCTTGGAACAAAACCTGTTAGTTTGGTCCACTCTTAAGGTTTACTTTAAAAACTGACCAAATCCTTTTTCTTGTGTCATTTTTTTTCATCCCTTGAGAAAATAAATTTTAGTAAAACATCCCTTAGATTACAACTGATAAATGGTCATACACCAAATAGGGGTGCCCAATTCTAGTGCGTGTAGGTTGTAGATCTAAAACCCGGAACTTGTTTTGTTAGGATTGATTCCTAGTTTTAAAAACCTAAAATTGAATCAAATTTGACCGGGTAAGGTTTGTTCAGTCCGATTTCAAGGTCTACCTTGGACCAGTGGTCACCCCTAATTATAGTGAAGAGCAAAATGATCAATTCTGTAATCAATCATTCATCTAATCTCTTTCTTTATAGGTAATCTAGATAGATCTAGATATGGATAGAATAACATGGCTTAGATGGCAAAGGAGTTTTGTTTCTCTCAATATGGTATTGGTTTTGATATGGTTGGGAGTACTCCAACTCCAAGAATAAAATCCCAGTACTATGTTGCTATAAGAAAGTGTGCTCCTAAAATCGTCCAAGGAGGTGAAGCAATTGGGTGCGTGAAAACTAGTGCTGATACCGTTGGGCATTCAAGATGAGTATATAGTTTTCATGATGCACCATATCACATAATCTTTTACTGCTATAGTGAATGCAATATATTATCCAAGTTTGACAGATCTCAGCCCGGATGGTTGTGAATTTTTGCTTTTCAATCCAATGAGGAAAGATTATAAGGGCACGGTGTCACGAGGATCGTATCTTCACCCTCACTGTTTGATAATATAAAAAGAAAAAGAGAAAAAACCGGTTCTACCGTGAACCGAACCGGGTGGACCCGCCACCGGTCGACTGCCCCTGTCCTTCCCCAACCCTCGCCTCTCCGCTGTCACTTAGAGCGGGAAAATTTCTCACAGGAGAGAGAGAGAGAGAGAGAGAGAGAGAGGAGGAGGAGCGAGAGGGTTTCTTCTTCAGGAGCTCGAGAATGGCGCCAATTCTGCAGAGCTCACAGCCTTGGGTCGAGAAATAGTAGGAATTCTCTTCCTTTTCCTCCCCTCCTTTCTTGGATTTCATCTTCCCATCGTTTCAGTTCCGTCGCCGCTTAGTCAAAATTTAATCTTCGTTTTTTGGTCCCTTGCAATCGCCAGTCGACCGAAGCAAGTGAAGGACGTGGCGCACCAGGACGAGGTGGTTCGGGTCCTCACCAACACTCTCGAGACCGCTAACGTGAGTCCGTTTCCCCTGACGACGATGTTCATCGCCTTTTCTCGTTCGTCTGTTCGAGCCCTATGAATGTACGTGCGTAATCAAGCAGTGGGATTTTTTTTTTTTTTCCGGTTTAGTGCCCGCACATGCTCTTTTACGGCCCGCCGGGTACTGGGAAGACGACGACCGCGCTCGCCATTGCTCACCAGCTTTTTGGGTAAGACACTGGACTAAAGCAGGAATTTTTGGTTTTTATGCAAGTGATGATGCTGGGTTGCTGGTGTAGAGATTAGAGGCTACAGATTATGCCTTCTATTTCAGTGTCTTTCATGTGCTTGCATTAGTGTCTGGCTTAAATTGTCAGTGTGTATATTCTTGTTTTAATCTGTTCACTAGTATCTTTTTGACAGGCCTGAGCTCTACAAATCTAGAGTGCTCGAGCTCAATGCGAGTGATGATCGTGGGATTAATGTGGTTAGAACTAAAATAAAAGATTTTGCAGCCGTGGCTGTGGGATCTGGTCAACGTCAAGGGTATACGCTCTACATCCACATTTTTACCCTCTTCCATATGTGAATTTTATTCCTTCATGATTGGTCTTCTCCTTTGATTCTATGTAGGGGCTATCCGTGTCCACCATACAAAATTATCATCCTGGACGAGGCAGATTCAATGACAGAGGATGCTCAGGCATGTGTTTGTCCCCTCTTCTTTTCTGCCAATAGGTTTATTATCAGTTTCATTATGCTTATGTCAGACAGCTTGTACAGAATGCTCTGAGGCGTACGATGGAGACATACTCTAAAGTCACAAGATTCTTTTTTATATGTAACTATATCAGCAGGTGCAACTTCTTTCTTAGCTTTTCTTTTGAATCCTAGTTAACACATGTTTAGGTTCTGTTCATTGTAGCATCACATTTTCAATAAAAAAACATGAGTGCATTCCACTTTGCTTTATAACTATTGCTTACTATGAGGAGAAGGCTTTCTAAAATAGCTAGGCAAATTGGAGTGACAAAGTGTCTTTTTGCTTTTGCTTGGTTAGAAAATATCGTATGTGGAAGGTAAGCCACAATCTCTTATGGCCTTAATTGACATGTGTGTTTGCAATTTTGTAGAATCATAGAGCCGCTTGCTTCAAGATGTGCAAAGTTTAGGTTCAAGCCTCTTTCAGAAGAAATAATGACTAGCCGTATATTGCACATATGCAAGGAAGAAGGTCTCAATCTGGATGCAGAGGTTTGGCTCTGATTGTTTTTATCTGGCTTCAAAGATGGTTTGTCACACCGTTTTGTAACTTTCCTTTGACATTGTTGAATGTTTCTGTTATGGCAGGCTTTGTCAACGTTAAGTACAATCTCCCAAGGTGATTTGCGTCGGGCTATCACATACTTACAGGTATAGGAGGGTCACATGGTGCATGAACTTCATTCTTTGAGGATGTGGTTTTCATGTCAGGATAAGATACCTTTGCAGCTGTTGTAAATCGTGTTTTTTGCAAAATAGAGCTCCTGAATACTTTAAACCTTTAGAATGTTGCTGTTTTGCATGCTGAGAGATACAAATTTGAATTCTTTTTTTTTTTTTTTTTTTTTTTTTTTGGGGGGGGGGCGGCACTGGGCGGAACTGGTTAGCTGATTTTGTCCTCAAGTGGTGTCTCCAACATGCAGCAGAAGATTTTCTCTTAGTATTTGGGCTAAGGTTCATGCCTGTTACTTTCCAACTCTACCTCCTGCTCTTGGTGCATCTAATCTGCTAAATCTTTAGTCAGTCAGTGCTACGTAAGTAACACCAGAGGACTTTAGGACATCGGCCAAGTTTGACGTTTTTCTACCATTGGGAGTCCTTGCTTTCAAATTTGCTAATAATTACCTGGCCAGATGCTGATTACGACTTGAATTGATTACTGAAAGGGACACCGGCGTATCTGACTAGTGTGCACCTTCTCTTGCAAGGCATAAAAGCTTCTATCTTGTTAAGAGCTGTGGCATGTAAAGAAGCTTTCTGCAGATGTCATCTTGTGAGAACATTCTCTTTTGAACACGAGAGGATAGATTTTTGAAATGTGTTTTCATATGAAAGGGAAAAAACATGAGAAGGGATAATTATTTGGACTTCTTTTTCAAGTATATCTCAGGCTGGCAAGAAACGGGTTATGGATCATTTAATCAGCTTTTTATCAATTTGATCATTTCAGTTGATGGTTGATATGTTTTGTGGTGGTTCAGTTTTATACACGAAAACTATGAATTGGTCCTTGGTTTTGTTGAATTAATGGCATCTCAATGTTGCCAACAACCAAGAAATAGATATGGCAACAGGAGGGCATCTTGAATTGCTCGGATACTGAACATGGATGCTGTAAGACTTTTGCCATGGAAGAAATTATTATGAAGATAGCCAGCCAGTAACTTGATAGGATAAAAGAAATAGGATCAAGCATTTTATGTGGTGCTATCCATACAATTTATCTTGTTTTTAGTTGTATTTTTATGGGGTTACTTGAAATGTTTAATCTAGTCTTACTGTTTAAAATAGTAATATTATGTGTGATGTGTGAGTTCCCTCCCCTCCCCTTGAGTATTTTCAACCTCAGTAAATTAAGCTGATATTTTTTAGCTTTGCAGGGGGCTGCTCGATTATTTGGATCATCAATTACTTCAAAGGATCTAATAAGTGTCTCTGGGGTAGTTATTTCATACTTAACTTTCTGAATTCCTGGTCATTCATTATCCTTTAATATATGTATCCCAATAGCATGCTACTATCTGAAACCAAGGTTATATCAAACTGAATAATTTGATGACAGTCATGTGCTGTCTTTAAACATGAAAAGGGAAGTGTTTTTTCTTCAGTAAATTAATTTTGATTCTCTTTTTCCAAAGTGATCCTGGACTCCTTTGCCTTTATTATTGTTCTTTAAATGAGTAAGCTATCTAGTTTTGTTTGTCTGAGTCTTTTATAGACGATGCTCCCAAACAGTTTTGTCCCCACAAAGTATCCGTGGTAGCTGCACTTTCTTTATCCTAACTGGGTAAATGGACTTTAAAGATTGCTTGAAGAATACAAAGGATCTTGGTTTATGAGTATTGGGTCCGATTCTATGACGTGGTTGGAAGAGGCCTGAGTTCAAGGCATAGGATCTTTAGCTTGTGTAATGGAATCCCGCATGATAGCATAGTCCTACTTTTGGTCCCTCTTCAATCCAATTTGGGACCAATTCTTACCATTCAGGATATATCTATGTTAGCTGCATTTTAGAATTGTATCGTTTTATAAACTGGATATCTAAGCAAAAGATTTCCTTTTCAAATGGGAACTTAAAATCTGGGACAATATTAGCAGTGATCCTTTGCTAGGAAGTTGTTTTCTTTTTCATTTTCCTTTTTGAGGTGATTATAGCCTTTCACTCACGTATTCAAGTATTAGAATTTATAACTGCTGGATGCTAGACAAATTGGTTTTAGCTGAAGGAGAGCACTTGCTAACTGTTGCCTTCTTGTTTTTATTCTTTCGAGACTTATTATCTCTGTTTCCTTTCTTTTTCATTTTTCCATCTCAGAATCGCTTGTATATGATTCCTACATCTTAATTTTTCAGGTAATCCCACAGGAGGTTGTTGGGGCACTTCTTGCAGCTTGCAAGAGTGGCAACTTTGACTTGGCAAATAAGGAGGTCAATAATGTCATCGCAGAGGGATATCCAGTCTCCCAGATGCTTTCTCAGGTATAATTTGCTATATCTAGGCATGCGTCCTTTCTAATGTCAACCTATGGACTTTCATTAAGCTAAAATTTTGTCCTATTCAAGTTATTTGAGGTGGTTGTAGAAGCAGACGATATTTCAGATGAACAGAAGGCTAGGATATGCAAGAGATTGGGTGAAGCTGATAAGGTTAGCTACCTATGATGAACTTATGTGAACTGCTTTATATTTTTAAATTAAATTTGGTGTGACTAGTAACTGAATATATGATCAACCTGAGTAATGGTTGATCATCATATGACCATGACACAAAAACACTATTCACCTGGTCTTTCCAACCAGTGTTTCCAGCAGGTAAGGATGTTAAGTTCTTTTATCTTCCCTTTTTCCATCTCCACTTGGCTAATTGTGTGATGTTCCACTTGTTGCTTCTGACCTCATTTTGATGCTTTGAATTAGTACAAAATTCTGTCAGATCATGCTGCAACAGTAAATAGTTATTTCAGGCCTTCTTGTAGTTATAGCAACCTTCAAGATATTATGGGATAACATTCAAGGCGAGTGAGCTGTGTTCGCATGTTATATCAATCATTTCATTAAATGCTTTGCACTATAGTGATCTATTGAACCTGGAAACAACGCATTTATCAATCAAACTTGTTTGTTGCAATCCGAACACCGACTTGTTTATATGATGAGTCAAACCATATAAGATGTGTGGCACTTTTCAGGAACAATTTCTTCAAATACAGGCCTTTCATAATGTGTCTATCCAAATGTACACAAAACACATGTCAACTTTATGTTTCATAAAAGCATAATGACTGCGCATATGTTGAGCCATAACAAAAATTCTATAGTTTGATGCTGCATGCCGAAGTACATGGAGAGTCGATCATGTTTAGAGAAATTATGCCATTAGACAATTTAGTTTTTATAAGTAAGTGTTGGCTCTTTTCTTGTTCAGTGTCTTGTTGACGGTGCGGATGAGTACTTGCAGCTTTTGGACGTGGCTAGCAACACCATGCGAGCTCTGTGTAACATGCCCCAAGAATTCTCTTATGAGACTTGAGGGACCTGAAACGTTCAGATCCAGAGAAAGTTTGTGATAGTAGTCTAGGGAGAAATTGGAAACTAAGTCTGTAAAGAGATTATAATTTTTATATTGGATGCTGATGCAGAAGGTCTGATCCATTGCTGTGACAAGGGACTTTTGGGTTGCCCCCTTTTTCATTATATTTTGCAACACATCCTCTTTTATCATGATTAGCCTGCCAGAACTGTGCCTCCTTAGCTGATACAAAGGTCTAATTATTGATACGCTTGTGGTTTAAAGTATTGGTTTTTTTTTTTTAATCTTTGTTTTTGGGATAAATGAGTGCTTATTCTTCCTAATTTCTACTTTGGAGGCACGAGATAGAGACATCAGGATCAATGTTATTTAGGATGAGCAATCTTGTTTGCTCGCACTTATCGTGTGCTGCTTTAATAATAGTCAATTGATTTATGTATGAGATCTCGAGTAGCTTTGATTAGTGTACAGGGAGACGAAAGAGGACATGCGTATCTATACAAAGCTATGCTGTGGGCCTGCTAGAGCTATAATCAGATCTGTCCACTCCTGGGTAATGAAATGGAGCAAGCAAAGTACTTTCTTCTGTTCACCACGCCCCCCAAAATGATCTATTGCATTTCATCATAGTGTTGCGGTTATGTCATTTTAATCATCATCATATGTCCATGCTAGTGTGCAACCCACCACCACTCGGCTTCATCATGTTCACGTTTGAATTTGAAAGAACCGCATGATTGCTACTGATTTTGATGAAGAGCGTTTAGGGTGGCTTAGAGAATTCGATTGAGCCGAGCTCGGACTGCACGCTTAACCCAGTAGTTTGGAGGGATTTTACTTTCGAATCTCATAACCAGTTAAGTCTGCTCAAAGGGAAAGGAACCATGAAATCGATTCAAAATGGTACTCTTTTCCTGCATATTCAAGGCTGTGCAACATAATCTTATGTATGATCCTCATATAGATTGAGAAAATACAATAGGATTCGATACCATTGCTGGTATATCTCATATTATATGTGGAAAACCTTTATGAGCTCGGGAAGCATAATCTGATTTCTGCCCCAACTCATATTTCCTTTTGAAAAAAAGTATATCAATAAAGCGGATTGCATTGACATTTCAAACTCCTAAGAGACCTGTAGATTTGCACGTTGTGGGGGCAAGTGGGGGGCTGCCTGCGGCATCAGTGTCGGCGGATTGGAAGCGTTCCGTGATCAATCAGGAGAGCAAATGTAGATTGGTCGACAGCGACCCGGACCCATCCTTTTGAATTCAGAACATTCAGAAGTTACAACAGTGATGGGAGGGAAAGTTTGCAGTGGTGTACTACCGGAATTCTTGAATTTTTGTCAAAAATCACGTCTCCATGCGAACAAAAATCCAAGCTTCACATGGAGAAAATGTTGGTATTCGAGATGTCCCTCGCTAAGTCAAGGAGAACAAAAAAATGGCCCACCAATCCCCCACTCAATGCCTCCAATCTCGCCTCACTCAACTCCTCCATTTTACGCAGCCTCACCTCCATATATACATACACCCATCAACACTTCATTCCTAGACAGCCAGTGTCAGTTCACGGTACAGTTAATAGCGGTTGAAATTGCCGTTGAGGAAGATGGCCGTCGATGAGTCCTTCAAGAAGCCAGGAGCCATCCCGTTCAAGTGGGAGATCCGGCCCGGTGTCCCCAAGATCCAGCACCACCGCCACCGGCAGCTGCCCCCACCCCCGCGGCCTCTGCCGGAGGACCCTCCTCCCCGACATGGCCAGTCGTCCCTGCCGAAGCTCAAGCCGCCCCCAGCTGCGCCTGGACCCCAGTTCCTCTCGCCGCTGGAGATGCGGACTGGGTCGTTCCGGTCAGCTCCTCGCACCCGCTCCGAGCGGTGGCGGCTCGGCCCGCCCATGCTGGGCCAGCCCGAATGCGTCTCCTCCGGGCCGGGATGCTTCCCCGCCGCGCCACTTTTGAAGCGGAAGGAGAGCAAGAGGAGGTCCCGCAGGACCAGGCCCGAACCCGAGCCCGAGCTCGACAGCTGCTCTGATCTCGGGACACCATCCCGGTTTTCTTTTTCGACCCAGAGATCGCTCTCGCCGTACCGCGAATCGCCGTGCGCGTCATCCTATTTGTCCGTCATGTCATCGCCGAGGCTGTCGTTTTCTTCGTACATGAGGTCTCACCAGTCGTCACCTCGATGCATGGGTGATCCAGAGTGGGCTGGGTTCGGGCTCTTTTGAAGTAGCGATTGATCCTCGGTGTTCACCAAATTGACACAAAACGCACACAAGTTTACATACGCACCGCGGCGTAGGGAATTGCTGAGGCTTTGTTTTGTGATCAGAAAGTGAGTGATTTAGCAGAGTAGACAACCTGCACAAGATTGGTCTTGTGATCTTTGTATGTGTTGTATTAGAACAGATGTAATGTCAACTTTTACGTTTAAGTTTGATCGAAACGATGTTGTAAATCGCAATAAAAGTTATTCGATCAAACTCTGATAAGACTTTTTAAAGTTGACATTAATAAAATTCAATGAACTATCTTTCTTCAATCAATGCGCATCGATCTTAGCTTTCTTACAAACTCCCACTCATCCAGCCGCGTCGAAGTGACCTCCCCCTCCTTCCCATCGTCATATAAATATCAAACTCAGCTACCGCATTTTTATGCAGACAAGTCAATGTTTTGAGCAACTCTTGACTATCTAAAGCAAATGATATTTCCTTGTCCACGTGATCATTAATCATCACTTTCTTTGAACGGTTGAGATTTTTTCTTTTTTGATAATCGAGACTTCACCACGGACTCCTCGTGTCCGAACGACTCCTGAGAGCCGAGCCCCTATATCTTGGAAGAGAATAATCCAGCAACCCATCGCTAGAGCCGCCACTTAAATTGTTAGTAATTGCGGGTGACCTCTACGATGGAATAGGGACTCTCAATCAAACACAGCTACTTATAAATAGGTTTTGAACGGTTGCGATTCGTTACATTTCAATCCGACAACTTGTCGGAGAATTTTAAGGGAATTGCAATTTGGGATCAACATGTTTATTCTCTTTTATCATTAAAGTCCACATTTTTATGTCATCAGAAACTCTCAATCCGACATAACAAGTCCCTGGTCAGATTCATAGGACACGTTGTTTCCCATGTTCTTATGCCCAATCGCATCTCGCTCTTCCTCACCAGTGCTGCAGCAGTGCAGCGTTCCCGAAATCGCCGTCATCAAATCTCTGACGTGCAAATGTTACACGAGAGTTGAACAGAGCACGAAAATCTGTTGTCTTCCGGAGCATCATGATCTCCTCCAGACCTCTGAACCGTAACTACGTCTCCATCGTGAACCAAGTCCTCGCCGTCATCGTCCAAAACCGCGAGTTCGACGCAAAGCTGGCGGCTTCCGCCGCGCCCACCTCGCCTCCTTGGGACACCGAATCGGTCTCCGAGGTGCTGCGGTCGATACCCAGATGCTTCTTCCAATCCCCTCGCTCCATCGGTCGCCAGAAGACCTTCCGCCACCGGGCGCCCCTGAGGCAGCGCAACCCGAGGCGCGAGTCCGAGAAGCTCCGGAAGGGTGCTCTCCTTCTTGGTCCCGCGGCTCACAGAGACCCGCAAAGGGTCGAGCTTGGGTTGGACAAAGCGCTCGAGTTCTACTACTGGGTCGAGTCCCATTTCGGCTTCGTGCACAATGAGATGACTTGTAGAGAGATGGCTGTTGTTCTGGCCAGAGGAAACAGGTTGAAGGATCTGTGGGAGTTTCTTAAGACGATGGATAAGAGAGGAAATGAGCTCGTCACGACTCCCACCATCACCTGTTTGATGAAAGTCCTAGGAGAAGAGGGCTTCGTTAAGGAGGCGACGGCCGCGTTTTATAGGATGAAGCAGTTTCGTTGCAAGCCGGATGTCCATGCGTATAATACCATTCTCCTTGCGCTTTGTAGGGTAGGGAATTTCAAGAAGGCGAGGTTCCTGTTGGAGCAGATGGAATTGCCGGGGTTCAGGTGCCCCCCGGATACTTATACATATACGATAATGATTGGTTCATACTGTAAGTATAGTATGCAAACTGGTTGCAGGAAGGCCATTCGGAGGAGGATGTGGGAGGCAAACCATTTGTTTCGTCATATGCTTTTCAAAGGTTTTGTCCCGGATGTGGTCACGTATAACTGTTTGATTGACGGGTGCTGCAAAACGAATCGGATCGGGAGGGCGTTAGAACTTCTTGATGACATGAATAAAAGAGCTTGTGTCCCAAACCGAGTCACATATAATTCTTTTATTAGATACTATAGTGCTGTTAATGAGATTGATAGAGCTATTGAGATGTTGAGGAAGATGCAAAGCATGAATCATGGCATACCCACCTCGAGCTCGTATACTCCTATTATTCATGCTTTATGCGAAGCAGGAAGAGTGATTGATGCGTACCGTTTCCTCATTGAGTTGGTTGATGGAGGTTCGGTTCCCAGAGAGTATACATATAAATTAGTTTGTGATGCGATCAACTCTTCTGGAGCAAGTGGTCTGATAGATGAGAAACTGCATAGAAAGATTCAAGATGATATAGAGAAAAGGCTTAGGCAGGTGATGAAGGTGAAACCATTGGTCACTTGCTAATTGTCCTGACAGCTTAGCAAGATTCATCATGTATGTGGAATTGGATGTTCCAAACACATTAATCAGTCCTCAAGGTTAAATCTTTTGTCTGAGTAAGCTATATCATATAGCAAGGAGAATAGATAAAAACAAGGAATGAAGTTGAACATGACTATACCTTGCTAAGAGGCGCTGCATTGCGAAACAGTAATGTTTCTATTGAAAATTCCAGAATCGAATCTACTCAAGCATACAAGCTTTGTCACCAGTCACCCCTCATTTGACCGGTGTTCTCTCTCTGTTCAGGTAACATGGATATTTTCTTCCTTATGACTCCTCATTAGTCATTATGATGAGCAATGTCAGTCTATAGCCTATATTGCTAGCATAAATTGCTTGGAAGCATATTTTGCTATTGCAAAGTTCTTTCTGTAGTTTTCTTGTATGCCTAGATATTTTGATCCATGCTTTCACTGGCTTGCCCTCTGCACAAGACAGGAAGATCTGGTATGTTTCTCCAGTCAAGGAATTCCACATCTTCAATCATCTTTCCTTCGGAGACTAAAAATAAACTATATGAGATGAATGATTTCCTCTGAATATTTTCTGCGTCTAACCCAATACTGGGACTTTTTCAAGCTCCCAAAACTGATGAAGAAGGAAAGGTGGGGGGGGGGAGGGGGTGGGAAGTGGAGTGTTTGTCGCAATCCCATAATTTATTGTGGCATGAGTGATCTAATGTAGATGCTTTATGATCTTTTAACTTAGTTGAGGTGTCACAACTGGTTTACTAAAATACAGAACTGCAGTCTGTTTCTGTAAGGCGAATGAAAACGCTTTTGTCAGTTACCTTTGCGTTCACCTTCTTGATCTATCAGACACAGTTGAGTTCTTCGACAAGTCGAAGGTTCTACCTTAAGCTCGTTCATGCCACTGTGGAGTTTTGATTGTAGCCAGAATGGTGATTGGCTCCTCTCTAGTTAGATGCAAGCCTAAGGTTGTCAGCATATCTAAATTGTTTGATTGATTTCGTGTACTTTGGCATGAATTGGTAGTAGTTCTTAAAGTAGTGGAATTGGAATTGGTTCTTCATTTCCTTTCATAAAGATGCTTGGTTACATGCAATGACAGGAATAGAAACTAGTCACCATTCACATGCAGTAAAACTGTCTCCATGATCTGCTTTTGTCGCTGGGCAGACACCTATTGATAAAAATCAGAATTCCAGCACTGAGCGAACAACGGCAATCATTGTATTGTCATTCAAGGATGTTCATCTCATCATATGTTTTCCCCTCTTCCTCTTATTTCTTCTATGAAGTTTTCTGGGAATGACATATTATAATTGCTCTTTCATTAATATATCTCTGAGTTACGTGGATAGCATTGTTTCCAACTAGGAAAAAAGAGATGAATTTGGCAGGTGCTCAAAGTGTCTCCACTTTGAATAGTTGATGTATATTCATCAATCTTCAAGTGTTTTCATATTATGATCTTGAAGCAAATAGCTATTACTAGTGTGTTTTTTTGGTCCAAAAATAGCTACTCACTTAGTGGCAATTCATACAAAGATTCTGGTCCATGTCCATGTCTGTATTAAATTTGGTAACGACACGATATTTGTGATTCTGATTCCTTTTACTTTGCTCATTCCATCTACCTCATTCATATGAGTAGTGGGGTTTTCTGATTTGCTTTTCAGGTTCGAGGGAGCTATCAGCAAAAAAAAATTTTATCCGAAATGAAGGAGCATAAGGAGGGAAATTTTTTTGTTTGGTAAAGAGTGAATTGCTTTTATTTTGATTTACCTGTAGATAGCCAATGCAAGGTGAATGGTGGCAGGAGTGTCAAGTTCAAGGATGAACTCCTCTATCTATATTTTTGCACCCGTGGCTTAGAGAAAAGCCAAAGTTTCTGCTCATTCCTCTGTTGCTATGAGTTTTCACTATCTTATGGAGAGAAAAAAGGAAAGAGCTGTTTTCTGAACGTCTGATTTCCCTATTCATGCCTTAACCTTTCAGCTTGCAGGCACTCAATTGTGGTCCGCATTGGAATGGCGATGACTTCACATTCTCTGAATAGTAGCATGATAATGTTAAATCTTGGGAATGCTGAGCTATGACTGGGCTATGATACAAGGAAAAATGATATTGTTGGGGTTTTGAGTTTCCTAATTTTGTACTGGTTTTTATACAACTGTAATCCAAAAGGATGTGTAGGAGGCTATTCAATTGTCTCACTCTGCTTGATAATATCCACGTTTTGGGATCTTTGTATGAAAACGACTATACCTTTTTCCGCTGTAGTCAGGTCTGCTCTTAGATCATTCTTACCATGATACTGCTGGCTGTATCAGTAGAACGATATCCTTTTCGCTCCATAAATCCAGCCAGATTTTCTGTTCAAATGTACAACAAATCAACCAGCCTCACCAAGTGCTTATACTATGAAGTGGAGTTGGCTACATGAACCCTCGTACATCATTGTGCTCTATCTCTAAAGATCCAAATACTAAAATCTTTTCGTATATCCTTATTCCGTGCATGTTAAGATCTTCCCTACTCCTTTTGATCTGCATGACCATTGTAAAGTTGCATTTTCTCGCCTGAACATTCTAAGGTCGCCATGGCATGTGTGTGAATGAGCTTCTCTCATCACAATTTTTTCTCGAGTATCCTCACAATGTAGCATTCTCATCTTTGTTATACTCATTTAGTACATTAGGTCGATACTTGATTGCCCCATAATCGCATCTCTGTAATAATTTTTGTAATGGTTAAAACTGAAGTAGTTAAGCTTCTGTTCACTAGGCCTGTCTTGGGAGGGAAATAGGCAAATGGCTGATTGCATTAATTGAATACTGTTTTAAACATGTCCTAAAGAAAGACGGGAAGTACCAACCTTAAACCAATTCTTGGCAGAAGATCTAGGGTACCTCAAGTACATTATGTCCCCTTGAAGCTCTGGTTCGGTTTGACGAAGCACATAAGGAGAAGGGAATAGGAGCATGACTAGTCCTGGTTTTACCAAAGGGTAAGACAATACCAATATGCATTTCACTTTGGCTTTGAATGTTCTCAATACCAGGCAGACTTAGGAGGCTTTCATTATGCTTTGAGAACTGGATTGTAAACTCGCTAGGTTGACCCCGATAAGATTACGATTCTTCTTCGAGTATCTATTGCACTTGGATTTCCATTGGGATTGTAATTAGTTCAGCGGTCTTGCGTTTCTGTAGGTGCGAGGAGCGGGAGTTTAAAAGAGGATGTATATATGGTGTAGTTAGACCTGTCAAATGGGTGAGTCAGTGGGATTAGGTCATAAATGGTCCGACCAAATCGACCCATTTAACATGTTTATGACCTATTTATTAGAGTGCAAAATTTGACCCATACTCAACCCGACTTTTACCGAACTCATACCCTCCTCATTTAACTAAACGTAAAAAGCTTATTTCTTGTGATTTTTTTTTTTTTAAATGGTATTGCTAAAATACTTTCATGCAAATACAAATTTAATGAACATTTTTATAAATTTTTAAAAAATCATATTTTAATTTTTTTATCTTTTTAAATATTAAAATTTTATTTTTTTTATTTTTTTAAATATACTTTTTAATTCTTTTTCTATTTATTTTTTCTTTTTCTTCTTCTATGTCATAGTTGGCGTCGGCGAGCTCAATTTTGCCCAATGCTAGCGAGCTCAAGTCTCACTAGATTAGCAAGGTCTTTGCTTCACTAGATTCGACAAGCTCGAGCCTCGCCTAGCTAGTCATCGGCCATCGCTATGCTGGTTATTGCTGGTTATTGGTTAAGGAAGGAGGAAGAAGGGAAAAAGAAAAGAAAAGGAAAGAACAAAAAGAAAAGAAAAGAAAAAATAATTATAAAAAATAATTATAATTTCAATTTTTATAAAGTTAAAGAGGGAAAGAGAGAGTGTGAGGCTTGAGTTGAAAGTGGGTTCTAAATCCAACCCATTTATCTTAAACTTTCAATTTTCAAATCCATTTAACTAGTCTCTTCAAAAAGTAAATGACTCATATATGAGTCTAAGACCCATTTTAACACCTCTAGGTTTAATTCTTCCTTCAGCTAGGTTGGGAAGTTCATCAAGTTTTACGAGAAATGGGGGAAAGAAGAAGTCAATGCAGCTACAATGTCAAATCACATTGGCATGTGGTATTACGGATATTCGTTTATCTCCAAAAGCATTTTAGATTAAGAAATGGATCTATAATTCTTGAATAGTCAGTTCACCATCGAAACGGATGTACGGTTGACTTCAACTATATTTACTTAATTTTCGACTATATAATAACCTAATCTCAATGTTTATCCCCGCTTTCATTATCATTCTAATTTATATAGACGTCCTTATCCGTGACATTTAATTCATGGTGGCGGGGCATTGCCTTTTTGGGAAAAAAAATCAAACTAAAAATCTCACGAAGGGACTATTTAATAAAGAAATTTGGAGATAATTGTTTAAAAAAACATAAACTTATTATAGGGCAACTGATTGAGTTTTAAACCATTCAATTGTACCAATCTAATTCTTTTCATTTTGATAGTTGTGCCAATTTAGTTCCAAACCTTTTAACATTTGTCAATTTAATCATTAATCACTAACGTGGTGGTCTAACCATCTTACGTGGTACGGTTAGCACTAACATAAACAAGTTTTGCAATTTTTATTTTTAAATATTTTTATTGATTTTTTGAATTTTAAAAGGAAGAAAATAACAATGAAAAAGAAAAAAAATTACAAAAGTTGTCTACATCAATATCAATTGTGTCGTGTAGAACGGCCGATTCTGACTAAATTGCCACGTTAGCTATTTCCAGCGAAAATATTTATAACTAAATTGACACAATTAAAATATTTATAATTTGATTGGCAATTTGTCAAAATGTTAATGATTAAATTAGCACAAGTAAAACGTTTAAAACTGAATTGATCGTCATGCACTGAGTAAAGAAATTTTTGGATAATTTTCCAAGAAATTTGTTAAATGGATTGACAGTTGTTGCTAGATGCAATCAATTGAATCACATAAAATACATTTGCCTCCAGTGTTATGTGATGATGTAATGCTAGTTGGAGGAATGTCCACGATAACGCGATGATCTAATAGCAGTTCGAAACAATAGATTATGTGCTGAATTCGAGGAATGTCGACATGATGACGTGAAACATAAATAGTTCAATAGGAGGGGATACCATGGATATACTAGCATTCGAATTTGCATGCTCGATTCAATATAAATAATGTGCCAGAAATCTGTCATAAAATTTGAATCGTTGAGTCAACTTAAGAAGGCCTTGAAAGGGACTGTGTTTGCAATTTGCAAAATCATAAGTGACATGAAACAAGCGTGCTATCTTCCTCGCAATTCTTTTATATTCCTCGAACCATATAAAATTTACACTTCTGATGATGATAACAGGGGACAAGCAAATGTCACGTCAAAGATAGTTGTACTCAAATTCAGAATTAGTATTCAGACTAATGATGCTAAATGGATGTTATATCATCCGGATAATAATGTGACGCATAATTACTTTTCTGTAAAGTCAATTTATAACACATATTTATCCGTCGGAAGTTTAACAAATCCTATTTTGGAATACCAGAAATATAAATATAGGCACTAACAAAGTATCACTCTAAATGATTGCTCCATCTTTCTAAGACAAGATATTTTAATTGAATCGTTTTCAATTACTAACTAGAGTGAATGTAAAATTTCCATAAAATCGACCGGTGAACCTAAGGTTGTTACTCATAGGGACCGAACATACTAACCACAATGGATAAAGCTCATGTATGATTACCCAGTTTCGCATCCATTTAGATTAGGCCATATATTTTACTCGAGTTCGGATAGAATAAGATGCTGCCATGATTTTCAATGACTTCTAAAGGTAGATGACTTGAGATTACACGTTTGAATCTCAGATTACCTTTCTCTCTGGTCAGAAGGTTAAACCCTTTGGCCAACTTGTGACAGCATGTCCTCCAATCACATTTACCCAAAACCCTGCAAGAAAACGAACTTCTATTCAAGTTGGCCTGTCTCAGTTATAATAACACAGAGTTTACGTATGTGACTACCTCATCCTGAATGAGACATGGAAAGTCTTGATCCCTTCAGGAATACGGATAAGCCTTGCCATAACGAGAAAGGGTTGTAGAAGTCTCGTGGGTGCATGGGTCGGCGGGTGTTCTCAAAAGTCAAATGCAATCCTAGATGCTCTATGAGGACCTGTCAATGGAAATACGTAGAGAGATTGTGTATACGAGTCCTCTGGCAACGTGAAGACATTCTTTTTTCTACGCCATTGATGTCGTGCTCGTCTTTTGCTGTCATTTTATAATCAGATGTAACTGGCCAGACCACTACTCTTTTGTTGTCTCTTACTATAGGGTTTTGAAGCAGCGTAGGGCAAAGTTGGTCCCCTAATGCTGGCCCTTGTCATGTACCTACAAAACAACCTAGTTGCAACTTGGGAGTATCTATGCTTTCACTTTCCGGCCAAGGAATATCTACTGTCTCAATTAGGCCCGATACCTATCATTGATTCGATCTCGGTGAAAATATGTGGTATCTTGTCACAAGAGCATGGGCGTCAGTAGAGCTAAAATGAATGAACAGTTGCACCTTAGAGTCAAGACTCTGTACGTAAAATTTAAATAATGCTGGTGTTTCACCATCGGTTATATCCGTAGGTGATATCGGATCACATCTTTTGATCAACATGTTTGTGAATCGAGGTGTTATTGAGGCGCCGAACAAATGCCGTCCCATCATCGACCGTTATTGTCCGTTGTAAGACGGTTACCATTACCTCCAACTAACCACCGCCACCACCCCTGTACCATTGTTGAGAAACCATTACTGTGACTTCCCTACCCAACCACTGCCCTCTCTAGCTCAAGGATGTTTACCTCTATTAATTTATGTTTACCTAGCTATTGGAGAATAATGGTGATCATCCTAAGAGGTCTTACTATGAAGTCGTGAGAAGAAAGATCAAGCAGAAAGTACTTGTCTCTTTGTTCCACCATTCCCTCTCGCCCTTCATGTGCTTTTCCACCACATTCTGTCCAACACGAAGACAGGACATGTGAAATATGTCTCGAGTTTAGGCCTGTCCATAAAATCCGAATGAAGATATATTGTTATTTATAGACGCCCAAATATTTTCCATACAGATGAGCTTCGTTGGATAAAGATTACAAGCAAAATAAGAAAAGGGAAGACTTTGACAAAGTGGGTGCAAGAAAGAATTTATGATAAGATGCAATCTCTTGATTCTGTTGAAGTCGCGCCCAAAGAGAGATCAAATAGGAAAGTCCAAAATCTTGGACTTTGTTAACCGAAGTTGACTTGGATTTGTTCCTTTCTTCAGTACGTGTGGCCTGTTTTGCATGCATACATACATACATACATATACATATACTATATATACACACACACATATGTATATTCTTTATACATCAAGAGGTTTTGCTCAGTTGTTGATCAATACGTAGAGAAAATTGAAGCACCATTCTCGAGTGCCTGAAAGTGGACTCGTTGTTCTTGTTTGTGAAATTACATCCAAGGAAGACTAGTGTTCGTAGCGGTGAAATCTTACGGTAAGATTTGTGAATTTCTTCGTGAGATTGAAAGATTATTTCGTGAGAAGTTGTGGAATCAAACATTGAGTACATTGTTGGGAATAATTGGGGTTTGAAAAATACTGAAAGTGTTTGAGTGACTCGAGTATGTAATCTCCATTGTATCGCTTAATCTATAGTGAAATTTGTCGTTGCTTTCCTCATAGACATAGGTCTCTAAGACTAGACCACATAAATTTGGTGTTTGATTTTTTTTTCTTGTTATATCTATTTTATTGTTTGATCGCTCGCTTTTCGCAACAGGATATTTACTCAATAACTAAACCCCATCTCATCATCTTGCATCTAGTTTTTACCTGCAAGATGTTATTCACGAGGACTGCTAGTAGCAATGCCGACACCATTTCACGATGCAATTTAATCCAACACGTTCGTCCGTCATCTTAAAATTGAAGAACAAATGATTGACAGTTTAGTTAAGCCCATTTGATTTAGGATCATCAATTTCACATTTTTCATTGATGTATTGGGGTTTAACAATGATGAATAACGCACTTTGAAGCCTTAGATTATTTATTTTTGATATTCTAAATGGGGTCCGGCTAATTGGGACATGGGGCATCTCTTGTCCGGAAGGCTGGACATACAAGTTAAAAACCCTTAAACCCGGCGGTGAAATCTTTCTCGACAATCTGTGCGTAAAATTAGAATCTACCGTTTGTTTTCCTTCGTTTCGGTTTTCTGTTTTCCATACAGAGCCTGCCGTCTATTATCATCAAAGGATACTTGTCATCGTCTATATTTTTCCTGGGGAAGTAGGAATAGATTGAGAGATAAACACCAGCGAACAAATAAATTATTTCATAAGGGCTCAAATTTCCATGGTCATACGTATAA